>CM021773.1:19805757-20447681 GCA_011076525.1 Nettapus auritus
AAAAAAAAAGGCAGTTTACAACCTCAAAAAGAAGAAATAAGAAATAAAGGGCAAACTTCATGGGTTTGAGGGATTGCTGGTTCTTTTTGATGTTGTTTTGTTTTCTCCTCAAGACTTCAGTAAGCATTATTAAACTGACATCAAATACGTTTGGGTGCCCTGCCATCTTAGTTCAGATCAGGAGCGTGCTTTTTCTGATCACCACCACTCCCCACACATTGGTTCATATTGCTTAACTCTCTCTGAACATGCAAAACGGATGCTTTTGGAAAAGTAAATGAGCACCATTAGTAGACCTCATCCACCAATTAGCATTTACTCCTTTGGACCAGACTGCAGCAGATCCAGAGTAAAAGCTCCTGAGATGTGCCCAGTCCTCAGCACCAACGGTCTTGCCCTCCTTCTAGCTGCACTACTTGGCAATTCAGTCGTGCAAGTACTTACTTGGCAAGTACATACAGGAACAGAATTAAATTGGTAAAAAGTCCATTTCAAAGACACTGCAGACAATGCTATTACAGCAAACTTTGCATCTCTATCAAATTCCTACATTATGAGCCCCAGCTGCTATTTTATTATTTTTGTCAGTCAGCATTGAAATGCAGTGCAAGATCTATGGGTGGAAATAATGCACAACAGCCAAGTACCAACAATGATAACTGACCTTTCACGAGCATAATTAGATTGCATCTAAATAATTTAGACAAAGAGCTAAAGCTGCTCAGTTGAAAATGGCATTTTTTATTGAGACAAATATTATTCCTATAGAAAAAAATATTAAATGCTTATTTTCTGAACCTGTGTTGTGGTCCCCGATTGGGCTTTCTATGGCCGACAAAGCAGATCCTAATTCTGTTAATTATAAGATCTGGAGTTATTGTTGTTTTATAATTGCTTCTGTGGATTGGGAATGAATTGTTTAATTATTTATTGGGCTAGTGTATTTTCTGAAAGGCAAAACCGCATTCTGTTTATAAAATAGCAATAGAAGGCCGTTGACGTTCAGAGTTTAAATGTTTTATATGTTCAGTCTATTATTTCTAATGTGCCAGTGGACTATTGAGCTCAACCTCTGCGCTCTCTGCCAGGGCTGGACTTAAAGGAGAATGAGCAGACACACATATACACAAGCAGCCCTCCCCACATAATTGCAACCAAAGAACATGAAAGAAAAGAAGAACATGGTGCTCATTCTGACCTGCTGGTAGCCTGTCCACAGGCCAGTAAATCCCTGTGATTTTACAAGAGTGCCTGACCGTTAATGGCAGGGAGAATAAATGCCCATCTGTGCATCTCAAGGTACACAGCAGAAACACCATGGAAATTAGTGCTGTTCTCCAGCTCATGCTGTCCCTTTCTTCCCTCTGAGGTGCTAAGGATGGCAGAAAGAGCTAGGAAGGCAACAGCACCTGCTCCATAGAGCACAGCTACAATCTGGTTCTGACATAATTTCTTTAATAAATCCATAAACAACAGTATTAGTCCTCCTGCAGCGTTTGCTATCGCTTACAACCTCACAATCTCAGTGCTTGCAGCAGCACATCTGTAGCGAGACCAAAAGCACTGGGGTTTAGACACAGCGCAGGGGGACTGGAAAGACCTCCATAAGCCAAGGGTCAGGTAAGCACACACTGTGCTCTGCTTCTTCTCCCAGCATGCTAAACCTACAGCCAGCAGCCCAAGCACCACATACAATCATGGGGAAACAAGATTTCCACAGCGTTACATGTAAAGTTTTAGCAAAGATCCAACCACTCCTAATCTCGGCTGCCTTTTTTTCCCTTGTCCTTTATTATTTCTTTTGGGGATTTCTTTATTTGCCAAATGGTTTATAGTACACCTGGGAAAATACAGCATCGTGCTGGGACACTGTCAGATATCACAGAATAGTCTAGGTTGGAAGAGACCTACAAGTTCACTGAGTCCAACCTCTGACCTAACACTAACAGTCCCCACTAAACCATATCCCTAAGCTCTACATCTAAACGTCTTTTAAAGACCTCCAGGGATGGTGACTCAACCACTTCCCTGGGCAGCCTATTCCAGTGACTAACAACTCGTTCAGTAAAGAAGTTTTTCCTAATATCCAACCTAAACCTCCCCTGGCGCAACTTTAGCCCATTCCCCCTAAATATGCAGCAAAATAAATAACTGTAACATGTAAGAGGCGCTGTGGATCCAAGTGCCTAGCACGAACAAAGAATCTGAATGCCAGTAAATCCTGACTTGTTGGGATAGAATGAATAAGGCCTAATTTTGGTATTTTGAAACACACACACAAAATAATTCAGTTAAAATACAGCAGGACTAACCTTATAAAGTAAAGGTGATTGTCCTAGCTTCAAAAGTGCAATTTTTTTGGTCACGTTGGTAATGGCTTGAATCCGGATCAAGTCTTCTATGGTCCCATACTGTACATCAACAAGTTCTGCCTGTAAAGAGAAGACAAAATTTGGGTTATACTTACAACCATGCATCAGTGAGGGTGCTCCTTCCACAGAACTGAAGTTGTCTGCTGGGCTGAGTTCTGCAAGTACCTTAACCCCATTTCCTAGTCGTTGTAATAGCAAAGAGCTTGAGAATTAAATCTGACAAATACATTGCTGCCTTTTGGTTTTGAATCACTGTTCCTCAGTTGCGATAGAAAGTACCTTCCCCTCACCCCCCAATAAGCGGTGCTGATTATGATGAGAACTTACCCTCATTAGCTACAGGAATGCATTTAAAACCATGTAAGGGATAACAACTAACCTCTACTTACTTTCTTAAAAGGAGATGGAGTCATGTAAAGCATGTCAGGAAGGAGTGAATGATTATACAGACCACATGACAACATCTAAAGATACACACTCTACCAATACAAAGTTTTAATTAGGGGATCTCGTATGATCCTTAAATAACCTTGCTTAATTGTTGAAGTATTTTCTTATCAGTTATCCAAGCATTAGATAACCACATTTACAACTGATTACACCACGCTGGCGCTTAAACTTTTCTATTAATACATATTTTTTGTATTATGTAAACCAATTCCAACCAACTACAAAATATTTAAAGCATGAAGATCTTCAGCACTTCAGTTTGGACTGTGCAGGAGTATGTAGGCTAAGTTATTATTCAGTGTCAAGCATTGGCTGTAAAGGAAAAAAAAAAAAAAAAAACACTCCAAGAAGAGTTTTCAAGGATCTAATATGTATACGTAAATAGATTTACAAGTAAACATAAATGGATTTATAAATATGTGAGCATACATATAGATTAATAAATATACACACAAAATTTAAGAATGACCAAGGGCATTTTTCTCACACATTTATAGTACTAAATTCTGGCAAAGACCACGTATGAGGATAGTTATTTTTTTTTTAGAATGTTGTGAAGTTTTCAGTACACCATAAACAAAGTTCTGGTACCTCTAAATTCCTTACACAGCGTTCACATGAAATACAAACACAAGAAAACACAAGAATCTTACATGAGTGTTTAAAATTTAAAATGAGATGAGCAGTACAAGATATAAAAGCTTCTCTTTCAGTTCAGTTTCAGTAACTATGGACTCACTGCCAAAGGCAACAGTTCTGGTTTTGGACATTTCACACAAGCTGTTTAAATTCTAGCAACAGTTATTCTGGCTTTGTAGGATGTGCGAAATTTTACTAGATTCCTAAAGATGGGTATTTTAGGAAAGTATTTATCCTTATGCAATTCTATCTGAAAATAATGAGTTTGTGCTTTAACATTTAAGATGAATTAACATATATATATATATATTTCCCCAAATTCTCTGTGTTCTTAAATACATTCTTTAAAATTTTCAAGTTAGCAAGTTCCTAAGTCTGTAACATGTCATCAGTGCTGTGTAAACCAGATAATTGGAAACCTCAGCCAAAGTAATAAAACACTTCTGCAACAGGCAAACATCTGATTTAACTGAAACATAGGAACAGAAAATCTGGCACTTCATTTGGGGTTTTATTATTATTTTATAAATATATGGATTTTTAATGTCTAAAGAACATGAAAATTATTTAATATAAAATTCAAATGGTCACTACAGGCTGAAATGCAATATAAATTTTCCTGTGTGATCACCATATCTGAAATGCATGAAAAAATCAAGAGAATTAGCTTTTATACTACTGTAAACTATTTTATATTTTACCTAATTTAATATCCTATCTGAAAATATCTCACAGAAGCAACCTGGTTATACACAGTTCATCTCAAATGAGGAAAGGGAATGAATCGGCATACCTCCTTGAAGTTCACAACATTTTTGCCTTATTTTGTAGATCTCAGCCTTATTTTAATCTGTACCTACATCTGTGTCAATAGGTACACAGGAGTGTAATAATTATTAGTCTCACAAGTCTTACAGCTTGAGAGGTTATGCATAGGCTGATTTCTGGGGAGACCTCTAATCTAATTCCTTTGGACGCAATGCCTTTCCCACTTACCCTCAAGCAAACTGAAAATCAGAGCTTTCATCAGTCATATGAGAACCTACACTGACTTTTCCTGAGGCAAAATCAATACACAAAGATATGACATAATGAAGTATCAAACCATTTGCTTCTACAGTATGCCTGTGTGAAAATGAGATGCCTGCCCACATTCATGTGCCTCTTCTCTTCACATCATTTTTGCTAGCTGCTCCTCCAGGGTGCTATCCACCACTCTGTAAACAAGAAAACTACGTTTGCACAATTATTAATACATTTAGCAACTGCCCTTGGATATTCTTCGTTAATTTATGGATACAAACTGCTTCTTCAAGAGCTGTTCACTGGTCCTTTCCAGGCAACATATGTACTCAACAAGAGCAGACTAAATAAAAGGCCCTACAAAAGCAGAGCTAATTTTTTAATTCTGTGAGAACTCAAATTTTACTCATTACCCCAAACACTGCAGACCATGTTCTTTGCTCCAAAAGTTAAAAGTAAGCCTCAACGCCAAAGCTATCAAATACTCTCATATATTTAGACTATGTGCAAGAAGTCATTAGAAAATGAAAAAGCAGCTGAGTGTATATAACAAAGAGTTTACACATCTTCCATTTGATGGATGCGTCCAAGTTCAGTCTGGTAACGCTACCTGGAGCTGGAGGTTTGCACAGTTAATCTAATCTAGATTTCAGTTAAAATTGGAAAGAGACAAAATAAAATATTATCTTGAGTAAAACTACATATGGCTCCTCCCCTCCTGAACTAACTTAGTGTAAGCATTTAGAACAAAATTATAACATTTTGGCAGGACAGTCTAGAAACTATTACATTCATTAAATTAATGAACATTACATTTATAACAACACCTTTAAAAAAGATTCCTATCCCTTATTCTCTTCTACACTCGAAGACCTAAAGTAAAATTTGTAATAAAAATAAAAATATTTCTTGTAGTACATAGTAACGACATCTTATCTATCACATACAGTACAGGAATACTAGCTCAGAGTAGTCAGTTTTGTTTTTACTGTATGCACTGGGGCACAATTAATTGGACCCTTTATCTCTAACATAAAAGATTTTAAAGTATACTTTTAAAATAATGTTAGAGGATCCTATATTAATCCAAAGGAGTGTTACCTTCTCAATAATCCACCAAGAAATAGCTATTTATATTGTATGAAGTTCTGTCTTAGTCACAACATTTTTAACTCCAAAAACAACGAGTAACTTCTATTTTAGGGATGTTTACAATGTGACATAATTCTCATCTTACACATTCCAGATTTAAGAAAGCCAGATGCCCCACATGCAATAACCCACATTACTGCTTTCCTTCAGTAGGAGATAAAGGGATTTGTATCAGGTGCTGAAAAAGAGCACTTGTGTACTTGATTTAGATATGGAAGGGTAAATCCTCTTACCCTAAAACTAGGAAATGACTAAACAATGAGCTGTTTTATCCATTTGAATTGGGTACTTACTCTTCAAATTGTTTTGTGCTATGCTGTTTGAAAGATACGACTATTTAGGAACGAATTGCGATGTGCAATATGGTGTTCAGTAGTATTCCCCCATGCATGAAATGAAGTAGGGGTAGGTAATAAAACAACTATTTTTAGGAAAAGTAATTATTTTATGTTAGACTTATTATTAGTTTCTAAGCCCCAAGATGATGCTGAATGAGTTGTAAACATTCTATCTTAGAAATTATGATAAAAATCCCATAAAACCTGAAAAGTCAAGGACTTTAAAAAATGCCCCAATCAAGGCAGTCAAGGGTCTTTTCGCAGTTTCTTCTGCTTCTTCCCAGAATTAAAGAGAATAAAACACCATACTTCATGCAGGCGTGGGTGAAAAAGAGAAAGGTAACTTGGAAAGGAAAAGTATGAATAGCTGTATGAAGTAGGTGGCAGCTGGAGTCTTGAAGATGGTGTATGTAATTTTAAAGTTTCACCTTCTTTGCAAATACTGTGGCAATTACAAATACATCAAGGAATGACAGAAATAGAAACTCTATTTTAGAAAACTAAATGTGATGAATTTATTGAGGACTACTATTCCTCAGAATTAAGAGGATTTGTCCAAAGAGCAGATATGTTACTCTAGAAGCACCAACATCTCGGTTCAGACACTGTTCACACTTACTGCAGCCCCTTCTTTCGTTCAGATCAATGCCCTGCATTTGTCCTTCAGCATTCGGCTACCGTTTTCTGGTTGTTGACCCAATAAACGTAACAGAAACACCCAATATGTGATGCATTGCAGGTAAATAACCTTCAAGTATTCATCCTGCCTGAAGTAAAAACTCCCAAACATATTTGCAAATTGTAGCTGAGAAGACAGTAGTCTGTGATCAGGACACAAGCCTAACTTTAATTAAACACTTCACTATAATTTATTTGCACAGCTCTGAAATTGAGGCTGAAGGCAGCATTCAGCAGAGCATAAAAGTAAACTCAAGCTGGCTGTAGATCAAAGCTGGACATCCGCAAATGCAAAGAAAACTCGGCAAACATAAAACCAGCTCTTCTCTAAAATTAGAGAAAAGAAAGAAGGAAAACAGGAGATAACTGAGTTGTGCCCAAGTATGCAAAATCATTTGTTAGCGTACACTCTGCTGTGCTTTCTGACAGGAGCTGCTGCTCCCATTTCTGCCAAAAGCTCCTGGCCAATAATCAGGGGAGCACAGCTGTCTGCCTGAGATTCCCACCACCCAAGCCTCATTGGTTGTCCTATTGCTTGAGCAAGTCAAAGACAAAACATACAAACTTACTATATTTCCAAAGAAATTTTAATTCTCAGAGTTCTCTTTCAAACTGTCCTTCACTTGGCTCTAGGCACACACACACACACACACACACACACACACACCATAGTTGGGGAGAGTGGGGGCAGAGAGACAGAACAAAAAGACTTTCTGCATTATAGGTTTTGTGGCAGACATCTGATTACCACCTCTAGTTCAACTAAAGAACTGAAGGTTGAGCTAAGAAAGTAATGTGCAGTTTAAACACTTCTACATCAATGGTACTCAGTACGAGTAGGATCTGTCAGTCTGTTCCTTCCTGCTTAGGACTCACAGGAGCCAAGAGTAACTGCTGTAAATTTTGTTCTTGTTACTAGGTTCGGTATTACCAAAACAGGACAAGATCTAGGGAGGCATGACCATGTAATTCAACATTTAGCAAAATATATGCAAGTCAGAGATGAGATAGGAACAAATCAGGAAATAATTTGATGCAGATGACAATGATTTTTTTGAGAGTGCTTGGTTCTCTTTTTCACATGAAAGAATTTCCCACTGAGCTGCTTTTACTATATAACAAAAAATCATTTCTTGAAAACTTGGTTTGCATGCAGATGAGGTATCATATCCATTGTTTACAGGAGTTTCCAAATGACACTATCTTCGAAATCCCCGGTGAGCTTTCCACTGTGTTTACTTTATAAGCAATTTGGCTTAGAGCCTCAAAACCCAAGCATGCCATTTTTCAGCAGCAAGTATTACTTACTATGTCTGGTGTGTCCTGTGACACCCGGACATTCCTAAGTCATCAGGGAATCCCTGTAAATAAATTCCGGGGTACTTACACAGAAATGGCTCTGAGAAATCCTGCAAAAAAAAACAAACTATGTCAAGTAAACAAATTAAGTAAAGCCTCCTGCCCTCTTGGCCAGATTCAGACATCGCTTATCTAGACTTTATTTTCTAGAAGCTCAAGGATAGGGAATCCTGTGCTACTTTTTGTCTTACTAGAGAACTGGGAAGAGAAAAAATAATCTTGCAAAATAATAACCTAATGCACTTCCAAGCAGCTATCCTATCTGAGGCAAACCAAAAATGGATGAATTGTGCAATTTGAATTTGAATGCTCTCTGAGCCCCAAAAAGCAATCATGCCATATCTGGATTAGCTGAAGCTGATTTTGCCTTGCTTTTGATGTTTAGAGTTGCACCTTATGTCTGGGCAGATTTCAATCACAGAATTTCAATATTGCTCCACACAGTGAGATGCGTATTTGGGGACATCATTAAATGCCTACTTGTTCATTAAATAACTAGTTCTTTTTTACCTACAAGTATTTATTCTCCTTCAGACAGATTTATTTTATTTTTTTTCTACATGGTTATTTGCACCTTACTCTAGAAGTTTTCTTTCTTTCCTTACTTCAATATTCCTACTCACGCAGTGAAATTCTGGAGTAATTCAATATGATTCACAGTGTCAGCTAACAGTCAAAAAGGATTCTTTGTGTCTCGTTTTTATTACATAAAATTGCATGCTGTGTTGCAATGGCATCTAAAACTGTAATTTGTTCAAGTGCTGCAATACCAAAATGGGAGAAAAAAATTATGTCCCTTAACCTCAGAGTTTGAGACAGTTTGGTTTTGCAGAGCAAATTTAGTCACGGACACACTTCATGTGCTCCTTCTCCCCTCACCGTGCCCATCTGCCCGTTCTCCCATGGATGGGGACACAGCTCCATTCCAGGCAGAGCTCTGCTAAAGCTTCTGCCACAGGTTGCTTTAGCTCTTCCAGCAGCATTTTTAGAAAGACACTGGAGTTTAACTTCTTTGCTTGCTTTTTGCAGTTTATAGCACTTTTTTTCCTGCCATCACCCAGGGAGACTGAATTAAGATCGAAGTCTTTTTATAGCCTACAGAAAAGAACCTCTTCTGTGTTTTATGGTTACAGAGCCCCAGATAAATCTGAGCTGACATAGTCTGCTCCCTGTTGATAATGCTTATCCAGTAGACTCCTCCCTCTATATCTATTTTGAACTTTAGTTTTCCTTCTTTTAATTCATTTCTACTTTTTCTCCCCTCTGCCCCCGATCATATTCTTCCAGTTTCCCTTAAGCAGAAGACAAAACCAATATGAGTGTAACTTCGTAATTCATGATATTCAGCAAGATATCCTGTGAGACAAACCTAGTTTTTTCATCTTTTTAAATTAGATTAAAATACTAATCTAGTTCTTCAGGTATCCTGAAATAAAACTTTTTTTTTTTTTTTTTTTCCAGCATATTAAATTGGTATTTATTTTAAAGTCTCTAAGAATATTAATTTGTTTATAAAACATTGAAGGACACGTCATCATTTAAGGCTTAAAATCCTATCCAAAATTTCATTATTTTAAGCTGTCATTAAGTGGTGCCGATTACTTATCATCTCACAAAACTCAATAGTGACAAAATTTAAAATTATAATGTTTCTTTCCTGTACACAAAATATTAGCAATAGTTGCTAAAGCATAAAGCCACAATGATCATACTTTCCTAAGCAAAAACAGTAATCAGTATTTACCAACCTGCTTGGTTTAGCTTATTCAAGGATAATTATTCATGTAAATACACATTTACAAATTACACCAACTGAGGAAAAACTAACAAAAACATACAGAATTGATCATCTGTAATGTTATATCTTTAAAAAAATAAATATAATAATCATTAGATACATCTGTACATAGTGGATTATAATGGTGAGATTCAAACCTGGCTTTAAAATTTTCAGTGAAACTCCTCTGTATCAGAATCCATTCCCATGATGTCAGAACCCCAAAATTCTCAAGGCCACACTGCAGCAAAGCACAGGTGTTATTGGCTTGTCTCAAACATGAATATCCAGAAGGTGGAGACTGTCCTCCTTCAATGGGCTTTTTATCATATATGGAATAAAAAAGCAGGCTTTCCCTCCTGCTGGTCAAGAACGTTCATCGAGAACGGTGTCATGAGAATGCAAGCACTATCAAAGACAAAATGTGCGTGCCAACTGATGTGAATATTACATGAAGTGCTTCTGAATATTTTCAAGCACAATTCAAATAATTAATTTTTATAACTATATTTAATATTTTAATTTCTTATAGTATGTTGTTTCAAATCTGTTAAATTGTTTTTCATCTTTAGAGTTAGTTTGGCTGTGCCAAAACAAAAATATCTAGAAAATAGCCTTACAATCTTCAGGCTTCCAATTTCTGCAATTTTAAAATGGCACAATTTTTAAATGAAAGAGAAGATTGTTTCCCAATCAACTTGTATTCCCGTACATGCATAGCGTTCTGAAATACACTGACTTTATTTCTATGCACATTTGCTGTACGCACACATAAAACATGTTATTCTTAGTGCAAGTGCATAGAGAGATGAGTGGACATCTACCTCAAAAATGCAGATGAGCACATGTGCACACAAGAGGAGGTCATCCATTTCATCTAGAGAACACTTGAACTTTCAGAAATGTCAGTGAGAACTCAATTTTCCAGAGTATAATAAATGCTCTTTTACAGAGTACTTGTAGCCATTGCTTGGCCAAACATCACACACTTGAACATAATCATAGAGATGCCTAATCATGTGGTGCTGTAAACACATCAGAGAGTTAAAGCAGCATTTTATCTAATTTGCAGAAGTGAACATGTAGTCATGAAAAGGAAAATGACATCTTTCCTATCTGATGTGAGTTCTGATGCCTTAAATCTTTACACAAATTTATACGTCTCTAAATTATCTTTTTAGAAAAAGGACTGGGGAAAAATACACTCTAGAATTATAAATACATTTAGATGGAAGAAAGGGACTCCAGTGAGGACAGGGAATATACTTGAGTGATAATGAATTCAAGTGGCCCACAGTTGACCAAGACAAATATAAAAAAGGCAGTATGTAAGAATAGCATAGTTCTGTGATTACATCAGTAGACATTTCTATTTTTCAAGTATGTAGCATTTTGGAAATCAAACTTCCCTTACAAGAGACACGTAAGCACGTAGTTCAGGTATCACATACTATAAAATTGTACCACGAAGAAAAACAAGTTCTTCATTCTTCCCGGTTTTCAGATTTATTTTATTTATTTATTTATTTTTTTTAATGCACTCGATACTTTGGAATTGTGAGTTGATCATTAATTGTGATACTATATCCTGCACTTTTTAGTAATCTGAAGATTTTTATATGGCAGTTCCATCTATCTTTTATTTCAAAAATAGATACCCTTCATTTTTAAAAAGTTTTATTTTTATGAAAAACAGTAGTAATTAAATGGGAGTTCGGGATAGGGCCCTGCCAGGCATCCTCACTATAGAGCAATTAGTAGGTTGCTTTTGCAAAGGTTAGGGTGATGATTTTTCTGAATTGAGCCAAATTTCACACAGACATCTGAGCATTCATCTCTGTTATATGTCAGCAGAAACACCATGGAGAATTTGTGAAGTTGGTTCCTATGCTCTCAGCAGGGACAGAAAATCCTATAGAAAGAGAGGAGATGCCATGCAAAGGACGGGAATTGCTTCATTTTAGAAAAGGGACCCGTGAATTGTTCACCTTGTACAGTGGGGTCCCATTAAACTGTATCTCAAAAGCAAAGATGGAAAAAATGTTTAAGTTACCTAAATCATATAGGAAAGTCTGCAGGGAAACCAGAATCTGGGCAATTTGATGAGAGGATGGAGTAGTTTGGCCTCTGGCATCATACAACTGATTTCAATGGTACCACAAAAGCTTCACCATCGTTGAAGCCCTGTCGGAGCTCTGGAGCTGAACAGAGCTTCCCTGATCTTCCACAGCCTGAGATCCAGGTCAGCCTCTTTTACAGCAAGAGAGAGTATTTGTGTAGTAATAGTACTTTACATTACAGTTTTCAACAAAAGCAGTTAGGGACATTATTACCGAACTACAAGATGCTACAGGAATCTGCACTCGACTCTTTCTCTTCTCCTGGTATGATCTCTCCCACACAGGATATTGAACAGCCAACAACAACCCAAACAAAGCATCGTAGAAACTGAGAGGTCAGCATGTGCTCTCATAAATCCTGATTCAACTACAATTTTTCTCGCTATTCCAACAAGAGGCACATTTCTCGAATTTCAACAAACACAATTCAACAGACAAGACAAAGAATGCACAATCATCATCCTCAAAAATAATCACTATTTTTACCACCTACTGAAAAGGTTTCCCTCAACACTGCTTCATTTCTCTTTGCATTTTCAGTACCTACTTTACAAACAATACGCATTGTGAAGAAATTATCTTTGTTTTCTGTAAAAAAAAAATTGAAACATTACAAAAGCTCATTCCAGGCAGAGCAGCTCTACATGCCTTAAGGCAACAGCAGTAAGATAACCAGGAATACTTCTGAACAGAAACAACTAGTCTTGCCCATCGGATCCTGAGCCTAACACTGTCCACGCTGATAAAATTTTTCAATTTCACAATTGTAAGATTTTCTTCTAGTCTTATGATGCAAGAATTTTGTAGGTGAAAGGACAACATGTATGAAGACATGACAAAAAATTTTGAAATAAAAATTTTTGATCAAAAGAATGATATAGAAATTCATTTGCCAGTAATATTATTTCTAGCTTTTCATACTACTTCACCTTCTAAAATACTCGCCGAGATCGTGCCTGGCAAGCAGTGACCCGCAGTGGAGGAACATCTCTCCCTGATGACAACGCAGCAGGAGCTTTCTTGCATACTTAAGAAGCTTTGCTCTGTGACAGTGGAAGCTGCTGCCAGACCTCTTCTATCCTTATTCACCTCTGTCTGCCCCTTGAAGATATCAGTGCGAAGCAGTGAATCTTCGAGGAGACAAGACTAACTCTATATGGTAACATAATTCAGTGGAAAGAAGATAAATTCCTTGAAGCATCTTCTTTCTCACACACACCTACTCTTGGGCCAGTCACAAGCTGGTGATTGATCGTTCACCTTCTCTTTGAACTGCAGAGCACAAGAACATAAGAAATAATTATGAGGACAGTACAGATATTCCTCATGATTAATTCACATTAAGGCTGTCTTAATGAATGAGATAAACACAGTAACTAATATATATTACGTGAGATGTCAGACATTAGATGTATTTGAATTTAGTGAAAGAGACTGCACAGCAGACAAAAAAAAAAAAAAAAAAAAAAAAAAACACTAGAAATTCCTCATTTTAGAAAAAAGGGAAGCCCTTTTTCATCTTTGTTTAGTTCACAATACTATTTTTTGATATTTTTTAAGTGGATACTTCTGTCCTGGGATAGCAGCTTGAAATGGTGGGTGCAGTCAAGTGCTCTGACTCCAGCAGCTCAAAAGTGAAATTCTGAATGAAAGGTTTTTCCTCGGGACTTTTTAGTCCAGCCAGCGAAACAGGCTCTGGCATTTTGACGGGTCACATACACACACAATACACTCCTACAATTGCACCTGGATACCAGACATAGACTTGCCTATGGTTAGTAACTAGGTCATTGTTCAGTTCTTCTGTGTTTTTTGAACCAGTTGTATCAGAGCTGAAACTATTCTGCAGACTTTTTTCATCCAGCTCTGAAAGGCTTTCAAAACACATCTGCTTCAAAGGGTTTTCCTTAAGAGAGATTTTCTTAGCTTTTTGGTCTTTCTTATTATTAAGGCTCCGTGTCCAGGATTATACCATTCCTGAAAGCAGTCTCTAAAACAGTCCATCCTTTTCTCTTTTACACCACAAGTCTCCAACAAAATTTTTTCACAAAACTAGCTAAAATATGTCTTTACCATATTTTTTCATATTATAGGAAGCCTCATCCTCAACTAGCTTAAATTACATTGAAAAAAATATCAGGTATGCTTTTTTTTTTTATGGATAACTTATTTCCACTATTTTCAACTGGTCATCTTAGAAGACTGTATTTGGACTGTATTTCATCACATTCTAAGACAGAGAAAGGAAAATTGGAGACTTGTGTTGGATTTTATTTTTTGTTGTTGTTGCTTTGATTTTCTGATTTTTTATTTTTTTTTTTTGCTTTGTTTTTTAATTTAATTAGAGCAATTCCAACACATGTTCTTGTGGATAACTGCATGATGGCTAGGACTGTCAGGGGCAGAGAATTACAGCCACACTCCCATATACAGGATTTGCAGCCATAGCAAGAAGTTACTTGCCTCCAACTATGCTGAAGGTCAAAAAAAAAAGCTTTCAGAACTGGCTTCTCCTCCTCAAAAATATACTAAAAATGAGAACAAGCAATAGTTTAATTAGTATTGTATTTTACAGTCACTGAAAGGTATCTCAAAACTAAGCAGCATTTGCATGAAAGTTTTTTTTTTTTAGTTTTAGTTTTTAAACACTCAAGTGACAGACATAATACTTGATCCTTGTCCTTAAATCACATCAAATACAAACATGTTTATCAATTTTTTTTTTAATCTTATTATATCAGTTGTCATTTTTTAATGTAATTTTTCTAATCCCAACACTTTTTAAAATGCTGACAATACCTGCTTTATAATCTTTCTGTTGGAGGAGAGTTTTGATTTTGGTTTTAGGATAAGCAAGGTCACTTCAAGGCACTTTCAAGCCTTCAAAATACTGGAGAATTTTAAGGGAAAAGATCCATAGAAAGCTAACCAAATAGAAGCAGTTTTGCGAGGAATTCCTCCTCTGAGGAGTTACGTTTACATATTTACACACAAAAAAATTAGATCATATAACAGCACTCAAAGCCAGGATTGCTGTTGTTAGGTCCATATTTGCTAAGAAGATATAAAAGAAAGTAGAGGGAGCTGATAAGTTAGTGCTTGCTAAGCAAAATGTGCCTTGTGATTCTACAGAAAAAAATCCATTTGACTTGCACTACCCTTCTATTCAGGTTTGCACCAAATAACATTAACAAAAACTGGGCATGAAAGAAGAATAACTGGGCAGATACCAACCCGAGTATCTACAGAGCCGCACAGGAATTATGACTTGCTTGGTCTAAATCATACAATAAAATAATTAAATGGAAAAATATTTATCCAAGATCCATGCATTTACAGAAGTATTTTCATTTCCATTCTTTCACAGTGACTACCAACAGACAAAATTAAACTCTGGTTAAAAATGATACAATTCTCATTAATTTCCATAGGAGTTTTACTCACACTGAAATCTGAATCAAGCACCAAACACATTTCCCATGTTTTCACTGTTTGCATCCTTTAGTTTTTACCATGATATGGGAAAATATATAACGTTTATGGTTCAACACTGGTCCCTGTCAAATTTTGTACTTACTGAAAAATGCCTTTAGCTGAGTATGTGCAATGGCATGGAAGTGCTCAGTGATCTGTTATATCTGTAGATATCAGGATGCCTCACACCTTTAGCTTTATTTTGCATTTTTAAAATTCTCATTTATTATTGGTATTGTTATTAAAATGTCATTTCTAATATTTTATTACTAAAACATCAGTACGGTATTCTCTCAATTATAAAACAGCAGAAGGTTTTGCAGCAGTAGCCATTTGCATCTTTGAAACCCTACCCCTTGACGATGCAAAAATCTTGCAGCAGTATTAACTGGGCTCTTGTGTGTGATGAACCACTATTATTTTAGGGAACTGTAAAACTTTATTTATGAATGGTTATATGATATATGCCAGAAAACTGACAGGATGTTCTGCAGGAAATCTCTTCAATGATCATTTTTGTAGTTCTTGACTGCAATTTTAAATTATATAACCCTCACATTGCGTTTCACAGCTTTCTATATGTAATTAAAATGGAGTGGCAGCTATGCTGTAGTTAATGTTGACTGTTGTTTTCTGTTTAAAGGTCAAGTCTATTCTAAAATCCATATTCTTAGTGAGATTGTCTTGAAAATTTGCTATATCTACTTAGTATGCAGAGCAGTGGTCTAAATTATGATTATTTGTGGAAGAGGTTTCTGAGAAACTCTTCTATAAATAAAGGATAAATAAAGCTCCTCTAAACCATCTAAATGTTACAAAAATCACAGGATTCTTCTCATTTGTGTGCATGTGTTATTCAACCTATAGCCCTAGCCATCTGCAAATTGACTGCAGTTGCTAGGGATTTATTTTAGCTAGTACATGTCTCTTTGGAGAAGGAATTTTAGAAAATGTTAGTAAAGATAATAATGAACTAAATTGGCATGACTAAAAGAATTAAATGTACACTTGTATCAAGATTCCCCCTAGCTTGATATTTTTCACCAATGCGCCATCACAAATGACTGAAAGACTTAGAATGAGATGCCGTGATTATTTAATCTGAATTATATGCACTCCCTGCCTTTGGAATTCAAGAAGTGCAAGTAAGCATGCTGCAGAAGGCTCATTTGGAAATTTTGCCAGGGGATAAAATAACCTGGGAATATTTTTAAAATATTCTAAAACCAAACTACTGAAACCAGTCTTCATTCAGAAATACTGTTAAGGAAATTACTACTGATTAGCTAGAGGGAAGATTAAAAAATAATAAGGGTGCACTAATAACATTTGCAGCACAAAGAAACCAAATCAAATGAAAGCAAGCTGTTGGGTCAAGGAGTTCCTGATGCATTGTCCCTCCAGAGGAACTCATAACTTCTTGGTGCAGAGCTAGAAATATAGAGAACCTAAGTTCTGCAAGGCAACAGAGGAGTGCTGCAGTACTGCAAAGACTTAGAGAAGGCAATTGTAGGGCACACAGTCAATAAGATTAGAGGAACTGGTGTCCAAGGAGAGGAAGACTCCCATCTTCCTGCACAGAGTGAAGAACCTGTGAAAGGGGATGGACTGGGAAAGAGAAATCTCAGCACAGCCATGGGAAAATGGATTATCTGATGAAGTGAGCAACTCCCCCCACCCCCCCTTATGCAAAATCTGGTGGGAATCTGCACATTGCTTCCCTTATTCTTGCCTTGCCAAGGATTGAAAAATGGTGAGATCACCACTAAATGAGCTTAACATATGGGTTTGTACTTCTCGTATCATTCCAGGTTGCATTAATCTCTGTGGTGGGTTCTCATTTAGCTGAGAAAACGTCACTGAAACAAATGAACCAGAGCAGGCTGATATGTTATCAACAGATGTAGAGCATCTCTTCTGCATACTGCAGACACAGAGGCAAATGGTCGGCATTCTCACTTCTCTGCCCCTCCAAAAACGAAGATATTGCTGGCTGAGCCAGGAACTAAAATGCCTAAAGCAGCAGACATTTGGAACAGAGACATGGGTAGTCAGTCAGAGAACATGGATGATGGCAGGGAGGCAAGGTGAAGCAGTTAAGGAGTCCAAGCAGCCAGGGTACAGGGACAGACGAGATGCTGTAGCACAAAGGAGATGTGCTGGGTGTTGGGAGAACTGCTTTGGAGATGGGGATGATTCTTTTCCATCTACAAAACCTTCAAATTCCTGCCCACAGTTGTATTCCCATTTCAAGGACTATCCACGCAGCACGTGCCAATACTTGTGCTGGTCTCGCATCCGCCCCTGCTTCTTGAACTGGCAAGGTCCTTTCAGTGTGTGAGGTAAAATATTAAAACAGATTTAGGATTGCTAAAGGTTCCGTGAATGCAAAAAGTAAATACATTTTAAATCCTTGAAGTGAAAGTGACGAAAACTTGCATAAACTTCAGAAATTGAGTGAATACAAAGTAAAGATCATCTTCATTTTGCGTTAATTAGTCCAGCCTTGAATATTGTCTCAGCACACCATGACATCTGCCAGTATTCTCTCTTTACTGTTACTAAAGGAACAGGGAGCACTGCAGAACGGGCACGGACTGCTTGTCTTTGCCTGAAAGTCTCTGCGGGCCTACTCACAGCCACGCACCTTCTGCCGCGGATCCGTCCCAGGCATGACTGCACTCATGCTTCCCTGCACTCGGGAAATCACTACTGCCTGTGGGTTACAAGGCACACCTACACTGGCACAACTCACAGATTTAGTACCCAAAGAAGCACACGGTCTCCGCAGGTTCCCCACTTCTCTCCTCAGACCACATCAGCAGCTCTCCAGTTTGTGCCTCCAGCACCTACCAAGGACAGCACATGCGGCTCGGCTCGTGAGGATGATCGCACAACACAGGCAGGGAACAGCACATTCAGATTCACTGCACTGCACCTGCTTGGAGGCTGGCTCGGTGCTGTTTGACACCACATTTTGCTTTAACACATACATTTGATGCTGTGCAGTTTCTCTTTTATGTATGCTGTCGGCCAGAGTGGCTTTCCCATTTTCATTAAGCAGACAAAAGGCTTAAAGTCTATAAAAGGTGGTTGGTATTTAATTTTCATAAGAATATATTTCACATCTATGACTCTTTCCTTAGGCTGACCTGGTCTATGGTATATTATTTACATAACCGCTGCAATATCTATTTTAAAACTGACAAGACAGCTCTCTCCAGAACTGTAGGTTGCCTTGCCTGTCACTGTGATGGGTAAACAGTGTCACCTTTTCAGGGCCCAATGAATTATAAAGAAGTAGTAAAGTGCACCATCCATCACAATGGCACTGAGTAGGTTTTTGAAGTAGATTTCAGATATCACAAATGCCGTTTAGACTGTTACCAGAAAGCACAAATTGGACGGCTCATATACAATGGCCATATGATGAATGGACATGACAGGTCGTCAAAGAAAATGAGTCCTGCTATTCTACAAATAACCTTGTCAACATGAAAGTAGAGCTGTACCTCTGCTGGTAGACAGACTGCAATGAACTAATGGTTTTACGTGCTTGAACTTCTTGCAAACCAAATATACAAATGAAATACAACGGAGCAGTGGCATTCAAGCAATATTAGCAATTCAACCTGATTATGTGACACATAATAGCAATTTTCTACTAAGGATGCGTCACATTTTAAAGAAAATTATCCAGATTATGAACAGCTGTTACAAGAGTATCTTTTTGCAGGAAAACCCCCATGATTTTGCAATCACAACCAACCGCAACATATTCAAAATACATGATTTGTAGTTCCACTGCAAGCAATCAAGTCACCTTCTGATGGCTGAACCCAGCAACAGACACCACCTGCTACATCTCATTCAAAGTTTTTCTACCTCCATTTCTTTAAATGGTAAAGATTATTGTGTATGATAAAAAGTCAGAAAGGTTAGGTTGCTACCAATTTCTCTGTAGCCTAAACTAATAGGCAAATTTCCCTTTTAGGCAAAACTTGATTTAAAGACATTTAGGGTAGACTTTTCTAAGAATGAAAGAGAACACCTCTGGGGGTGCTAGGTATCTCAAAAACGGACTATAAAATTGTGCACAGGGAGCCATCCTTTGGCTGAAATGCAAGCTCTCAAGGTTTTTGCCAAAGACAAGGTACATCCCTGTTGATTAGTACACAGACATGTGGTCATTTCTTCAGAATTCAATCACAAAGAGAAGTGTCCTGAAATATAAGTAAAAATGGTACATGTGTTGCTGATAATAACGTCAAAGATTCTCCCTAGTACATTCGATTTCCTTTAATCTGATGAATTTGCTAGCAATGCATTTATTTTCATGAAATAAATCTCAAAGGCCACAACTGTACTTTTATCTCATTACAGCTACTCTTATTAGGTTACTGTGAGAAAATATATACTGAGTGATAAATGTGATAAGCTAAACCCATTCATTAGTACTTTTACTTGCCCATAGAAAAGTTGAATTCTACACAATGCAAGTTAAGACTTAGCTTGCTTACTTCATTTCGCTTCTAAATATCAAACCTAAATATGAAGTTATCGTTCTATGGGTTTATTCATTAACAGAGTCCCAGCATAGAGGCTCTAAGGTGATAATGATCATGAAACTCAATCTGGAAAACAGCATACAAAACCAGGAAATGGAGAGAAGTTTTTCTCCCAAAGGAAAATGAGAACTCCAGTCCTCCTTGTCTCTGGACTAAATCCTTTGGACTAAAAGGCTTTGATGCCTTCCAGATATAGAAACGGAAGCAGGACAAGAAACTGGAGGGTATGAATTTCTACCAGCCCTCAAATTTCTAAACATCCAAATTTCAAAACAATGTCAGTAGTCCATAAAATGGGCTAGTTAACATGATGCAACTTTCACCATTTTTACTCATCCCAAGATTTCCACAACACATTGCATTTTATCAATAAACATTATGGGCAAACACTGTCACAAGCAAAAGCAAAGTGAACAACGGTTGAATTTTACTGCTCAAAATTCAGTAAATGATATGCAATATAAAATGTTCATAAAATATAAAGATATTTTGGAAGAGGTACCCTCCAAAATCAAGGCCAACTTTTCCTGCATAGTCTTTTAATTTTTTAAGTCATGTAAATGAACTAAGACATAATCACCACTCACACCCCCCTGCATCACTGAAGGTAACATATATTATTTAAAAAAGGAGAAATATAACAGTACCTTTACATTTAAATTCTTATATTTCTTATATACATTGAGGTTTATACTGTCTCAGATAGGAAGTGTAGATCATGACACAGCTTTCATACTTTCACACCCAAACAATAAGTACCAATTCATCAACTAAGATACTTATTAAAAACAAAAGAACATAAACCTAACACCAACATAGGAAGCCTTCAGGTTTGATTATTTTTTAAGTTTGACTTAAGATTTTTACTGGTATTTATCACAGTTAACTTAAGGCTGGTCAATTTGTCACGTTTACTTAGTCAGCTTTCATTGAACTTGACTGGCAATTTCAACACAAATGACAAACAGTCACGTTACCTCAAGTGTTCCTTTGGCAGAGTAAGCTGCGTATGAGTACAGGAGGTCTTGGCTATGAAGAGTTTTGGTCCCTCTGTTGCACTGCTGTCCATCAGGATAAAAGCATTCGCCACTGCTTTTCAGAGTTATTGTGTTTGAAGAGCTCGGTAGGTCAAGCAAAACAGAATAATTTACCAGCTGGACATCTTCAAGGCCACGAGAAGTCCACTGAACCAGAATTTTCATTGCAGTGTCTACATCGTCTTCTCTAGGGAACTGTAACAAATCTCTGGAGAACAAACAAGCAAACAGTTTTATGTTATTTCCCACCAAGACACTTGCACCTTAACATGCAGCAGTCTATAATATTATTTGAATGAAACATGGGATTCATGATGGATCATCAAACATGCATTAAAAATAAATCACCCTTCCTTTTCTTTCCAAATAATTTATTACCATTTACAAGGCAAAAGCAACCACTTCTGGGGAAATTGAAGTATGGAAAAAATGTTTATAGGAAACACACCCAATTGAAATTTAAAGAATCAGTGGAAATTATCACAACAATTGTTCCAAAATTCATCTCTGTGGAGCTCAAGTTTCTGATACCATCAATTTAACCAATGACTGAGTAGAAAAGAATGCAGTCTGAAGTAATATTTCAGGGACTTCAGGGAGGGAGTGGTGTGGAAAATTAGTTATAATATGTTTGGCTTAAAATCATCAAGTAAAGCAAATTTGCTAAGCAGAATGGAACTGTTTCCCCAAATATTGTGTTAGTTGTGGGAAGGTGTTGCTCAGACTTCCTACCTGAGCCAACAGCTTGGCATGCACGTGACATGAGCCTAAAAATTACTTTGGCAGTATTGACCAGATGGGCCAACAGGGCCTTGAGGTAGGTTGGTTTGGGCTTATATCGCTACCGGGTTTGTATCACTGTTTGACACCTGCTACCAGATGGATCATAGGACAAAAATGGTGACAGCATGGAAAGGCCACCCTCCTCCCAGCAAGTGCTAGAAGATCCCAGATGTAGAGAGTATTTTATGGATAATTTTAGAGGACATACTTATGTAATCAAAGTAGGGCACAAATAAAAAGCAGCATTATTCAAATAAAATGTGCTATCTAAATGCAGTACAAAAACTTAGGGAATATTTGTTGAGTTTCTTGAAGATGTTATTTTTTATTATTATTATTATTGTTAGATTTGAAGCTCTCAGGATTGAGAAAAAAAATTAAATATAATGGTTTCCAAGCACAAATACACTGACACTGCCAGGAACTCCTGTTCACAAACTTTGCTTCGCAGAAAGGATAATTTTCAAAATGGTATTTAGATGCTTTAGGGTCCTCAAAAAAACCCTGCATATTCATTTTAAAACCATTACTGCAGGTGACAGATATTTGAGAATCCCACCAAGTGCGTGCCTGCATTTATAGACACCCCATGACACCGAGCCATGAGCTGCGGAAGCTGCAGGCAGGGCAGGGCAGAACAGGCTGGCCATGCCAGGGCCTGTACCAGTCCCCAGGAATATACCACCAAGGAACATTTATGATGGAAAAAAAGCACAAAGACTCCCCATTTACCCCAACAAAGCCTTTAAAAACAAACAAACAAACAAAACAACAAAACAAATAAAAAAGTGAAGTTGTAGCATCTGTTTAGCCTACAAAACACTCAAAAACCACTAATAGTGTGATCGGTGTGCATTATCTGGATTAAATAAAGATTCCAATATACAACGGATTTACAAAACAAATAAAAAAAATGAAAAATACTCTATTTAAAGAATTGTGTTGTATCACTGCCTGCATCACAGTAACAAGGTTATTGACGTACAAAGTTCACAGCCTTTACAAGAACCCTGGGCTTATGTTAAAGACTTCAGAGATCCTGTCAGGAGGAGTAATTGTCAAAGGTTATTCTTGCAGAGTTAATCTTTTTAAATGATCTAAAATAAGTCTTCAAGCAATCTACAGAAAATGGACAAGTTAAACCAATGAGTAGTATATTACAAGTTTCCAATTTCATCTGTACCCACTAATGTAATAACAAACTTGGGCACTCCAGAAACACACAAAGTTTTTTTGATTACCACAATCATTAACAGACCATTCACATTTCCCACTGGTGACGGAACCATTAATAGGATAAATAGCTTCAAGAAACTTATCCCAGGCCAATAAGGTTATGACACATTGCAACAAGAAGGAACCAGTTTCAATAAAAGGAATTAAGCATTAAAAGAAGACAGGGATACAATAACCAAGCTACTCCCTCAGTAATAGAAGTTACTTTCTACTTTGTAATTAAGTAAGCATGTCTTTGAAGCTTTTGTGACAACAGAACCGATTAAGTTAAAGAAATGAGCACACTAACTGTTCGCTCCATAATTTCTTTATAGGATGTTAAAATCAAATTGCAAACCACAAGCAAACCTTATATTAAAATAAATCAGCACATATAAGACTGCTTTGATAAATCTTACAAGCAACACTATACCAAGGGCTGTTTTACAGATTTCCTACAATGACTGTCCTGCACTTACCCTTGATATAATTCTGCTGACTTCATGGATTTAAAATCCAAGGTAAATTTAACCCATTATTCTTATTACATACTAGCTGGACAACAAATGCTATGTAAAAACAGTATTTCCTAAGACAGACCAAATTTAGAATACCATCGAGTGTGTCTGCCAGTCCATCTTGGCTGTTAAAATTTAACACAACACTTCACACACACTTCATAGTCACTGTTTACATCATATCCCATAACTTACCTCTTAAAACTGCCGGAGCATTAAGATTCATAGCAGTAAGACTCAAGCAGTCGAAACAGGCCCTGAGGACAATTATGCCTCTCACTTCTGCAAGCATACTCAGTAGGAATCAATAGCAACGCGATTGCCAATTTCCATTTACAGTATGACCTTTAATAACGTCAGCCAAATTTTTGTATTCCCGCACATTAAAACAACTCTTTATTCAGCTATGTGTCTAGCTTCAGTCAATGGGAATAACCACAAAGTTAATGGTCAGATCTCAGTTACTGTAAATCTGCATAATTTATTGAAGCTGAGCCACCAAGGATGTAAGAATTGGTCTCAAGTTAGAATCAATGTTAATAACAATAACCATCAGAATAATACTGTGTATTTATATGATGCTCTCCAAGGGATTTCTAAGAGTTATTTTCTTTTACTTTCTAACACAAATCAGATTTAGATAAGATATTGAACTAACAGATCAAAACGGACCATAAACTTGTTTTCATGCATGTTTTGCTCCATCTCAAGCATGCTTGGTTTCTGAACTGAAAAAAAAAAAAGAAAAGAAAAGATAATTGCACTTAACTCTGAAAGTATACGCTATTTTACTTCAGATAAAGTTCATCATAACAAAGTGGGAAACAAGATCAAGAAATTTTTTCTGAAGACACAATCTTAGATTTCCAATATAAACAAGATTCTTTTACTGCCTGATCGGTTGAATGTCCTGATGAGTTAAGACAAGCAGACCAGTACTGCTGAAGGTTCAAAGCTCTGAATCTACAGGAATAATTTGAAATAAGCTGAAGATACATCTGTAATGAATCCATTCTTTCTGCAGCCTCTGCAGTTTCAAAAGACCAATTTTTAACAGATGATTATAAAAGATAAATGAGCACATGCACTCAAAAAATACAGAAATTTCATTTTAAAATTGGTAACCATGGAAAACATTGAGCTGAGCAGCTTAACAGAGAGCCACGTGCTGTAACAACATTTTGTTTGAGACAACTTCCTAAAGAAGGGAACAATATAACGCAAACAAACCAGCTGCTTGCTGCTGGTGGGACACTGCAAAACACCGTTCAAAAGGTATTGACAAACTGCAACAGGTCACCATAAGAATCAAACAATGGATCAGTTTAACAGTATTAACTCCTTATCAGTTGTATTAACCTGATGCAATCAATCAATAAATAAAAACAAGTCTAAGCCTGCAGCAGAATTCCACAAATTTAATTTTAAAAACGCCTAGGAAGAAAAATTTCCCTCAATAAATGAAAAACTCCTACATGAAAAAGTTGCCTTTTTTTTTTTTTTTCTACAATGATTTAATGTCTAGACTAATATCTGCCTACATTTGCTGGCTTATTAATCAAAAACTTTGAGTTCCACTTTTGCAATTAGAAGTGTATCCAATTTTTAACTGTTAATTTTTTACCTTTTTTTTTTTTTTTTTTCTTCCCCTTCCAGTTCACTGAAATTGGGGTTTAAGTAAGGAGAACAAATATAATTTTGGAGTTTTTATGTGCCAGTTTTTCATCTGGGTAGCTGTTTTCAAAGTTTGGGGGTCACAATGAATTCACTAGAAAAGATTTTTCGCAAACTATGTCAGATCAAAGTGTTATCTTGGCTAATATGTTGTTTACAACAGTAACTGGTGGCAGATGATCAAAAAGAACGCAAGAAACACATCATATGCATGGAAACCTATAAATATAATAACCCCATATGTCTTTTTTTCCTACCTGCAAACATGTCCAGGCTGAGTTTTAAAAATATGTACATATGCTGAGTACATATTTTCATATTTTCTAGTAGTTTCATCCCACTACAAGCGGAGTTGTTGCTGCTTCAGAAGTACTGGACGTGCTCACAGCACTCGTATGGACCAACTGCTCAGCATATGCACAAACGTTTTTCCCAGTTGCTGATACGGTATCTGTTTGCATCCATCACGTTTACTGTGTGTAGACACAGCGACCCAAATGTTTCCAGGAAATACCACCTGCCCAAGCCACATCTGCCTGCATTTTAATTACATGTTCCTGTTAATTAGGGTGTTCAACTGGCTGGTCTCCAGCCCACCCGATCGTATCTCCCATGGTCCGGACTAAGTGCCACAAATCTGCTGATTCCGAAAGAAAAATTCCAAGTACAAGAGAGGAAAAATATTTATCAGCACGTTAAATTATTTAAGAGAAACATTTTTTGTGGTGTAAGCAGACTGCATGCAGCTTGGTGCAGAGGCGATTCAGTCTGAAGGTACCAGAACTACGTCGGGTTCTTTAGGGGACCTTGCAAGTCCTCCAGCAGCTGCTGGAGCAGTCCCATGACACGTCCTCTGTCACATCTGCCATCACTCTACATTCTGCACACTCTGGGCATCTCTTTCACACTGATATTGACATTAGTTTTGTGGTAGCCATGGGTCACAAGAAATATGGTGCTGTGTTCATTTGTGTCACACCACAGGGCCTGCAGCGGCCATGGGGACACCACTTCCTAAATCATACACAGACAAGGTGATGCCAGCCTAAAGCATGAGTGCAATGCAAAGCTATGGCTAAACATAACATTTGGACACTAAATCAGCCACTACATGACAAGATGCTCCTCCTTACTCTTGTTTTTTAAGACACTGCAGCACCCTCTGCAGGCAGGACTTATCACCCTTAAGTCCCTCCCTGTAACCCATTCTGCCCGATAAACCTACACAGAACTCATCTGGATACAGTGACAAATGGACGGTCTGTCACAGTAACAGGACAGCTAAAAGCATGTTCAAGTAGTCTTGGGCAGCCATCTATCACTTCTGCCATCAAAGCACTTCCTGATCTGCACCAGCATGACTAAGGACGCTGCACAGTACCTACCACAGAGGTGCTACATGCTATTGGCATGAAGCAGTATTTTAAAGACAGTTCATTCTCCACAGAATAAAAGTAATTTATAAACCCATTAAAATACATGAGACAACAGAATATCGGCTCTAGATTTGGTCATAGAATTCTATAGCAAAATAGCGCCTTTTTTTTTTTTTTTTTTAATTTCTCCATTTAACATCATGTGCACTGTGGCTTTTTCATAATTACAAAAAAGGGGGATTTGCATCATGTATTTAGAATACGATACCATGAACATGCATAAAAGTACTTTTCACCAAAACTTCATAGCTTTTTTGTCCTATGTCTAGGTCCACCTCACTATTAAACTTTCACAGGGGTACCCAAGCTTATGTACCCTCTCCTATCATGCTATAATTACATGTACAACAGTTGCAGGTCAAACCTCTCATTTTTCTGCTGAATTCTTTGTCATGGGATTGAAGACACTCAAATCTCAGCCCCTGCTGGCTTCCAAACGTGGCTATTTTGTACATTGTTTTGTTCACTGTGGGACTACTAAGCATATTGCTACTCCCTGCTGCAACAGACAGTCAAATCCCTTTTATATGTTTTAAATAAAAGCAACGGAGATAGTTCAAACCTCACTTGCCAACATCAGGATGCAAGCCAAACTTGCATTCAAGGCAGATGGTGAAAGGCATGAAAAATGACCAATTCTTTCATTCCGTGTTTCTGAATTTTATTGCAAAAGAAGCAATTCATTGTTCCTGTACACTAAACATTGCAAAGTCATAAATTGACACAGGTGAGCTTTCCAAAGTTTTCTAAGAGCTTTGACTGTCATTTATATGAACATCTAGCCAGCATCCAAATCTTCAAAATGCTTCAGAAGATAAGAATGCCAATACTAGTTCCAGTAAATACCCATCAAATGATTGCCCAGAAAAAAAAAAAAAAAAAAAAAAAAGTAAAAACAGGGCAAGCACACGCAAACACACAAAAAATCTCCCTACTACTCTTCTAGTCTATTTTAAGCTTAGAAAACTTTTGAATAATCTATAGCTCTGAATACTCGTGACTTCTTTGAGAGTATTCACCTTAATTTTCAGCAATAATATACCCTTTTAAGCTAAACGTGTTCTTCTCAGACGTATTTGTTTAACAATTAGCAATTATTTTATTGTCGAATCTTTCATTGTGGAAAGAAACGCCAGTGGCAATACCCAATGCCTCACTGATTCCAGCATCAGACAAACAGTGTAACAGTACTTTAAAATATTTTTAATGTACAAAATCACATTTGAATGGTCTATTAATAGAAAACTATCAGTTGCATTTTTTTATTGATGGAGAAAGAAAATTGGTGAGAGCTGTTATTGAACAACACAAGTACACAAACTCAACTCATTATATGACATATATGACTGTTTATTCTCTTGTATATAGTATTTTACAGCAATAGAGCTAATATTCTCAGTATTTCATTAATCATCAGTATCAGCAAATGCCAATTATAAAAATCTCTTATTTAGAGTCTAAAAGATATTGCATGTGTACACTAGTGTTTGAGTGCAGAAATTGCTGGGCAAAGAACTGAAGAGTTTACTTAATTCACATTCTTTACAAGTCAGCCAAAAAGATTTGAACATATGTAAAATGTGTTAGTTGGGTTATAAATTTGATAGAATCTGTTCTGAATACATTAAAAAAAAAAAAAAAAAAAAAAAAAAAAAAAAAAAAAAAAAACACACACCTTCATAGCATAACTTTACAAATGAGTTGGTTTATCAACAGAGCTCCTCAAAATACAGTGAAGTGCACTGGCCAGAGTGAAGGTTGTTTAATTGAGCTCATTTTACTATAGTAGCAAAGGACTATAGGCACAAGTAATTAGCTGAAGTTCTGCTGCCATGCAATAACATACGAAATTATCAATTTTTGATCACTTGCAATGATGTATGCAAAATCTGAAAGGCAGCTGACTTTGATATTAAGCCAGATGCTTAAGAACTGAAAACATTAAGAACATAAACCTGTTAAAGTTTTTGAAAATGCTTAGTATAAGCAAATCACTCAAGGGCAAACAGGTAGGCAATTACAGAAGTAGACCTAGAAACCAGATTGCCTGATTCACACTTGAGTGTTTCAGTTATAGAAGTATCTTACACTTTATTTAAAATCATCCTTAATCTTGCCCCCCCCCCCCCCCCGGTTTTTTTTTTTTTTAAATCACTCAGTTTTACATGACACACCTTGCTTAATTAACTAGCATAGAGGCAGATGTGAATGTCATTTAGCATTTCTCCCCCATCATTCTGGAGACACACTAAAAAAAGGATGGTGATCATTATCCGTTTTCAGAATAGTTAATGAACCACAGAAACCTTAATCTGGAGAGTGACAGCTCCAGACCCTCGGAATAGGCCATTATTCAAAATCCCAAAGACCATTAATGCCAGATGCCAAAGAAGCAGAGGGAAGTTACCTTTTAAATCGCATACTTCAGCATAAAAGAACTCATTGCCATGATTCACTGTTCCTCTTGTTTACAGGAGGGTTTAGGTGAAAGGTTCTCCTTTTAGGAAGGGAAGTAAATCTTGCCTCTTCCTAATAGTGAACCCTCTGTCTTCAAATGCTTGCTACAAAGAGAACTGATCCACTCCTTAGTATATTTGTTTTTAATACAGCAAATTGTTTTCTACAGATGAAATAATATTCTTAAGTAAATGCAGAATGGAGATATGTAGACAAGAAACCTTTTTTTTTTTCACTAAACAATCTTGTTTACAAGACCTCTCAAAATGATGCCATTTTCTTTCAAAATCAGTAAGATCAGCACCATTGTCTTTTGGCTATTAACTTCCATAATTGTTGATTTTCCACACAAAAAAGACTATCATATATGGGGTGAGAGGAAACATCACAATTCATAACTTCATCCAATTTTATCTGCAGTATTTTAAATGAACTTATACTACGTCATAAAATACAATAGAATACTTTATGCCTTAACCTAAACCTTTACTTTAGACATATAAGGATACCTTACCCTCTCTTCTAAAGATAGTGAAGGGAATATAATTTTATAGGTCTTGTTGGTTTACAGAGGAATTTACTACTCTTCTCCCAGTGCAACAGGAGATCTAGGCCCGAAGTTCTGAACAATAGCGCCCTGCATCTTCCAACGGGCTACAATGCCCAGCATAACGTTACAGCTGAAGGACAACAAAAAATTATGTCCCCCACCTTGAAAGTGTTGCATATAACCATGTTTTCACAGGCCGAGCATTGGCCCAGAAAAACTTCACTATGATATAATCATCTTGTCTTCACAGAGCACAGGAAATATGCCAGTGTCTCAATAAAATGGGGCCAGCTGCATAATCAAGCCCCAGTGATATATTTCACTGTCTGAGACAATTACGTTTACTCATGGCAAAAGACAAATTCTATATGGATGTGAATAGCAATGCATGTTTCACTAATGCTTTTTTATAAAGAAAACCTATTGATCAAAAAACTTGAAACCTTGCTTTTTATATAGAGAATCTGCTGATCAAAAAAATCTCAATACTGCCCAATTGGCAGTATTTTATTCCTTTCATTTCCCAATCATTAGGTTATACCATGAACTGAAAAGCAATTGGATTGAATGCTGGGTGTTATTCTGACAGCACTGGACATCTCTATTTAAACGGTATGATTCAATTTTTAAATAAAATCCCATTTCCCAGAGGATACTAAGGAATTAAGAGAGCATCCTAACCTGAAATCCTAGAAAAACTTAGCAATGCTTAGAATAGCTACCCATTATTTGAAGATTTAGAATGATTTGGAATTAGATAAATCCCCAAATAAATGTTTAATTTTTAAAAATAAAAGAAGGTGAAAGCTTCATTTTGCCTGATGAATCTCAAAAAGTTAGCCCTAAAAAAGGAAAGCCTCAGTCAACCAGAAGACAGCGCCACGTAACCTTTCTGATACCAGCTTCATTTTCTTATCTGTATATGCTACTTTACCAGTGCAATTCTACTGGAACTGGAGAAATTTCTAGCTGAAATTTCTAGCTGCGTTAGCTTAGACATTTTATGGAAACATTTACAAGTCCAGTCAGATGTATTAGTTAAAATGAAAACTGCGGATAAAAAAATGGAAGAAGGGGCACAATACCAGTTTTACGTATTTATGCAAGAAAAATGTTATCATGGACGTCATATCACGTCTTAGTTTAAATAATCACCATCTCATCAGCCAAGCTGCATTTCAGCTGAATTTGTTTTATCTTAAAATACTTACATCTCTGAACTCACCCTTCAGTTCCAATATACAACTGAGGAAATCAACACTGATAACCAAAACATTGTTTTGAAGTTATTTATGCTGTACCACAGATTAAATTGCTCGTGGATATTCAAAAAGCTCTCTCTAAAGGAACAAGCATAAAAAGCTTAAAAGAGAGGCTTGGAAGAGACCGCAGGAGATCATTTGGGTCAAGGCAGACTCAGCTCACCCTGCTGTCCCTGCAGGCAGATGTTTTCCTGCCCTGTTCCAAGTATAGTCCCTGTCCATCCTAAACAATCCCACTATATTTTGCTATCCTGCTACATTTGAGCACACTCTATAGCTTCCCTTCCACCACTGATGTTGAGAATAAACTAATCTCTTTTTTGCAACTTTTTTTTTCCCCCCTCCCAGACCTGAAGATTGCCCCTATCACCTTCCCTCATCTCATCTTAAGCCAAACATACTTAAGTCTTTTCACCCATTTCTCAGAGTCCCCGCCCCTGAAATCTGATGGCTTTCCCTAATCTCCTGGTCTGCTTTCATCCTCCTGAAATTCAGTTCCACAAAATGGACCCTGCAAATACGTCACATGCATTTAAAAAGAATAATTAGCATCTAATTACTGTTTGCTTTCATTAAAGTCAATTATTATTCCTCAACTGTCCTTTATTCCGATTTCACCCATATAGCTCTCCAGTGAGTTCACAAAGTCCTTCAGCTTTGTTGACCTCAAACTTCTTTCATTATTCATTTACTTTAAGAAAGAATGGTCCTGAGCAGATAATTATATACTGTAGAAAATAGGTCAGATTTTCAAAGTGCAGAAAACCTACCGTTAGGACTGGATATCTTTTTTTCACCCAAAAAATCAGCTCCCATATAAATAACTAAGCTTAATTGCAAGAGATGTGAAGTTGTTGAAGCCTGCCTTACAACATACTTATCATATGTCAGTATGTGCAGACAGCAACCTGGCCAGAACTCTGAGGAAGCTCTGCCTGTGTACTTTCACTGAAGTGAGTCCTCCCAAAGCATCAAATATACTCACAAAAGTGCATTGCCTCACAATGCCTGTGTGTATATGGCAAAATGTTGGCACAGCCATGCAGAGTCTTCTAAAACAAGTCACAAGGAACCCTCTCCCCTCCTCTGCCATTTTCTGTTTCTAGACTTTCAGCATGCAACATCCCTTCTTTTCCCTTTGCAATCCCCAAAGGGTAACTAATTCCCCAAAGCAACCTATTCACCAATATTTTCTTTCCTGCTCTAGATTCCTCTTAGAATCCTGGCCCTTCTTTAGCTGAAAATGAAATTAAGAAGTGCAGCATCTCATGGACAGTAGGCAGTGTTTTCATGGAGTAATACTTAGATGGTCTAATTCGTTTTCAGCATCTCTTCTGTTCCAACTAAAATTTCAAAGCCAATTTTGAGTGGAAAAAAAGCACAAATAAAAGACAAAAAGAACAGCAATATGCAGATGTTCAAGAATTAGAATCAAGGCTGAAAAATGCCCCCTAGTATTCCGCACGCTTTAATGTGCAATCACCTGAATTGCTTACTGCCAGTACAAATGGGCTATTGTAGGATGGCAACACTTAAACCTGAAGGCCAGAGGGGGGTGGCTGTTGCTAGGCAGTAAAGAGAAGAGTGCTCCATTCCAGAGCTGCAGTATCAATTAAATCTTTGGGAAAAAAATACAAAGCAGAATCATTACGTATCAATGGTAAATTTCAGTATATTTTCTTGTCTCTCTCCCCACAAAGATATCATGACTCCAAGTCTTAGCTTGCCCTTAACGTGGTGTTAAATAAGCTATGTACAGACACAAGGACACAAACAAGCGTTCAAAATTCAGTGTAAGTGTAGGTTCTCACTGAGCATGCATGTAATGGTCATGTAGACACACTGCAGAAAGTAAAAATGTTGGCATGGTCATCTGGTATTGCTTCTAACATCTCCTATAAAGATCATCATCTGTCTCCTAGGTGGAAGAACTCTAGGAGGCAGAGGCTCTATTTGTTATTAACAGGACTAACACACATACTCTCAGTAAAAGACTACCTATATTGCTTACGCAACCACAGCATTTCATCCTAAGTTTCTTAAGAATCTGTGACACTAACATATAAATCGCATACTCAGCTCTTTCCACTGTTCTTTGTTAGATTTTTTTCAAGGGTCTCTCCTCCCCACCCTCCTCCTCCTCCTCCTACAAACCGTACTTAAGCAACCTAAGCCTTGGGTGGCTTCACCTTTACCATATTTCACCCCTACAGTGTCCCCTGCCAACTCCAGCCCACCACTCCAACATAACGTGTCACTTTACGTACCAAGCAGACAGAATCAACAAATAATAAGACGTCTTTGAGCCTTAGGACTGAAAAAATGCCTGGTGTAACAAGCAGGTCTTGAGAAAGAAAGGACAAATTCAACCTGATAATGGAACTGACCCCACATCTCCCCCAGCCCTTGTCCTGCATATCACAAGAGAAAGCACTTAGAGGAAATACCCCAGAAACACAGGCTTATAACAGTAATTTACTCACGATATTCAGCTGAGGAGTCAGGAGAGGTATGGCCTAGGAAAGTGTTTTGTCACCTTGTATGCAGGTTTTAAAATTTTAGATAAGTGTTACCACCTGAAATGATTTGGCATTCTGTGTCCACAGGTTTGCTCTCTGGGCTAACAAATGCACAAATACTTATAAAAATGGATGAAATCTTTTACCACCATAATAATAAGCTTCTAAATTTTGTTTTGAAATATTACTCATATGCTTCATGACTAATATGCCACCAGTCTTCTGAAAGGGTAAATGAGCAGGTTGGTTTTGGTCTTTTTTTTTTTTTTTTTTTTTTTTTTTTTTAAATAATCAATATGAGATGATTTTGTGTAAGTCTGTTATCCAGAGGCAGATTTTAACATTTACAGAGTTTAGAAATAGGAAGTGAGAATAATTTTGCTCTGCATTATCTCATTCTCTGTTCACCTTGGCCACTATATTAGGATATGCAGCTTAATGACACATTTATATGAAGACAATAATAGCTTTATAGCTTACTATGCTACGTTGCTAGGATGCACTTCTTAAATCATCAACAAAATTACTCTCTCCAGCTATATATTTAGTGTACCTATCAGCAACTGGGAAAACTGAATTAATCAAATTATCCACAGCCAAGATTTTTTTTAAAAAGGATGGTTAACATTAGAATCCCAGATCCATATTTAGACATATAAACAAATATAATCTGGAATATAAAATGGTGAGTACTGCAAATTAATTTACATACGCAGGAGCTTTGTTAAAGAGTTAAGAATCTGGTTCAGAAGCCTCTTTCCTCCTTGGTTATAAAACCTTCTCGTGGAAGACTGACAAGTCAGTAGCATCATGTGTTTCTGAGGACAAGACATCTCACAGGGCACCTGAATGTTTTTTTTCCTCTTCCACCTGCGCATGCCTGAGCCCTAATCTCAAGAGACTACCAAATGCTCTGCCTTCAAAACCACCACCTTATCAGTAATCGCAATTCACCCCGTAAATTCATGTGGCTCTCCAGCTGCAGCTGTTTCAGCTAAAGGGATTATCATCAGTGTCCCAAACCCTCCCTGACTCCTTTGCCCTCCATCTGAAAATTACTGTTTATTCAGCTCTGCTGATGGAATGAAAAAACTGACCTCAATCACAGTGAGCTCGGTTTATTTACACATTTTAAATATCATGTATTTGTTAGTCCAAGCTCATCAACCAGCTACCAAAATATTTTTCTGTAGGAAGCCCTGTCCTTAAGAGTAATGATAGTCTCTTGACAGGCCACCATCCAACAGAAGTCCGTTCCCAGCATTTCTCTTGCATCCATAGTAAGCACTGACTGTTCTGTTTCCTGAAACGAGGTCACCACATCAACATTTTGTAGCCAAATGGGCCGTACCTCTTTAAAGGTTTGCTATTATAAAGGTAAAATAAACTACACTACTCCAGCAACCAGGTTAAAGACTCCCTAAGTAGCCAAAAGATGACACGAGACAAGACGTGACTTAATGACGTACACCGTTTCCTGCAACTAAAGCAGCTTTCAAGAACCCACACGTCCTTCCATGGTAGATACATCTGCATTGCTGAACGAATAGAAGAAAGCAGTTAAAGAAATTCAAAGGCACATTGTTTCTATTATGAATATTAGTTCGTATTTCCAGAACAATGATGCATGAAATAACGCTTGTTAATATACACGTTTCCACATGCTGCTGAATTACGGATAAAGCCCAAACAGATAAACTGTAAGCAAAAAATAACTACTTTTGTTCCTGTAAACTAGCAAGTCCCTTACGTAGATCATAAACATGCCATTTTGAAGCCAATTTTTAAAACTGTGTTTTCTTTGTTCAAGAGTCAGAAAGGCATATACAAATACATGAACGGGAAGACATGCATACATGTGAGCACGTGTGCCACATGTACACACAGCGCGAGCTATACTGGAAGAGCCCTGACAACTGCTTAATCTGCATCTGTTATTTTCCAGTTTAGAGCTGACTGCAGAAACACCACCAGAGTTCACTGCAACTCCTGATGACAGCGAACAAACAAGATGTTTGGAACACAACCTGCTTTCTCTACCCCTGGACGCGTCTAACTACAGTTGAACTCGTCTCCGGCTAGATGAAGCGTGAACCCCAGGAGACACAGCTACAACGGCCTGCTCTTTCCACCGGGCAGCTGTCTGCACTCAGTGTCATTCACCTGGGAGAAAGCCTCGCAACAGCTTCCAGCTGCTGTTAGCTCCCATATTACAGAGGGAAAAACACACATTAGGCTGGCCTGCTGGGTAAACATACTCACCTGTTTCTCCAGGCTTCTTTGTGAAATGCCACTTTAAGTCTGCAGGGTCACAGCTGTCAAAGATGTATGAAGATCGGAATAGACGTTTTGTTATTAACTAAAAAGTTTAAGTAAACAAAAGCATCACCTGTTTCATTTGCAAAGATTCTTCTTCCTTTAATAGTTAGATTTTAACACACTGAAGACCTGTATTATCCAAGACCCTGGGAAACTGCTGAGTCTAGTGATGGTATTTAAGTTATGGCTCTTTCGTTTCTTCTGGAGATAAGACAATTAAAGAGACATTTTCAGAGCCTCTAAAAATCTACTATCCAGCAGGGTGAAAAGTTAAATGCAAGTGGAAAAAAAACATACAAACTTCATATTCATTGGTTCCACAAGCTGACAAAGACGCCTCTGTTACAAAATTCTATCAAATGTCAACACTTACATACAGCATTATTTGCAGTATGCTTCAAAAATCTTCTAATTCTGAAAACAACTGTAATTTGCTCTGGCACTACTCCCATGAAGTGCTCAATTCAGAGACCTGTTTCTGTCGGTAAATACATGTGTGAACCTTTATTGTACAAAGATCCTTTGAGCAACCGAACCAGTATTTTCCCCACTCTCCAAAAACACTTGGACCAATAACATACAAAATCTTTTCTTATAGTAGCCCCCTTCAGTAGACTGCTACATAAGCTGTTATGCATCTTCCCTATTCAACTGAGAATACAGAAATGATACACCTGAAATCATAGAAGTCACTTATATAAAGAGCTTTAAAAAAATCTGAAACAGACTGTTAGATGAACATAATCTGATTACCCACCTCCAGGAAAGTATTTCCAATTATTATAGCTTGGATTATCAAATAATTCCTGCTAAGCATAGCATTAGAAACATTATTAAAATTAATGGCTGCAGTTTTCAGCTGATGAATGCGTAATAAATATGACATCATACAAATGATCATAAGGAAGCAATATGTAATTAGTTACTTCTGAGGGCAGGAGACTATCAATGAAACATGAATTTTAATGTTGCAATTTTTTCCATCTCCTAACCCAGGCACTCACAGGAAGAAATGATAACTGAAAAATTTAGAGGGTTTGGGGACCCTTCTCGACTGTAGCAAACAAACACGCTAGAATACATCTTGCACATACCCCCAGAAGTTCTATTCAGCGATAAACTATCAGCAGGAATTTTATAGAATACATTTGGTATTTAATGAACAAAGCAAATTATATACACTGTTCACAACAAACCATTCTCCCCAGCTTTATTCTTGGATTCCTATAGAAAAACCTATAGCAAGAGATAGAAGATTTCTGGCCATGCAAGTATATTTAGCATTTAACTCAAACCTTAGCTTCTGGAATACTGTGATGATGTCAGATTTTCAGCTTTTATTAAAAAATATTTTACTTTTTAGTATTATGAAGGAGAACATGACAGATTGACCTAAGAACACCCGGCAGTCAGCTAACAAATTAAAAACACACTCCTATTTTAATATAATTACTTGTATTGCTTAAGTAAGTGACAATAGAAGATGAATCATTTTGCCACGTGGTATTGGCAATTCTGCTTTATGTGATATGAAAATAAATTAAGAGAAACAGTCACACAGAAGGACAGTGGTCTCACTCTCATAGTGCTTCTCTGATGTGATGCTCTGCAAATTGCAGTGGCGTGACCCAGCCAAGGAGAGGTCTGGGGCCACCACTGCAGGGCCCAGGCAGAAACAACTCCCTGCCAGCCCACTCTGCTGCCCGCAGGGTCCCTACCTTGCAGGAGAATGGTGGCAGCTTGGAGGCTCCAGCAAGCACAGATGTTCAACCCATTCTGTTTTGGGCACTGCCAACAGCCACACTCCTCTAGACCAAGCGTGAGATCACAATTACCATAAATAAAAGGAGTATAGGAAAAACCCTACACTTCATGCTCGTTGGATAGTTGCTGCATGCCACACCACAGGATCTATATTTCTGAAAAGAGATGAAGAAAAACAAATGGATCCAGAGTATTATGAACACTGAGCCACGAACCACTTTGATTTAAACTGATGAAGGGAAAAGGACATAATCAGATATGTTTAAGCCCTACTTGCTTGCTGTAATATAAAGAAAACTATTCTAAGCAACAAGAAGCCTATTCTGGAAAAACCTCAGGCTAACAATTTAATTTCTGACTGCAGAGATATTACCTTGTTAAATCAACAGTCAGTGAAAGGCTTTTACTTCTTCCTGTAAGTGCATTACCAATCCTTTCCTTTTCCGCTGTAATTCTGCCACCAGATGGAGTTCACATCTTGTGACAGTCACAGGAGAAAGAACAATGAAAACCACAAAACCGTGTATGGATTTCAACACATTCCAAATAATACAGCTCAAAGCTACTGTCTGCACTTAAACTGAAAGAAGTATTTGGCAAACCAGCATAAACAGAGTGAGAGGTCCAGCAAAAAACTGTTACTGCTGAAAAAAGACAGAGTTTTAAGAGGAATTAAGTCATTCATTTGAAACTGTGCTGAGAATATAACAGCAAGTTTTGTAGTTACCTGTCACATTCTTTAGGTTATAAGAAGATATCCAGCTGATACAAGATTTTTTCCTTTAAGCAGCATTTCCTTTTTGAAACTGAGGGAAAGTAACCCAAGGAGGATAGAGTTTTCTTGTAGGCACTGTACACGTTGTAAATAAACTTTCTGTGGAATATAGGAAAAGTTTGACTCTTCAACTGTCTGCTATAGAGAACCTGCTAATTTAAGACATGGCAAAGCAATTTTGATGAAAGCAGAAACCACATCAACTTCAGCAGGAACTCTGAAAATCAGCAGAACATGGGAGTGAGAAAACTGTCCAGTCCATATTCACCCAGCCCTTTGGCTCTGCAAACAGATGTTTTTTTTCTATTGTTGCTTCTGACAGATCAACTGATTCCAGAGTTGTCCATAATTAACTTTGGCATGAAGGTAACTACCCTTGCACAATCTGGAAGACACATGAAATGTCACAGAGAGCTACTCCAAAGTAATTTGTTTCTTGCCTTATCTGTAAGAAACAGGTGTTATTTTTTAAAAGGTGTGACATGACAGCACAAGACAGTGTTTCACCACTAGTCATTAAATAAATGTAAGCAACACAAAAATACTTAAAATACTAAGTAAAGAGTAGGGAGAAAAACAGAACTCGATTAGAAAAATAAAACACCGTCTGCAATCCCACACTATCCTTAGGTGTCACACACCTGAGACATTCAGGAGGCTCAGGATCTGCAAGTAGGCAGCTAAGGAAATCCTCCTGGAAGTGAGCAGGAGATCCCCGGGGATCTGCAAGCATCCTCATTTGGAGCACAGGTGTCGCTTGTATCACTGTCCCGTACATCCCACTTCAGATCAAACTGTCCAAGTAGCTCCAGGGCTGGTGTTATGGTTTGAAGTCAGTAAGGATCAGAGGAGTACACGATGATGATGATGATGATGATGTTTCTCCTTAGCCATCATGACTTGCTAGTGCCTGCTCAATGTGACCAGCACCTTCACGGAGACAGCTCTTTTGCTTGGGTGTCTGTTGCCTTTGGAAAGGTATCTGAGCCTTGGCACAGACAGGATGCTTAACGTTAAGCAGCAGAGCAGCAGGGAAATCTGGTCCAGGCAGTGTGATGCACAATATGGATGACAAAATGTCCAAACCTTGAAAAAAATCCCGGTCGCACTTGCTGTGGGAGGGAGGTGGTAGGAGAACAAAAGCCAGCAACAGGGAAGAAGGCATCCGGACTTAGGCTGGGTTCCCAGGATGTCATTACAGGATTACCAGATATATACTTTGCCACGTTATGTGGGATATTATTTAGTAACACTAAAAGTACAAATCTGTCATCCCCGAGCCTGTCTTTCTTGTTTACCTCACCTCTCCCCTATCATCTTAAATCCTACTATTCTGTCTTTTCTCAACTCAAGATTACTTTTGGCCGCCTTATCAGTCTCCTCCAGACTGATAGTTTCAAAAGCAGATATATCCTCGATGCAGGTGTCTGACAGGTTCTGCCTCACTTTTTATGACATCTGTGCTGAAAGCATGCCAGAGCTAAAGATATGTACAACTGCATCTGAATGCTCCTAGGTACTCTAACTGGAAAAAAGTTTTCTTACTTTTACATGAAGATTTCCACTGTGACCTTTCCTAAGAGCATCACTGGATATTAGTTATCAATACAGTGTATCTTATACAGACAGAAAATGCTAGCGATTCAGTCAGTCCAGATCCAAAGGGTAGACAAAATTCTTCATTTCAATCAATAACTGAATTGAAAATATCAGCCGAGCATTATTAAAAAGACATGTTATCCTTTTTCACTTATTTTCTCTGAAATATAAATTTTGAAAATTCCCATACAGGCAGAAAAATAAGAGAGTAGTCTTGTCAGAAAATATGAGCACTTTTTTTTCCCCCCATAAAATATCTTTTGGAAATCAGGATCAATCACATCAAAGCTCTTACACATATGCTCCTTATTCTCTGTCTCAGTGAAATGAGTGCCTTGATATCTGATGCCTTGACAAAACCTAGGCTCTACCTTCAAAACCCAGGAGATCAAAGAGGGTTCAAACAATCAATGCCTGTTCAGATTTTTAGCTGCTGAAAGTTCTAGCACTCCTCCATCCAAATTCTGTGCCTACTTCATATACAACAAGCAGTTACTTGTATCACCTGAATAAATATGTACTGAGAAAAAGAAAAATCATTTAATCCACAAAGTCTGCTAAAAATGTTAATAATTACTCCAGAGTAGCCTAACAGTGAACTCAATATTCAAATATTCAGTATGTCACCAACAAGTTATAAAAAGCAAAGCTGACAAACCATTTTGTCAACAAAATGGTTTTCATTGCCCATGACGTTCAAAAGATCATCAGACAAATGTAAGTCGAACAAGAAGTAGGGAAAAAAAGTCTACCAAAACTATCCTTGAACCTACTGGTGACTAAAGTTTCTTTCAGAGAAGTGCCACTCATTGACTGTAACAAGCAATTTCACAGAATTACAACAGAGGATGTCATCTGTTAGGGTTGCCAGTCTGATACATTCAGTATCACTGAATAAATAATAAAAAATAAAATGAAAGTAAAGATTTAAATAAATGTACTACCTAAAAACAATTAATTAGAGGGCACGCAACAATCAACCTAGGTTTTATCAATATGTATACTTGAAATTTTGATATTACAATGACATATCAACTGACTGCTGTGTGCTTTGCTGAAAAATTTTCAAGCTTATTCACCTGAGTACAGCTGATTAATTAAAATAGGAGATAAAAGATTTCGGGTGTTCAGGTTTATAGATCACCAAAGGCAGTTTAACAATTACATTATAAGCTATGAAATAAAATCAAATCCCTCTGAAATCCACAAAAATCTAATCTCTATTGCTAAAAGTAACTATACTTAAAATAGTTTAAAACAAATTTTCAAAACACCACATAAAGTTTGTTTCCATCAAAACAGGCAGCCTCTTGGACTTAGTGTGGAGAAGCAAACACATGAAAAATCACATTCACCCTAAACGCAGATGCAGTTATACACTGAACATTCTCTATTTTTCAATTAAAAGTTTTGCGCCAGAATGTACCACGTGCCAGCATACAGATTTTAGTAACACAGTCCAGTTTTAGACAGAATGAACAGGATTTGTGCTGCTGATTGCCCTAGCAAGCGCTAACTCAAAAGCAGACAATGCTCCTTCATCCTCTACTGCACGAGCGGAACGTGCAATAAATAGCCTCTCATCTTCTTTTTAAATAATCCATTTGAGTTGAAGCTGTAAGCTACATTTAAAAAGAATAAGACATTTGTATTCTTTTTAAAACAGCATTAATAAACAATAACTACTGTGAGCTTTAGAAGGGAACAGCTTCATATTAAAGGAATATGCAAGGTCGGTGATGAAAAAGTTTGTTTTATTAAATAGTGTTCTTTATTAAATTATGGTTCTCTGTGACCTGCAATTCCAGCTTCATTTGCAAAAGCAAAGGGAGATGGCTAAACTGCTATCATTACCAAAGCCCAAAAGCCTAAAATAACTAAGCTCTGGAAAGAAATACTTGGGAGATCTATCTGGATTAGATCTTTAAATAAATCTGTCAGAAGCATAAAGACATTCCAGGAGAGGCTCACTTCTTCACCTGCTCTATCTGCTGGAAGCCAGAGCCCCTGGAGGGAGCTGACCACAAATGTCCCTGCACAGGTGCAGCAGCTTGTATGCATGTGCTTTCCTCTAGAGCAACCAATATTATTCATCATCACTAGCTACATATTTCACCTTCTTCCCAGGTTTACTGGGTTTGTGTGTTGATTTTCGGATGACATTGAAGTAATTTCTAACTGTCACTGCAGACACAGCTCACATCTCTCTGCTCCCAACAAAACCCAGGCTGCATGTCAGCATGAAAATGGAAACCAGTCTCCTGGTGAATGAAAAGGCTTGGGTGATAAAATAATTATACATATTATATATGCGTGTGTGTGTATATATATACATATACATAAAGACTAGATAACCAGTGTTGCAAAACTTTCTCTGAAGGAAGTATTTCTGAGGTATTCCTTTGTGGTATGTGTAACCACCAATGGTGCAGGGCAACTTCAAGGTGCCACTGGCCCCCAAAATACCAAATGCACTTAACTCCTCTCCACCCAATAATCTCCTCTCTATACAGAATTATCAGAAAAATGACACATGAAAGTGTTTCTATATTAAAGCATATATATATTTATATATATATAATATAGAACACTGTGGCATTCAGAGGACCTCTCCCTGATGAGATAAAATTGTGACGAGGAGCTATGCAACCATTTAGGAAGGATCTATGCATTTAGATGGTCAGTGAAAGCATGTGTTTACCTCACAGAAAAATAAAAAATTTTTGCAGAGGAGTCACAAACACTTTACCTCAAGGCACAATAGAAGCATTAACTGTACCATAATTATTGACTGTGAATTCTTACAGTATGCTCTAATGCATTTGGCATTGGCACGGAAAAGGAGGCAGTAAACTAATTCAATTACATGCCCGATCTGTGAAGTTTATTGATCTTTCAGAAGTGGGGCTAACTTACAGAGTCCTAACTGTGAAAGTTAGGATGCTGAAATTGTCTAACGTGTATCTTAATTTTTGCTGTTCTTGTTAATAAATTAATAGTGTTATGGGGTGGCTAAACTGGAGTCAGCACCTTTTTTATATTAATAGGCATAGCTAAATTATTAAATGTGTTTCAGATTTTATCTCTATTTTTTTATTTCCTTCATTTCTCGTATATGAAAATATAATATTTTTAAAAAGTTTGATATTCACATACATTTACCCTCTATTATCTTTTAAGCTTTAAGATTCTTGTCCAATCTTTGTCTGAAATGAGAAAATTATTTATGTGAGCAACAATTGAGAGCCTGGCTTCAGGAGAGGTTGCTCTGCTACTCCACGCTCAGGACCTGCCTTCCATAACTGAGTCTGAAATTGCATCTATGGCAAGCAAGACTCTTGCATTTCTCTCTCACAGTACCAAGATCAGTGCTCACTGGGCAGAATTTACAGAAAGTCCTTCAACATTGCTGCTGTTCAAAACATCCACAAATTTTCTCAAATGGAATATTACATCAATACTTCATACTTGCATCACACTGATAAGTGATACAAGTACATATAAGTAGGCAAAAATGCTTGTTTAGCTTTTGGAAAACTACATTTTCTTCACTAGGCCTCATTTTCTAATAGACAACCATTTCAGCCACATCTGCTGCAACATAGCCACCACATGCCTTGGTGCTGATGACAGCTCTTTCTCTATTTGAAATAGCAGTATTGCAGTCCATGTTCGTAGGTTTCAGAAGGATGTTGATTCCAGTTTAATGAGTGTCAGACAGCATCTGGCAATTATACCCCTGAGGGAGGCTAACTGATAAATTAGCAGGCCCACTGCAGCAAGGCCGGCAAAATCTAGTCTTCACAAACAGCCCTCAAATAATCTCTGGTATACATGAAAAAGTTTACACAGAAGCAACTCCTACTGTATTTCAAAAAATGTTTGTAATATATTAAGTGCCATCCCAGAACAAAAACCCTGCCCGAATCTGGTTAAAATACATTCACAGGAAGCCTCAAATTCATAAAGTATTTCTGATAACGCTCCAAGGCTTCAATCTGTTGGCTACAGTGAAAAAGCAAAGATCAACCCAACCCAATATGCAAACTGAAGAGTGGCTTCACAGACAACTTCTTCAGGCCCAAATACTAATATTCTAATACAAATTCTCTGTCTGGAGGAGTACAAACTCCAGCACTACAGCCAGCCAGCACAAGAACTGCCCAACAAAGAGCCTGAGCAGCTTGCTGGCGACGTTGCTGTTGCACTGAGTTCTTCTGATGCTGTATTTAGCTGTTCTGTTTCTCCATTGCAGAAAGGACATTTCAAACACCAAGTCAGAAATAAAGGCCAAACTCAGAAGAAAGGAAAAAGGAAGCAGGGAAATATATATCTGAATCATGCTGACATGCTGGTGTCAACCAGACCTGTAATTCACAAGAACACGTAATGAACGATGTTTTGAGATCAAACGTTTTTCAAGTGTAATTTATCTGCAGTTATTAAAATATAAATGTGCATTTATAAGCATGCCAATCATTTCAGGTATTTCTGAAATAGTGCAATATTTTCAAGAAACACAGAATATGAATTATCTGCAGAGTTTTAATAACAGAAGCTCAGCAAATGTTGATTTTGTTACAGAATTAAGTAATGACCACTACACTTTCCAGAAGAAAAAGCTGGCACAGAATGCCAGGAATGGTCTGGGGCAAGACAATTGTCCCAGGAGGGTGCTGACAAGAAAAAAAGTTCCATGGAAAATGTAAAAACGACACGTGTTTTTTTTTTTTTTTTTTTCCCCTGGGTTGACTGATGTAGTTGTATCAGGGCCACTGAGAAGCATCTAAAACTAAAAATTGACCCAGTGCACTGCATAAGTACAGTTCAAAGACAAGGTGCTCAACAAATAAAAAAGGAGAATAAAACTAAACAGACCTTTTCATCCAGCAACAGTAAAACCAGAGGGCAGAAAACGATTTTAAATTGCTTACGCTTGTTGCATCAACAAACCATATCACGAAGTTACAAAATATGTGTCTCGTGGTAACCATTCCTATGCAACATATAAGCAAAATAATAAAACGCTAGCATCAGAGCCAAGCTGAACCTACATAATGGCTCACCCTGGGAAACCCGGGCACTGGCAGTGGGCAGACAAGGAAATGAGTACGTGAGGAATGCAAACCACTAGAAAGCAGCACAATGTGCAGACACCATCGTGGAAAAGCAAGAAACTTAGAGCACTGATGAGTTACTAAAGCAGGTAAAAAGCCATCTTAACCACCGAAAGGCATCATCTCCAAAAGATGAAGGGCATTCCATTACTTCAGCAAGTTTCCGGCATGGTTTGCAGCTCATTTTGTTCATCAGGCAGTGAGTGCAGTCTAAAATGTAAATCTAAATTAAGGACACAATTCAAAAGTATAGAGAAGGCCTAGACAGTACTTATCTGTAATACACTCCTAGCAGCCTAAATCAGAAGAGACGACTCCTTCACTGACTCATGCAAAATACGTAGAACTTCAGCAAGTCTTCATCCACATAAAGACAGCATCCTTGTCTGCAATAGCAGGGCAAGTAAAGGCAGGCACAGGACAGAAATGGTTGGCACAGGCCATGCAGTTCCACTGGTAGGCAGAAATGCTTATCCACTATTAGTCACAACTTATTTCCTCAGAAGCTAAGAAATAGCCGTGAATTCTCCAGTCCTGCTCCAGAACAGTGACACCATTCCCCTTCAACTGATTGATCGTGATCAGAACTCAAAAACATGCATGATTTGATCCCTGGCATTTCTCAATACAAGTTGCCAGCTGCAACGTAACCTTTTTTTGCCCACGTTCCCTCTCGGGATGCATTAAACGCCATACAAATGCATACACGATCAAGACCTAATTTATATCTTTCAAAGGAGAAATCCCACAACACCATGGATCACTTAACTGTATCTTTTGATGCCACACATGGATTAAGCGTATAATACAATGACTCAAAGCTTCATCATTTGCTTTCATCTGCAATAATATCCTCTTAAGGAAGGAAAAAAGCCGCTTTTCCTAATCCATGCAAAAACCATAGTTGAACTGTGCACCTGAACAAAGAAGGAAAACAAAAGCCGGTATTGTAAATCAAAGCAAACTGTATAGGCTGTATTCCCATATACTTAGAAGTGTACAGCACCACTTTATGAGCCAAGATATACAGCTATCTTTAACTTTCCACTTACTTTTAGTGAATGGGCACAATGCTATGTTTTGTTATGCTCTTCAGGGAAACTGTGCTTCTCTGTCAAGGAGTCAGATACAGAGTAATTCACGGTAGAGTTTTTACATCATTTTCAGTGGTGACTTGCATACTGTTCTCAAGGCTAAACATGCTCTTCACACTTCCCAACTAAAATAGTGAATGCACATTCAGAATTCACTAAATCCCACCCACTCCTCCTTGATTTGCAAGAAGCAGTCTCTTAACCTAAATGCCCAGGACAACATAACCTAAAAGACGTAGCTGAAAACAAATGCAATGCTTTACCTGGAAAATAAAAACAATTTTTAAAAAGAAAATAAAAAAGTTTTATGGGCCACAATTATACTCAGCAGAAAAATAACCAATATTTATAGCAGCAATCAGCTACTAAAGGATAAAGGTGGTATACATTTCTTCCATCATGACTCCAAAGTGACTCCAGCAGAAACGTTCAAGATTTATATTAGGTTAATGAAAAGCAACTTTCAGGTCTTTGTACAATTTCTACTACAAGCAAAGAAAATAGGAAAAAAAAATAAAAATAATATTTTAAGGCAGTAGATTAATTAAAAAGCATAGCAGAAATAATCATGTTGCCAAAGCTTTACCTCACATCATCTAAAGAAAAACCATCTTAAATGATTAGCATTTTTGTTAATTGAGAAACGTGTCAATTTTTAAGGTATGAGTACAGGATTTTCTAACTTCAAGTACTCCTGTAACAAACAACAGCTTATCTCTGTATTTCATGTCTTTATGATGCTGAAAAATGTTTTGCTCCTTCAGTAACTCCATCGCTTGTCCTCTTTCACCTGACATGCTCTCCCAGCCTTCCTTCCGTCTTAAGGCAGTGCTGAGATTGATGTTCATTACAGACAGCATTTAGAAGTCCCACAATTCTTGAGATAAGGGAAACACACCTACAGTTGTGTGCCCAGAATTACTAGAAAATAATTGGCAAAACACATTTCTTGGGCCATCTTGTCTTTCATGAAATCCCCAAAGTGGTGCTTTCCTTCCTCCTGTATGAGGGATGCCATTGGTTTCTGCATGCCAGCAAGAGAAACAGCACAATTTTTGCACAAATCTGACTATTGCTTCAACAGATCTCATTTTTCTTTTGGGATGGTAATATCAGAAAGAGTTGGCAGGTGCCCAGGAACAGCCTCGTGAGCACTGGTCACTGCTGCTGACAGTGAGGGGCAGTGGGAAGTAGGAAGTTAACAATGTAGTTTTTTCTATGGTTTAGTAAAACGTCTGCCTCTGGATTTCCTACAGGTGTGGTCTCCTTTAAGAAGCGACCAAAAATTAAAGAAATGTTGGAGAATGGTGTGTTGTTTGCAATCATGATCACAAAATATATCACTTAAAAAAAAAAACACTCTGGGCTTCTGAGAACAGTAACCATTGTTTATATTTCTAGATATTGAAACTGACATTATACACATTGAAATTGGTAAGGAAAAAGGTAAGGAATTATAACATATAATGAATTTTACTCAACCATAAACAAACAATTTTAAGGTAATTAAAATAATTTCAGAAATATTCATGAAATTGAAAACTTATACTTTCAATTATAATCCAATTTCAATACATGTACATTAAATTTGTTGTTAAAATGAACAGTTAAGACTTTAAAAACAGGAGCAGCTTATTCTTCTTCACGGATCAAGATGCAAATGCTAAAAAAGAATAATAAAGATAATTGTGGATAAAATTAAGGGATGACATCTTCATGATTTCCGGCCACCTGAGCAGTTGCAGAGCTACGTGGATAGGAAAGCTAATGAGTTTGAAAAATACCACTCTAAGTACCTTTAACCAAAAAGGTGGTTTTCAGGTAGATCAGCTCCTTCAACCATGTGGCCAAACTGCCATGGTGAGGTGCCAGCGCAAAGGAGAAAGGGGGCAGGGCACCAGGAAGGGAGGCAAGAGAGACAGCTCATCTCAGATCACATCTACTTGAACTCATTATGATTCCTAGCCCCAACTGGTAACTGGTAAAATAAAATTCTTCACTGAGACCCCAATTCTTCACTGAGACTGCCCTGAAGACTACCAAAAGACCTCCTTGACCTGCGCAAAAGACCACATTCTCCAGTGCAATGAAAAGTGCAAACAAACAAGTAGTTCCCCAGCACTCTGACCAAGGAGAAAAATCTTTCCCGGTGCTGGAGTGATTTTCTGTATGGGTGAGCACTTGAAGGACACACAAGCGAAAGCATTTTCCACCTCTAGGAGCATCTCTACGTCTCACCTATGACTAGCATCCAAGCTTTCAAAGTAGGCTAGAAAACCCTCAGAAGAAATTAAACCATTTTTATATGAGTGCATGCGTGTAGGGACTGGGGGGAAAGACTACAACCATTCCCCACATACAAAGCCACAAGCATTACAAGAAACACAGCAATGCAGCAAGTCCTGTTTTCCCATAGCTGGCAAGAGAACAAGACAAACAGCATGATGTGGAGTGATGCGGTACTCTAAAACCAGAAAGACCATGATCAGAGCAAAACAAAATTAATGATGCAGACATTCAAATGGATGTCCACTTTCCTTAAGATATTTAAGGTAGTATTTTAAAGAAAATGAAGCATCTAATGTTGAATAAATACAATTATTATAAAACTGTTCTCACTACTAATTTCAGATTGAGACTGTGGAATAAGATATTAGGAAGACTTTACAGTACTTATATTCTTAATCCTGGGACTCTTATTTCAATTCCATTTAATCAAATTCTCTTTATATCAATGGAGGTGTAAGGCAAACAACATCTGTCCTAGATATTGCAAAGACTTTTAAGTACACTTGATTGAGTTCCTAGACCTAGAGAGGAAATTTAGTTCATGCCTGGATTTTGTTCCTAGCCCCATTACAAACTTGTGTCGTCTAAGAAATTTTAAAATGTTATTACTGCAAACATAAGCCTGGAAAAATGTTAAAACATTACTGTGCATCAGACCAGACTTGAGAAATTTCACAAGATGCTCATTTCCACTCATGCAGATGTCCAAATACAGAGCTTTAAGAAGAAAATCCACTGTTTACTATAAACAAATCAAGAAGTAACAAATGTCAATTTTTTCCTGTTTCAATGAGAAGCGGTTCTTGTAGAATTTGATGGAAATTCCTGTTATCAAACTGGCTAATTGAATTAAAAAATCCATAATTATTCCACTAATAGAGTTTAAATCTCTCAGTAAAGATACAAATATTTGTTACAATACCTCTGTAAATATGTAAGTTCCCCACATTCCAGCTGTCACATTCTTTCCCACAATACTGTGCCTGAAAATGTGCAGGGAGTTAAAACAAAACAAAAAACTGACACCTGAGACGAACAGAGCTAAGACACTTTCTTTTACTCCACAAAATCCAACAGTATTATTTATGAGAGGCATAAATAGGGGGACACAGCCTGACATATTTTGGCAGCATTCACAATTGCAATGGAACTGATATTCTGAAGAAACAAAACATTTTGCATTTACATTTTTTTGCTCTTCTTTAACCTTCAAGCTGCTTAAAAACAAGATAATTTTTAATCTGCATATTGCATGGCATCAAAATAGCACTTCTCCAAAGCTGAGAAAACATATGCTGTCAGCAAAGAACAAAATGAGCTCTTTGATTCTAATACCTGTGATAGTAGCATGATAATAACAACGTGTGACAACTTCTCCCTACTCTCAAAATAATTATGGCTCTCTAGAATTCAGCATCTGCGTTACCAGATGTTACTGTCAAACACGTAAGCAAAAGCACTGCAGAAACCTGGCCAGCCTCCAGAGTTTTTGTTTCGATACCTCAGCAGATGCAGGTGGTTTTCAGTAGCCCAATATTTGGAGCATCAACCCATGCAAATCCACTTATGTAAACAAGAAAACAGCATCAGCAAATAATGCATCATAGCCAAACAGGTTCAACGTAATCACTTTAGTCTGACTAGGAATGACATTTCTGCTGGCCTACTGAGAACTCTGATCAGTTTTTAGCGTTTGTTTAACATAAAAAAAGTTAATGTCACTACATGTTTCCAAAAACTGATTTCTGTCCAATTCTTGCATTAGGATCTGGTTACCTGTTTTAACTTCAGCATTCACTTTTGTACACAGATTAAGTTTTTGCCAGTGAGATGACATACAAGCTATTAAAAAACAGACACGTGTAGTAGAATTCTGAAATACTATATCAAAGCCATAAATCATTCACTCTTAAGACATAACTTGTAACTTAGCACCAAACTCTTTGCCTGAATATGCTGATTTGTGTATGATACAATTTTTATGGAAGAATTTTTCCTCCATCTATGTATCTCTAAACTGCCGCAATTTGAAATCAAATTATCTTCAACAGGGAAGCAATCCAAATGCTAGCTGAATTGTCAAAGTAAAAAATAAACATATTTAAAATGAAATTAACCATAGCCAGAGGGTAACAATCTCTCAAAAATATGCCTGAAGCACTCCTGATGCAGAACCTTTTTGATGTCACTCTCCCCAGTTCGGAAACCAAAAGGTTTAATATAGAACCAAAGAAGAACAATAAGCCTCTTTCTATCTGACAAACCAGATTTTAAACATCTGTACTTCCATGGTCTTAGTTATTTCTGTCCTTCTATGCACAGAAACTCTCCTTCTAAAGATTTCAAAAAACAAGCACATACCGATGTTATAGGCGGTATGTTATAGGGGATGTTATAGGGGAGGGAATCTGAATGGATACACCATTACACCATAATATTATTAAAATTGAAAAATTGAAATAGGAGACTGATCTCAGTTACAATCTTGTAAATTCAGAGATCTTTGGGAAATTTACGAAAGTCAGTCCATATTAGGTAACCAGAAACTGAAATCAATTAAACCAATGTTTAAATCTACTTTCACAGAGAACTAAGTTAAATCCATTGTACTATTTTAAGTTGTATTTTAACATTTTCACGTATGCAGGGTTGATAAGACGTAACATTTTCAGTAGGTCTGGAATTCTTCTGGCAAACAGGGAAAAAGCAATTGAAAAGCAATTTCTGTTACATTGCCTTCAAGATCAAATAAGGACTTTTCTGCAGAGCCTTACTACATAAAATCAGAGCCATATAATTAGCTGTAAGCAAATATTCACTTTAATTTTCCATATCTAATAGAATACAGTATCTCTCAAAGTTAGTGCTAACTTTATGGGCTCAAATAAGAGTGTGAGTAAAAATAATTTGATTTTACCATGTATTTTCAAATATTATCAGGCCAGTTTAAATACTGTCTCAAACATATGCTAACAGTAATAGATAATCTCCCTTACAGCTATAATAATAATGAACAAAACTTGATTAAATTCAATACTTCCATGATTTGAAACATCGTATGAGAGTGGGGGAGATACAAAAATAAATAAGAGCTTTTCTGGCAAGCTTTAATTCTCATTTAGCATTCTCAATTAATGAGAAGCTAATATATTGTTTGCAATACACAAGGCATAAAGATTCATCCTTTAGCTGGAGCTGAATCTAGAAAAGAACACTAATTTTCCATTACTATTGAGTCATCTATTTAAAGGATTATGTTTAAGCAGTATTATGATACACTTTCACTGCTTCTCAAATAACCTCCCTGTCATTTTCTGTAAGGCTGCATTATTTCTTTGAAGTTATCTTTTTATTATTTCAGTGGAACTATTTACAAGCTGTACTGTAGTTCTCCACAAGAAACCAGGAAGTGGTTTGCTTACAAACTACAGTAAGCCTTATGAGAATTATTACAAAATGTCTGTGTAATATCACTTTCCTCTCATTCCAGAAAAAGTAACAACTTTTCCTTTGAGGTAAGAGATCTTGACTTTTTGGTGGAATATCACCACTCTCATCCCAGTCAAAGTCATTATTCATGACATTAATGAATAGCACGACACATAACAAATACTTATTCATCTTTAGATAAACCTGCTTTGTATTTTTGCTGACCTAAGAATCACATCATATAATGCAGCCTGCAACCAGTCTTTAAAATACAACATATAAAAGGAGTTAAAATGTCCTTATCCATGAAAAGATCCAGTATATAACCTAATCTTAACATTATTTTGGGGGGGATAGACTGAAGCGCAGTTACTGACTAACCCAAACTCAAATATCCTGATTTTTTTTTGAATTTAAAATAATTTCTGGGTAATTTTATAAAGAAATTTAGCTTTTCATGCTGAAAGATGGTTTGGAAACGTTAGCTGGTTTTATCTGAGAGGAAGCAAATAGGACTGGATCTCGAGAGTCTGCTGTTGTGGAGAAACCAAACAGCCTTCAGCAGAGGTGGTTCAGGAGCAGCATCTTTAAGGCCCTTGTGGTGTCCAGCCCTGTCTACTGAGGAGCTCAGCCTTGGCACCCTGGGCAGAGAGGTCTTCCCTGAAGTGAGTCAGAACAAGTAGCTGAGGAAAGGCAGCCCAGTGGCAAGATATTTAAATTTGGGAATGGCAATTCCTCATCTCCCCTAAAAAAATTATTGACCCAACCAAAAACCAATCTTGGAAATCACCAGTTTGCCAGAGTAGCAGCAAACATTTCTCTCTGTTCCTCACTAGACTGCTAGGACAGCTTTTCATGAATTTACAAGATAACACAATAATCCTTCTCGTTGTGTCCCAGCACACCATCTGTGTCTGGGACAATGAGCAGAAAAAAGGTGGCAGCATGACAACTCGAGCCAACATGCCTCCTTGAGGGGGATCCTCGTGCATCTCGTTCCTCAGCAATGGCATTGTGCATGCTTCAGGCACCAGAACAGCACAAGTTTCAAGGCTGAACCTCAGAGGACAGCCCTGCAGGCCAAGGTACCACAGGGACCTGGGCTTTTCTGGTGGGTTCTCGAGGCCTTCTCAGCAAGGCAAGGACAGCACTACACAAGAACATCCCTGAAGTGTTTCTCACTTACCTGAGGCCCTAATTTTGTGAAGGATAATTCGATCTTTAATGTCAGACTTAATTACATTAACAAAGGGGATGGGATCCAAACATACCTCCAACATTTAATCCAGGGAATGATTCATCCTGATCCAATTAACCGTTTCTCAGACTGTGAGACCTTTTTAACTTCCAGACATACTAAGTCAGGAGAAAATGAGACACACACAAAAGAGATTTAAAATTCTGTGAGCCTTGCTCTTCCTCAGGGAAGCACTGATCATTGCTACAGCCACAATCTGTACATGCTGCAATTTCTGCAAAGGCAATGCTGGCAGAACTGTAAAAAGAGTTAGATTAATCCAGTCAGGATGTGACGAAAGCATGTAAAACCTATTTCCAAATCCATAAGACTAAAGTAGGATTTAATTTATTTAGCTTTGTATTTCTGAAATAATTCCAAATGATTCTTGTTTTAACAGTGTCTGTTTTGTTGTTGTTTGTTTTTTTTTCTTAAAAAAATAATAATAATAAAAAAAAAGTTTTGCCAGTTGAGAGCTGCAAATCCAAGATAATACCCTGAAGGCCTTGCGGTGCTATAAACAGCTCTGTGCATGTTCCAGCAGTAGTGTGACAGCACTGCGCTCGGCCTCAGCTTTGTTCCTGCCAAGCCCCAAATCCTCTGTTCTAGTTCAGTTTATTAATCAAAAGAGAATATTAATATCAAACTTTCTCAGACAACCTATTTAAAGTAGCTCAATAATAAAGGAAAATAAGTGGTAACTCCAAAAATGTATAAGTTTAATGCTACCATCCTCTATCAGAGAACTCTCATTGCCTTTTTTTTAGAAGCCAATTGCTGAAAAATTGCAGAATCTGATCTTATCTGACCATAAATGACAAAAAACAGAGGCAGAGATTGTAGCGTTGAGCCTCTGATGTGCATGTAAATGTATATGTCCCTTCCAACACAAGCCTTTCTATGAGTCTACTATTTTTATTTTTAATACTTCCTTTTTCACCCATTGGTTCTTGCTATATTATTTTCCCACACCAGACAAAGGAGCCCACATACATATTTTTACATGGAACTATGTTGTGGTTTAACCCGGCCGGCAGCTAAACACCACACAGCCGTTCGCTCACCCTCCCCCCTCCCTCTCTGGGATGGCGGAGAGAAACAGAAGAGTGAAACGAGAGTTGAGATAGAGACAGTTTATTAAGATAGGAAAACAATAATGTGTATGAAACAAGTGATGCACAATGCAATTGCTCACCACCCACTGACCGATGCCCAGTCTATCCTGAGCAGCTGGCCCCCCCATCCCGGCTAGCCACCTCTCCTTTGGCTAGTTTGGGTCAGCTGTCCTGGGTCTGTCCCCTCCCAGCTCTTGCTGCACCCCCAGCCTGCCCGCTGGCAGGACAGAGCAAGGAGCTGAAAAGTCCTTGGCTTGGTACAAGCACTGTTCTGCAACAACCAAAACATCAGCATGTTATCAGCAGTCTTCTCATCCTAATCCAAAACACAGCACTCTACCAGCTACTAGGAGGAAAACTGTCCTAACTGAAACCAGGACAAACTATTTCTGCACTTAATATTTTATGTTACGTAATACCTATTTCAATATGAAGGAGGTGAGTCCCTCAACTTATGTTCAACTTATTTCTCATCTAGTGCTAAACAAATACTACCATCTTTAAAAATTAAAAAAAAAAAAAAAAAAAATTAAAAAAAAAAAAAGGAGTTGAGACCCAAACTCCTCTGCAGAACTGTATCCTTAATAACCATCTGGCCTCTGACTATGGTAACACAATCATCGTAGCATTTGAGTTCTTGCAGTTTCAAAGGACTTATAAATACTTGAAACACCTCTGGGCCTGGGATTAGAATGGAAATCAAGTTTCAGCCACAACCACAGACAGAAGCGATACTGAACACTAGAATAAATATATGAAAGTTTTGAGATCTGTAGTGTGACAGAACTTCAGCTACTATGCAAAAGTAGATGTATGTGTTCACATATGTGCAAAACCCCATATACAAATAGGTAGCTATATAAATGTCTATATTTCTGTCTATAGGAAACAATCATTACAAAACTTATGTCATTTAAAAAAAAAAAAGTTTTATATGTGAACAAAAGGAATAACTGTATTCACTTCCAAAACACAATGTCTTATCTATCTTTTTAGCATGTAGGCTGAATAATTTAGAAACAAAATCCCCCAGAGGTTCTGTGTTAGGATTCTGAGGAACCGCAGAGACTTAACTCTTCGTTTTTGTCACAGTTTAATTTTCTTAAATAATTTCTAGAAATATTAGTGAAGAAAAACAAGCATGATGATAAAGAAGAAAACCATTTGTATTTTTAAGTCACTCCTTGCATTGCTAGTAACACAGCAGCAGGTTCCATTTGCCTTACACTGAGCATATCATGAATAATTCAGTTTCTTGCTTTGTTCCCTAAATAGTTGATAGGGAATGGTAACTTTATTCATGACCGTATGGCCTTTTTTTAAGCTTGTCTATGTATTTAATAATGCACATCACAGGGCCCATCACCTGGGTTGGCATTTATTAAAAATAAAAGCATTCAGTAACTGTAGCTAACAAATGGCCATGAAACAAGCAACTTCCCAGAGCTACCACTTTTTTCTCACAAATAGCACTCACCCAGCTATTTAAATAATTAAATGGTCTCAATCTGCACTGCATCAGCATTGGCTCACGTACGCTTCGACAGGAAACAGATTCCAGAACCACTGGGAACATGCTCCTGCCTTGGCCACAATCATAACCATAAATATGTGAGCTCTCTGCTAAATTGCAGCTGCCCTGCTGGAATAAAGAAAATGATTTCCATGAAAGGTGACATTTTCACAGACTGCTTATTCATTTTAAACTATCAATGCTTTCTCCCACTGTCTCCCATCTTCACGTTTTGAAGAACTCCTGGGCTTCTCCAGTCTGTATGCTCCAGTTCACCACTTGAACAAAAGCAAAATGTGTTATTGCGCAGAGCATACTATATGGGTGTATTAAGTATATATCACAGGCATAATCACCTGTTCCCTTAAGCCTCACACAACCTACTTTTTCAGCCTGCTAGCTAACTAAGTTTGAGCACCTATTAAAAAAAAAGTAAAACCAACAAGCCCATCAAATGTTAACCTGCTCACTAAAAATGAAAGACCTGCAGATTCTGGCATATATTGAGCTTTTATGATTCTGATATCATTGGTACAAGGCAGTCTCTGTGAAGCTATAGAAAAAGAAAATGTCACAACAGCTGAAAAGATGCAAGTTGTTAAATTTTCCCAATTCTCTTAAACAACTACTTTCACAAAAGATAAACTAAGACATTACACTGGTTGAAGACCAGTTTGCTTTGGTAGGAAATATCAATGAACATACAAAATTCCCAACTAGGAATAAAAATACTAAATTCATCATTTCCAAACAATTTTACTTCTGAGACATTAGAACACTGTTTTTATAGTGATACTTGAGCTTGCTTTTTACTTTTTTTTAAAAAATTTATTTACTAAAAGAAAAAAAAAAGAATGGGGAAATTTCCATCTAACTGGAATATTTCAACCTTTTCACCCTTTAAAAAAATGTCAGCAAATAAGTGGAGTGTGACACAACATTTTACCCTGGACAAGCTCTAGTTCATCAAGAAATCATCTGTATGTAAATTTGGGTCAATTAAATGTGTCCAAGGGAAAGATTAGATTATATGAGGGATGAGACTTCACACATGTTTAAAGATTATTTGTTAATGAGACCAAAAACAAACAAACAAACAAAAAGCATACATACAGACCTCCTAAATTATTTAACTTTTTTTTTTTTTGTCCATAAATAGTATTCAAGAAATTCTGGAAAAAACAAACAAACAAAAAAAAACCAACACCCCATCACATGAATTTGTTTAATTTCAAAATGTCTAACAACATGCAAGTTCCAATATTACCGGGAAAAGGCTGAACTTTTTAATACATTTTATTTGTTTCAGTATGGCAACTACAACTCTTCAGAAACTCATCAGCTTTCAAAGAGAATTGCACTGAGAATAGAAGCCCCTTAATGCAAGACTATTGTAGAAGACGATTATTAAAATTGATTATTATTCAGACAGTATCAATTTCATTATCTCTGATCGATTCCTAGCATTGCTCCTTAGCAGCCTTCAGTTATGAATGCTGCATGAACAGTAACCTAATACTGCACAACAAATTGCCGTCCTGCTGGTCTCAGTGAATTTGGTAACAGCCCTGACTTATTAGCAGGCTTCTAGTAAATAGCTGTCATAGGTGCTGACTGTAGGGAACTGGATGTCAAAGCACCACCAAACAGGGCTGAGAAAACTCTTTCCCCTTGAGGCTTTGTTAATTTGATTTATATGTACAGGCAGGAAACTAATTGCTAATTGTTGCAGTGCATACCATGGAATTGCAGCACTCCACTCAAATCCTGCATCTCAGGAGTACCAATAGACTTCAGTTTTACAGTCTGCTGATGAGAGATGCATCCTAAACAGGAATTTGTTAGTGCTTGGTGCTTTAGAAATTTTACAAAATTTAGACTTAGCAATGCTCTGTGCCACCATCTCCTCCCCGGAGAAAACAGCCACCCTCTAGGCACAACACCACGCTGAGATGTTGAGCGCCAATACAGTTACCTCAGCAGGAACAAACTCTTCCCGTTGTTCAGGCAATTAGTAGATAACGCATCTAGTGCCAGTAATTAAACTGTCAGGAGTTTTTGTTCTGGAATGTTTGTTTCTCAGTATCTCCGTAAGTATGTCCCTGGGACCACTAGCCAAAATTGCAGATTCTCCTTGTATTAAGGTGCAAATACTGGGCACTGAAGAAGTACTTGGTCCAGTTTCCACATCCCCTATATTTCCACATTGGAAGTAATTGGTCTACAATAAAAACAGGCTGTCATCTCAACAGGATGAGTGATTTCTTCAGAATGTTTCTCTTGAAAGAAGTATGGTTTGGTTATGCCTATAAAACTGATGGGTGGCAACATAAATAAGACTTTTGCCTGTAAATATTGCCTTTTAGCCAGCGTTAGTGTCAGAATCACTCAGAAACATCTAGTCAATTACTTTTTCAGGTGTAAGCTAGTACTGAGCCTACTACTTACCAGAAGTTTTTAAAAAGGTACACCCAACAGTACAAAAACTGATACCACTTTGTGATACATGGATGATTTACAGTCTGTTCCAGTTTGTCATGCTGCAACAGAAATAACCCTCAGAAATCCTCAGCTTCCCAAAAGACCACCGAGCAGCTGCAGGTAAAGAGCAGCACGAGACCTGGGGAACACTGGGCTGTCCTGAAAATCTGAACAGGAAGATTGAGAGAATTGTGAGTCCCTCCCCTGTTCCATCAGGTAGCCTGAGCAGGCTAGAGGGAGGTATGCTAAACCTTTGAAAAGCAAATTACTCCCCAGCCCATGCTGGCGCAGCTCATTTCATCGTCTATTAGAAAAAGTAGTACTTGTCACTGCTCAGAATTGCTGTTTCTAATTGGGTCTAAATTGCCCCCCACTTTTCAGCAGTCATGGTAAAGAGGCATATATCTAATGGCCATGGAAATTGGTTTTCTCTCTAAACCCTAACCACACTCCTGCTTTTAATGAATTCAAGGCAAATTGGCAAGGTAACCTCTAATTTTAAAATATAAGATTACACAGTCCAAAAAGAAGTCGTCAGAGCAAAATTCATTTCCACTCTAATGCCTATCATAAACAGGTGTTCCTTTTTACCAGAAAATGTGAGGCACTGGACCAACGCTCAGACATGAAAGCAGAGCAGGACTGTGACCCTCAGTCCCCCACGTCCCCATGTAATGTCTCACCAGGACTGGGATGTCTGTCCCTCATCTTCCCCCCTCAAGTTTCCACCCTGAGCCTGTGAATGTTGCATTGAAACAGACACTGCACCACCAAAAAAAAAAAAAAAAAAAAGGCATTTAAGAAAAAACAATAATGAAAAAAAAATCAGAAATTCCCAATTAGCTAATCTACACATTTTGCTACTCTACAAAATAAACAACCTGGAATTATACTGTTATAAGAAAATGCCCAAAAGCATCATTCTCAGTTTTCAGTTTGTAGCCATGCAGGACATCACACACAACACACAAATCCTGCTGCTTTTCTTCTACTAAAAGGTCTCAGAGGTTTGGCAGTCTTTCTCATTTCCTTGCAGCTCAAAGACAAAATAAAATACTTTTTTGTCTTTTAAAGAGTTTCTGAACTGGTAAGTTGGCCCAGTTGTGATTTTCTTTATATTTTTCCTAGTACAGAACTGTATGTTGTTTTTTGAGAAAGAAGCAATAAGGCAGAAGCCATTCACGTGGGCTGTGACAGATAAGGAAATTTATCAAGGGACTCATTACTTATTATGCCAATGTGAATATAGAGCTTATTGGATCTAATTCATTACTATATCACACTGGTGTATTGCTTGGAAAAATTACTTTAAAGCAACACCATGTACTTCATTTACAAAGGACACAGTTATAATACAAAAATCACGCTTTACTGTAAATGATTTCCCAAATCAAACATCTCAAATTCAATATATTTTTTATGGTTACCATTAAGAAAAATAATCAACTGAGAGGAAAAATTGTTTTCAGTGAACCACACAGTGGACTTGAAAAATAAAACATGTCCTTATGATGTTGAATAAACTATAAGTTAAGACGTTTCTTCCAACAGGAAGAGAAATTTTATAAGCATATGCTGCAACTGACACTAAGAGAACAAACTTACGCCTCCTTGTCAAACATTATATATCAATATAATGCATCCTTCTTCCACCTACAGAAAAAACAAATGAAAGAGCTATGTTCAGCAATTTCAAAAAAATAAAAAAGTTGAATCAAGTGAAGCCAATGAAAACTATAAAACAGACGAGCTTTTCTATTAACACCTCTGAAATACAGATACAAACTATTTTGAGGCAAAGGAAAAATCATATTAGACATAAGTGGGTATCTGGAGCCTAAATTTATCAAGTTACTGTTCCACAGATAATAGTTCAGGTCATACAGGGCATCTTTCATGCACAAAAGATACCTCTCCATGTTCTCAGAGCCATTCTTTACTGGTGAGGTAGCAGGAGGATAAGGGTGAGCTTTCACTTGTTTGATGTCACTCTTATCTCCTTTCAAAAAGGTCTTTGTACTTATAAATACACGTTGAAAATTATCATGTGAATAAAGAGAATCCCAAGTGATTACACAAACTGCAGGAAGGACATAATCTGGAGTTCGCTGAGCTCCTGGTTATCCAGGAATGTGGCAATATCAATTTCTAAAGATGTAGCAGGGAGGACTTCAGCCTAACAATACAAAAAAATATCCAAGACTGATACACAGACGCAAATAGGACAAGTTCCCATGAACTTACTTTTTGCAATACATTTCTCAGTTGCTGGCATGACAAAAGTCAGAGAATTTGCTCGCATACAGTGGACAGAAAGCAGCAAAAACAGCAAATCCCAGGTAAAGCAAGCAGTGGTCTAGGTCTGCTATTCACCCATGAATACATCAGCACGTAGGTACTAATTAACACTGGGGACAGATTTGGCATTCACTAAGGGAAGCAGCCACTGGAGCCCCTGAGCACAAGATGTTATTTCTCCTTTCTCCCCTCGTACCCTTCCCTTTAGAAGGTGATGGTCTGTTCCTGGCGTTATTTCTCATTCCTGGAACAGCAAATTCAGTTTTTCCAAGAAGCAGCTTGGAAATTTAATTCATGTTCAAATATCAACAATCCAACTTTTCTGAGAAGTTCTGGTCTCTGCTTCCCAGGTGTTTCACAGGCTTTGTGCAATAAAAAGGCTCAATGTTCCAAGGTTTTAACAGCACTGAATATAACTACTGAGGGATAATAAACACTTGGGTGTGGAAAGAAGTTTCCCACCTCACGTTCAGATAAACAGGTGAACTCCTTTTCTCCCTACATAGCAAACTTTTGTTTCTTTGGCAATGACCATGTAGGAGAGTTGATGCTGTCTATTTTCCTGCAGTCCTTTGAAGAATTAAGCTGAAGTTATGGATAGCACCAGACACCAGTGACAAATCAATTCTTGCCAGAGATGGATTTGTGAGATTCCGTAGGTGATATTACCAGCTGGAAGAAGGAACAGATATGTCTCCAAAGGACAGTTAGTTATAACTAGATGTATTACGAAGGGATTTAAACCTCCCTATTGCTCGAGGGAGAAAAAAGTCGTAGTGAAGAAAACATTTGAGTGAGGATATATAGAATGAAACACAGAGCTGAAATGTAAGAGCAGCCTGATGGACTGGATAAAGAGAAGAGCAAAAAAGTCTTCCGTCTATAGACCTCTGTTCTTAATCATGGAGAAACATATCAATTTTTTGCCTTAGCATGACTGCAAAACCGACAGTAACTGAGACTTTTTACTGCTGAAAGGAACAGCATATTAAAGCAGCATCAGGCTATTTTTTAAATAATGTTTGAGAATTAATTAATCTGATACATAAGGTATAAGTAGAATTATAATTGACAGCAACACAACTGTACATTTTTCTTTACACTTACCATTCAACATGAATCTCTCTCGAGTTAATTACAGAAGTCAATCCCAAAATTACAACTTCCAGTAAAATAAATATGGCAACCCTATATTTCCCAAGAAAATTAGGATTTTGTCTCATTTTTATCTGTCTTTGGAGCAACACCATTAAAATGATTTCATTCAAAATAAAAATACCATCTCTTACTGAAGTGCTTTGTACTGTTAAAAGTGTTAAACAACGTATTTTCTTTAAGAAAAACATGTCAGTAGTAGTTATAATACTAGGGGTCTTTGGAGAGACTGTATTCATGCTACTTGTTGTGCTTCCACTGTCTCGTCCTTTTTGTTTGTTAATAATACTCAACTCAGACCTTAAATGACAACCCACCAAAGTTTAATTTGCACACAATTCAAATGTTTGCCATTCTTAAAGATAAATGCTTCACAACATCTATGGTGAAAAAAAATCTTGGTTGTTAATGAGAGCTACATTGAAATTAGTGACAATCTTCCCTCTAATGAACAAAATCTTGCTGGTTAATGAGAGCGTTGAAGTTAGTGATGATCTTCCCTCTAACTCCAGACCAGTGGAGTTGTCTCATTTTTTCCTTTGTCTTTTCCTGAAAGTAGGGCAGGAAAAAACGGCTGATGGGACTGACAGAAGAGCAGCAAATGAGCTCTCACGAAGAGCCAAAAAGGGAGATGGCAGGAATGCCTTTATCTCCCATTCATCAAACTTTGCAGACAAACTACTGTCACCCTATGCGATCATCCATTCAGCTTGCACAGAATCCAGTACAAATCCCAGCAAAATCAACAGAAGTCCTCTGGTGCACTTCAGAAACTTCTTTTATAGCCTAGAGCCTTTTACAGCCCAATACTCAAAACATCATCTCACTGCAGCAGAGTTCATCTCAACAGAAAGTTCCCACTCCAGACTCCTAAGCACATTAAGGTGATGTCTACTTGGGTAATAGGACTGGTACAGCAGTGTCTTTTACGCATTTTTCTTCCCAGTCCTTTATCAGAACTGTTAGCAAAATCTCTTACCTTTATTGAGTCTGATCTAAGTAGTAAGCTAAGAAAATTAAATTAACGTCATTCTCAGTAACATTTAGAAATTGCAAGCTAAGCAGCTGCCACTTATTCCTAGTAATTCAAAGTATATTACTTTGAAAGAAGTTTTACAATAACATATATTGATCGTCAGTTGTTTTCCCCCCCCCCCTCAAGAAACATATGTTGCAGGTTCTATATTTGTGGGGCTACATATATGCAGGTTTCATTGCAACAGCTCTGACTCTAGCCAAACAGATGTTGAGGGAAAGCAGCTTAACAGAACATGCCATAAAACCTTTCTCAGATCAAAATGTTGGGTGAAGAAAAATCTTGTGGGTAATGTAGTATACTAAACACATTGATTATATACTTATACATAGAACTGATAAGTAATTAAATTAATTATAATCCTTGATTACATTTGCAGAAATCATGCTATTATGTTGAAAAAAAATAACCAAGTTCTATGAAATATGTTAATGAAATGTTGGCAACTATGTAAGTTTTGTAAGATGCAAAGTATATATATATATATATGTATATAACTCACATAAATTGAGATTCTTATTAACATCTCAATCCCTAGCCAAAATAATTTCAAAAGAGATGAAACAACAGAATGTTTTTAAATCACTTTTGAAAAGAATAAAATGGTGATTCCCAATCAAAACCAAAGTATTGGAATACTATCCCAAGACTGACAGACTTCTCTGTAATCTTCATATAATAATCAGTAGAATCCAGTTTATTTAAATACTTTGTTCATGACTAAGCTTAATGACAGACTTCGGTCTACTTTCCTTTCTGAGCAGAGGTTACATTTTTACCATTCAGAATAACTATTGCTTGTCACACTATAAAGTTTCTCATTCTGAAAATAATTGGATCCATAGAGTCAGATCAGCACATGAAAACTGACAAAGTCCTTTATGCATTTTTTTTCAACTTGTATATAGTAACAGTGCTGTCTCAAAACATGGTACTGACCACTTCAAGGATTTCAGACTTATCAAAAACAAAAGCAACAAATTATATTAGAATACTTCATTGGTTTCTTTCAATTTACTTCTGAAATATCCAGACCAACTCTTTGGATATACTCTACAACAATCCTTCCTAATCTTGAGTATATAAATTCTGCCACTTCTGAAGGGATACTGATCAAAAAAATCTGCAATGCATTTCCTTTACCATGAAAAAGGAATTTTCACTGCTCTGGGTCACTTCAAGAAGCCAGATATAAGCTGAACTCCTCCTTCATATAGACATCATTTTCAAAAGTTGGCAGGAAAACAGGAGAACCTAGTTTTGTCCCCATTCACTGCTAAAGAAAAGTCTACTCTCATACCAAAGTGTGTTATAAACTTTCAAATCAGTGGAAAGGTTCTGTATGGAAGAAAAAAATAAGATAAAACCCAGCTAAGGGACTTAGCAGACATTTTATAACACTTCAGATCCACATCCATAAAATAGGTACTATGGATTAAAACATTGCTTTTTCAATTCAGTAATTAAACAATCTGGGAGAAGGAGTTATCTGCCTGTGTTCTAAAAACAAACAATCTTTCACTGTTCAGACTTCAATTTTGCCTCTAAACACATGCAGAGTAAAGGTTTAATCCCCCCTTATAAACTGAAAAAGAAAGGCAAGGATTCACACTGAAAAACAAAAGCAAGGATTCACGTATTTGCCAGTGATTAAATGGAAATTTCTTAAAGCATCAAATATTACAAGTCACAATCTATAACCTTGCTTTTCAACATTATTTGATGATTGCCAAGATCTAGGAAAGCTGGTACCTTCTATATTTATATTCACTTTGCATAGTCCACATTTTTCAATTCCTGTACATTAAAGGTACTATTAATATATTTAGCAACATAACATTATTGGAGCAAAAATATCCTCTTAAAATAATATTTCCATAACAGCACAACTAATACAAATCCACACCACTACAAAAATCATTTGAGTTTCATTCTCAGCCCCCAAACATAACTGAAAGTTTCCCAAGTATCATGAGACTACTGAACACATGTAGAAAAATTCAAGGTTTGTAAGTAAAAGAAATCAGAGCAAATCTTAACATTAGAACCTGAAGACATTTAGAGAAAAAATGTTAAGGTACATACCTGTAAATCTGTTGAATATTTTCAGCTTTGATTTCCTTGAGGATTTCACGGTAGATATGAGGGTTATTTGGTTCTGGAGATGCTGGGGGAGAAGGACATTTCTTGCCTGAATAATATCCTATCACAATTCCAAAAATAAATACAATCAAAGCAGTGCAAAATACTTTCAGTATCTGAAAAAAGTTGCAGCGGTTATTCTTTGGTGCCTGTCTTGTGTAGTGTGAGATGTAGTCAGGGTCTTCCTGAAGTCGCTGGAATCTTCCTTTAGGAGAAGCTGATGGCTGGATGGGCTCAAGATCAAGGTCAGGGCTCTGTGAGCTTCCCAGATGATGCTGGACTGCACCGTCCAGTCGGAAATGGTCAAAGCCAGGCTCCTCCAGCTCTTTTTCCATGTCCCATTCCAGTTCCAATGCTGTGGCCTGGAGGTCATCGTTGTCAAGGTATGGAGAGTGCCCCTGTGCTCTCTGGTCTGCATTCACTTTGTGATAGGCCATCTTTTTATCTATTAAAATAAATTAAAAACCAAACAAAAACTTAAGCATTTGTTTCATTATGCCCATGTAAATAATTTATTATGTCTCCTTTGAAAACCTTGGAGAACTGAAAATACATATTAAAAAGCATAAACTGGGTTCTCAGTTTCACTCTGCCCATTTCCATCCGCCTATTAACCTTTGTAGGATCAGTAGTCAATCATCAAGTAGCAATCATCAGTGAGGAAATAAGATATTTAAAGGGATATAATATATTGCAAGGATATGAGGAAAGGGAATTGACAAGTACCAGTAGCAAACAGAAAAGTTAGCCCATTATTTTGTCAGTCTCCAATCTCCAAGATAGTAATAAAAATTTGAGTGAATGCACAGTTTCTAAAACAATTATTTACCACCTGAAAGTCATTTTGAAGCTTAACTGTGTGTATCCATTTCATTGCACACACCATCCAAAATAATGCTGTTAAAGTTGAAAAAATAAAAATAACTAATTTGCCTGATCTGATTCTAAACACACGGAAACACTAAGTTAAGAAAGAAATTTCAGGGTGACACTGTACTTACACATCAATAAAAGACTGCCTTTTAGATGGAACATTCTATTATTTATAGCTGTTTTAAATGCATAGCTCCTGAATGACTGATGAATTTACTTAGGAATTGTCCCAGCTGTTTTGCTCCACTTATTTTTTCCCATTTTAATGAATCAAAAGCACTGGCAGGTACGTATTTATATCAAAATCATTCCTTTAATAGCAAGGCACTATCTGTGGCACTTCTAGGTATTTCTATGGAAGTATGAACCCTCTAAAGGGAACTCTGACCTCCAGTACAAACATTCAAAGTCAATTTTCAACAAATCGTTTTCAACGGACTGCAACAATAGGGTGCCATTTTCCTTCATACTTTGACAATAGCTATTCCATCACATAAGCATCTGTAATTTAGTGTTTTTCAAACATAAGGCAGACTCATCAATTAGAATAAAATGAAGATTAAGGTATTAAACTTCTCACAGTGATAGATATCAAACTGACACCTACAACACCACATTATCCCTCCATTTTTATGTTTTAAGGCATTTTTTTCTCTAAGACTTACCTCCAGATAACATTATTGAGGCCAAATAATAGATTAAGCCACTCAACAGCAAAGTAGAATTTAGCTTTTGTGCAGCTCTTTGAAGAGAACAAACCATTAGAAAACACTGATATAATGAAACAGCCTATTGTCCACTGAAACACTATCTTGCTCTCTACAATTTACAGACCCCTGTGCAGCCATATAAATATCCTGTCTATAACTGTCAGGCAGTCCAGCAACAGCCAAGAGAACATCTAGGTGAGGTATGTGTTTCCAGGGTAGCTATTGTATACACTTTGCAAATCAATTCCCTACCTGCAATCCAAGTACAAGTACTTCTATATGCAGTGGAAAGAAGAGTTTAGAGTGAGCTGAACTAAAGCATCCAAGTTTGTGTGATTAAGTCGCACCACTTATTTAAACAATAATAATTAAAAAAAAAATGTTTGTATCTTACTTCTAGTTGAATCAAGAAATAGCTTAAATCCGCAAAGCTTTTATTTTGCCCTTGGTGTAGCAGAGTGCTTGAAGTGAAACTTTGTGCAAAAAGCTACAGCACATTGCATAATTTCAAGCACATTTGAATCCATGGCCTTGAATGTTATCCAAGTGTTGCTGGAAAACCTACAGGGAACGTTTTAAAATCATGTTAGTGTCCTTAAGGATCAAAAAATAGTTATCAAAAATATCTTGCCTGAAAATATGTAGATAGTTCAGATCTTTAAAGATTCTGGTCAATTTAGCAATCACTTAAGTGCTGCAGTTCTGAGGTACTTTTGTGCATCTTACCATGATGCATGCTTAAAATTATGCACATGCTTCATTGCTTTGTGGATCAGAGAACAAAATGGAAAAAAAATATATATATAGCTAGAGTGCTATAAAATAATACATGCTTAATTCTTTCAGGTGAATAGAATCATATATTCATAAAAATGTTAGTTCCAAGGAACCTTTGGAGATTACCTTGCCCAGTACCTCACTCAAAGTGGGATTTATTGCTGCTATCAGATTCCCTTCTTCAGCAGAAGAAATAAGGCTCAAATCAGATGTTTGACTTGCCTCAGTGTCTCAATATCCTTCCTGAACAGAAGAATACAAACTGCATGCAACATTTCAGTTGTGGCCTCAGAGTACAGGAGAGCAAGAGCTGTCCTAGATCTGCTGAGCCATAATCCAGCATTTGCCTCGTGCCCCCAGTTAGATGCCTCCTGTAACACCCAAGTCCTTCACCACTATCGACTGCTCGGTGAGCTGCCCACCTGCACTGATGGACAGGTTGTGATGGCTCTGCTCCTCAGCCCTGCTGGTCTGACTGAACTTTTGGGGACTTTCATTTGCTCAGCCCTCAGATTTGGGAAGGTCTCTCCGAACTGTGGCTCTGCAATTCAACAGGTCAACTTCTTCCCCCAAAAAACTCCTTTGGAAAACTGGGTTAACCGATCTTGAAACTATTTATCTGTCCTTTCGTTCTGTCGTCTTCTTTGCTGGTGAAGGGATTAACTTGCAAACCGTGAATGACAGAGGTCACTATTGGATAACAACTGCCCAACAACTACATCTTTCCAACTCCATTTCATACTGCTTTTTATTAGAAAATAATTGAAAGAGTGGTTTGTCCTTCAAAAATCATTACTACATAATTTTGACTCTAGAATTCCTACAGTCATTTAACACAAGGCTTTAGTCAAATGAATGATCTCTTATCAGGTTACTACGGTATTACCCATAGCATAGGAATTAAAGACAGTTTTAAGATGCAGCTGCATGGCAAATGATCTTGCTGAGATTATAAATGGTGACCATTGCGTTTCAGTGGTACTTAAGATTTCTCTGCATTTATGACATTTTAAAAACATATGTTATTGTTCAATGTAGTGCACTAATAAAGGTTATTTAAATCTCTACACATAAGCACATAATAAGAATTCCTATGAAATTTCTTTAATGGCTGTTAATGCAGACAAGTAGTAACCACAGCGTAGTTAATCTCAGCAATTCACTATTCACATAAAGCACAAAAATCAGTTACAAAACTTCAGAAAAAAAGCTAAATGAACTAAAAGAAATAATAATTCAATTCAGTTTTGTATTTGAGACCAGTCTTGGGTGTAATGGATCTGCTTAGCAATGCATCTGAGTTAGTTAAGGAACACGAAGAAGGCAAGCTGCAGTTAATGTCTTCATTTTTCTTGTAATATTGCCAAGTTCATCATTTGAGTGTAAAGACACAACTTACCAAGAAAAACTGAGATTAGGGATCATCACGTATTTAGCTCTGCTAACAGAGATTTTAGAAAGTGGCCTCCCGATTCTGAATAATACATACATTCTTTTTACATTAACAGTCCTATTTACTACTTGGCTGGTTAAGCAGGTACCATGACTTAAAGATTATGTATTAAATGCAATCTTAGGTACAAATCTGAAAGATAAAGAAAACTTTACACAGAAAATAACAACATAAAAGACAATAGAAAGATGGATAAACTGTAAAGTCATGAAAAGCCATTCTGATACTCTAGCTCAGTCTTCCCAATAACACAGACCATAAAAAAAAACAAAACATATTTTTGAAAGATACTTTTGAAAACTTCAGGAGACAGAAAATCCAACCCATCTGCCAGCAAGCTGTTTCAACATTTAATTGTTGTTAAATACATGTTTATTATAAGATAAAAGAGCAATTGCAAAATGCCAGAAGTCTGAATGCAAGCTTGCTTGAAAGCTGTTTTATAGGGACAGCAAAGGGGATTGTAAATTGCAGAATACTGGACATAGCAAAGCCGACGACCAATAAAGCTGATGTCCATTTCTATACTTCCACTTATTTGTGGGTAAAATGTTTGTAGCAAAGTATCAATCCTATTAAATATCCTTTCAATTAGGCATACGCATGAAATCAAGAGAGTCAACCTTAACAGATCAATAACAGATCATTATTGCTTAGCAAGTTCATTTCAAAGCTAGCTACATGCCTTTGATCTTAAAATAACACATTTATATCCTACCTGATAGGTACATCTTGTTATGAAACCATCAGAAACCTCTTGTGATGTCTTTCCTGCCTGAATCCCTTATCAATGAAGCCTTTGAAAACTATCTAACAAGGACTACATGAAAGGTGTCGCATCTGTATCACCACCTCTAAATACCTCCACAACAGAAAGATCAGCTTATACGAATGTTTTACGAAACCAACAAAGACCAGTATGAATATATTCTGGTAACTTCCCCTAGCTTTGTGCGTGGTGGTGCTGTAGTTGTCAGCTTACAGAGAGCTGAGACAATTAGCAGGCTCATTCACAGCAGGCAGAGTGGCAAGTGTTAACATGCGAATGCCGTCTTGGGCCATTTAGCATTCGTTACCGAAAAGGCAACTTTTACCCACAAAATGTACTAAATGAGTTGTGACTTTTCTGTATAGTCACAGAAAGAAAAATCTGGGGTTGTTAGTGAATCTCAATTTTAATGATTCTTTACCATTTTGGTCGTCTTCTCGGTATTCCCTATACAGAGCATCAAACCCCCAAAACAGATATATCGTCATCTGTTGGAAGGGCAAATAGCTGTGCTTGTTCCAGAAATCAACACCCACAACACCTACAAGTCTATCAGATGTATTTGACAACAATTTAGTACTTTGTTAAATGAGATGATGACAAGTTCTAGGCCCAGACAAACTTCTCCAGTGATAAGTCCCTCAAAAAAAAAAAAAAAAAGTTGTTTGCAGAAGAGATTATGATGCCCTTGTCAACAGCAACATTACACTACACTGTAATACCAAAAAAATGTGATACTTCCATCATCTCTTCCGTAATTTTCTGTGGTAATGATTTTTCCTTTCCTCGCGTTTGGGATACATGCTTGGCAACCAGTTTAGTTACAGGAGGAAAATTAAGCTCTTTGTCACTCCGCACAACAACTGCATAAAAAACAAATGACAAAAGCCTATTTGTCTGTCTGCTGCCTTTTCAGGGCCTCTCTGGCAAAAGAAGAATTGCCAGGAAGCTCCTTCAGGCCCAGCACCATGAAACTAAAGCAGAGGCAGCGAAGGATGCGTGGTCTCCAATATGCTGGGTATGTATTACTAACATAGATCTTTTCCACTCTGACACGCTTAGTTTTTAAACACGTATCTGGTGAAACAAAGCTCAGAAATATTTACTGATCTTACAGGAGCTAACAGCATCCGTGAAATACGCAGAGCCTACCTAGGTTTATTAAAACTTCAGCTTAACCAGATCAGTATAAATGGCTCAGTTACAGAGTCTGTGCACTTGTCATCCATGCTGGTGCCTTTGCTTGGCTTCCATTTTCAGAACGGCTTTCCCTTCTGTTTCTGGTGGGTTCTGGCTCAGTTTTTGGGGGTGTTCACCAGCAGCACCCCCAGCCCTGCGAAGCTGCTGTGGACATGCAGCCCTGCCTGCTGCTGGAGCTGCTGCCCCAGGGTGGAAAAAACTCGCCTGACACCAAGGTCCTCTGAACAGAAGTGCTGTAGTTCTTGTCCCTGCTTAGCATTCTGGGGACATGGAGACATTGTGCAGTTACAAAATATATTTGGACGGGGCCTAGCAGCAAAAAGACGTTGCCCGCAAAAGAAGAAATCAAATCTGTGTTTCAGCCAATCCTTGCCATAATTTGGTTTAAATGCAGCCACCAGTGGGTCCAGGGTAAAGCCACCAGCTGAACACCTCTTGTCCCTCGCTCTCAGTGGGATTGGGGGGGGGGGGGGGGTAGCAGCAACCTCCTCTTCCTGCAGAAGAAGCAACCCACTCAAAACACTTCCGTGAACACAATTCCCCCTCGTACAAACTGCCTATATGCTAACCTAATATTCAGTTTCCCTGCACGTTTTTCAGATTCAAGGTTTTATCAATAATACATTTTGCATTGCATTTCCCAGGACATAATAATTGCCTTTAAAAGAAAAAAAAAAAAAAAAAAGAACACAAAGCTTTACAAAGACAAAAAACTATTATTGGGGCATTTGCATTGAGGCTTACAGTTGAATTTTGTGTGAAATAAAATTATCGTAAATGGTGTTTAACTTGAAAATGCTGACAGCAATAGCTGCAATAAGAGGCCATAGCAGTTCTTAGGAAAGTTAATTTTATATGACTAATTTGTGCTATAGATTATTTTTTCTTTTTCTTAATTTTGCCAGTCACTTGCTTGGGCACATTTCACTTCAATTTTTTCTTTTTTTTTTTTTTTTTCCCCAAACACTTTTTGCTCTAATTACAGTCAATCATGTTTATTTATTTATTTATTTATTTATTTTTAACAATAACTTAGTAATTTTAACTTTAAAAATCTGAAAAACGTACACTTGCAGGCTATTACACTTTAAAGAAACTTGGCTAACAGGAAAGAAAAGTCACTTTTATAGATGAGCTACAACATCGTAAACAACACAGTCTGAGTTCCCGGTTTTAAGCTGTCATTGCCAAAATCTAGCAATGAAAATATTAACACATTCTTTGAGGGGGAAGAACCACAAAAGATGACCCCTGAGCAGTTGAGATGCAAGATTTTGTGCCCCTAACTTAGGCCAAAGATAAGAGGTGGACATGATTCAGCCCTACAAAATCAGTCCATCACCTGAAGGGATCCATAGCCCCAAAAAGACAACATTCAAAATCTGTTTTGAAGAACAACTCTCCAGAAAGTAAAACCAGAATCGACAGTGCTATGGAGGAGGGCAGAACAGAGCCCGTCTATAGAACCCGTGTTACTCCTGGTGATACAACACAAAACCAGCTCATCTAGGCTGGTTCTCAGGGCTTAGGACAAATTTCACAAATCTACCTGATCACAAGAGATATATCAATCTTATCTAGGTTCTGTGATCTTCCTGTTAGTAAGCAAATCTTTTTAAGTTAATTAGTAAGTAAATCCTATTCACATGCAAATCTTCTTATCAGTAAGATTTCACCTGCAAATCAGGGAGATAAAGGACATATGAAGCCCCAGTGTTGCATGTTAAAAGTAGTTTTTTGGATAAATCATATTGTAAATGAAATATTTAAAAGGTTGATACACAAAAAAATGTTTCTATTGTCACCATCCTGTGATCTTCTAACTTGCTGTGGAAAGATAGGTCAGTACTTAACGAAATAAAAGCTTATTTCAGAATGTATTTTATATATATATTTTTTTCCATTTCTTGCTCAGTGGGCTTTTATTGAGCTTTATCAATTTCAACAATGACATGGAGCCCTTAGAAATAATATATTACGGAGCTGAAGATGGCAACGTTTACAATTTAGCATTATTGGAATTTTTCTATATTTTGATGAATGACAGCTTTAATGATCCTGTGCATGGTTTATAGCAGAAAACACAGCAAGGCAGCACCATAATTTTCTGCGTTTTTGAACAATCTGTATCCAAAGAATTCAGAAAATAAGCAAGTTTACTTCACAATCACGCCAAATTTATTTTCTGGGTGAACTCGCGAATGTTAAAGCTCAAGTACACAGAGTAAGGTTGCCACGGCAACTGCTTCTGCAAACCAAGACGGGATCGTATTTATGAAAGCACATTTAAATACCCACATACACGTGCCGAGGCACACTGACACTCCACAAACACGTCAGAAGGCAATCAAGCTATTCACCTGTTATCGGGCCTGATCCTGCTCCTGGCTAGGCAGGATGACATTTGCTGAAGCCTTCCAGCTGCAGCGACCCGGTGCACGACACAATGCCAGGTGGTTTCTGCATATCATGGCCATGTATGAACCCTTCAAGCCATTACTCTTGTTTGTAGGACCTCAAGAAGGAAACCTTAATTTGCCATACGATGCAATATTAGAAGATTTAGTGTCACTATAGCTACAGGGAAAGAGTGGAGTTGTAATATGTTTGGTGTCCTTTGACTTTTTTTTTTTTTTTCTTCCTCTAAATCTCCACTGAAATAAGCTGTCAAGTTTGAGAAATGTCAGAGTTTGGTCATTTGAGTCTGCCTAGAGGTGTAATTTTGCATGGTGTACAATTCCTGTGAATTTATCACAACATGTTATTTCACACATAGTCAACATGGTGTGACATTCAGCATCCTGAACGCGCCAATGTCTACATGCTGAAATGAGTTTATGATTTCTCTTTAAAGCAAAACCCAAGATGCATTAGTTCAGGTCAACAGAGGGATTCTCAGAGGATCCCTGGGAACAAAAAAATCAAAGCTAGCATCCCTTCCTTATGCTTTTGTCTGCACCCACACCTGTTATGCAGTTCTGCCACACTCTTGACACAGCCCTTCCATACCAGCCCGCAGCGAGTTTAGTGTGGAAACATCTTATATTAAAACTGCCTTGTTCATTTAGCTGAGGATCACTCATTTTGTAAACACATTTAAGACCAATGATGAAGTGAATCTGTATGTAAAGCTCTATACATCAGGAGTATCTATGCTTGCAGGACCTCTGCAGGTGAATTTTGCACTTTGGTGTTAGCCCTTCCAGATTTAACTCACGGAAAGCAGCTGGATCTGATGCTCTTCTCTGCCAAGCTCCACCCAGCTATAACCATGGCCCTGGGAGAAGAGAGACAGCTGCTTCCAGGGTATTCGGTTTGTTCATTGTTTTGTCTTTGGCCTCTATTTGATGGACTCCCAGCCACCACTTATGCACATTTTTCAGCCTTGCTGAGATGAATGAAGATGAGGGTATTATACTGAATAAATCAGAGAAGCCCATTATCCTAAATACTTCAATTCTCAGTTGTCCGTTTCTGACTGCTGTAGTCACTTTTGACACCTACAAGTTGACAGATCAACTTTTGTACATGCAAAATTCATCAGACTGCTACTAGACTGAACTCCGAGCAGTTCTTATTAATACTGTGAGTCTGCTCTAATGGACTTAAAGTCATATTTTCTTAAAAAGTAAACACAGTACTTTACCACAAACAGAGGAGCCTTTGAGAGAGAGTAATAAATACTTCACAGTATAAAATAAACATATCAGCTCCTTTAGAGGAAAAGGTTTTGAAAAACCTTCTTGATCTTTTAGAGTAGGCCACATTTTGTGCATAGCTATTAAACCTTAAGCTGTTTACATAGTAATATTTGTTTTTCAGTTAAAGGCATTAACAACTGAAGGTAAACAAAGTATGAATTAAGATAAGAACAAAGATGAAAGGAATATTCTAGATACATATACCTCAGTATACTGAGTTAAATTAAGCAATAAACTGTGCAACAGACCCTGATGCTAAAAGGTATTACAGCATTTGCCACCTAAATTGCAAGAATCTCTCATGAACAGAAAGACCAATGGTTTGCACTAGTGCAGCTTTGCACCATCAGCTAAATGTGTGCTGATGGTCTTTGAGAAGATGCTGCTCAGAAGATGTTCAGGAATATGTTCTCATACAACATTTCATTCCAACAAAGCAGCACGAATCAAAGAACGACAAATTGCTGAGACCAGAATCCTTAAACAGCCAATGTCACAGAAGAGCAGCAGTGAATGACCAGTCACTAAGAATACTTTGCATACCAGCTAACATGTACAATTAGTTCCTCTCTTGAATTTCTTTTAAACAGCAATATTAATCCAAAAATTTTCCAATGACAGCAATGAGAGTAAGTCCTACCTTCTCCGTGTTCAGAAAAACAAACAAACAAACAAACAAAACACAGAACATTCATTTCAAAGTAGAACATGTTACAGCTTCTTAAAAAGATGGGATGATGCATCATTTACACCAATTCTCTTAATTCTGGAAAGTTATGTGGAAAAGTTGACAAGAGTCCTGGAATCATAGAAACGTTGGCTGGCGGGGCCCTTATGGGCGCCCGCGGTCCCACCTCCCCCTCACAGCGGGACTGCTGCCACAACGCTGAGGCGCATGGTCCTTACACTGAACTCATCAAGCGTGCAACCAGCGCTAAAGGGTTCAATAAGAACGCGGATTATGCAATTTCTCTCTTTTTCTCTACTGATGATACATCTGTTTCTTATTAAAAATAACACCACTACGCAAAAATGCAAAAATAAAACTCCTCAAACCTGTAATAGAACCAGCCTTTAAAATCCATGCAGGCATTTCTGCTTAAAAAATAAACACACAAAAAAAGGACAGAAATGGAAACAGAAACAAAAGCCTTAACACAGAGACGTAACAGCCATGGCATACAAAATTCATTTCCATTAATGAGACAAGGTAGTCCCCAGGCCAGCGCCCTTTGCACGTGAACCATGGTAATCAGATTGTATGAGCATTTGCCAGAAACTCACGGGATAGCAAGCAACCAGAGCTATATAGCAAGCACAGCAGATTAGCAGTTTGCTAAAAGCTGCTTGACTTGTAACCCTTGAAACACATGAATGATGCAGACTTCCTCAACCACTAATAAGTGAAGCATTTCATTTATATGGTTAGTATTTGTTGCAGCCTTTGACTCAATTTACATGTCACCAAAAAGTGTACAAAATACACTTCATGGCATCTTTATGTGAGAAAGTAGAGAATAAAAAAACAAGTAAGGGCTGTGTCTACTCAGATTTCATCACACAAACTTCCTGTACAATACTTTGCTATTGCTCTCCTACATTTCTAAAAAGCCTTTCAGTAACTTCAGCAGAGTTGGAGCAAGAAGACAGAAATACAAGCTTTCCTACCAGGACTCTGCAGCAGCTCAGCAGGCTTGCGTATGAGAATATACCAGTTCTTCAAAGGTCTAACAAGATTGGATCTAGACTCGAGCAAGCAAGCTTCTCCTTTTTAAGAAGCCCTATTAAGTGAACCCTTCAGCCAGGGGGAGGAGGAAAACAAATCAGTACTTCAGCTTTCCTTCATCTGGCAGTAATACATTTAATTGCTTCCTAGCTTGGGCTTTATCTGCTGTGTTTTCCCAGTGACAGGAACAGATGGAAACTCTCCCTACTTGAGACAACCATGTTTTAAAAACACTTGAGAGTTTCAAGGAAATTTCAATGTCATTAGATCTGTAATGCTTTTTATTGACTTTATTCCGAGCCTAATTCTACATCATCTCAATCACCAGTTCTCAAATCACCGTTTGTACAGAGCTAGGAGCCATTAAGAAACCAATGTTCTCAAAAAACAATCCACAAAACAAAGAGAATCAATAAGCCAATTTCCAAAGGATACAATTTTACAAAAACCAAAAATATTATCTGTAAGTGACTTTGAATAGGAGTGCAAGAAACACTGCTATTAGTGAGGCTGAATAATATAATAACCTATTAAATTCTACAAATTCCTATATATTTACACAATGTTAAATATATACATATCAGAACATGAATAGTCTCTTTGCCTGACTTCTTTTCCACCGCAATACTTAGGTTTCTCCTTGAAGGAAGAAGAAAAGACTTCATAGAATAAATGAATTTGTAACCGATCATCATTCACATGCTTCTTTAGTCTTCCAGGCCGCCTCTGAGAAATTGCATCAGTTGTTATAGTTATTATTATTAGGTCCCTGGTCTTCTGAGCTTTTCTTTCTCTTATGAAATATCACTAAGTGAGCAAAAAGTGTAGGAACAGGCAAACAGTCCTACAGCTCTATGCATATCTTCTTCAACTTCAGAAGTGGAAAACTAATTTTTAGTTTCCCCAGAAATGTCATTCAAAACTGAACATGCCTTGCTTTATTTTACATGTCAATTATTCCTCTCATAAATAAAAACGTGCATTTTGATTAAAAATAATTTTTATTTACTTTTTTTTTTTTTTTTTTTTTTTAAGTGGGAATGTTTCCCCTCACAAAACAACTTAATCAGCTTTATTTATACACGACCTAATTCCAAGCTCAGAAAAAAAGTGAAGCCAAAAGATGCACATAAGCTTCCATGGAAGGAGGATCAGGCCATGCTATTTAAAAAAGCAAAAATGTTCTCTTCATTTATGCTGGTTTTTGCAGTGAACTGTCTTTCACTGAGCTTCATACTACAAAGTTTTCTGTGATTTACATCAAGGAGAGAGAGGCAAATCAGTCTCAAGTGAAAAGTCACCCAAGCTAATGAAAAATTTAAAATGACTAAATTTATAATTAAGATGAAGCAAGAACTCACATTAGAAAGCAGTTTGGATGTTAATAAAAATTCAAGAGCAAAATGTTGAATGCTCTTTTTTTTTCTCCAGCAGCGTACACACACAATTTCCTTTATTTTAGATACACAGGCATACCTATAATTTCTGTATGTATTAGAGATATTAAGAAACACAGTGAGCTATTTTAAGTACAGCTCATGGCTTTCATAATTTATTGATGAACAAGGACATTATTAAAAATAAAAGACCTTCAATAGCACTTAAACATAACGCTGTTTTGAGACTAAATGTCAGACAAAAGGCATGCAAATGTAACACTCGGTAAGTCATTAACCACTGCTTCATCACCAAATATTTATACCACCAAAATACAGCCTGAAACAACTAGGTTTATTCCAATAATGCAAACAAAATCATTACAATTACACTACCTTTCACATACACTTGTTACATTACTTAATATTTTATTTCTTCTCTTTAAAAATGCGTCAACGCTACAACTCTGTTTAATTTAACTGAATAAAGATTCAAAGACTAACTTCACAGCTATCTACTCCAAAATGCATGGTCAGAATCTACTTGAACAAAAACAGTCAATAACATTACCTATCTTCTGAATTTTGCCAAAAAAAATCCCAAACATAACTGTTACGGTCACAGCAAAAACCTACCACACTGAATTTAAATACAATAACCCCAAAGAGACCGTTATGTCACATTACCACACAAACAGTGTGTAAGCTCTCTGTAAACCTGTTCAGACCTGTAATCCATTTCTGTTTTTTCCTTTGCTTTTACATCTTGGAAATAATTAAGCCTCCAGTTTAGCCAATTAAAGACTGCATGCCATTACAAAACTATCCTGGATTTTTTTCTTCCACTGCTAAACTTAGTCGAAAATAATTGCAGCAAATGAAATTATCTACCACAGTTACCATCTGGGACATGAAAGTAAATATTTTAATTATTCCCATTGTAATTTGGGACCCACAAAGACCAGTATTTGGGCTACATATGGAATTTATTTTTATGGATTAATGTCAAAACAGGCAGATGCGACACTTCAAAAGAGGGTTGGCTAAATGCCCATAAGCTTTGCTACCTAGAGCAGACTACCACAAAGAGCTGGAAAAGGGGAATTTACATCCAGGCTGGTTGTTAAGCTGCTGGGTGATCTCAAATACTAAATCGGATAAAAGACATTGACCTCTGTTGTAAAAGCACTCTTGTAGTTATCATTGAAATGAAGAGATGACTCTCTCATTATAGATGTAGATTATCAAAAAACTCCTGACAGTTTTAACAACTGCATGTAGAACTTTGCGTGTGGGAAAGGAGAACACTTCAGGCACTGTTACTGAGCGGGTACCTGTAAGTACACATTTAACATTAGGCATTAAAGTTAAAAGGTGCTTGTCCTCCATAGTGATCTCCCAGCAAAGAGGAAAGGAAGACTGCAATCTATTAAATTAATGAGAAACCAAAAAATAAATATAAAGGGTATGAAATATAGAGAGGGTATTAACTTCAGAGTTTTTGAATACAGCACTGAGAGAAAGGGCTCAATGGCTTTGAAAACAGCATCTGTTTTATCAAGGTCAAAATGACTGCAAAATGAGCAAGAAATTGCACGTGTTACATAACAGAGTACTGTGAGCAAAAACCTCTTACAGCACCATCACAACTTAGATTATTCATACAGCCAAAATAAAAACAGAATTAATTGTCACTTAATGAGCCAATTAAGAATTTCCAGTTTGGATCTAAGGTCCAAGATTAATAATGTTTCCTCCACAGGTTGCCCGATCTGTGAAATTCCTAGCCCACGTATGTTTGAGATGATCATGTTTTGCTTTTGACACATAACAAACTCCTCCTGTGCACTGCTGGGGCTCCTTAACTCCTGACAGTATTAAAGGAAATTAGTACGCTCCGTTTCTCTGAGCCATACACTAAGTCCAGCAGAATTGACCCAGCAATAATTTTCTATTATGCATCACAGCTTTTATTATTAACAACTGAAAGTGTTTTCTGTTTTGTTTGTTTAAACTAATAAGCCTATCCTCACCAAGACTTTTCACTATTTCACTATTCTCTATTTCACTATACTACAACTGGGGAGTGTGTTCTTCTATTACTTCACTGGAGCCAGATTTTACCTCTCACGTTCCTCTTCCATGCAGATTTCGCATCTGTATTTTTTTCCTCTATACTAAAGTTATGCACTTCTTTTTGTTGGACAACATGCTTGACTGTATGCCTCTGAAATGTTTACCCACAGACATGAACTTGAACGTGCCTTCATCCTAGAAGGTATATTTTATTTTTAAAACTATAAAAGCCTCCACACTATGTTTTGAAAGGAAATAATTAGATTCATACAGAATATGCTTACTTACACCCCGAAAAGTCAAGACTGACTTCTTGAAGGGTGTGAGATGCTCAGTCCATCTGCTGAGTAGATTTGCTGCTTTTTTGGCACTTCCTTGAAACCATGAAGTGTACATACACAGGTTGGAAATGGCTCACAAACACGTAAGCAGATGGTGATACTGCAGGTAATAATTTAATTATGCAACTCCTAGAACATGAACAAAGTATTCCAAACATGAGCAAATGTAATTCATGATCCAAAGAAAAGAAAGAAGGATGGAATAAGCAATGTCCAGTCTGTTTTTAAATGCAGTGTAATAGTTTTTGTTGAATTTGCAATGATTTTCCACATATCTACTCTGTAGTTTGAAGCAGCAATAAACAAGAAGTTTTATACCACTTTTTATTCCTATCACAACATTTCCTATATATATAAAAAAAAAAGGCAGTATAAACTACAAGTTATCTAAGACAGGAAAATTACTATAATTATGTAACTGAACAGGAAAATTTATCATCAGTTCTACAGGTACGAGGTCAGAAATATGTATGCACAAGATATGACCTTGAATCAGAAAAGACCATTGATACTGCTGAAGTGTGAAAGCATTAAAGAAACATTAGTCTTCTCAATTCTTCATTTACGCAGAAGCATAAATAATACAAAATCATATTGCAGAAGCATGATACAAGCATGATACCAGAGATAAATAAGAAACAGATGCAAATAAGAGAATAAGATTAGTTTATGTTGGTCTACTTAACATACTTCATACTCAAAAGAAAGCTGAAGGAGAAAAAGGGATCTCTCATGTGATAGCAACTTCACAGTTTCAGAAAACAAACTGCTAATTCAAAAAAAAAAATCAAAGATGCTGAGATAAAATACATAAGGTTTGACTGGCAATATGCTAAGTCAGTGGAAGTCATCTTAGGTTAAGGGTTTGGAATTATGTCACAGATGAATCAGCCTTTGCATTATGTGCAGAAATTGAAGCATAAATGTGTAAGAAAGTAAATGCAAATGAATCTGAATATTCAGGGAACTATCACTGTGAGACTCAGATAGCATGTCCCAGTCACTGCTGGCTTTAAGTTACATTTTCTTCTAAGGCATTAAGATACACATACAAAAAAACAAAAGGGGGTGGAGGATAGCATAGAATTAATGGTTGTGAAATGTTTATCCCACAACAACACAAACATACACATAGTGTTTACATTTTGTAATAAAACAGTTTTGTTTTATGTAAAGGTCAAGTAGTTTCAAGGGCCATTATATGTAAACCACAAATATATATATATATTACTAATTACTACTAATACTATGTACAGAGACATACATCTATCTATGAAACAAAGTCACTAATCGAATCCTGACTAAAAATGGCATAACTGGTTGCATGAATTGAAGAGAAAAGTAGTCTTATGATTTACATAGCTCAACATGCAAAGTTGCATTGCATTACCTTTGTTCAGTTCCATTTCTCAGAAAACTCCAAAACATAAATGGATTATAGAAGTTGAGTTTGTGATTGTGGAATACATCAATATATCAAATATTGATGCATTCATTTGAATATCAAATGAAGCATGTTTTGTTATTTAATGTTAAGTTTCATAAACCAAGAAGTTAACTTATCTCAAAGCCATACCCAATCAGTTCCAGCTTGGGCTCTGCTTCTCTTTTTTAATACACAGAAGAAAAGCAACAGCACAGTGGACTGGAGCATCATCTTGCCTTTGTGACACTATTTTTTTTTCTAGTTTTTATTGTATATGTAAATGGCATAAAAGAAGTGAGGTAAAGAAGTATTTACAACTGCTTCCTTTAATTTTATTTTCTGATTCTTACAATTTGTTCCCCTATAAGTTAAAACAAACAAACAAAAAAGCATCATATCAAAAGGTCACTTTGATGTAGAAACATCAAAATCCCCAGAGTTATTCCAGGCAGGTTTATGACTTGTAGCCTGAAATGCTAAATAAACAGAGAAAAATATGCTAAAATAAACCTCACAATGAAAACAATATATAAATTCCATATATTATTATTTTTTTTTTACGCGTATGACTTGAAAAGGAAGGCAGTGAACATCAAGTTTTAATAAATATGACACACTAGTTCAGAGTGTAATGGTGCATTGGCCACATAAGACAATTAGCTTTTTTTTTAATTGAATGCTGCTTAATGAACCTTTAAGTTACCTTTCAATGCTGTCTACAGCGGAGTGTTGTGAAACGACAAGAGTCTGAAGTCAGAGAGTCTAATTAGAACCCTCTGCATGTCCTGCTGCATCTGTGCTGTGCTTTGTTTGTTTTTTTAAAAAGAATGTCTGATACTTTGTGCATAAATTATTCAATTTACTGAAGTACACACAAATTTATATACAACTATATGCATACATTTTCTATAACTATATACCAGATAATTTGTATTTATTCTGTATTTGCTTAAAAAGATACAAAGACTGCTGAACTGTTTTTGTGGCAACAAATACCTTATTCGGACATGATATTGACAGTAACAAATGTTAGGTTTAAGTATTTAGTGCCGATATATTATGTTTCTGATTATTACAATAACCCTGAACAGTCAAAGCTGCTGTAACTGGACAGCAGAGGAACAGGATAAGAGAAGTGCTTTCTATCATAAAGCCAGCTGAGAATGAGAAACAGCCTCCTTCTCCAGAAGGACTGAAGTACAAGACTCCTACATACAGGAGATATATATAGAGATAGATATGAACATAGGTAGTTGTGGCAAATACAGATATCCAACAAGACACGCGGACCTCCTAGCACAAGGCCACACCATGTATTTGTGAGGAGCTCCTGCCCCGTGGAGCCACATTACTGGTAGCAAAGGACCATCCATTGAGCGGCCCAAAGAAGAGATGCACCAAGGGCTTATGGCATCTTTACTCTTCTGGCTGTAATACCAGCCTCAATGCAGCCTTGTCGTGGCTGGAGGCCAAAACGAGCCAGCTCACCCACGAAAGCGAGTGAAAAGTAAATCAAGAGCCAGCTGATGTATTTCTCCACCTTCAGCGCTGACAGATCCAATACAAATGAAGGTCCCAGTGTTTTCTGATGAATTTCACCATCCTAAAGTTATTTCAGGAAAGCGAATAGCAGTAAGCAGGAACAAGAAAGCCCAAAGGTAAAAACTCCATCAGTGAATGAATTGGTAATGAAGTGGTAATGCTACCTCTAAACCAAGAAAATAAACAATATCTGAAAAGCAATTCCTATTACCTCCAAGTCTAAAGTCTCTCCAATGCCTCCTATACCTTTAGCAGACGACTGATGCCATTCAGCCTGCCAGTTTTCTCCCTTTCTCCCCATTGGCAACAGCCCGAGTGCCTGTTACTCTGACAAACTAGATGCTTGTTGTGTCCCGATGGAGGAATGGTGAGGCAACGGAGTGGGTTACACCCACTCATCACTTTGTTCCCACTCTGGGTTTTATCACATGCTGTTTAAACCTTGCTGTGTTTAAACTGAAGGAACTGACGGAGCAGATTCTACTGTTGCCTGTAGACCTTACACAGACAAAAACACCAAGGTTTCAAAAACTATTTGGATAAAGCACTCAAGAGCCATGACTGTATTTCTCATGGCAAAACAAGAAGATGCATCATTATTACATTGGAAGTAGTAAGAGCCAGAGACTCTTTGGAACAGGTAAATTCTGCCTTCTTTCAAAATAAGATACAAAAGTTGAGGAAATTTTTTTTCCAGAAGATGAAAATAATAAACAAGCTTCTTTTTAAAGAAAACATTATTCATAATTCTGTCGCTTTGTTTCTTAGTCCCCAAATACTGAATATCCCTACAGAGCACAAAGGGACAAACTCATGCCCAGTGCAGGCCCAGCGGCGCGGCCTGCTGCCCGGCACCAGCAAAGCTCCAGTCCGAAAAGCTAATTGCATTTTAAATGATGCCTAGTTGATCGATGCGTCTCTTCTGATTTACTGTATCCTCACTAAGCCAAAGAAGTGTAAGTTAAACATGCGGAAGAGCATAATGTGTCAACCAGAAGATTAGTTTTACAATCTATATGTTGAAGTGAATAAATTGTACTTTCATTAGCAGAAGTAGGCCATATGCTGAAAAAGTCATTGGATTCGCTTCACTGGTGAACTAGAGCAACAATGTACGATTAGAAAGCCTCAGCGGTTCAAAAGTCTTTAAAGGCAGGTCCAGTGGTTATAGGATGAATTTTTAATGATACTGTTGCCATCTGGGAGATTCACTTTAAGTGCCAAATGGGTTCCCTGAGCTAAAATATTACATTTAACAAAATCTGTACATCTACCAGGTGTCCAGTATTTTTGTTTAAGATATTAAAAGGTTTATGAGAATAAGCTATCATTACTTGTGCCTATTCTTTCTCTAGCACTTTTTATGGTCCTGCAATACATTTGGAAACAGTAGGAAACATTTGCAGATATGAGATTTTTTTATCAAAGATGTTAGAAGGCCTAAAAGCTAGCTGTTAGCAATAATCATACACATAACCATTAGGAAAAAAATAAAATAAAATAAGCTTTTTATTTGAATTGCATTATATAATCTCTCTTCCTTTGGAAAATAATAATAAAAAAAAAAAAAATCAAGATTTCTGATAAGCTCCATTTCTGAAATTTTTGTTGACAGTTTAGCAGAGTTTCCTCTCAGGAACCCATCCTTGTGGGGATTGTTTCTGATAAATACAAGATCAACTTTTTTTGTAAATCTTCATAATTTTAAAATGTAAAGGAGCTTAAAGTGAATGTCTTTCTCAGAAATCTTACTAAACTTTACTACATATTGAAGAGAGGAAAAAAAAGTGGCAAAGTCACATAAGAGTTAAACAGCTGCTGTTAAACATATGACCCATCATTCAAATTTTATGCACACACAAAATAAAATGTTATACTTGGTTTTGTTTCTTTAACATTTTCAAAGAAAAGGAACAAACTATGCTTTTCAAATTTCAGCATGAATTTTTACTCAGTTACACAAGTACAATAACAATGTTGAAATTTTATATGGGGATTCTGTGACAATTCATAATGGTATTTAAATGTCAGCTTACAAATATCTTTGTATTTGAAATGTAAGGCCTATGTACAATTATGAGATTAAAAAATATACTGTAACATTACTGCAGAGAACCATGTTTTTTAAACAGCTGATTGCATTCTGAAAATGCTTTTCTCTCCAGTGATGTGAACATTTCTAGAATTTTATTTAAAAAATTAAAAAGTGCAGATACTAAACGGTATTTTGCTATTGTATTTCTACTTCATCTGGAATTATATCACCATGGCAAGGTTGAAGAACTCATCAAGGATACCTCTGCTTCCTACTTCTAGTAGTAGGATCTTATTCTATGACTATAGGCCTCACAACAGAAGGAAAAAAATTACTAAAACACAAGTCTCATCAGATAAGCAGGGCAAGACAGCTAAATCTCTTTGGTTGTTATTCAAAAAAAAAAAAAAAAAAAAGAGGGGTGGGGGGTAACTTCTACAACCAACACATTTATTGAAACGCAGAAGTCTGCTTCCTTGACCCAAAGCATATTGTGTGATTCACGCTCAATGGGACAGCTCCAAGCAAGAGGACGGGAAACCAACGGAGCCAAACCTGTGACTCAGAGAGTGCTTAATCAGGACTGATTAAGAACAAAACTCTTAAAGCTAGGGTTTCTCAAAAAATAACCACAACACACAAAAAACACCTTCGGAATTTAATGTTAAAAACAATAGTAGATAGTATCATTAGCATTCAGTCAAACCTGTATGTGTAACATGGACCTGGTCTCATATTTTTATTTAAAATAACTACTGTTTCAGCACAGCATCTTTCTGTTCCTGCAACTCACAACCTTGCACAAATCTCACAGGGCAATTTTGGGCCCTCCCTCCCCTCTCTAAAGGCCATTGGAAAGCAGTTGATACCCATTATTAGATCAGATTCTACCCCACCTCTCTTTTTTAAAGTATGCAAATGCTTACACAATTTACATTTTAGAATAGATGTACATTTTCCAGTCAGCAAACAAAAGTTTTTCACAGACAAAATGACACCTGTGCCATTTATGAAGAAACGTATCTTATATAGCTGAAGGGAAATAACAAAAATACAATTGTGTTATTCCTACTTTATCAAAAGCATTAAGAATTAAAGCACAGATTCATGGTACTAAAGACAGAATAAAGGACTGAAAGATTATTATTCTAAAGGTCACATTATCTTAACAAAGTGCCACTTTTTGACAGCGTGACATTGATATTGAAGTAATATGTGCCGTTTAACAGAAAGTGCTCTATGACATCCATGCCCTCTGCACTCTAACAAAGAAATTAGTGATCTTCAAAGGTCACACAGACTGTGCTACTTTTTGCCAGTGGCGGTAGATATCTAAGAAAAGTCTTGAGCTCTTGCATGGCAGCAGGCTATTGTATTTTGTTACAGATTAGGATTTTAAACATACATATATATCTCCACTTGGACCACTACAATTGCACAAATGGAAGCATTCTGCCTCTCTCCATTTTTTTTTTTTTTTTTCAGAATACGTTTTGTTGAAGAAATGCTATCTTCTTTTAACACGCGTGAAAAGCAACATCATTCACTTCCAAGTGCTGATTACATTATGTGCATAAAAAAATGGACATAATGGTAGAAATGAAACATCACCTATGTTCCTGCCTGGCTCTGAATGTGAAAGCCTGCACATCAGTCTAAAGATAGGCTTACTACATAAGATACAACTAATGCTAGTTCATGGGAACCGCTCCGTAACAACAGAATATGACAGCACATTACCTAATGTGCCACTGAGCTGATGCAACTCAGATAATAGCACGCAGGAAATGTAAGGCTGCCCAGAACACAGTATTCCTTCTGTAAGAGTCCCTTTTAAAATCCTCATGGCAAAGTAACTGGTATGCCAGCAAGGAGTGAACCTATATTTAAAGGTTATTAAAAGGGCAAGAACCAAGAAAACAATAAAGATCAGCTCTGCAAAGCTCAATATTTAAAAAAAGATGTGATGACATTTCTATATAAGATGTGAAACTCTAACATGGAGATAAAAAGATGAATAGAAATGCATTCAAAGAACTAGATGCATTTTTAGTGAATAAGACTTGTTTTCAGCAGGCATTCACTATTCTGACCTTATCAAGCTTTTCAACTTCTCCAGATCTGTTAGAGCTGTTCAAAACCAAATGAACCAGCCAACTGGAGAGCTGTAAAAGGAGAGCATCTCAAGGGAACTCAATTGCTAATTCACAAGGAAAAGTTATTTTCATGAAAACAGTCTATTAAAATAATACTCCCTTGAATATCTTCTCTAACTTTATTGGGATATTTCTATCTGCGTTTTAATGAAGATCCTTGGGAAAACGAATCTCAGCAGTTACTCAGTTATTATTACTTTAGTGAAACGGTAATCAATCATGTTTGTATACAAAAAACTAACACTGCCATAAAACACACGGTTTGTTTAACACAAGATAGGGTTTTCTTGCTGTTCTGCTGACCACTCTCAGACCAAAATTTCACTGGGCTGCATCAATCCTTCCACTGGTAAATTCCAGATGTTGTCGGGCTAAGTTACACTTGGGCAGGATGGACATGCCAGGTGCCATATGGAACAGCTTTAGGACTGATGGAGACAAGGATCTCCCTCAGCTGGTTTGCTTCTCTCTTAACCTAAGCCCCCAGAGTTGTCTGGTTTCTGCAGAGCCAAACTGAGACCCAACCCCATCTCTTGCAACAACAATGAACCACTAAACTGCAGCCTCTGCGTTCAGTCTTGCCGCACACTCCTTTTCCTTTACTCATACTCCTCTTCCACCTCTTGTTAAAGTCATTCTGCTTTGTGGAGAGCACATCAGTATTTGTGAGCAAAAGTCAAAAAGCAAGAATAAGCATTTCCCTGCATCCTTGGAAGCATGCTGTCCCTTCGTGGGGTGAGGCTCTGTTGCAAGCACTGCATATATATTTTGCATCGAGGTGTCACTGGTAAGACTGCACACTGCAGTAAACGAAGCTATTGGAGGTATTGGCAGGCACGTAACCTTTTGTAGGCCTACTTCAAGCACCTAAAATTAAAGCCCTTTTTAACAGATCCTGACTACTTTTCTCGTAAGCCTCAACTCTAAAACAAAGCTAGCAATACTTACCTACATTAAAGTGAGGAGGGCAAATTGATTAGCAGTTGTTAAGTGCGTTAATTTGAAGTAGTAAAATAGAACAGAGCAGGTAAATCCAAAAAGTATATAGACCTTGCAGATGAGATACTGATAATATAAATGCATTCCTCTTTAATAAGTAGTACTAATATTGTTTTTCACCAAATCAAGAGGGTATTATTTCTTTCTGGAAAACTTTTACACCTTATTACTGCAATCACTTTTTTAATTTCATGCTTCCCTAACTTTATTACTGTTAATTTTACTCATTTAATTCTAGCTATTTTCCACCATTTACTGGGAAAATAGCAAGAACTTCATAGTTTTCAGATAAATAAAAGATAAATGGTCTTTGAAAAAAGAACATCTATCAGTACAGTGTGTTTCCTTCCACCACTGGAAGCCCTCTGAGATCCGATGATGTTCTTTATCTATTTGACTAAGCCCCGCTAAAGAACCTGCAGCCTCAGAACAGAAGCCAAGGCAGAATTAAAGCAGTGTGTGACCCGAGATGCTTGAGCAGCTGGGCTCCAAGCTGGCTGAGCCTGGTGGGAACAGTCCCACCAATTTCAATGAGCTTTGGATAAGGTCCAGGAGACCTTGAGTTTGTATATTCTTTTGAACATTTAAGTCTTCTGTCACTGCTGACTGAAATCCAAGCAACAATTAATTTCAATTAGCCACAGTTGATCAACTTATTTCCCATAATTACCTTCACAGGAAAAAAAAAGACACAACAGTTTTTAAGTAAAAAGGGATCAACTTGGAATTATTTTAATACTTACATGTTTTTTCAGTCAACTGTATTTTACTAACACTCCTGGTAAAGATGAACTCTTTTGTTCAGTGTACTCCCTTCCACCTAAGCCAAAGTTTTTAAGATGTATATTTAAACCTACAGCACTATTCTTAAAGGGAAATGAAAGCATTATATTAAGAATGATGCATCATACTCCTGCTTTTCTAGACAGCCAAGTTACAACTAAACAATAAATGTTGGAATAGTGCTTTAGAACAAACAAAAAAAAGTTGATGCCAGCCAAACACACGGAACTCCTGAACAAAAGTAAAAGACGAATGTACTTACATAAAATTCTCAATACACTTTCAGTTTTTTCCTTTAATATTTGCAAAGTGAGAGCACAGAAGAGCTGTAAATCAGTACAATTTCAATAGCCTAATGTAGACAGTTTTCTCATATGTTTTATGCCTAATGGTGGACTATACAATAAAAGCCTAATGTCTATAACTGAAAAGATATTTATATTCATTCTCACATTCTTTTGTGTTATGAGTCTTTAGTATATTGTAGTTTTCAGTCATCTTGGCTTTAACTCCTGAATGAGCGCTGGATTATTAGAACAGAACTGCTGTATTTCCCTCTTTCATTCTGTACCATGCACGACAATGGAAATAATGCACTAAGGAACTTGAAATATGTTACTACACTGCCAGTGCTTGCAGATCTATTGTGTTTTATATTGTAATCTTTTCAGTATTTGCATTTATTTGATAGTATTTTCCAAGCTCCTTTACTAAAAGTGTTTCTCTAAAATGGCCAAACTCACAGTTCAATATTACCTTCCATTGATTCCCAATTCTAATTATGAATGATACTCCCTATAAGCAAGACGGATCAGAAGTATTTCAAACCAAATTGTTGTAATGAGACATCTTTCCAGTTTTGTCTGTTCTTATGTGACAAAATCAAAGTAACACACCGCAACCACAGCTCCCAGGGGTTGTACACTCCAGGATACGCTAGTTGTATTTGCTGGATCTTTTGGATATAAATATATTTTTTAAAGTAAATTTTTAAAATAACCAAATGAGAATATTCCAAGCTTTGTTTAACTGGGGGAGAAAAAAAAAAAAAAGAAAAAAAAAAGAAAAAGAAAAACGGAAAAACAAACAAACAAACAAAAAACAATTCCCTAAAAGCAAGATGACCTTGCAAGGCTTTTGATATGGCTGAAAATGTACTACTGTGAAAGCACTCTGGCTCAATAATGCCATCCACTGAAATTGATTATTTAGATTTGTTGTTGTTGCTTTGAGTTCTTAAGACACTCAAAAATAAGATCAGCCATGTGAGTCGATGTATTAGCATGAATGTATTTGGAACAACACAGCCAAATTCTGCAAAACGCTTTTCAGAGCGCCATTTCAGAGAGTGAAAAAGTATTCAGAAGAGGAAAAAAAACAACTGTTGTTCAGCTTGTCTTCACATAGATACTTCAAACTTTCCAGCTCTGTTTTTTAGCCTTTTTTGTTAAAAGCTCATTTTGCTTTCAGTGATGCACCACAAAAGAATTTATGAAGCACAGGCTGTGGTCCCAACCAAGGGCCGTGATTAAAGACGTGTCTGTGCCAGGCTGCTGATAGCGTCCAACCCCGAGGCCATGCCGCTGGGACAGCGAGCGCCACCACCTCGCTCATCCTGCCCCGAAGCTCTGCATTCGGCCTTTCATTTTGGGATCCCATTATGCCATTTTACCATCCGACATCATTGTATGAGTCAAGTGCCAGAAAACAACTCAGGTTTCAAACATTCCCTCCTCCCCTTTGCCTTCTCATACTGTGTAAATACACATATCCTCTCGGAAACAAAGCAAGCCACCCAGTATAGCTGGCTAATTGATGATAATATTTTCATTCGCTAGAAATGAAAGAAATGGATGCACAGACCACATTACCTGAACCCACCGTGGCAGAAGTTGAAGGACCCCGTGTCCCTAAAGGCACACTGCCGCATCAGAGGCGAGCAGAGCTACAAGCATCTTATTAAACAACAAGTGCACAAAAGCAAAAGGCAGAAGCCTCCAGGGCCACGTTAATTATCTCAGGGTCGAAGTCACTGCGAAGGCTGTCTCACCGACTCCGCAGCAGTCAGATGGCAGTGCCAGCACACTGAAGTCCCCAAGGTCCCACAGTTATAGCGCTGTCATATTTCAAATGACAGGTAATACTTATGAACATGCTGACACTAACCTCCTCAATTATATTCAATGTCAAGGTTTTAGTACTGAAGGAACTGCTAATTTTCAACGTACACACTTGCTGACAAAAGGTACTTTATCAAAGAAGGGAGTTTAGGGTATCTGCCGCAAGACGCTGAAGATACCTTTTGACACTCACAATGGGAATAACGTCCTTCATGGAAGCTCTCAAATGATGAAATAAATATTGCCCTTAGTCAAGCATACAAAAATCACAGCATCCTCTATTTGCTTTTCTGACAGACAGTGCCTTTACATGGAAATCTCACTCTGCCACTAACTGCTGTCTGGAGGAGCAGATAATCTCTTGGTGTTTATTTGAACTTCCTTTGAATAAAAAGGCACCAGCAGGCATGTGTTATTGTAATGCCTCAGGTGCTCCAAGAAGCAAGACTAAAAAGACAGAGTGCCTTCCACCGTCCCTGAAGGGCAGCCGTGCATGCCACGGAACGATTAAGTGCAATTGCCAAGAAAAAAAGTAAGCACTGATTTTAGAGAGAAAGACTTTTAAACATGTAAATATGATTCCTCGTTTGTTCTCATCTCCACTCTTTTCTGAATTTAGCTGAAAATACTAACTGCTGAATCAAGTTCATTTAATTGCATAGAAGAGAGATTAGGTGACACAGATATGGCCACGGGTGAAGGAGCACGGTCTCATTAGAGCTCTCTATCCGTTCAGGCGGCTTCTCCCGCTTGCAGTTGTTAACGTGAACTGGAGACAGATTCTGCTTTGAGTTGCACCAATTTAAATCCAGAGCAACTCTCATCCGGCCTCCAATTTGCATTAATGGTCAGAGGTGGCACGTGGGGATGAAGCTGAGGAAGGCAGCTACCTCCTCTGAGGGCGAAGGAGCCTTCCAGGAGCAGAGAGGCTCTGCACATAAAGGGACATGGTGCAATTTTAAAGGACAGCATTTTGAACCATTAAAAAAACTTCTCAAAATAACATTTATAATGCAAATAACCAACAGACTTTAAAAAGCTTATAAATATATATACACGTAAAAGTTATGTACACACAGTTTCAATGTTTCCTTGTTATGTTTGTTAACATTTACATTGCAGTAACACAGGCATCCACAGCCTCCGGGGCAGCACAGGAAGGACTGAGCGTGCTGGAGCTCCACGAGGAGCTGAGCTGCACTACACTGAGCTGCTCCCATGAATACCAGCTACGTTTCGGTCTCCCCTTATGGCACACTGTACTGGAATTGTGTGCATGTGAACATGAAAATAAAGAAAGAGTGATAAAAATAGCATACAGCACAATTGCTGTAATGCCATCATGACTTTTTTAAAAGATAGGCTGTTATCGTATTCAAGCTCAAATTTCTTTGCAACAGTGGCTGTGAATATGAAGTAACAAAATGCATTCTAATATTTTTACATGAAATTTTGCCCACATTCCAGATATGGATGTGGGCAACTTACTTGCATTGAATATGATGGTTCTCCAGTACTACTACATTCTACATAAATTTGCACGCATTACACTTAGTGAACACCAGATATTTTTGTCTGCAATATTTAGACTGGAAATCATATGAGGAAAACATAACAAAACAACAACAGCAAAACCAAACACATTTTCATTGCAGAAAAACAGGCAAATTCAATTTTTAAGAGGCAGGTAGGAGCTTGAGCATTCCTATTTGTAATTGATGCAAACAGGACTTGTGGCTATACTTTGTGATACAAACTACTTGTACTATCTCCTTTCACATGAATATTTTCGTGCAGCTCCAGGACTGGAACTATTTGTCTCATCTCATGATCCAAGAGTTGCTTTATGTTGATGCATATATCTATCACCCATGTTAACACTGAACAAACAAACAGAAGATGCTGAGGTAATTCAAATCACAGAAGAGCTCATCAGTCCTCCACCTTCTGAGCTGGGAGTGGGAAGATTCAAGAAAACTCACCAAAACATGAGATTTGAAGACCAACGCCTGCCTATCTTTCCAAATCTATATGGATGAGGACATTTTGCAATTGATCTGACTGATCATCTTCAAAAGAACTGCTGGAGTAATAAACCAATATTCACTTTCATGAAAGGGAATATTTCAGCAACGAGGGCAGCAATTTTTGGCAATGTGTCTACAGATCCAGAGCTTTTCATTTTTGCTAACCCAGCAAATGGATTTCAAAAAGCATCATGCTCTTTTAAAACAACCAGAAAACAAAGCCACCGCCCCCAAAAGCCCAGTGTCAGCCCTTTCAGTAGTTCAAGAAGAAATTCAGTGAGATTTCATGGTGAAACTACACATTCAGACTAATACCATTCACACAGAATGTGTTTCTTTATATGCCATAAAGAAACAGGGAAAAATATTTTCCTTCATTGTTTTAGCTTTGGATAAGATGGGGCATAGTCAAGTCAGTAACAGCAGGTTTGTCTGTCTGTTTTTAAATATAGCAGTTGAGTAGTTAATATCTATAAGTTCTGAGAAAGTAAAGGTTACCTTGGTCTAGGGGAATTCAAGTAAGCCTCTTTTCTTCTTTAAAATGTAATTTTTAAAGCACAGCAAAATGCCGAGGCCACTAATAGAATTCCAGTGATTCTCATGAACTTTGGAGAAGACAAAAAGGAAGTGTCACATCTTAAAAATATGTATTTTTGATAGGATAATATAATCTTCATACTTTCATATTACCAAGACAAATCCAAAACTGCTACATACCCATTTGCAGGGACAGACTAAAAGTTAAGAACACTAAAAAGCACAAATTCCTTGGCAGATTTCACATGCACCCATTATAACTCAACAAAACACATACACATATGTTTGGGAGAGGGCTGTGTGAGGGGGACGGAAGGGTAATATGGCATAGCTACACATCCAGATATGTAATGCTGCATTGTGCAATACAGACATACCCAACGTAATTAACAGGTTTTTAGCATGTAAAGGGAGGATCATAAGAGCCTGGGAACAGAAAAGTGTGGGCAGCAGTGCTCACACAATCTGAAGCGTATATGCAGCAGAGATTTCCTAAGCCTTTCTTTGTTCACTCAGCATTTCTGTGCCCCAAGTAGATGATGCAACACTTCAGAAATATTAGATAGGGGAAAAATAAAAATTACGGTCTAAAGACCCATCCCAAAGACTTAATAAAAGAGCAACTTTGCTAATAGGAAAAAACGCCCTGTTTCCAGAGCCAACTCTCATAGTAATATTATATCCCCAATGGATGTTTCCCCCATAAACCAGATGATTTAGGACTTCTGCAGGTCTTGCACCAGTAACAAGCCCCCACTGCCGAAAAGCCTTGAAAACAAAACAAAACAAAACAAAACAAACAAACAAACAAAAAAAAAACAGACACTCTGCTTGTGCTATGGTTGAGGGTCAACAGCTCACTCGGTGCTGTGCACCATGCTAAATTCTGCCAGGGCTGCTGTGCCAGCAAGTTCAAAGGCAACTTTCTAGAACATGCAATAAAGTATTTCTGCAGACGCCCATGAAAGATGTTACAGAAAGAACCTGGCATGTGCAGCTGAAATATTCCAAACACTTTTGTTTCTTTTCCTCTTTTAAAGAAAGACGGTTTTCAGATACAGGGAATTATATACAATCATCATTACTGGCTGAAGAGAAAAGAAAGTTAAAGAATAATGTCCTGAAGCTATTTTTGAAATACTGCTTTTAAAAACTTATAGGCTATATAATTTTAAAAGGTAACACACACACCTCACTTTCCTCTTCTCTCATACTTTAATAAACACACTTTAAAAAAAAAAAAAAAAAAAACATGTTCCTTAAAATCCATTTGTCTGTCTAGCGTGGGTGGCAACACTGGCTCGATTTTCACCTCACTCATTGTTGTGCATCACTTAGAAATCTCACTGGATCCACCCTACTACCCATTGCTCCAAAATATATAGGTTGCTCTGACAACCAAAAGCCTGCACTTTGTACTGTCATATATATAATTTTGTCAGACTAGACAACCTGTTAGCAGCTATTACAAAACAAAATTACAGAAAGAAAGAAAAAAAATCACCTCTTTTCCATGTATTCTTTCATTTCTTACGATAGTCAAGTTTTTAAAATTTTGAATATCTAAGAAAGCTTGTTTCAGCTTTCATATGCAGAATGGAGACTTTGCTTGCCTGAATTAGAACTATTCATTACCCTCTATTGCTTTTGTATTCTGGTTTATGAATAACAAAAATTAATGAGAAGTTCTGCTACCTCTTATACTTTTTTTTTTTTTTTTTTTTTTTTAACAAAAAGCAATGTTCCAAAATGCATTGCAATTATATCTATGCTGAAAATGGACAAAATGAATCTGATACCTTAAATTGAATATTGTGACTTTTCAGAAAGCCATGACAGCAATTCAGAACTGCCTAGCCCTCATAAAAAGATACAGGAGAGAGCACAACAGGCCAGGAAGAATACAGGAGTTGTACCAGTTCTGGCCAGACATGTGCAACCTGCAAAGGAGCCAACAGCACATGGTTAAGTACAGCAAAAGAACAGGACGAGCATATGATGGTGTTTCCCTAGAACTGGTTTCATCAAGTGACAGCTAAAAACAACAACAAAAATCCCCCACCTCAATACTTAGTTGTGTTAAATCCTAAATGTTACTAAAAGATGCACTGCAAGATTCATTCAGGATTTCCCAAATCCTATCAAACTAAAATAGCTATTTCCCTCTCCACTGCCATTATTGGCATTACAGAAAATTACAGACATTTGCAAAAAATCCACTCTCAAAATACAATGGTGTATGGCTCAGAATGAAACAAGAAACCTGAAAGCCTGTGGCCAATAAACTTGTTTAACGACACAGCAATGAATAGTTGAGCGCACACACAAAGATATTACCTTCTCCAACCTCAACTCAGAAATGTCCACACGAATTTAGATAAACAAATTTGTAACTGGGTCTGTATTGTTTTTTCCAATTACTGTAATTAGGATCCAATTAGCTTCCTCTGAACGTTGGTATGCACACAGTCAATGTCCTGTGACAAGGAAAGGATTGGCATCTGCCCAGCACTTGTCCCCTTGAAATAAGTGATGAAAAGAAAGCTCTTCCCCCCTGCCAAAACTTTTTCTGGCATGGATGTCCTTAGCAAGAATGTGTAACAATCCTTGCTCTCTTGTCTCTCCAAAAAGTTTGAAAGCAAGACACACACACACACAAAAAGTGAAGGCAACTAAAATAAAATTTCTTCCTCACATATTACAGTTTTTATGCATTTACAGGATTTATTTGCAGTCTGCCCATGACCCAGACCTAAGCTACCACAAACAAACAATAATTGCAAAGGTTTTAAGCCTAAAACCACCTCATAAGGTGAACAGGACCAAGGCAACTCTGGAGGGCTGCTACCTCATCCACTTCCAGCTCAGTCCCTCACAGCCTGGAGGGACCAGATCAGTGGCACCTTCTGCAATTAACACACAGGGGAGAGATGCCTTGCCAGCCCGCTCCCCTCTGCCAGCTCCCATCGTCCCAATCCCTCCACGGCAGAGACTTGGGTGTGCAGGTTATGATTCAGAAAACACAAAGCCACACTAGTGACCTTTGTAAGAATGGCTATCATATGCATGTGTGTATGTATGTAAACATACACAGACACTTAATTTTTATATAAACATCCAAAAACTAGGTAGAGCAAGATACTGCATCATTAGGCCTCAGAGCTTCGGCCTGTACCTCTCTAGGACAATGTGTGGGACTCCCAAGGCTTGCTCCATGTCAGGTTTCTCCTGAGAAGGCAGTGGCTTTGTTCTCAAACACCCTCACCTACCTATTACTGTCAGTGAAGTTCACTCAGGTGCTAAAACTTGAAATGACTGTTTTCTCATAAGGTAATGGACTTAAATATTATTTAGGCGGAAATAAATTCTTTCCTCCACAAATGTGATGGAAATAATCTGCAAGTACTTTCATTTAGAACCACTTATGATGTAAAATTATTTCAGACCACAGCTTCATTCTAGCATAGTATAAAAATTATATTAAAGCTGACTCTGAAATATTTGCAAGCTGTAATACCATTCCAGTACTGAATTTTATAAAATCAAACCCACTGCAAAAGAGACTGCTAGCTGATTATTCACATAAGTAGTAAGCCATGGGAAAAAGCCGTTGATGTCTGGCAGCCAGAGTTGTATAGAATAGTTGCAGCAAATGAAAAAGTATATTCTGCATGCAGTCAGCTTCACCTTTCCTTATAATAAAGTCACAAAGAAACTGTTCACATTTTGCAGAGTTTTCACTCTGATAAGTAATGTTCCTTTTCAGAAAAAAATTAGTCCGTTTACATAAAGTCTGGACACAACGATGTTTAACAACATTACTCAAACATTTATTATATAAACAGCCACTTAATTGCATACCCAAATATCTAATAGGAAAAACACATTCCCAGTTTCACAGTTATCAGTTTAATTCTTTCACACGTTCTATAACATTACCCTTTAGTCACCGAAAGCAACCTCAAAAATAATACGCCTTTCTATCTGCTTTTAACACAGACCACTTGGCACTTAACGCACCAGGAAAACATCACAAACATTTGCCATCCAGAAAGTTCAAACAAAGTTGTTTTTAGCTGCAACCACAACAGAGACATGGTTTGTATAAATCCCGTGGTGGGAACTAAACAGAGGACAGTCAGCCCTCCTTGAGGACACTAGACAACAGGAATTCGTACAGTTGTATCAGGCCCAAATGGGTTCATGTGCATTTATATTTAGTGAATGTTCTGTCTGGAAAAACACCTGGAACAACCAGGTTTATCATGTCGTTGAAACTGATCTCTTCAGGCTGTAATGGGGATACACTGAGAAGAAAACAAGATTTTGAGAATGGCTTTGATTTAGCTGGAAAGTGTTGGGTCTGGTTTGTGTTTTGTTTTGTATAAGCACAGGAAATATTGAGTTGTTCTTCTGTGCCAGCGGGGCTGAGGAAAGGCTGGGGACCTGTTCCATGGCACTGCACGAGTGCAGTGCTGGCGTGAGGCAGCAACCTGTGCCGCAGTGCCCTCAGCCAGCAGGAGCACAACTAACGAAAAACACTGCAATAAAAACCAAGAAGGATGTGCAACAAGGATCTGAGAGCGAACTGGAGCAGCTCACAGCAGATCTGGCTACCAGGAAACGAAAGCACCCTGCAGGGCAGCAGCCCAGAGCCACCTGTGGCAAAACCCAAGCCTGGACAACACAGGCCGGGCACTGAAGACCAGGCACAACATAGCCCATTAAATGGGCTCCAAAATACAAACAAGGCAGGTGTTTGTATAGGAGCTAGCTACCTCAAGCAGTCCTTCAAAGCTGTAGGCATATTAGGCATATTCACCCAGTGTACCCGTGGGGGCTGGCAGTCAGGTTCAAACATCCCAAATTGAGATATTACCCTGTTTCCTTTCTTCCTCTTGCCAGTAATATTAAATCTGCTTAACAGATTGTTTGGGATTTGACAGATGACCTCATTAAGCATACTGCCATTACAACTTATTTCCCCAGGTTTCTAGGAAAAGGCCTGTCTGGTGGAAAAAAGCAGCAAGGTACGTTCATGCAAGTGACAGGCATCGCATGCTGACAGAGGCTGGGAGATATGAGTCTTTTATGAGCACCAGAATTACGTTCCAGCAGAGAACTTAACTTTTATATCTTCCAGCCAGTTCTCAAAAGGAGTAATATTTACATAAATGGAACAGCTGCCCACACAAAAATTAAAGCAACAATTGCCAGCACATTTTACTTCATCTACAAAGGAACGCGAGGTAGAAAAAAGTTTTGCACATATTTCTCAGGAAAATAAACTCAGCCAGGAAGCAGCTTTCTGACTTCTGAAGAGAGCAAACATCAGGCTTTACAGCTTTCAGAGGAAGCTACATGTTACGCCCCTGGAAGCCAGCAGTGTCAGACAGGTGATCCTATGGGTTTCCTGGGGGAGTACAGTAATACAGCAACAAAAATCCACTAACCAGGAGCACTAGATTTTGACAGAGACAGCATAACTTCCTCTCACTAGTGGCGCTGATGGATGTTTTCTGTACCTAAACTGACAGTGACAAAAGAGGCTTTAACATGAAGGAGACTTGCCAGTCCTCTGTGCATCTGGGAAGGCTGGTACTAACTGGCAACTGAGTCAAACATTGTGACTGACATCCCTAAAACAAATACAGAGGTGGGGTGTCTTCAAAGAGCAACTGCTACCATCACTGATAAGATCTTTTAATGCTTGTTGCAGCAACTGGTTTTGTTGCATGCAGCCACCAGGACAGCTGCTTCTTCACCCTGCCTTCCCTGCTGCCAGCACTGGCCCACCTGGCACCTGCTTCCCATCCCGAATCTATCAAGAACGGTTATGCTGTGCTGCCTGAAATATTCAACAGGCTTTCTTGAGCTGGGATGTTGCTCACTACATATACCAGTGTTACAGAAAAGAAAAATAAGACTGGAAAAGATGAAAAGATGCAAAAACAGAGGAAACCATAGGCAGATCCAAGAAAGCAACAAAATTGTAGGAGGCTCATTATCTCTTATACTCCTGCTTCCATTACTGCCTGGTAAATGCACTCGTCATCTCCACCATCTCTTCTCCATTTATTTTCAGCAATGCCTAGTCTTGTCTTCTCAGGGAAAGAAACACAAGAAATTATGAAAAACTATTTGGCACCTTTTACATTCCTCTCAACTGCGAGTGATGGTACACCGTTTGAGAAGTTACCTGCAAAGCTTTAATCCTCCCCTGGTACAGAAAGCACCTTCCTGCAGCTGATCCGTCATTAGCAGTTCAGGTTTTACACACGTTTCAGTTGCGTCATCGAGCAGATCAAAGCCACATTGTAGGCTTCAGTTTGTTGCAAAGTGAAACTCTTTTTCTGAAAAGTTTGAGACAAATCTGTTGGAAAGGGCAGGAGGGCTGAGGGTTGACAAGGTCAACTCTGTTACTGAACAGTGGGTATTTGTGGTTCTCTTTTAAGTGTCTTCTCTCCTGCATATACTGGGAATGCAAAAACTGCTAGAGAGGGGATCTCTTTCCTGACTCGAGTTAAATAGGCTGATGTCGAAATGCTTTCTTGAATCAGACCTTCAGTTGTTATTCCCAACAGACACTTTCAAGTATATATATATTTAAATATGTGTGTATATATAAATATATATATATATATATTTAAATGATCTTTCCTCTCCCTCCTGTATCTCCTAGGTATATGCTATTTTTAATTAACCTCTTCTACCAGGCATACCAGATGATATTATTTATCTGCTCTAATTTATTGGTTATATGTTTTGTTTTTTTTTTAATTATTTTATTTTTTTACAATTGGTTGGAAGGGTGCTCTGTGAAAAGATACACTCATTATATATCAAGGACAGTACTAGCACATATAGGGGAGTTACACAAATGACATAGGTATTGAAAAGGAAAAGCAGTTTATATCCAAGTAGACCAAAATGTTGCCTGCAGTTAGAAATCACCCATTCATATTTTCAAAAGCAAGACAAACAAAAACAAAAAAAGCAAAACAACAACAAAAACCACCACCACGACACTTCTACATTACCCTTGGTTATCAGGAAAATGCGCTCAAGTGATTTTTATCAAATGCTTCTGCTGCCCTATTTGTAAGAAACTACTAAAGCAGTGAAAGGCAGGGAGGAGGAGAGGAAAAACAAACAAACAAACAAAAAAAAACAAAAAAACACTTTGTTCTCCTGCTATCCTCTACCCCTAAGAGCTCATATTTCTACTCTAAGTTTACCAGGATCTTTCTTATCCTTGTGAGGAGAGGACAAGCTTGAGGTTGTGCCTATTTATTGCACAGTCAGTACAATAGGAGAAGAGCCATAGCAAGGACATGCTTTGGGGGCAAGATCAGCATCTGATGCAAATAAAACCCAGATCTGTTTTTGCTAAGGATCTAGTCTTCCAAGGAATACAATAAATTTAATATTCAGTTATGGTAACAAGAATTTAAATTTTAGTACAGATGAGTATCATGACATAAAACGTGGCATCCTACAATCTATCATGGTTAGCAGGATTTTAACAGATCATTAGAAAAGCTTATGGAACCTGTGAGTTTCTGGGCACTACTTTGGGATCAGCAATAAAAAAAAAATAAAAAAATAAAAAAAATCATTCTCTAGTTACCTCCTAAAGCAACGTACCATGCCATATATGATGAAGAGTTATAGCCTACTTGAGAAAAGATACTTAACTCCTAACAATGTGGCAATAAAAGATGCCTGATCGGAGATGAAATTTGAAAGCTTTGAGTTTGATGGGCTTTGAGAACATCCTTACATTAAGTATTATATTTTAGATTCTCTTTTTCTTTTCAAAACTACTGTTTTTCTACAGACTTTCTAATATAAGTTTCTAATGTAAGCATACAAGCAGAAAAAAAATCAACAGTATTTTTTGTTATTTCAAATTTTAACCATTTATTACAGTGCAGAGCCCTCAATACAAATATTTTATAAATCAAATACCTAGCTCTCTCTGTACTTAAGAATTTAGGTATGTGCAGAATCAGACATCAGGATGACTGCTCATGAAGAAATCTTTTTGGAGTCAACATCCCCTATGGTCATAGGTATCCACACACATCCTCCTCGTACAGGAGCTATTCTTCCTGCTCTGCTGCTTTAATCTCTTTATATTTACTATGCTCCAAAGAATTTTAATAAATATTCCATGTGGTATCCATAAAGCAAATAAAAATGATTAACTAACAGTCCGCACAAATGCCTCTGAAGCAGCACACACTGTTCTTTCAGGCAGGATCGTCAAGTTCAATACCATGGTAAAGGTTAAGTTTATTAAGCATTAGAGAGATCTGAGTTCCCAGCCTTCAATCCCCCTTCCCCCCCGCCCCTTTTTTTTGGGTGGGAGAAAGTGTAATAAAAGCAGGTGTACAGCTAAATGGTGACCTTTAGAAGTACAGTGTGCTCCCACGGGAGTAAATGCATTGTATTTGATTGTAAGTCTTTATAAAATTAACTAGCCTGGCACATTGATTATTATTTTTTTGGTGGACGAGAGCAATAAGATAATGTTTCCTTTTAAAGGAATTCTACAGTTGATGCAATTCATAGATGAATAACTGCACTGTCTTACCACAGCAATATACTTTTTCTGAGATACGTTTTTGTACGTAAAACAAACCTATCCATATCAGTAAGTTATCTGCACAGCTGGCAGGTAAGTTCTTCATGGATTCAAGTCACCAAAACAGATGCATAATGAAGGTCTTCTGTTCAACAGAATGAAAGACATCATCAACAGGAAGCTTTGGCATTAGTGAGCTAGAATATCTCACTTCTGGACTACTCCCTGTGCACAATTTCTACCGCAATGCAACTTCCACTCAAGCATTAAAAAAAAAAAAAAAAAAAAAAAAAAAACACCAGCATTATTAGAACTGCTATTGTTGCTTAACTTCTACTTGCCCTAGTACCACTGTACATAGGCATAATAATCTACCATGAATCTGACTCCCAGAAACCAGACATCAGTATGCAAGTCTGTATAGTATACCGCAAACACTAAAGGAGATATTTAGTTAGACGGTGCAGTGGGACCTCAGACACATGACAAAGTTATCATAGATTAATATATTATGGACATCAACTGAGCCATGCTAAGTGTCCAGTCACCTGATCCTAGCTCATAAAATGCAAGGAAATATGAATTAGCTTAGCCCTCTCTCACTTCAGGTTAAGCTAATTCCAATACCTTCTTGTTTGTGCAAACATGCACAGTTACTGCATCTCTGCTAACCCACAGCAAGTGAGTAAGTCTCAATAAGCGCACGAGCTGTTGGATACACTGCTGCCATCCCAGGAATTGCTCAGAAGTATCTTGCATAAACTTTGGTAGACCTTCAATAAACAATATAAAGGCTTATTTGCCTAGCAGCTAACTTACCCGTGACACTCCAGCTCTCACCATGTCTGTTGCAAAGCTATCACTGTACCAGACTTCTGAGTTTGTAAGCCTTCATAGAAAGCCTGAAGAAACACCCTAGAACAAGCTCATAACTGAATATAAATCAGGTGTTAGAAGGATGATATCCCACTGTAGTTAAATAAATGCTTCAGCACAGAACACACAGACAGCTTCCAACATTCCAGTAGATGCTTTTCACCAATTTGCTGATTTGCTAAAAAATGACTGCATGAAACTCTGCACACAAGAGTGTAAGTGGCCATCTTCAGAGTAGCTGCTGAACTAGGACTAGGAGCGGGGAGTTTAAACCAAAGCGAAAAACTCACCTACCTTATTAATCTGGCCTACATGGAAGTGGTTTATAGCCCTTAAGAAACCTGGAAGAGCAACTGACCAACCAGCCCAACCCCACCGGCCTGTCGGAAGAACAGAAGATTGGCACAGTAAGTACAAACATGTAACTAATCTTAGCAGCATTTCATCTGGCTAGTAGTAAGAAATACTAATTCAATTTAATGGGCTTTGCGAGACACCAGAAATCTCTTGGGACTCCTATTGGAAAAGGTGACCGTAAATTGTACCTGGTCACTACTAGGGCTCCTCCAAAAGACCCACTGGCACAGGTGTGGGAAGGACAGGGTTGAAATCTGCGAGCCAATAGCACTCGTTCTGGTGTTGCATAATAAAGTACACAGTAACAGATTTTTAGTTCAGAGACTGAATTAATTATTTCTTATTGGTTTTGGCAGCCAGAAACATTTTTCAAGTGAATCAGAAATGAATTCTACATGGAATGGGAGTGCTCCCCCCATCAAGTAAGTGCTTCACTCAACTGGCAAGAGTATCTCTCAAAAAATAATTGAACAACACTTTTTCTCTGTACAGTGCAATGAATACTGAAGTATTGATACAACACGCAACAGCATCCATAGAAGATACTGAGGTGAAGTTATTCCTTCTAGCCATAGTTTATGGGAATGAGTGAAAGAAGGGGAAAATGCAACCCGAATTCAAGTCTAAGTGATATGAATGCACAGACCAAAATCCTGGCAAAAGAGGAAAAGAGGACCACATGTGTTGTGAGCTTCTCTGAATTTCTTTCAGGAAGAAGCTCCAAGAACACCATGATCCATCTTTCCTGCTAGAGCCTGTAAGACCAGCTGGGACAGACACTTTTCTTCTCTGTCAAACTCTGTTCTAAGCAGGCTTTCTATTGCTGGGGATCTCACTTCCTTGGCTTTGGAAAGCTAAATCTAGACTGTTTGTTGACAGGGAATGGCAGAAAGCAAGCTACATGACAGGAGGAGGAGGAGGTTTTGTAAATGAGAAACACACTTGCATCAGGTGTGAAGGAAAAAAAAGCACGTTGGCAACTTTCACACTAGAATTATACTGGCATTATTTTACTTTTCTGATAACTGCAAATGAGGAGTAAGATTAATTTTACAGCAGCAGATTTTCCCCATGACTTCAACAGAATTAGATTAAATTAATGTTTCAGTTGTGCTTAATCTAAATTTCTGTCTTCTAAACTGTAGGCAAATGGTTTCTAATCACTATTTCTGTACCATCTGATGTTAAAGGTTCATCAATTTTGTTTCCCACCAATATGATTAAACTCTTATTCAGGCAAGAAAACACTGTTAGTAAGCAAATCAATTTCTTTTAAAACTCTCTCATGTACTACCAGTTAATAGCTTCTTCAATCAAAATAGTAAAAACATACTGGACTTGGACTTATTTTCTAGCAAGAAGCTAAGCTTTGTGTGTGATGTTTCTGCTTTCTAATTATGGCTGTCCCAGACTAGAAACATATAGGACATCAATTTGAATTTCCTTCTATATAAATTTCTTTCCCCCCCCCAAAAAAAAAAAAGTCTGCTAGAATCATAAACTGCCACACAGTGAGATTTTAACGTATTTAATGAAGAACACAATGCATTTCTACTTTATAAAATGTAACTCCAATTAATACCACAAATAAAACACCCTATACTACCATCAAAAAGTCATAAAACATCTGGGTTTAAGACAAATCTGGCTAAAGAGTCCTATACGCAATAGAAATAAAATTCCTTATTACAGTTCATCATCTTCTATCTACAAAATGATACTGCAATCACACATTAATTACAGATATTAGATATGTAAATTGCATCACAAGACCCTGAAATGCTGGCACACCAAGTGCTGGAAGAACATAACATTAAATCTGGAAGATCTTTTCTCAGTGAGGTCTACTAACAACACGATAGCACATTTTGTCATCCATTTACCTTCAGCTGTACTTGTGAATCTCTTTCTCCATCAGCACACCACGGTCTGATGGGGAAAAAGACCTTTGAAGGTTGGGTATGGGAAAGTAAAGGACTCCTTAAGCTGCATTCAGACAAGTAAACCCACCGATGTCACAATAAAGAACAAACTCCGGCATTTCAAGATTATTCTTTATGTTGTACGGAGAAAGGAAAAAAAATGGTCTTAAAATAAATTAAGCGGGTATGTTCACGTGAGCGTATAGCTTAAGCTTTGGGATATTGACAAGGTGATGAGGCTCAAGATCCACACAGTGTTGGGACAGTAGTGCTGCACGAACTCCACCAGAGGTAGCCCTCTGTGGGAAGCCAAAGCAGAGGCAGCAGCAGCTTGCTAGCAGCTTTGCTGCAGCCGGTTCCTCAGCTGAGTATAATAACAGGGAGCTGGCTCAAGTCAAGTCTCCATCGAACAGAAAGGAGAGAGGAACATGCCTCTCCAGCCAGCTCACCAAGACCCCTCCACATGAGCATCAAACATGCCATGTCCCCCGCTGTGCTCCCAAAAGGGCAAGGACTCGGCATTGTCCCGTGTTTTTCCAGGCAATGAGAGTCACTTCTATCCCTCACACTAACACTTCAGTAAAAGGCATTTGTTCTTGAAAACACAAACCACCCACCCTGTCCTGCTTAGCAACAGTTTTCCTTCTCCGTGAAGCATTAATAATATATATATATATATTTTTTAATCTACTTTCAACACCACACCTATATGATAAAATGTTTAATTCCTTAAAAAAAATAAACTCTCCCTCTAGCTAGGATAACTTCAGCTGCATGCCAGCAGATGTATGGGTCTGATAGCTGACTGGTCATAAACCATCAAAGGTTTGAATAAATGATAACGTATCTGTGTGGACTACCAAACCTGCAAAGAAATTCTGTGAAAGCTGAGGAAGTGAAAGGAAAGAGGATAAAATACCACAAAGTTTAAAACCTGGCCTGGAAGGAAGTACAAGTTAGCACAATAGATCAATAGGCATAATTAGCAGATGTGCAAGAAATGGACCAGATTTCAGAGGAAATCCTCCTTCTGTAAAGGTTTACGGGAGACAGTAATGCTTAGACTGTCACAAGCATTTCATAAGCATGTTACAGATGGAATTCAGGACTGGTGGCACCAAAATGAAGAACTCCCTGGGGGTATCGAGCTTCCATTAATGCATCTCCAACTTACCTGGACAAGTCAACCTACATTCATGCTTTACCCACCACTTAACAAAATACATCTGCTGTTAGTTTGAAAAACAGCTTTTCATGGAAACAGGTTAAGTATTTATTCCATTCTGTTCCTGATGTAAACACTTCCCCAACAGAATTTTCTAGATACAGATCAGTAGCTTCATTGCAAAACTTAACCAGCACTGTTCCCTGAAAGCTGCTCAAAAGCGTGTTTTGAAAACTGTTCACAGAAGGTAATAAAACATATGTAAAGTCACATAAAACTTCCAATCATTGTTACAATCATTTTAATACTGAAAAAGAACTGTGTTGGAAAGTTGAGCAGCCTTAGCGAACACTACATATGCCCCTCCAGTACCTAATTAGCTGATAATACTCCGGGCGCCTGTAATGTACAATTCAAATGCCTCACTTACCAATGTGTTTAGTATTCTGCAAATAAGTCCTCATACCAATTAAATCCCTTGTTATTATGAAAATGCTTCCATACTGTTGTAATAACACAGGATAATACAGTCAATGCTACTAATCATGAGGTTATTCTTTGAATAATTGTAGGATTTATGAGTAATCATTGCTAAGGATACGCTACCATTCAGTACAGAGTACACACAATCTAATAATACCTTTCCAATAAATCTGATTAATGTTACAGTATCCTTTAAGAGAGGCATGTACAAAAAATCTTCCTAAACCACTAAGAAGCCATATTTTACATTGCAGTAATTCACTGTAGCAGTTCTGCAGTAATTTACAAGCGCAGTAATTTACAAGTTTATCCAGACAACAACAATCTATTTTTCTTCTCAATATCTGAAAACATTGCTAACTATCAGTTTGTTTATTTTTCTGAGAGATGATGAGTACTTCCATTGCCCCTATAGGCAAATTAGGCTACACCATCTGCTCACCAAAAAGTTTAGGGGCAAACTTCGGGATGAACCTAAATTCCCCATTACGTAACCCACAAGAACCTGCAATATGCCACCAAAATGTTTACTGTTACTGTTTATACTTCAGTCTATTCTAAAACTTCTCCTGAAGTCTTGTACAGTAGAAATACTTCATTTATCAAAATAATCAAAGATGTTACTTATAAAATTACACACACACAAAAAAAAAAGGAAACTAGGAAACTATAGGGACACAGACAGCAAGGACAACCTAATGTCAAAAGGATCACATTATGATTTAAAACTAATAGGAACTTTAAGAAAATCAAATAAGACTTCCAAAAGGTAAACAAACATGACCCTTTACAAAGTACAACTAAACAGTTAAATTTAACAACACTTAAGAATCTTTAACTCTACCTGAATATAGTATCAGAAAGAACATTTTAGAGAATTATTTAATTTGTAACTTATAAAAAAGACATTTAAAGTGACTTTCAAAAACACAGTTAACCAAATCTGCAAAAGATGGTGTGGCATGAAGGAAATAGATCGGATCATTTATAGGCAAAGTAGTCCCAAACTGCCTTCACTTATAGCTAATGTGATACCAGAACTAAAAACACCTCACCAGCCCCAAAGCCTTCAAACCGTCTACCCTTCACTCAAGGAAACAGCTGAGATGAGGGTCAAGCAGATCCAGACTCACACAATCTCCTCGCCTTCCAAAGCCTAGCAAAGCTGGTCAAGTGTGATGAAAGCTGGGTTTGAAGACAGCAGCCTGCTTTAGCATCCACAAGGGCAGAATGGAAAGGAAAAAAAAAAGAAAAAAGAGAGAGACAAAGTACTGAAAGCAATACCTTAAAGAACAACAGATACATAAAACAATAGGTACTTCCATAAGTAACATCACATGCAAATAAAATCACAATTATTTCTACAGCATGAGACAAACGGATGTAGTATACAGCCCATAATACTTTACAGCCATTTGCTTTTTGGAAAAAAGAATTAGGCAAATGTAAGCTTTTTGTCAAAATGCAACCCATCACCTAATGGATGCTGGCCTGATGGCAAAGGACATTATCACTAACTAGTGGACCAGCAGGTGCTGTTCTCAAATCATGCACTTCTGCAGACAAAACACAAATTTGGAGCGCCACATTGTGTACCAGCATTCCAGCTCAAATTAGAGTAACAGATTTTTCTTTCCGAGTTCCCTTACCTCCGAACTAGCATTGCAAGTCAACAGTTTTATGCCAACTACAACCCAATGCACCCCACCCAAAGGAGTCCTTATCATCATCATCATGAATTTTGAGTCAAGTTGTTGCCAAAAATCAAGTAACAAAAGCACTGCAAGCTGAAAGCCGTTTCTTAAGAACACAGCCTTGGTTTCTTTTGATCAATGTTAATGTAATAGTTATATTACTTAAAACTGTGCTTTCTGCACATGTGTTGTTTCAGTTAGCATTGAAGCTGTATGTAATCCACGATTCCCAAGGCTTTAAATTACTCAGCACCTTAAATTACATACATAGCAGGAGGTTTCTGGAATGAAAATTTTAAAACAAAAGTTACAAATCAAATGAATTTCATGGTGTAATGTCACGTTCTGAATGTAGAACCTATTATAAAGTATAATAAATGTATATGGAAAAAGAAAAGGAAAAAATCTCAACCACCTGCTACAGATAAACAAATCTGTTTATTTTTCCTTCAGATGACATTGGTTACTCAGGCGAGCCACTGTATTAGCAAATCCCTCCAAAAAACAGAAGATTAAATATTCCACAGAGAGATTAATAGTAGGTAAGCTGTTGCTTCTGGTCTCATGCCCAGTGAATGATTTTATAAGGGAACAAAAATATCGCTGTGCCAACCATCAGCACACAACACTGGACTCCACCTCTTCCTTTTTTTTTTTTTTTAAAGCAAATTACCCATACACCAAAAAAGAAAAAAAGCATTTACTGATTTTATTATGCCTCAGTCAGATGGACAATGCCTATTAGGTTGGGTGAGCTTTAGTACCATCAGGTCAAGCCAGGCAATTCCACACTAACAATATTATTCAGCAGCATCCTATGTAAGTTTATTATAGGAAAGACAAAGGAATCCTTGCATACAGACATACCACTAGACAATTAAAATAGTAAGATAAGACATGAAAAGCTCAAGCTTATCAAAAAAAAAAAGATTGCTGTTCTCAACAAGTCTTTAGCTGTACTGGAAAATAAATCAAATTCTTATTTCACTGAACCCAAATCACAACAATCACTAAATGCATTTTACATGAACTCATGGGCAGCAGGTTACTTTTAAATACAAAGAAAAATAATTTCTAACCAATGTGAGGTCCTCACTTTATGTATTATTTTTCTAACGTTTGTTTTCCCCAATGTTTATTTTCCTAAAATGCTAAAATCTTGGTTTTCTGAATGCTGAAAATTTGTTTTCTGACTTAGAACATAAGCTTTCCTAAGATTTTCTCACTTACATGCATGCCACACACTCTATACGCAATCTGTGGCAGTCTACCAGCTCACTATCTCACTCTTCAGAAATTATAGCATAGCAAACAATTTTTTTAAAACCTGTAAAATGGGTAAGAAGGTATTTACCAAAATTGTACAAGTACTTTACATATATAAAAATAATTTATTTTAATAAAGCAAATATTTGAAAATGTTAGATACAGAACTACTTCATTACAGTCACATAGGCCCAGAATCACGTTTGGTTTTTTTATTCCATTTATTTCTTTTACTTCATTAAATAGATTCTTTAATATGTACGAGGAGCAATGGCAATTTCATTAGGCTAAAACAGAAAAGAAGGGCAGAGGTATTAAATTGATACAGCTGGAAGACATGGATTAATAATTTATGACAGACAATTTAATCTTTTACAGGTAAAGTAAGTAAAGAAGATTTGGTCTGAACTTCTTATTGATGTTTCATTAATCTACTTGCCTGCATATATGTAAAAGGTCCTGTCAGTGTGTGCCACAACCCACAAGAGGTGAATACAGAGCAGCTCTACCTCTGCCTCCCCAGAAACCGTTCCAATGTTTGGAAGCGATCACTTTATGGAAAGAATCCTCAATAGCCGTATCTTTACCAAGCCCTGAACACTTGGCGTCCTCACCTGCGCCTCTGCCTGTCCACACGTTTACCTCCCCATCCCAAAGTTCAAAGACAACCAACCTTTCTCTGCCTCCAAAGCTGTCACTTTGGAAAGCACCCATGGGCAAAATCACAGCTACAGCAGGAGGATGTTAAATCAGTGAAACACATGCCTTGCTGGTCATTTGAATTCACGCACGGAAAATGTGCAACAAATAAGAGAAACACCTGTATTAACTTAACCCTAAATTACGTTTATTTCTCTGGCATAAAATCGTATTTTTTGCAGCATCTGGGAGTAACCATTAATATTACCTATAATCTGTATTTGCATTACAGTATTATCCAGAAACATGAGTTAGAGAAGTAAAATGCCAAATCTATCTTGAAAAATTCGAGCATTGATATAAGTGCAGTTTTTGAATACCATGTAGATCTTTAATAGGCACCCATCTTCACTTCAACTGTCACCTTCATATAAGGACAACCTATTGTATGTGGATAAAATGCACAAGCAAGACGACTAACAGTCTGAGAACACAGAAAACTCTCCTTTGGGTTTTGATTAGCTTTGCTTTAATCACAGTAGTTGATAATAATTAAGCCCCCAAAACCTGCATGCCTAAATGACACCCTGCAATTTATTTTGATTACAGAGTTTGTTTTGTCATTTTTAACTCTCCGCTTAATAGGCAAACACAAAACCAAACGTCTCCTTGGTAACAAATCACACCCAGCTCAATATCCAAAAAACTCTGTTTATCCCCAGGACGAGACCAGGCATCCCTCCTGGCACCTCTGACGGCAACTGAGCAGCCCCATCTCCCACTGCCCACCTTCTGGGGACAGGTAACCGTCCCCATTTCTGGGCAGGTAACAATAAAGACTTCCCAGACGAGATTATCAACCCCTTTTTACAGTCAGGCCTGCAAACCTGCACAGACAGATTTGTTTCTTTGTTCCGTTGCCTGAATTCCAGGCGGTTTTGGCACAAGCCAAGCCCAACCACTTCAAGTCTTACACAAAAGACAATTCTCTCTCATTTTTTTTCCTGCTAAGTCTGACTTTAGTAGTTTGTACTCCTATGTAGTGGGTGATAGCTGATGAATATCTCCCTAACTGCAGTTTGTGAAACTGCATCGTGGAAGGCACCTATTATTGATGGCACAATACATTATAATGGAATTTTAGAGAGATCTTATGGATTTCTTCCTCCTGTTCACCTACCAGCATTATTTCAGACAGAGGTTTAAGCAAGAGTCAACCTGGCTTTTGTTTTAATCCCTCAACTATGACAATATAATTAAGCTGTGAATGATATATCAAAGCGCCATACACAAAGATGAATTGACAGGAGTAATTTTTACTACTCAAAAGCCTTCAGTTTCATATATCATAATATCCTGTAAAGCAAGCCCACTGACATCTGCTTGACTGTAAAAGCAATAGCTCGGTATAAACCTCAATTCATCCTTCAAACAGGCATATGTGCTCCCTGCTTATTACTAGCACTATGTGCATTGATACAGCCAAAACCTGCATTAATTTATTTCTTAATTAACTGCTTACTGCAAATCTAAGGGCAAAACTTGCCATATTCTTGCATGGCAGCGTTTCATATTTCATATGAGTGTGCTGCTTAAGTTCTTTTAAACATTTTATCATCTCGACATATATTTTGCTTTGCCTTTTTTTTTTTTTTTTTTCTTTTGAAGGTGTTTAAGAAAAAATAACATATCTGATTAGAATACAGTTGGGTCTCCTCCTTTTACTTTCCCTCTCCCCCAACTGCCTCCCAAAAAGATAAAAAAAAAAAAAAAAAAAAGGACTTGAATACAAACTCTTATTTTTCTCACATTTAACATCTGCTTTTGAATCTTTTTCAGGCCTGGAATTGATCTTAGCTCGGTACAAGTGAGAACCTCCTTCACAGCTAAGATCCTAAGGCACTACTGCAATGCAATTATTATCATCATTACCATCAGTATCAGCCCAATCAATCTGAATTTGTGCTTCTAATGAGGTGATGTCTTGAGGCAGTTAGTGTTCAGACTTTTCTGTTTTGTTTTTAAATAAGCATTCTTTGCAGCAAATAAATTAAAAAGTTTATCAAACTAAGATTAGTATTTAGAGAGCAACTCTGAACATTCTGACTATAGCAAAAAAACTATCAAGAAAAGCAGATTAACCTAATTCATTTGGGAGGTGAAATCTGTTTGTTGGGTTAGAAGATATGTCTTGGCCATGAGGCAATTTGCTTACATCTTTGGATTCCTCTATTGAAGAACAAAATAATATCCCTGAGAAGAAAACAAACAAAACATATATACACACAGAAAAGATTAAATACTCTCCCACACAGACAATATGTAGAAGGAACACATACTATTTAAGGGGTTGTTTTGGAAAACCGAAATTCAGGATATTTGTTTTCTGCACATTTCTGTGCAATTCACTGCAATAAATCTCCATGCCTTCTTAAGAGAACACCAGGGACAATTATTTCCAGGCCAACAGATGCAAGAGAACTTCCAAATAGGAAAAAAACAACACTACAAAAAAACTTAATTTGCTCATCTGACAAAATACTCTGCCACAGAAGTCCCTATTGTGAATAATTATCGCTCAATCATAGGAATTTTTCTTGTGAATATGACTGGCTTTAAAATGATAGACTCATTTTCAGCTGTGTGTTTCCAACTATTTGTATTAGAAAACGACCATTCCTAGGGCAAAGCATATCAAGAAAAGTGAAGGTGAAAACTTTTTCATTATCTTAGAAGACAGCCTATTACCTATATCACTTTCTCAGATACCCATCCATCCACACCTAATGAGTCCTATGATTTAGTCAGAACACATTCATAAAAATGATTCATAGTTGTTATGCAGCCACTTGATGTTAATAGCAAAGCTGATGTCTTAAATCACAGCTGTTTCCCTATGATAGTTAAGGGGCAAAGCGACACTTTCAAAAACAGAGGAAAGAATATATTAGGGCAACTTTATGAAAGCAACATTTAGAAGAAAAATGAGAAGCAAAGCACCGGGGTCAAAAGTGCTATAACCAAATCACTAGATACCATTAGAGTCTGCATACCTAAGAAGTAGTTATATTTTAATGCAAGTCGTCTTTGATTACAGTATACAGGATTTTACAGAACTGCATCCTCTTTATTTAACCCTACTTGGATGCAATTTGATTCAGAAACGGTCAATGGCAAATCTGGAGCTTTAAATAATATTATTGCTTTTAAGTCAGGAAAGAAGAAACTGCAAAGCTGACATAGCACAAAAAAAAAAAAAAAAAAAAAAAGATATACAAAAGATATACAAGATAGTCATTGGATCTAAGTCTGTCAATAAATTCATAAATTAAGAGATGCTGTACTGTGAAGCTTTGATTATTGAGAAACGGGTGCACTTTAACGATAACCAACAACCACTGACAATTCATTCACTTTCAGCAGGACTCAGTTTGCCTTACTAATTGCTGTTAAAAAGATCTCAATTAATCCAACAGGATTTCTGAAGAAGTGTTTGAGCTTTGACTTTGTAAAGCAGTAGTCTGATTTCTGCCTCTATTGTTCTGGCCAGTAGTTGTAACAACAGAAACGCTAAGCCCAAGTTCCCATTACTAGCCAGATGGTATTTTTAACAACTTATGAAACAACTGCCAAGCTAGAAAAAAATATGGAGATGAGAACAAGATGTGCATACACCCTAGCAAAGTGAAATAATTACATAGATTAAGTAGGTCAAGTACAGGTATTTCTTTCTTTTAAGATGATCCAAAGAGGTATGAAGAAGTTGCATGTGAAGGCATGCTCCAGAAGAATTCATGACTGCAAACAGGCCTGCCTTACTCAAATCAAGGGAGGCAAAACTGAAACCACCTACCCTAAGGAGCTTCCACTGGAAAGCCGGTCCTATTTCATAACTTGCTCGCTGGAAAGCTGCTGCAGAATAACTGGAGTGACTGACGAGCACATGTCACCCAACTACTTCTTCATGATATTTTTGTCAGGTGATTTAAAAGGAGGCGGCTGGATTGGATAGGAAATTATTTTCTTAATTACTTCAGTCTACTATTTTGCATCATAAGAAACTGCTATTCAAAAGCCATGAATACAGCAGTTGCTGCTTTCCTTAAACTTTTTCCTCTCAAGTGAGCTCTGAAGTTTTCTAATAGTATTTAGATTTGCAATGTCATTTTCAATACAGAGCTAAGCGTGTATATCCAAAAGAAAAAGGTGAAAAGAAGTCAAGAACCACCCTGTAAAAAAAGGGTCCTTCAATTTCGGGGGGGACAAAGGGATTTTTTCTTTTTTTTAAAGAAAAAAAAAAAGATACTTTAAAGAATGAAGTGCAGACAACTCCTTCAGATTTGTGAATCAGTTTAAGTAGTGATTTTTGGAGGAGGAAGTAGGGAAAGCGACATGAACATACTTGTAGATTTCCCCCAGCTGCTACATGCACATAGATTTCCAATTTATTTTAGTTTTGACTCTTCAGGCACCAGGCGTCTTCTAACCTTGTGAAACTAGCATTATTTTATTCTCATTTTTTAAAAAGAGAACTTTGCAAGTGAAAAACTAGAATTTGAATCCCCATGGCTCAAGCAGGCCATCAGAGGAATCTTGCATTTCACTAAATGTTGAAACGCAAGGTTTATAATGAGAAACCAATTCTAAATCTTAATGATTCTAAATCTTGAGAAATCAGATTTTTTTTTTTTTTTTTCATTTAACTTCCCACATGGCTCAGTAAAGGTGCTTCATCACACAAGCTCAATAAAGCCCATGGGAAGATCTGTTTCACATACACACATGTATACATGGACCCACAGAACTTGCCCCCAAACCCCAGGGAAAGGTTAAGCAGGAGTCCAGGCACGTGAACATCTTGCTACAACCAAGTGTTAGTCTGACATGCGAACCCCAGAGGGGGAAAACCCAGACTGCCAAAGGCCTCAGGAAAGGAACAAATATGAAACACTCAGTGTGGGAAAACCTCTGTCCACTTCACTGCTCCATCACAGGCCACCTTCTCTCTGAAGCAAAGCTAGGAATGGAGACTTAGCCTTCACACCTTGAGCAGACTGAAAATTCATTCTCCCCTACCTGTGAGCAGCACAGAGACATGGCTGTACACGGCGTTTCTGTTCTCGTAGGCAGGCTGCTGTGCCACACCGGGGTGGGAGTCTCCATACACGTCAAATCTTCGATGTGCTGGCAATCTTGGCTCAAAGCCTCCAGATGAATGAAGGACATGAGCTTACTCATGGTACTACGTACAAAATAAAAATGTACGGCTACCAATGGCTGATAAGCTCTCCCTACTCACTTCTCCACCCAAACATCAATCTGTGCAGATTACGTAACTGGAAGTACGGTTAAAGACCATGGCACAGTCTTCTGCACATCTGGGTTGAACCGTGGCACTATGAGTACAGGGGTGGAAAAGAAGGAAACAGATCGCAGCAAGCAAAACTACCAAGAACAGCGTATCATTGTTAAATTAATGGAATTTGGGAGGATCACAGAAAGTTCCTGAAGTTTTTGCCTCTTTAGAGTAGCATGTTTCTAATTTACTTTGTTTATATTAATAAACATTGGATTACACAACTATTAGTCAGTTGAAAATGCACTAAAGCTCACTAAATCTGTCTCTAATTATTATGATTAATGGTCCAAAATGATTAGCGTCTCAAATTAACAACCTAAATCAAACGGTATAGAAAGAAGGGTATTTTTTCTTGGTAAAGAGGGTCTTCAGTCTTTTTAGTTAATGAAATCTTGAGTAGTCCATTCAGTACTATTATATTCTAATTCACCATAACTACCTATTTACATAGATTTGCATAGATTATGCTGCTACTAAGTATTTATTTGAGATTAATTATGTTTAAATTGCACTTTAGCCTAGTCTCATGCTTAGTTTAATAATGTAGAAATGGACGTTCAAGAGTTGAGTGCTACCTGTGGCCCTATTGTTTTTCTCACTGCTTCTTGAGCATATGTTTCCTCTATTGCTACTCCTTTTATTCATCAATACTCATTTTTAAAGGACAAGTTCTCCATTTAATATCTAAAGTTGACGAAAAAAAAAAAAAAAGACTCCTAACATTTTGAAGATATATCACCAAATTTAGTATACATTAGCAAACACACTTACAGGAATTGTAATTTGCCGTTACTTCTGTGATTACTACTCCTATATCTGTTATTTTACACTGATTTTAAAGAGTATTAAAGAAAGTTGATCACACAAACTAAGTTAATTTTATAGTCTCTCTTGCTTGCAAACTACAAGAGTAGTCTTATCAAATCCACAAGGGAAGTATAAAATATTTTTAGCTTTAACAACCCTAGATTTGGATTTATAGATTTGCAGTTTTACCCAACAATGACTGAAAACAATTGCCAAGCCTGAGCTAAAGCCAACTCACAAACACAACTGGAATGAACTAGTGGAAAATAAGATCTTCCCTCGTCTTTACCACTCTCAAAACCCTAAAAAAAAGCTTCACCCACAGCTTGAACAAGGCATCTACTTTAAGGACTAAATCTACTACATTACTTTGCAAAGAGGCAGTCGATGTACTCCACAGGCATCAAGATGCAATAACATGGGTTGAGAGGAAAAGAAAGCCCTTCAATGATGCTGAAATGATCGGCAGTTTCCTTTCGTGTCTAAACTGAAACTGTGGCATCATAAGGATTGATAGCTCTTGCTCAGTGTACCTTCACTAGCAGTAGCTTTCTCCAAGATCTCTAACCAGTAAAGCTTTTATTCACCTCCCCCAGACTAAAAACAGCCTGCATGAACACAGTGAGAAAGTTCCCCACAGTCTTATGGCTTTCTCACTAAGAATTAGCCTTTGACATGTATTGGTATGGTCAATGCCATAGGGAAGAAACATTTGTCTCAAGACTTGCAGGGGGCATTGAAATCTCTTCTCTTTTGCCATCTCTATTGTCCACTCCTAGGACGGCTTGAAAACTACGTAACGTACTTCTACTGAAAATAACCAGAGCAATGTCCTTGCTTTCTTGCTCTTTCCTTATGGCATTAATAATGTGTAACACAGTTGTAGCATTTGGTCTTCTACTATAGGTCTTGAATTTGTATTGAGTTTTTCTGTGAGCTATATGTAAGGTAGATTCCACTTACATGGTGTTCCCTTTAAGTCTTATTTCCTTATTGGTAATAAATTAAAAGTAACACTATTTGTATTAAAAAGGCCCTCTGACACAGGATTGAAAAGAAAATATAAAAGTTTTATTTTCAAATATGGATTGAAAAGCTAACAGAACCTACAGCATTATTGGTGGAGAACTTGCTTCCACTTGAAAATTCCCCCTAAAAATTTCAAATTACATACCCAGTTTAGACAAGTTTGCGTTCAGTATTTCTGTCATCATCTGAGTTAATAACATGCATTTTTTAGTACATGTGGATAACCAAGACAGCAAAGATTAAAAGAGAAAGTCGATAGCTAAAACAACTGGTTTGGCAGCTGCATGGGAGAAACAGGAGCGGTTTAACCACCAAATTCTCACACATCAGTCTGGGAATGCCCTGCAGAGGACTAACTAGGACACACTACTGGCTGATGTGTGGGAAACCTGAGTCTAACAGTGTTTCAACATGAGAGGTACATTTGAATACTCTTCAAAGTCATTGTGAAAGTTATGACAAACCCACTGGAATCTGTTTGGAAAGTTATTGGGAAATGGCAAATTACTCATAGCTGCATGGTTTTGCTTCCGTTGTCATTGCTTGAAACACTAGAACTTGTAAGTAGCATGAAAAATCTCAAAAACTTTTTGAGACTATAAAAACTTACCAAATCCGCTATTTCACAGTGATCATCTCCCTGGTTTTGAAACGTGAAGATGAGAAGTGAGAAAACCTCCCAAGAATTGCACCATCTCCAGAACTAGAAAAAGATACCCAGAAAAAGATACATGTCCTAAAATTCAAAATGACTCGATACTGTGTTTTACAGGTTCCTGAGTTGCAGCTGGGAGGGACAGGGACATTGCTGCTAGTATTGGAAAGCATCCAACATACAATGCTGTAATTAAGCCTCATGTAACTGGCTCAGATATTTAACTCTCTTATTTTCTGAACAACTCATTCAACAGAATGCAACTGTAACACTTTTTCTGGGGGGAAAGAGGTAAAAAGGAAAGTGCCAATTTTAGCTAAATGTAATTGGTCTTTACTTTCCTTTTTCCGAAACTATTGTTCTCTTTCCCTTTCTGTAACAGCAAAACCTAGAAGAAAATTTTAATCACTTCTGTGACACTTCTACTAGTTTTTTATTTACTTATCCTGAACTCTTAAGAAATTCACATCACACTGAAGGGATAAAACTACTTGAATTTCATCCACTTTCAAGTCTCAACAAGAAATTTCATACAACTCTACCCATTTGAAGTGACCTTGCAAAGTCTCAAATCGTATTGATATATTTCTTAGCTCAAAATGAACTGGCAAAAATAGTCCCACTCTCAGGTACCCTGAAGACAAATAATAATAATAATTTGTTCCTGTGCACATACAAGATAAACATAATTTGTGAAAGCATTCATGAGCACAAGATTTCCCAAGGCTTCATATGACACAAGTTCATAAAACATTTAAGCTTGGTAGAGTGTGTGTACATATATATTTTTTTAATTTTATTTTTTTTTACTTCAAAACCATTCACCTTTTTCCTGTTACTGTGAATTTTCATTAAGTGAATAATATTCAAAGGTATAAAAACAGCTTTAGCAGTAGCTGACCTCAAGTTAGAAGTAATCTCTCCACGTGCCCCATTAAGGCTTTTGTACTAACGACACATTGAGAAGACAAGGATATCATACACCTCTCTTGGAACGCTAATGGTGGCTGCCGAAAAAAGAAGACCCAAAGTTTTATTAACCCATGGTTAATAAATAATTAAACAGAGATGATCTGGAACACAAATAAAACCCCATACAAAACCTGAGACACCTTTTTACATGAATACAATTTAGAGTCATTAATTTAGTAATCACCAGAATCCCCCCACTTTTTTTTTTTTTTTTTTTCCCAATCTTTTGTCGTCATTTTTATGCCATGATAAAATGCTATCAACAGACAAAGATATAATATAAATGCATTGCCGTGGTTTGCACCAGTTTTTGATCTGATTCCCATGTCTGCACAGAAAGTCCTACTGGAATTTTTTCCCTTGTGAATAGGAACCATATATCCATACTGGACTCCTGAAACTTTCCATATGAAGTTCTTACTAACTGTTAAAATAAAAACAGATCTGATATAAGAAATATATAGCCTATAGGGTTTTCAAGCAGTACGCTCAAATGATGTTACTGGAAATGTCCATGTTTTGTACAGAACACAGAAATACAAGGCCCGTTTTGTTCTCACATCTGGGAGCCACTTAAGACACATTCAAGACACTAGAAACTGCTTTGACAAAATCTAGCTAGAGCAACAAAACTTTGAAGACTTGAAGATCTGTTCATATTGAGAAAAGTCAGTGTAAACTTTATTTAATATATATGTATACACTTCAAAACTCATATTATGCAACTGCATCACCCATGTGCCCACTACTGAACACTGAGAACTGAAACCGAGTTCTGCAAGTTTCATCACTTCATGAAAATGATCTTTGTGCACCCTGAATTTACAGGCATCTACTTTAAGATTAAGAGATGACTCTTTTATAAGAGTCATCTTATACTATTCCCTTCATTCAACATAGTATTCAGTATTGGTTTTATAACACCTTTATTATTATAAGGTGTGTATCCCTAAATCAAGAGAAAAGGAAACAACACCAAAAACAGACAATTTAAAACTTTCAAATGGACTAAGCCTGCAAGTCTCCATACAGATATAGTACTACAAAAAATGACAATCTTTGAGATAGAAGTTGGTTAGATGCAAGAAGTGCAAGATTATAAGACCCAGTGGAGAATAAGCAATAGCAGCTTCACGTAGCCCTGTTGGTGCTTGTAACCTACATTTCACAAGAGCTCATAGCTTCCCCTGTATGAAGGGAACTGGTTCTTAGAGACTTTCATTTTAAGAAGTCGCCCCCAATTGAGTCTGCTCTCTTGGGAAACTAGTTATAAATTAATGTAATATACATGCATTAAAAAAAAAAATAATAAAAAACCAACAATGACAACTAAAAGGTCACCTTTTCATATCAAAGTGTTTTTTTACCTATTCAGAATCTAGGACACTGAAGACCAAGGTTGATAAAACCACAAAACCCCTCACTTGCAGCTATCTCTGCCTCTCCATGCAAAACCCTCTCCAGGCTCTCTATGTACACAGGTGGCCCCACAACTCTATGTTAGATTGTGTTCCACCCTGAGCTGCAGCTGGAGGATACAGGACATCTGCAATGTCATTTATAATGCAATTTCTCACCCAGTTAATGAGGAATAAAAATTTATCAAAGGAGTAAATCATTCTTATTTTTAAATTAAGGCTTCCACACAATTGAGAAGAAGCCCTGCTGAGCACTTAAGGTCACACTTCCTAATCGTAGGTCTTCAAAACACTGAATAGGGCACTTAACATCCCCTTTCCACCACCACAAATAGTGCATTATTCATATTTTCTAAGAAAATATTGCTTTTCACTGGTTCTTCAAAAAATAAGATATTTCACAGAAAAGCATTCTAAAAGCCTCACTATAAAGTTCCATAATCTGGGGAAACCGCTTACGCCCATGATAATGCTTACGCCATGATAATGCTTGTTGCCCACGTAAGCATTATCATGCTCACATCATCATATTCAGCTCTTCAGGGGGCCCTCCCTCCCTTCACTTTCTGATGTTTTGCAGGGGGGAAAAAATAAAGGAGGAAAGTGATGGGGAGTGAGAAGGAGAAACATTTCCTGTGCATCTCTAATTACAAGCATCGCTATCCTCAAACAGAGGTTTAATTGGCCTGATTCTTATTTTAGCCTAGTCAGTTCACTCATATTTAACAATTACTGAAAGACATTACACTGTTGGTCTTGAAATTATTTTTAGACACCATTACAAGTCTGGCCTTAGCAAAAATTCTTAATTCAATTTGTCACAAAAAGAGCAATGAGTATATTCAAGAAAGAAAGGCTCAGCAGTGACAAAAACAGAAGGAAAAGCAAAAGCTTGTCAAGCCAGACTAAATCTAAAAGCTCATACAACACTGCCAACAATGAGAAGAGGCTCAGTGAGTGCTGCTCTGGCTGTTCAGACCTGTTATGTCTCTCCAGCAACATTGAGGCTACTGTGCGCCATCAGATTGGAAAGAATTTAGACGAAGCTGACCTACCATAGACTGTTTTCTAGGTTCCTCCTCTACAACACTGGATAAATCCAAAAGGACAGTACCAAACTGCAACATTATAAACCAATAGGAGAACTAAGAAATAGCATGGCTTGTGAAGCATCAGGTACAGCCAACACAAACCAGCTCTGGAGAAAATTAAATGTAGAAATGAAAACTTCCTCCTAAATGCAACAATACCAACCTTCCAGAATTAAGGCACAAACAAGTTATTCTAGAGAAGTTCTGACTGCTACAGAAAGCAAATCAGACTATATGCACATACAAATCTTACCACAATCTGCATAACAATGATAACCTCTGTCAAATGGCAAAAGATGGAAGATTGAAGCAGAATAAACATAAATATAAAAGCATCAATATAAATATCGGAAAGCACAACGCTCTATGTGGCATACTGAAATGCCATACTTCACAAGAGTATTAGAAAAATGCTTCTCTTAGTAAAAGCCTTGTGTGCTGTAAAATGTTGCTATAATGGACATTAGTAGAATTGAATACTACAATGCTAAAAATTTTCAACAGAGGCAGCCTTTTGGTTCAAAATTGATTCAATACGTTATTAAAAACATTTGCGAAACTTAGCTTCCTGTTCTTGAAGTTAGCATTAAAATCTGTAGGCAAATGAAAAACACGTATATGTGACTGTTAAGAAAAAAGTTTTACCTTTGTGCTCCTGGAGAGTTTTATGGTGCTGTTTTTTGTTGTTGTTGTTTTAATTTTTATTTTTAAGTGAATTTAAAACTTTAGAACTACAGAGGACATCTTAAATCCCATGAAAACAGTCAGACTTTCCAAAAGATGACTAAGTAAGCAAAAATGTATATCATATCAAAAAAGCTTTCATTGCAAGAATTGCAACTTTGCGGTGGGGATTCTTTCCAAGGAATAATGAAAATACAAAAAAAAACCCTTTCCAGTTCTGGGAAGTATTGTTCCAGTACTGTTTTAGTTTTGAGATAAAGCTCCTGAGGAAATTTATAAAAAACAGACAAAAAAAAAGGATAAAATTTATCTCTCCAAAGACTTGCAATATTCAGTGTCAAGGCAGGTTACAGTTTAAGTTCAGAGTTCCTGTTTAATTCACCATTTGATTCCATCTCTAGAATGGCAAAGTAATTATCTCTAAAACCACAACTACATGGAAGTTGGACCAATTTCTCAGTGATGAGTGGATGAAAGATGTAAATGTAGTAAATTAAATTCAGGTCTGCATACAGTTACGGTACTACCGATCCTATCTCTATGTAAGTGTCTTAGAATGAGATCTTAGGATGCAAAAACACCGCCAACTTTTGAAGTGTGTTTTACTTGATAAAACTGATAGTTTTTGTGTGTTTTTTAATGTAGTTTGCTGCTTTTCCTCTATATTGTTATCAACAAGCCTTTTTTATTTCATGTTTAGTTGTACTGATAAAATCATATATTTGTATTTTTATTTCTTCAGTTAATGGCATTTCACATGCTTCAAAGTGATAAATAAAAAAACCTGACTTTTCTAAACCTAGTGGTTATCTCTTAATTTTTGCAAATAAAAGAACCAAGAGTACTACTGCATTCTGCGTGAAATTCCCATGAAGTTTAACGGGGAGAATTTTAACCACCATACTTGAAAAGGCATATAAGGCACTGCTTGGTCTCTTCGTGAAGGAGATAGCTGAAATGACAGCATTCTCAAAGTACAAGGGACACATCTCTGCCCAAAACACAGGCTTGTCAATACCGTTAACTGTGTGCACAAATAGGCTTTATTTGAGGGATGTGTGTTCAAGGGAGAGGGGAGGACAACGGAAGGGGGAAAAAAAAGCGTATCAAAAACAGAGAAGCAGAGTCAAGGATACAGCCAGAATCAGCCTAAAAAGAAAGTGTGTTTTGATTGAGTACACTGAGCAATGGTTTGAATTGTAAGCAAATATATACTGCTTACATTCTCAAAAAAAGATATTACATATTTACTACATAAACAAGACATCCCACAGGATTAAAAAATTACTCCTTTTAGAAAAGGAGTCACATTTTGGATGGATTTTTGACCAAAACCAGATGAAAACTTTGACTTTGTTACATAGGAATTTTCTGAAAAAAAAATAATAATATATATATATTTTTTTTTTATTCAAAAAAGTCAAAAATTCTAAACAAACAGGCAACAACACATGAATCTCTAAGCAAGACAAGAAAAGCTAGAAACTACATTACACTGTACAATTAATCATTAATACAGAGTAGCATTTAATATACTTCCTTTGATGTTTGGTGGTATGGGAAAATACAAGTGATTGAAAGCCTCAGGTAATGGCAGCTAGCAGGCGGTTTAGCCTGAGGAGCTGGAATCAGGAAGATTTAACTATATTCATTATTATTTCTTTGTAAAAGATCAGAAGACAACGTCTTAAGTTAACTCAATGCAACTTCAAAGTACAGGTACGGATATGCTGAGAAGGAAAAACACCGTGAAGAACCTGAGCGATTGACAATAGGGCAGCACCTTTTAAACAATACCAGGCTGGAGCCCTGTTGGGATGACACTTATGGGAAAGCTCTCAGGAGGCATTCAAAGATAGTTAAGCCCAAAAATTTAAAGGTAATGTAATTATTTTCATGACATGCATAATGCTACTTTTCTGTACATGAATGGAAAATACCTAAGAGTTTTATACCATCTGCACTGATTTGTATTCTAAAACAGAATGAATGTTTGTGACCAATAAATACGATTTAAAATAATTTTAAAACTTGGAAAATTGAATGAAATTGAAGGGAGTTATCTCTACGAAACGAGTTAAGACTACGTTACATATGACAGAGATTTCTTGAAACTTGCACTGGAAAGCATAGTTATGTTTCCCCAGCACAGCGAGCTACTGCATGGATGACGAAATAGCGGCCAGGTACTCAGGGAAACGATGTGACCGAATTTTCCAAGGCTTTACTGTAGCTTTCATGAACTATTTCAGTAATATTTTTCTTTGTCTAAACTCTGACAACCACTGTTATTTCCTCAGCTTCTAGTTACAAGGAAAATTCTTTAAAATGATACCAGGCTTGAAAATAATGCTGTACAGGCTGTCATGTGTCAAATTAAAACAAATTATTTTTTGTACTTCTGTTCTCTATATCATTTTCACATTTAAAGAGAAGAACTTCACTTTCAGCAGCAGAAATCTGAGGGATTGAGTGGTTCTTGACTTTCCAATCGACTTTTCACTGGTATCAGAAGTGCAGTCTCTGCTCAGCACCAAGTGCGCTGTGCCCAAGTCTAAGGGCAACATCAGAAAGTTAAGTTGAATGCTTAAATATTTAATTAAATTAGCTTCTTGGTGCTTGCAGGCATTTCTTTCAGCTGCACTGTCATTGAAATTTAGAAGTTGTAATATCAATACTTATGTAATTTTAATGTGACTGATGAGATGAACAAATTTACTTCCCTGTCCCCATGCGGCCTTCTCCACTCACATGCAGGCCTGTCAGCCGGGAGTGCAGCGACTCAGCCACCGTACCTGGGGCTGCTGCAGCAGCTCCCGAGGAAACACACTTATCAGAAGTGAAGCTGGCGAGGAATGTGGTCAAAAAATGATTCAGAGGCTGATCAGATATTCTTTTTTATGTCTTTCCTCTGGGGTGCAGTAACCCAGCAGCAGTCAGTCATCTTTATATATGGTTTTCAAGTATGCAATAGCAAAAAAAAAGCCACACCACGCAGTGACGAGCCGGATTTCAAATAGCTAGTTGCCATCTGGATTAAATTTGTCCTTTATAAGTTTGAAAAAGCATTTAATTCATTGCATGCTTGCAGTAATTACTAGCATGACTTACCAAGGCCTGAATGCCCTGAGAGCATCCAGCCCTTCTGATTTCATTGCAATGCTGGGCCACTGGCTATTGCTGGGAGTGCTGAGCGCAATACAAAACCAAACCAAAAAAGCACAGTACTTCCTGATAGAAGACAACCTCTATGTTAGTTTAGTCCCTATTGCTAACCCAGGAAAATGCCTGTCAACCCACCAAAAATGCAGCTAGTTATTCCGATATGGCTCATGAAAGTTGAAATGCTCTGCAAGTGATGTGGCCTTCATATGAGGAAGTCTGCTCTAATACTACAGTGTAGTTACATATAAGCCCAGTGTAAAATTGAAGAGAAAGGACACAGCAGGGATGAAAAGTGACAGAGAACCTTTAAAAATAAAGGCAGATTTCTCCATCCAAAAGCAAATAACAAAATGGATCAAATGCATGTCAAAAAAAAAAAAAAAAAAAAAAAAACAACAAAAAAAAAAGTCGAAGCAACAATGACTTGTACAAGACAAGCACAAAGAAGAGTACAAAAACCTGAACCAATCTTACCGCCTGTGTTCAGCATCTAAAACGCTTCAGGATTCCTCTGCGAACAGATTAGGAATTACTCTGTTTTGTGAGGCTCCCTGCTAGTCCTACTATCAATTTCTTCTTTCGCCTCTTTGTAGTTTTCCTCTCTCCTTCCTAGTAGAGGTAGCTACCTAACTACACATAGCCAAGGCACACAAAATCACAATAGCACTACGGTAAGCCAGCAATGCTTTTTCATGATGTTGTCTATAAAAGCGGAGTTCCTTTTATTCACAATGACACTAAAAAGCAAACCAGCCTTTGGTTTACTCTCTTAGCAGTACTTTTCATTATAACTTCTTAAGTGCTGGCTGATGCTATTGGCTTTAAAGATCCCGTTCCCCACGTTGCCTCTGTGCAGTTTATATGTCTGCTTTGGATTACACTGATTTACTAATAGACTGAAAGACTGGATTATACACTCTGCTGGATACTTTCAACATTAAGCAGAGTAATTGATAAAGAGACTGTGCCTGTTGGGTTGATTTTTCCAGGATCTGTTCTTTTCTAGGAACATACATCAATTCAAGTCAGCCCGCACAAAGAAAGAAAAGAAACAGGAAAAAGCATCCTTCTGAAATGGCTGTTTGCTGCTGCAGAAAGGCAGGAGGAAGCAGCAGCGGGAGTAGGGATGTGACTGGCAGGAGAGACCTGGTCCATGCTCACTGCCGTGCCGTCAGTGGGAACACTTGGGTAACATCCACTGCAGCCAAGCACAGGTGCCCGGCACTGCTCCCGAGGAAACAGGAAAAAGCAAGCACCCTATCCATCACAGCCCTGGAAAGAGCAGTTATCTTCCACCCTGTTGAACATACATCTGTTATTAATCAATAGCTGTTAGAATTTGTGCCCCTTCTCCTTCCATTTCTACAAGAACTGGCAAATTTCTTCTAAGTGAAATAACACAATCTTCCAAACAGAAAAGGGAAACTTTTTTTTTTTTTTTTTTTTTTTTTAGTTTATTTGGCAGGCAGATGTTTGACAATTGATCAGAACAGCCTGGGGAAAGGAGACGGAGCAAGTAAAAAATAAAGAAGCACATGCAATGTCAGAACAGCAATGTAAATAGTTCATTGCTCCACCTGCTGTTGGGCTCCTTTTCCTGAGCAAACCATGAGCTCGCTCTCACTACAGCTAAACACAAAAATATGCACCTACAGACAGCCTCGCCACATAAATCCATTTTATTAAAAAGTCTGGACTGAGAATGCACAAAACAGAAGGCAAGTCAGGAGGAGACAGAACAGCGATTTACTTCTCTAGTCTATTTTCATTAGGACCTGGAAGTATAAAAGAACAACGAGCAAGTATTGCCACACAGGCTTGCATGCATCTTTGAAGGAGATCTGTATTGTCTGGAGAATAATAAAAAATAAAAATCTATGCCACAATGCAACTATTTCTTACTTGGATCAGTATTTAAACAATGAATTGCTGTTCCTACTAGAAGGCCATATTCGGGTTATTCCTATAAATTTTGCATGGGAAAAAACTAAAACAGCAGCCTGACTGCTTTTCTTCTAACCCCTCTAAATTCTCTTTGGCAGCGCGTGGGTTCACCTGACTAACACATAATTGCGTGCTGGGGGGCGGATGTTTGCTGAGCACGCACCACACTGCGCATCAGCACAGGCCACCGATGCCATCTGACGCACGCTTCTACCCGCAAGCTGGTCGAGAGGACCTCAGAACAAAGAGGAAAAGAATGCATGTCACCAGGCAACTGCTCCTCCGACCTTCTTTGTGGCACACACGGTACCACCTCGCTCAGGATGTTCCCATCCTCTGCGTTGGCCAATTATCCTCTTTAAGCACTCTCACAGATCAAACACATTAAATTCCTGTGGTCAAAGGTGTGGGTTTAGGTGAGCAGTAGTAGTAACTTCAATAGTCAAATTATATGTTCAACTGCAGCTAATAGAGTCTGCATTTCATTAATCTTTTCAGTAGGCTGCCTGTAACTGAATGTTTGATTAAAAAGGTGCTGGGCTTCACATTGTAGTAGGAAGGTATTAATATAAATAGGTGATAACACTGTAAGATGTACTGTAAAACTGCATCTGAATGTAACAGCTCAGGCACTGATAGCCATTAAACAGTGGAAAGGCAACAGGGTGTCTCTGAATTTCCAGTAGTTAAAGAGGAGATTCTGAATTTAATACTGCATTTTGGCATTCTAAGTGATATATCCTTTTACACTAAAATCTCCTTTAAATTATCACCCACAGTTATTTCTGTTAAGAAAGCCATTTACTTTGCATAGCTATACTGACAGTTTATTAAGCATATGTGCTAAATATCCTAACAGTTATTACTCCCTGCCCATCAAGTTTCTTGGGCCTCCATTACCAACAAAATCTCTCTGAATGCAATATGTACCCCTCAATAACAGCAATATATAGACATCAACAGAAATAACACCACAGTTGCTTCTAAAAGCAGCCTTCCCTTCCTTCCAAGGGCTGCACAGCCCTATCTCGATCTCCACTTCGCTCTATGTTTTTAGCGAGTGATTTGGACGTATGACAACTGTTAAAATCCCAGGAGCATATGCAATTAGAAGTCCAGTTACTCACTGGATTCATGACACGTAGGTCTGTTTGTCTCGGCTTTTAGAATCAAACTGATGATTAAAAACTGATGTCAGACTCCACACATATGCATCACAACTCTTAAACATACGTCTACAATAACTATCAGTCTACAAGAGCTTATTCTAAACCACTTGATTTCTTGTGTTCACAGCCCACAGCATCCTGAATCCAGGGTCAGATACTTGTCTCCAGTTGCATGCAGTATAGCGAGCAAAAAGGCCTCAGCTTTCTACGACTTTCGGAAAGTTACTTCAGGTGTACCTTATTAGCACAAGTCCTTCAGCTATTTTTAAATGTATCTCAACAATATAAAATGATCAGACATAGAATGTCAGCTTGTCAATAAATTAATACTAGTGGATTATTCCCATTTTCCAATTACTAATACGTAAAATGCATTTCCAGGAATATCACTCCAGAATCAGAACATGCTCTTGCTGTTACTCCCTACGAACCTCTTTATAAAGAGGAAAACAGAAGCGTACATAGTTTATTTAATCTGAACCTAACTGGCAGCCGATTCAGACATTAAGAACATCCCCTTTTCAGTACATTACATTCAAACAACATCAACTTTTCCTGTGCTTTAACCTTCATAAACATTATGGCTCCACCTCAAATAGTGTTTTTGTAAGAAAACACTACTCTTACAGTTGAGGATGAAAGGACACAGTTACAGTTAAATTCTCTGAAATCCTGCCCACCTCCAATATTACCAAGTATCTCTTCCTCCAGTTTCATGTACTTAATTATAAAAAATGAGTTTCAAAAACAAAGTTATTTTTCCCAGAATTTGTTCTAGTTGATGTCGCCAACAAACGTCTCAAATTTATTTTTCCTGTTTGTCAGAAACAGCCCAGATTCTCATTGTGGTTTAAATGCACAGCTACTCATCTCCAGTCTCTTTGAATTGCTATCTTTTCCAATTGGCTGTCATGACCATCATGTCTCTGGCTAATGGCCTGATTTTATTTATTTATTTATTTATTTATTTATTTACATACTAGAAGCCAAGAAAAATCTGCCTCACCCAAAGAACTTCCAGGCACTTCAGCAGTTACGGCCTGCCTACGAAGGGAAAACAAACCACACACTCCCTTACAGTGTAAGGTACTGTATACAATTTGGAGAGAGATGTATCTGTTACTCCTTCTCTTTGCTATCACAGCACCTTGTCATCAGGCATGGAAACACCTTCCCTTTCCATCCGTCCCTCCGCCCACATGTTTTATATTTAGCACCTCAGTGCACAATCGTTCTGCCACATTTTCAGTGGGTTTGTTCCACCTGTCTTTCCTTTGATTCCGTGAATTATTGAAATGCCAATTAAATACACACAAAAAAAAAAGAATTTCCTTTTAAACTATATGTCTAAATCCTAATGTTTGACCAACTCTACTTTTCCCCTGACAGATCTCAAACAGACTTTACAATAAGGTAGGGAAGAAAAAAGGAAATTGTTGATTTTATTTTCACTTTTTAGGTCAGACTCTTCTGAATAAGTTTTGCTGTATACATGGCGAGGTTTCATTTAAAATCATACATTCTGTTTAATAGGCTAAAAGTGCATATTCTGGACAGGCTCCAAATGTGTTTAAGATTGACAGCTATTAACAGTCTGGATCCTCCTGTTAGGGGCCGATATCATGAACAATTTTCCAATAGAGCTTAGAGATTGTTCTTTGGAGAAATAATCACCGTTCATCCAAAAGACTGTAGAAATTATGCAGGTGTCAACATTTGCCATGAACTGACAGGATTTATCTCCTCAAGAGAGGCTGCTGGAATTATAGAATAATTAAAGGTTCATGCCTTTTAATTAAGAGATTTTCAGAAGGAAACTGAGGAATGTTTAACAGCAAAACAACTAGGGTAAGGAACGCAGGGACTGAAAAGAAAGCAAACCATTGCTGTTAAGGAAGGACTAGAGAGGAAAAATCTGTTCTCACTGGGAGAAAAAGGATGTCATGAAAGTAAATTCTCTGGACAAATGCGTTTTAAAAGAGAAAGCAAACCATAATATATTTATAAAGATCCATATTTTATGAACACATTTATCTCTCCACTCCGTTAATGCTATTTGGAAGTGCACATTACATGGCACAGAGATCTGGAATGTGCAGTTTTGAACTGTACATAATAAGCGTTTACCACCTAAAACAACAAAACCTAAGAGCTGCAGGAAACACAGTTTTGTTTCTTCATCTGCCTGTATTTTTTTTTTTTTTTTTAAACATACTGCCTGAAGTCCTACCCTCCATGGGAGAGCGCTCAGCATCTCCTCTTCTCACTTTTTCAAAAGCGAAGATGAAAATTGATGGGGCTGCATGAGGTCCCCTACTAGTAAAGTATTGCTTCTTATATGGTCTTCAATCTCAGTCTAAAATTCAAGCAATTCTGATTGCAACTAGCTTGAAGAGACACCAAAAGTTAGTTAGATGAAGTGGAAAGCACCATGGGAATGGAAGCAAGTAACGTCAGATGAACATGGTTTTCACTTTTGTCGGATCTTTAAGGCTCCCATGCTCCAATTCTGAACACAGGTGGTTAGACTTGAAAGCGTGTCCAAAATGAGATTCTAGCAATCACTGAGCTAGAAGGAATGAAGTGAGGGAGCTGTCCCGAGCTGGGACAAATAGCTTTCTTTCATCTGTGCAGTCTGTACTCAAAGCCAAAACAATCCTGTATAAAATACTACCTGCCTAATTTCAAAATATTTCTCCCTTTCTATGTAGATGCACTTTGCAGGCTATCTTGATCCTGTGTGTGGACCAACAAACCCAAAGCCCATGTAGTTCCATCTATGTCTTGTTTCTCAATTTAACGTTCTTTTTTTTCGTTCTTAATTCCTGAATTAGGCAGATTCAACAAATAGTTTAACGACCTGTAGCACCAAGCCTTATTAGCGAAAGTTACTTTGCACTATTAAATACAGAAGCGAGTAATTAAATTTAAGTGCTTAAAAAATTTACTCATTAAAATTATTCAATAACTGCAATTGCAGGAGTTTCCTAAAATAAAACTTTTAAAAAAAAAAAAAAAAGAGAGAGAAAAAATTAAAAACTGCATGAATCTTTGCAATTGTAATTCAAAACTGTAACAAATAACAAAATTCTACAACTGGTTTACTCATGACTAATTGGTAATTACTGTCACGGACTTAAATGAAGTTAATACATACTTATTTCTTTTCTTAACTAAGACTCTGACTCACTAGCAATAAAGCATCTGCTGCATCACACAATTAAGATCTATTGAATAAAGAAGTTGTGTGTTCAGATTAGGCTAAATCTAACCCTCATTAGGTGCAGCTCTCCTGGTACCTACTCACCCACCAGAAGAGCGATGACTCCTGAGACGTTAAGAGCACAACCAAGTAGAAGATGCTCTCGTGCCAAGCAATGGGGCTGCACTTGGTGGGGAAGCTAGGGCTTACTCAGAGCTTCTGGGGGTGGGAGGAAAGGAACGAGCCCGAGCCTGTGGCGCTGCCATGGCCGAGCTGCCCTCACACCAGGCCGGGCAGCCATCAGTGCAATGGGCGCCTGATGAAACTGCTTGCGGAGCTCCATGTGCCTCAGCTCTCCCATGAAGGCAGCTGCATGCTTTGTGCCTATGGAGAAGGATTTAATCCTGCCCTGTAAGGTGAGAATGACTGACCGCTTGTTCAAAGCAATGTTCACATCTCCATCTTCATTGCTAAAATGTACAGCACAACTACATCTGCGTGCATAAATCAACTCCACTCCAATCACTGTAACTTTTTTCCTTCAGTTTTCTCTACCATTCCCAACAAATTCCACAATGATATTCCAGTAGCAAAATCCTGCTGTAACTTCTGCTTTTGCAAGCCCAAATCATAACAATCATCTTCTGCAAAGCCATTTTAAATTACCTGTTAAAACTACAGGTTTAAACTGGCACACTAACAGCACTGAACCAAATTCAGTATACCTTCACATATAACTTTATTTCCTCACAATTGTGCTATTTTAAAATCGGCAGGGCCAGAGTCTATTCTCAAGTTCTAGAAGACGTGTGGGTATTTCTAAGAGCCTGTTATGATATTTTGTAGGGTTTTTATCTCCCTTTTACCTAAAAGAAAAAACACAGTTCACAACATCTGTGTGTTTCCCCCACCTCTCATTCCAGACAATGAAGAAGTTTATGCTTATAAAGGACTAACATTGAAGATGAATTACACAAGACTTTCCTTCTTCATTTCAGATTACTCTCATCCCCAAATTTCCTCTGTTCCTGTCTGAGGCAGAAAATGACAATCCTGCTGTGGCAGGCCAAACTCGGATGATTCTGCAGTTTGGACAATTAACCCCAAGAGCCCAGAATAAAAAAGACCTCCCCTTCTAGTCCTCCGGATTTAGGAAGACTCTTATGACTGCAGCTTACTTGCTTATAGAGACACTTTCGGTTCAATTTGTGGAAGTCAAACCACCAGGAGAAGAAAGCCAGAAAGGTCTTTTTTAAGCACAGAGCTAGATGCTCAGAAAAGCGAACAAACAAGATCACTGGATGGATAAAGACCTTGCTCAGAAGCTTTAGCATTTGTGTATACATATGCACCTGAACACTTCCGTGAATACATAAAGTTTACCTTGCTTATAAGGCATTGAAAACACTAGCAGAGAAAATAAATAAATAAATAAAAAAGCCTAGATCCAGACATACTTTGTGACTTTCTTTTGGAAAATAACATCTGTTCTGAATGGCAACGAGGCCTATCGTTCTGATCGTTAAAGGATTTAGAACCATTAAGGTATTTGCTATCCTCACTGTTCTCATTTTTAGGCTTTACCCTCTGATGTACTCGAGAAAAATCAATAGTCTTCTCTTCCCTAGTAAAATCATACCCACCTCTTTGTAGAAATGGGCTGGATTTTGCTGGAATCACAAGCCATCACCATTTAAAAGCAGTCACGTAACATCCTGACCACAGCCAAACAGCATCAGGCTTTCATCCTGTAAATGTTGTTTCAGCCCCTTACAAACCATGTCCTGCTGGCCACCAGAAGAGCTAGCTGGTTCTGCATAGAAAACACCTGGCAACAACGTCTAGGTTTCACCTACTTGTATAGCTGTAAAAGTGGGAGGTTAAGTAAAGGGAATTTTTTACGCACTCAGATGCTGTGTGCTCTCAGCAGAGCACTGTATGGATGGGGCTGGGGATGCTCTGTCCATACCGGTGTCTGTGCAGCTGACCAAATCTGCATTTTGTTTTTAGGAGCATACTTGACCAGGCAACACTGCCAGCATAAGCTGAAGATGAGAACTGGCCATTTCTGACACTCCTCAGGGCACACACCAGTCCTCACCCAGCCAGGTACAGCAACCACCACGGGGTCCCAACCTTCAAAGCAGAACTGCTCAGCTCATCTTGCTCCAGAATTACCTGCAGAGCCCCAGATCGGTCACCAGAGTCAGGAGATAAGACTAGCACATTTAGAGGAGCGGACAAACAAATCCACGGCATCACTCAGGACTGAATAAAAGCAGTCAGTTTTCATGTCTGCACACAAGCTGGACTCATCTTCATTCACAGACCCTTTGAGGACCCATCACCACTACCATGGCTGTCATCTGGGAAGAGGTGACAGCATTCACAGGAGTACAAGCTTTATAAACTGATAAGCATGACCATTCCTCCTTCCCCTTCTTTGGCTTCACTAGCAGGTCCAAAGAGGTTAATTTCTGCAGCTCAAGTGCAGCTCTAACCTATCTATTGACAATTTACAGATGTTTTGCTCACCTAATTTGTTCCACTATTCACAAAAACATGCAGTTACCTTAGCAACTACTACAGTACATTTTATCTCTAAGCTGCAGAGCTTTTTCTTTTCTAAAAACAAACCCCACAAGCCTACTGATACTGCATGTAATCTTTGATATTAGTTCTAGCCATTTCAGGAAACACAAAAATAGGCACTAGCATAATGAAAAATAGTCTCCTTTCTAAAGTCTATTTAAAGTCTCCCATTTACAAACAGATTTTCTTTGTAGATTTGTTTTATTCGACTCTATGTTATTCTCCTATAGGTTACAATTCGCATAGAGGAAATTAAGAGACACGGAGGAAGAGTGGTTTTGATATAAGAAGTTAGCTGGAATCTGGGTAGAAGACAGAGAACACGTGTCAAAAATACCAGGAATCAATGAAATAGCTGAAAATTGCTGCAAGAATAAACAAATGCCTTTACACCACTGACTTCAAAGCTGATTATTGGTCTTGCTCAATGAACATCTACAAAGAAAACACATCTGTTTTTAAATAGCACATCAGAAGGATACTAAAAGTTTTTTTCTCAAGTGAAAGACTCCTTCTATAAGCATATCTAGAAGAAAGAATAATTATTTTTGGAAAATACGTCCAGTGGCACTGCTTCCTGCATTATGTAAATTTGCATTTAATTTAAAGAAATTTGTCTTGGCAATTTTGCCTGGTGCAGGACGTACCGGCCTCGCAGCTAGGCATGGCTTCCGCTTGAACTGTTCACGGGTTGCTACCTCGTATTGCATTTCAGAATGCCTTGGTCCATACAGCTTGCAGGCAGATAGATCTACCGTACAAGGGTTTAGCATCTTCCAGAGCAGATGCCTGGTGCCAGCACAAAAGACGGGGGAAAGAAAGGAGGGAAAAAAAAAAGACAAGCTGGCAGCAGACTTGGTGCTTCCCAGCTTGGCAGCTGTATTGCATTGTTCAAGGTGGATGGGAGATAAAGGAGCAGTTTGTACTTTCAAAGCAATACATTTGGGGACAAATGTTTGTTTACTTATCAACAGAAAAATCACGGGTTGATATTTTCTCAGATGCGTGAGAAACTATGAAGATTTATGTCCAGGAAGCACCTGAATAGTTAGCGAAACTGTTGAGTCTCCTGACTTCAGCAAGCTGCTGATTTAAATCCATAGATCAGTGCTTAGACTCAATTTCTAACAAATTATTTTAACTACCTTTGAAATTAGGAACGATCTGAAATTCTGTCTTGAGTTAATACTTTAATGAAATCAGTTCTGAAAGGATCTTGTACAACGACTGTGTGATATCCTTTTATAGCTGTGAAACAATGTTTGATTTTCAGCTACCTGCTCCACCTGCCCATTTGTGCATATTTGAATACACTAGAGAATCTGGGTTCTGCTTTTTGCAAAAATTCAGATACCTTTCAAAGCCTAATTTTCCCATCAAATATGGCTAAAATAAAAAGCAGCTGGACAGATTTCTTTCTGGGCTTTCCATTTGACAGGAAATTAAAATTTTTAATCAAAAAAGCACAGCATCATTTAGAAGCAATAAAACTTTGTAGGAAGCCATCAGTACAAAGTGCAATCTAAACTTAAAATTTTAATCACAGTTAATTAAAACATTGGTAGGGAACTAATCTAGTATTCAATCAGTTATTTGTAATTAATCTGCCAGCAATTCAAACCGAGGATGGACCTGGGTACTTGAATTCCAGCTCAGGGGGTTTCAGTTTATTGGTCCTTGAAGTTCTCCTGGTAGTCCGGACTCTTGTATTGGGAGCTTAGGCCAACTGGCACGAGTTTGGATTTTCTTTGTTACCCTCCCAGATCTTCAGCACACAGACTTGGAGCCTGCGGCCGCCAGGTCAAACACGCCTCTGCTGGAAATGAGACTTAAAGCTACTTCTGCTCCTTTCTACCTTCTCACTACGAGCACCTGCCTATCTGAAGCTCAGCAGGACTCTGCTGTGAGCCTGTTTTCCCCACAGAGCCAAAGAAAGTCACTATAGCTGGCCAGAAACAATTATCTGCACAATTCAGCAAACAGGCTTTTCTGTAGCATTCTGACTACTTCTGGAGCTCACACTCGAGTGATTATTTATTTTGTTATTATTATTATTTTTTTTGAACAGCTACGACTGACCTTTCTATCCTGAATACATGCCTGGCTATACCCACTGCCCTATCCTGTCACTGAACACCACAATTTGCTCTGATCATAGATTTCAGAGGAACAAACAAGATTCCTGTCTGATGGTGTCTATTACAAATGGTGTAATGTTTTCTATCATTATCCACAAATTCAGGGACTGCACACAATGCTCTATCCTTACCATCAATATAAAATAGAGAAAGCAGTAACACCACTTCATCCCTTTCAACAAGAAAGATGCAAAATGAAACATAGATCATTACTTAGTTACTTTCTACATTAACATTTATTTAATTTACTGAAAAAATTAATGTAGTTAAAGGGTAATGGGAAATCCCAGTCATGCCTGTTCAGCATTAATGGGTTGGTGGTTTGATATGTTGCTTCTCCTACACTGTCTACTAGACAGAGTAAACCTCCCCTGCCTCTCCAAAGCAGCACTGTGGCTTGGATCAGCCCAACCAAAAATGTTTCCATGTTCCAGTTCAGTAACGGATGAGTTTCAGTGTTGTAGGGAAAGACCCACAACATGTGCAGCAATGAGTTGTCTAGGCTGCACGCAGATACAACCAGCACATATGACATTAGTTAGAGGAAAAAGATGCGAATTAATATGCTACCGCAAATTATGCCATTTATTTCCTTTACATAATGCGGTAACCATACCATTCCATTGAAATTCATAAAACAATTCATAGCTGTTTAATTTCTACATATTTATGAGCACTCATTTGAAATGAAAATTGTTTTATTATTGACACATTTTTCTATCTTGGCAAAAAAAAAAAAAAAAAGAGCACCAAGGGCTAATGACTTCAATATTTTTTGCTGATATTAATCACATTTGGAATGCCACAAAAACTAGAAGACTTACCCAATTCCAAGATGCAACAATCAAGTAATTAAGACACCTAACCCAAAATCAATAAATGATATTCCTAGCAGCAAATGTGGTGATGTAATTGTAGCAGTTTTAGTGCCTTACTGCCTTTGCCTATAAAAAGTATTTGACTAACCAAATAAAAACTAATGACAGCCCCAGATGTTATCATAAACAGAAACAGTACGTTCATTTTAAAAGAAAACAGACATTTTTCTAGGTTCAGAATATGTTGCGTTTTCTGTAATATCCACATTCAGTTAATTTAGAGCATGCAACTTACTTTATAGTTCTTCATACAAGACTGGAGATGTGCACCTCACTGCTGAAGAATTAGACTTGTAGAATCATGTAGGTTGGAAAGACCTTCCAGATCACCAAGTCCAACCACCAAACTGGCCTACCCAGTCCCACCACTAAACAATTAGCTCTCCTAAGTGACTGGAATTTAAAAGCCACTATGACACTTCAACAGACCCCAAAAGAGAGGGAAGAACTTTCCTCCACATTACAAAATAAAGACAAGGTTGCAAAAGCAAAATTATGAGAGATTTTCCCACAGCACGCTGGAAAGACACAAAAGGTACATGAGAGCCCTGACAGAGTAAATTACTTGCATTCATATTTGCATTCATCTAATTATATCCAGCATGATTTCTGGATGCAGTGGGTAAATCATTTCTGTTCTTCATTACGTGACTGACAAGAAGGGGACGTGACTTTGAAGCCAGCCTAACCCCCTGCTTCTTTCCAGGGAGCAAGGCTGAGAAGGAAGGAGGAGGCAGCGAGGCACCAACAACCACTTCAAATGTAACATCAGTAATTTTGTGAACATTTTAGAGAAGAGTTACTTTCTCATTAACTTCTTTACTGGAAAGGCCAACCTGCCCTCAAGATTTTAAAAACATAGCTGGTGCTGATTGCCACTCACCTCCAGCATCAGCTCTGTGGCTGTATTTTGTTTAATGCACTAGGCAGAGCCCGGTAATCACAACAGTCCCAAAAAATAGTCAAAATCCATCTTCCTTGCATATATCTGCAGGCTGCCTTCATGTTTTTGTGTTGACAGTGTGCTCACACTCGTCCCAACCCCATCACACAACTGGCATGGCTGAACGAGCGCTCTGGGCAGAGCACTGCCACTCACTCAGCTGGGGAACGAGCCGACACCTCCAAAGCCCTATTAATTTTCTAACAATACACAGGGTTGTTGGTTGTTTTGTTTTGTTTTTTCTCCTTCCACCCATTTGTTTGTACCACTTATACCTGATTATCCTGCCTACAGTACGTATTTAGAAAGCAGGCTCATCAAGGCAAGGATTGTTTTGTATTAGAGTAGCACAGTTTTAAGCATTACAATTTAATTAAAGGTTCTAAACCGTACCATTATATAACTATGGATGACCTAAATTTTCTAAAATAGAGCATAGATAAAACTTCACTAAATGTGATAACATACTGACGTTTCCACCTCCAAAATTCCTAACACACTCTGAAGGTTCCACCACAACCTTTATGGAGCTAGGAAAAAACTGATGACAACAAGAAAAGTAAACAAACAAAAAGCATTCTACTGGCTTCAAATAAGCAGCTAGATTGTCAGAATACGTCTGAAATATTCCAGTCTCTTATCAATGACTTTAAAAAGTTGTGAATATAACAAATAGTTTAATGCCAAATAACAAAACAAGTAATTCAAGGGGATTCTTAGATATAAAATTATTTCTGGGATCATCAAAAGGATAAATCTTTATTTTTGGACTGGTTGGACATGCTTCTCTTTCCTTCAAGAAAGAGGATCATCAACATTTAAATTGGAGTAAATTAGACCCATTTCTACACAGCAAAGCAGGAAACACGATACAGCATCAAGCAAACTGGCAAATCAGGTCTGTTATCAGCACCTCCTGAATAAAACTCTGTGTAATGCTGTGTACCCAGCACACAAAACATTTCTCAGGAACAGAACAACCCATGGTGACCTTTGAACAGTCTCGCAGGCATTTGAATGGCAGCAGGCTAGAGATGCTGGAGTTTGAACCAACTTTATACCCGCCACATGTACGTCAGCTCAAACTACTTTTTAGTAGTCTTAACATATTCCTGCATTGTATAAAGTTACATGAACAGGTTCATTACTTACACTTACTAGATATCATAATCCTAAATCTGATTGAAAACACAACTCAAGAAAAATCAGAGAAAGGCAAAAAGAGGAACAAAGATTTCACTTTCACAGATCTGAATGTTTTCAGGTCTGACTTGCAGCAGCCTGGACGAGGATGATTGCTGAGTTTTCCTGAAGGCACCTCTGAAGCGTGAGGGGGCAGAAACATGATTTCACAAGCAAAGACCTGACAAAGCACAAACTCAGGGCCTTAATGCACCAATGATTTACTAAAATGAAAACAGATCACTGATAACCCAGTTAAGTTCCAATCATGTCACTTCAGGCTCTGTTTAGGAAAAAAAAAAAAAAAAAAAAAAAAAAAAACTTTAGACCACACATTTGCCCTTCCTACAGGGACACACCACTCAGCTGTGATTCAGTGCAGCTTCACCACTTTAATCTAAGTTATCACATTAACGCTGAGCCATAGCCGAAGGTTGGGTCCCTATGGTACCATTTCTTCCACGAGCACTTAAAAGAACATCTTTGGTAGGATTAGCTTTTGTTTCTTAACATGGAGAGAAAAAAAAGAAACATTTTGCTCCAGAAAAGGATTTTAAAATACTGCTATTTTTGTCCTCTTTGCTCTTATGATCTTCCTGTTCCTAATTTACACTGTTGTTATTGTGTCAAAGCAAAACATGCAAGATACAAGTTTTATGCCAACTGCAGCCAGGCTCCTAATGACTAACACTTCAGAGCCCTAATGAGTGTTTAATGGTTCCTAATGCATGCAGTGCACAATAATCATTTTTATAATCGGGTTCTGAAGTTCATAGCTCTTCCTTCATCCTCCTAACACAACACACAGCCAAATTGGCTCAAAAGTTAGGACTGAAAGGGCACAGCAACATCACTAGCAGCGAGACTTAATGCATTTCAAACTTCAAAACAGTGTTGAGGATTTGCTACTAACAAGTCTTTCTGTAAGAGTAAGACAAAAAAAAAAAAAAAGAAAAAACTTTCACAGTTTTTATGCCCTGATATTGCCAGCTGCAAAATTAAACTGGAAGAAATGATGACAGGCTAAGCCTTAATTATTTGTGGAATATGTGCAGCACTGGAGAGGAGTTATTTTTCCTCCTATCCTACCATTCTCTAAGAATTAGTTAGAAGGGCATAAACCAGATGGCTGAAACCTCTCAAATTTCTTTATTCATTTGTGGTGTCACAGGCCGAGATCTGGTAACAAACAAGTAGGAACTGAGTTTATCATTTGAGTATAGTCTTTTCCCCCAAATATTTCATTTTCCAATTGAAAACTAACATTTGGGTTTTGGATGAGAAGTAGTTAAAATGGAGGGGGCTGAGGGGGAGGGAGAATACCACAAGGATTAGCAGCTCTTACCAAGTCTTCTTTGTTGTAGAATTGCACAACTTGGCAACCTCAGACTACTCCAAATATTTATGATTTAGAATAGCTTTCAGACATGAGAGCCAAACTGGACAGCTAATGGCATAAAATCACACAGAGATCATAGTTATCTTCATTTTCAGTGCAAAAAAGTTAAATCTTTCCACATTCATTAAGCATTCCATCCTTTATCAGAGATTCATACAGAGGGTGAGAAACCTTACTTTTAGAATAATCACTTTATTGTTGTTTCTTGTAGAACTTTTAAATTATTATTATTTTTTCCAAGATGACTAGTTATTGTTTTATATTTGGATTTAATTACTGTGATCAGATGAAGGCTGAATCATCGCTCTAACTTCAGTACATGAATATAATCTCTGGGCTTCTACCAAAAAATCCTGATGCTAAATTTATGTTTGTATTTTACTTTTTAACTCATACACCCTTATCAACATTTAAACATCTTTGGCAACAAGCACAGCAAGGAAATTGGGAATACAGAATTTCACCATTGCTACTTTTGCTAATACATGAAAAAAATTACAGGTTTGGTGTTAAGTCGTAAGTTCTTACAAGGAAGTACTTTTTTTTATTCATTTATTTTTCCAAACTAGCTGAAAACTTTCATTTTGCAGTTAATCATGCAAAGCAATTCAACTGAACTCATAGCCTTCCTGTTAATATAGTAGAGGTAAACCAACAATATAAAAAAAAAAGGACATTTTTGAAAACCATTGCTAAAATAAACATATTTCTTCCAGTTACTGCTAGACAGCAAAATAAGAACAGAATACTAATTTAAACAGAAAACAGGTGGTTTGCTAGATAAGCACAATGCCCTGCATCATAGTTGGGTTACTGCATCTTATACCTCAAGATTTTGAGATGCCAGTCATTGTGTTTCTGACAAGAGATGAAATCCCCAGTGGACTGAGGCCATCATTTCCAGTGAATTTCCATACCTTGTCAGCTGTCAGAGCTCCATACATATTCCTGACAGAATCCTAGTCATACATTAACTGCTTAATCTTGCTGATTAAATGCAAGAAAGCCAGACAACAATGTAAATTAGAAAGTACTAAGACTCACTAGAAATTTGATTCAATATGGGAAAGAAGAAAATTTCACATAGGAGTTAAAATATTTAAAAACACATCTTCACTGTGTCTTAATTAACTATAAGAAGACAGACTATTTAAGAAATGCTGTTTTTGAGAAAGGAAAACTGTAGTAATGGCTGATGTCAAAATCTACAGGTGTCTTTGCAAAGACTGACCTAATTAAGAAAAAATGTATTCTAATTCACATTGAATTTAAAATCTGCCTTTAGTGATTTAAGACTAAAAGCTAATAGGAACAAAGTATGGTATATACAATACAGTAATTATACAGTTATGATACATAAATTGACTAATATAATGCTCAAGCTTAATAATGAAGTATGGGAAATGCTGTCACAAAAGCCTTAGTAAAACAACCATAAACTATTCAAAATTATTTCTTATTTCTTCTCCCTTACCACCTAGAAGCTTTAATAATGTCACAGCGTCACTGACTGCATCTGAAAACATCAGTTACTCTTGCATGAAATTGAACTTTATGAAAAATAAGAAGTTACCGATGATCTTCAAATTCTGAAGCATAATAGAAATGTTGGCATAATTTAAACATTTATACACTAGTAATTTAGAATGGCTGAAGTGTCTCACGGTTACAGGGTTTACAAATGACAACTGAACAATCCAGCTCAGTTTAAAACACTGCTTTTCAAACACCTCATCTAAGCATCCTACTTCTCTTCTATTCCATGGAATATAGGATTTTAATTTTCTCCTATTAGAGTAACCAATCATGCCTCTAATTTTTGCATCTTTAAAACAGATGTGCATATTCAACGAACTGAACACGCCAACTTGCTGAAACAAACACTAAAATAAAACTAATGCAGAATGAAAAACAGTGCCAATTACAACTTTTTAGCCTATAAACACCATAAACCAGAAAACAAGAAAAAAAGTGTGCTAAAAACAGTCTGTCAAACCAAAGCATACCAACAGAAGGACTTTTTTTGGGTATATGATCAACTGTAATTTACTTATTACAAATGAATGTTCCTGAACTATGTGTGTGTATGTACTTATTTTTTAGGTAATGACTGAAGTAGATGGTACAATTTCTCCCTCCCTTTCCCACCCCTCCTCAACACACACACACACACAAGAAGTTCCAGGTATGAGTGCAACCTGTTCAAAGACAACTCACAGCATAGATACAGCTGAGGCTACTTCACTGCATATTTTTTCTTTCCTTTCCTCAAAAGCCAGACATGGGTAACTGGGTACTCCCTTCCCTAAACTCTGAAGAAGAAACACACAAATTAAATGAAATGCAGGAATATATGAATGTATTTCACATCTCTAAACTTTAACAGGAAGAATTCAAATCAAGTCCACAACGATACATAGGACAAATAGGATAAAGTGATTTATTAAATTTATAAAAAGTATTTTAAGTATGTTTATACTTATAATACCCGCAATCTGTTAAAATATAGGACTGAAATTCAGAAAAAAAGGTTTGGAAGGTTGATTCAGGGGCCCACTTCACATCTGGGCAAAAGCAATCTAAAGATCCCAGCTGTATCTCATCGCCTCCACTTAAAACCTGTCTTCCCTCAGATTCTGTGCACATGAAACATCTGAACATAGCCAAGGACACAGATTCTCACAGCTGAAAAAAAAAAAAGAAAACAAAAAGTCCCAGTTTGGTTTGAATTAGGTCTGTCTCCAAAACTAAATTACTCACTTAACTAGAAATGTGCTGCAAGATGAAGTTACTGCATCTTTTAAGACCTGACAAATACCTATATGCTGAGCCTGCTTCATCAGCAGTTTTGCTTCTTTTCCTGAGACACTTGACTCTCTCCTGAAAAAAGCCCTATTTGAAGCCCCCAGCATATAGAAAGCTCCTATTCGATTGGCCCCAAGGCAGACCATTTAAAGAAGACTGGTACAAAATTAAATAAATTAAATCTGAGTCCAGGTTTATGATTCAGTTTTTAAAAAGTCTTTTTCTGAGACAATAGAAAAGTGTTGTTTTTAAAAATCATTTCAGAAATATGAAGGCAATTTTTCTTTCCTGCATCTTTCTATTTTGTTGTAATTGCATTTTAAGAGTCAATCCAGTTCAAATAGCTGCAGCTGACACCAACAGAGGGAAAAACAATCCAAATTTCTTAAACCCAACAGCTGACTTCACAAATAGACAAAAAAAAAAAATTTATTGGCCCTTACACTCATTTAGCAATGAACACAGCAGTAATCGCACACGCAGCAGAACTGGGACACAGACGTTAAATTCAGTGCAATATTTCCTTTCGGCCTGCACTAAAGACAAAGCAATAAACAGAAATAAAGCTACAACGGGCCTTCCTCATTACACAAAATAAACCAAAGATGACAATACCCTAAAGCAGCATACATGTTGACACTAATATTCCTTTTCTTTTTAGATTCGTTTTTATTCCTCTCTTGCTTTTGGGTAGATCTCTAGAAGAAAACGTCTCGACCACCTTTGCCAGCTCTGTTCAAAAAAGGCATCTTGACTACGCTAGGTGACAGGAGAACCAGCGGGATTATTGCCTGTGAATGCATTGCTGACTGCAAGGGTTACAAGGGCAATCATATTTAAAAAGCAAGAAAAAACAATCCTTCACCTTTTTAAAGCGGAATTCAGTAATAAGCTAAGTGTGCGAACAATGTACACTTGAACTACTGCACTGTGCAAAACCTTGTACAACGAAGCAGAATTTCCTCACTGCTCTTCCAGTTTGTCTCAGTCATGCTCTGTGGGAAGGGCAAAATTTAGCAAAATACAAGTAAAAACCCAAGGTAGGCAGACAATGAGCTTTGCATGCCACTGATTTTATGAAAAAATGGCTGTACTTCGAACAAGATTACCAGATTGTTTGTGCATACACCCACGTACCCACCACAAAGCCTCCAGTATGATGGATTCTAAGTTGCAGATCAACTCCTGTGCTTGTAAAAGCATGCAACTTTCGCAATGACCTACAGATAGGCAAGTTCTAATCCCCAGTTGAAGACTGAAATGATAAAAGAAAGATTGGTTTACAGACCCTTCTGACGTCCTTCAGTGACCTGACAAGCCACCTTCAGCAGAGCCAGCACGTCAGTACCTGTGGTTTTGTGACTCCTGACATTCATGCAATATACCCCCCCCCCTTTGAAAATGCATCAATATCATAGAAAATAAAAAAATACATTGGATTTATAAGCTAAAACTCAGTTTCTACATTTAAGAAATGGGTTATTCGTATTTTGGTTAACATTTGGCTAATATAAAATGGAGGGGAGGCTAGCAGCTAAACAGAACCAGTGCTGAAATAACAAACAGGGAATCCTTTGCTCCTAGATCATCTCTGCAGAGAGCTTAGAGAAGCTCAGTTTGAAATGGAGCTTTACAGCATGAGGGAAAAAAAGGAACAATGTTCACCTAACTGCTGTACTCAGAGCATAGCACTGAAGTAACTACTCCCTCCTTCACCCGGAGGCCTGTCCTGGATCTTCTGCATGACAAAGGAAGGAGGTAATAAGAATAATTACATCAAGACTTGCATTTAGACCTGTTTTATAACACTTATTAGTACAGTGCCTACAGCATTTCAGATGGACAGCCAATTAGCTGTTCGAAAAATCTGTCTTGAAACAAGAAACATCCTCAGGAAGGTGGAAACTTACTCCTTGATTTAAGGTTTCCATACCCTTTTGCCATCAATGCAAATGAAGCTGAGTGATGCTGCCAGCTTTCCTTACTGACCAGAACTGCAGAAGTGGTTACTGAAGAAACTATCACCTTAATTTCATACTTTTTTTTGTCCTCCAACCTTTCAGTTCCGACCCTTCATGGTAAGAGCTGTATTCTTTTTCTTGATTTTTAATAGCTCAGCATGTTCTAACCTCACTTCTTAGTAAAACTCTGGGAGGTTTTTTATTTTGTTTTTTTTTTTTTTTCCACTTTTTAATTTGAACACTTCTACTGCTAGAAATGAGCAATTTAAAACCACAGAAATACCTGTAAGTAGTTCTTACCGCGTTTGCTAAGGCAAATGCATTTCATGATTTACTGACAGATGTTAACCCCGCAATGCCTGCAGAGCTCAGGCAGTAAGTATTATCTGAGTATCTCAAATGAGACTCTGAGGTGAAGCGTGAAACAAATGACTTGCACAAGCCAAGCCAAGGGGTTTAGCAAACCCATAGAGAAAATCTCTTACTCAACCAAAAATTGAAATTAGTTCTCTTCCATCTTAACCCACACATGGCTTCAAGTCTTCCTAGCACAACTCTGCACCTAGCTTTAACAGGTGCAAGCTACAGCCTTTTACTCTACCAGAAGAGCTTATCTCCCTACATGTAGGCACCAGAAAATTTCATCATCTACTGTTAGAGCAAAGACAAAAAACAAATTCCCTCCGAAGCAAGTCTTTCAAGTTTAAAAAAAAAAAAAAAAAGTATTAACGAATTTGTTAATAAGAGTCAAATAAAGCAAAAGCTAATTGCATTTTAATGTAAAATTTTTACACCTCTTGCAGATGTTTAGGTTATTTCATGGTTTATTATAAAACATTTTCTGTTATCATTAACCGAAAGTTAATAGTCTCCTGGCTTGGTGGCTTCAGTGTAGTAACCACAGTGACACTAACCTGAATTTTAAGTTGCTGCATATGGCAGCAATACAAATCTGACCTGCCAACCAGAAACCATGCACATTACCTAAAAACTCAAGCTTATGTTTTTCAAGGTCTTAAGCTTCCTTTTGTCACCGAAATAAATGGCTCAATGTATCCAAAACTTTTTTTTGGAGTACAAGGCCAAATTTAAATGGCTAGAGGGTAACTGCAGAAGAAATAAAATCAAGGCAGCCTTAGGTTCGCAAACTCTCTGAAGTTTTTAGAGAAAAAAGTATTTAAATGGATTTTCCCCCGTTAAAAAAAAAAAAAAAAAAAAGTATTGTAGTGGGTTTACGTGGCAAGGTTTTGGTAGCAGGGGGGGCCATAGGGGTGGCTCCTGTGAGAAGGATCTAGAAGCTGCCCCATGTTTGGTAAGGGCCCCACTGCTGACCAGAGCTGAGCCAATAAGCGATGTTGTTTTGCGCCTCTGTGAGAGCATATTTAAGACAGGGAAAAAAACCGCTGCGCCACTCGGCAGCTGGGAGGGTGAGAGGAGTGAGAAACAGCCTTGCAGGCGCCAAGGTCAGTGAAGAAGGAGGGGGAGAGGTGCTCCAGGCGCCGGAGCAGAAGTCCCCTGCAGCCTGTGGTGAGGACCATGGTGAAGCAGGATGTCCCCCTGCAGCCCATGGAGTACCACAGTGGAGCAGTTCCACGCTGCAGCCCGTGAAGGAGACCACGGTGGAGCCTGTGCCTCGAAGGAGACTGCGGCCTGTGGAAGACCCCTGCCGGAGCAGATTCCGGGCCGGACCTGCAGCCCGTGGAGAGGAGACCACGCAGGAGCAGGTGACCCGGCAGGAGCTGCTGCCCGTGGGGGACCCAGGTTGGAGCAGTTTGCTCCAAAGGGATGGACCCCGTGGTATGGACCCATATATGGAGCAGTTCTTGAAGAGCTGCTGCCTGTGGACAGCCCACGCTGGATCAGTTTGGCAAGGACTGCATCCCGTGGGTGGGACCCCACAGCACAGGGGACAAGAGTGACCGAGAAGGAGCGGCAGAGAAGAAGTGCTGTAGACTGACCATGACCCCCATTACCCCGTTCCCCTGCGCCGCTCGGGGGGAGGAGGTGGAAGAGGGTGGATGGGGGGGAAGGTGCTTTTCGTTTCTTTTCTTTGTTTCTTACTTCTCTAGCTTGTTAGTATAAGCAATAAATCTTACTTTCTCTCTATGCTGAGTCTGTTTTGCCCGTCACGATAATTATTGCGCGATCTCCTAGTCCTTATCTCAACCCTTGAGCCCCTTTCATCGTATTTTCTCCTCACTCCTCTTTGAGGAGGGGGAGTGAGAGAGCGGTTGTGGTGGAACTCGGCTGCCCACCCGAGTAAAACCATCACAAGTATATATACACACTTTTTTTTTTTTGTTAATTAAAACAGAAAAAAATACTATTCAAGTAGTACTAGGGTTCTTCAGAGAAGCCAAATTTTTGTCTTCATTTTTACTGAGGGCTCTGCAATCAGACTCCACCTTTAGTCCTGCTCCACAGAGAATGCATCTGCATGATTTGATATAAGCATTTAGCCATATATCAAAGCATTTAAGCCAAGAAGGCAGAACTTGCCATAGAAAGCCTTCAGAATCTGCATCATCGCCCCCTGTCATTGAGACAGCCCCAGCTGTCTTCCCCGCTGAAGCTTGGGCCAACAAAACACTTGCCTCTCACATGACACGTTCTGTCTCTGTGTGCTCTTAATAGGCTACCGTTTACCTGCTGGAATGCAACCTGTCACTTTGGCCACCTCAGATGCCTGCAAGCCTCAGCGATATTGTGCTACCCCTTTTGATCGAGGCTGTACAGAGTACGGTCAGCCAGAAGGGTTCAAGCATCAACACGCAGCTGGCAGATACCCTTATGAGGGAGCAATTTCCTGCAGAAGAACTGGCAACAACTACCTAAAAGCTGCCTCTCTGAAGTCATCTTTGTCCTATTTCACTTAGTTCGCTCTTCAAGGTTACAGCACCGCTATAATGTGCGCAATGCTTGAAGTATTTCAGATGCTGTTTGGTACCAATTCTCACCACAGGGTGATTGAAGATACAAAGATATGTAACAAGCAAACATGCAGAACTGATAGAACAACATCCACTCCACACTGAAATATGGAAAAAAGTACAGTATTTCTCAGAGGTGTTCTGGGAGCTTCCTTTCCAGAGCAGCATACCCACAGGCTATAGCTTTAAAAACGTCCTACCTTTTTGAATCCTATGTATTGACACAGTAGTTGGCATGAAGACTAGGTTCGCTGTTTTTGTATTGGGCCAACTAAAATATCTACTACTAGCATGGCATAGTCCTCAGAACCACTCATACTTACCTCCCTGCTTTACACAACATAGACAGACAGAAGGCAAGCACTCTTTTGGTCCACCCAATACAAGAAGTCCAAGAGTCTCCATCACTCTTTGCCATCACAGTGAGGTGCCTTCAATCGTCCTTCTTCCAAGGGAAACTGCTTGGAAAGCCAGTTCTCCCAAGTTTTCTTTATGTATTTCCAGTTCTAATAGGTAAGAAAGAAGTCTTGCTTCATTTACCACAAAAGGACGCAAATCAGCACCTCCTCAAAGACCACTTTGGAAGGAGAAAAAGAAAGGGAGGTTTACCCTACTCTGCCAACTGGGATCTTTGTACTGAAGCTGTAATTAAAGAGTAGGCGCTACTTCCAGTCACCTAAAATTACTACTTTCAGAGATCACCTCAGTTCTTCCTCTCTTTCACCTACAGTCAAACCTCAAGGACCACAACATGAAATAAAACTGTCTGTAGGCCTTACCAGGATCAAGAAAGGTAGCCTGCATTTCTAACATTGCACTCATTACATGCTCTTCTGAAATTCAAATATGTTGAAAAACTCTTCCTCCTACACCCCGTTTGATGGTGAGATCTGTAACTCAGAACTAATGGTGAACTTCATCTATCTGCCTAAAGGAATTTGCAACACAAAAATTAACATTCCATTTTGGGTAAATGAGGTTCTAGCTCTAATCTGGGTTATATCAGTACACTTAGTGACGCTATCCTCTGAGCACAGGGACATCTGAGGAAGACCTCACTCTCCTGAAGAACGATGCCAGCTTTGCAACAGATCAGAATTTCATTTTCACTGCTTTAAACAAAACTCTAAACATTTTTTTTTACACTGACACCCATCTTCTGAGATCCCAGGTTGAAAGGAAAAAGTGAGACACTAAGTTTCAGCCTTTGTCTCATCTGGTCCTTGGGACTGTGCTTCTTTCACACCAAAAAAAAAAAAAAATCAACTGAATTGCAATTGTGAATATACCTCTAAGACAAGAAACATACTGTTTACATTATAGGGTTCCATGGTGAGAAAGTGTCTTTGATAGAATTAGAATTTGCTTTCTTGCATCTCAAATGCAAATTTCTCTGGAGAGAGCTAAAAATAAATCTGGTAAGAAACAAAAAAAAACTCTTCAGCAATAAAATATTTTTAGTACATAAACAAACCAAAATATTCTCATTTGCATATGGTACATCATTTCCTCTGTTTTTTTTTTTTTATTATTTTATTATTATTATTTTATTTTTTAATCTTATGTGACAATGCTACTCACAAACTAAATAACCAAAAAAACAAGGTAACACTTCTGGTGCCAGATGCTGAAGATCAATAGCCGTTTCCCAAACTTTATGGCATAATTAAAATTTGTAACAGGAATAATTTTCTTTTCAACCCCTCAGGCTAAGCCTGGAATTATTGACTAAGTCAAAGCTATGTAGTATAGCATTTTTTATTATGTTTATGGATAATAGAAAAGATTTTATTGTTTTTACATGTAATCTGGTAACTATAGAAACAGTAAATAGGATGAATTCTCTATATCAGCAAAGCAACAGTTATAAATATTTTCTTATTGTTTAGGTATGAAGAGGACATGGGTTTATATAATTATCTGTTAACCATCAGCTAAACTACAGTTTGCAGGTGGATGGCTAGAATGCCCATGAATTAAAAGAACACTGAATTTACTGTCCCTTACAGTTCAGCTGCCACGAAGCCTTTGTTACAGAGAGGTATCACTACAGGGACTGTGTGCAGGGCACCTGAGTAGTCAATACTGCCTGTTGCTGGAAAAAAACATGCTGTTATCTAATTTACTAAAGTATTAAAGTGGCTTTATATTTATAATCTGAACACTCCACCTATGCTTTTTTTCTCCATCCAAGGCATTGTAAGAAAAGACATCAAGAAAGGACAGCAAACAAGAAGAAAGTGCAGTTGATCCAGAACAACTATGCTTCTCCTCTATGAAGGGAGAAACCTGGATTCTGCCACACAACCATCATTGCCACGATTCAGATTTACTGTAAGATTCAGAATTTCAGGTCAAACACAATCATTTTTGAAGCAAAAAGCTGTATATTTGTTTTCTAACTCTCAGTCCTGAAAACTCACTCAACCTTGGATGTCAGTCTGGATTGTTTCCTGCTCCAATGTCTCAATCAATGCTAATCATAACACAGGCCTAACTAAACTCCCCAATACCCATATAAGCCCATTACTTTCATTGTGTTTTCACAAATAAAATATAAGTAGGAAGTTAGTAAACATTTCTGCTGATGAAGCACAAGAACAAATACAGTATGAGTCAGCCCCTCTTTGCAGAGCTAGTTGGAATAAAATGCAGTAAACTTAATTGTGTTATGAAAGCACACGAAGTCTGAGCTTAAACAGACAGCAGGAATGCCACTTCTACACAACCACTACTTGAAGAAAAAGATGAATATATACACAAGTTGTCAAAGGCAGCTATTATGAAACTATGTCTAGCACTATATATTTGTAGTGACATTCAGGCTAAAAATTTCAGCTCCACTTTCCAGGACTGTTTCCTGAGAGATGCGTTTAGTTAAAGTTAGGCTTCTTAATCTCTTAAATGCCAAGAAGGGTTTCAATTAATTACCAAAATATAACCAGAAACATGAAACTGGAAAAGGGCAAAAGCATTGGCACCACCACTCTGTGAGAGTGGACGATCGCACTGATGCATGCCTAAAGACACCACACGACTCTGCACCAGCTGAAATACAATCCAGAGGTAAAAGTGACAGTGGAGACAATGGATTCTAGAAAATACCATAATATGTAATGAAATCCCAGTATTTTGATAGATGTATGCTCTCCTTTAGTGAGCCAGGTAGTATTTTGTTCTATATATGGTGACACATTCACGCTTCCTCAGGATGGCACACCTTTATACCATTTCTCGTTCGGATATTAAGCTTGGGATATGACAATCTGAAGACATGGAAAAATAAGTAAACCTGATTGTTTTCCCTGCCCCCGAGGCACATCTTCAAATAGGTTTCCTGCTGCCAAAGCTGACTAGTCTCTGAAAATCTTTTGGAAAGACATGCCTCCAGAAAAACATCTGAATACTTGAAATTTGCCCGAGTGTCCTCAAGTTCATCTGACAGAAATAGCACAGTTTAAGTACTCTCACTATAAAATCTCCCAAACATTTTGGGCACATGGTAGAATTTATCTACTTGTGAATATGGAAGCTTGCAATAACTGTTGCAATTTGTATGACAAAAAGCAACATCACTAACAGGGCACAAAACTAAAGCAGTGCACTTCACCTCTGGTCACTGCAAATGATGTGACAAAAACCACCATGTCTAGGACACTCGGACTGCCTTCAAGAACTCAGTTTCAGAAGGCTAAATTGAAGCAGTGTGTCTCCTCCCCCAAATACACTGCTTGACCTTAAGATTAAAAACATGTGAGTGAAAGATGGAAAATGACTAACACGCATTAAAATTTCCTTCTGCCAACACAGAGCGGCTTCATGCATCGAGGGATACATAATGCATAAAGACCTATGACAATCTGCAGATTCATAGAGACACCCCAAACAACTAGGAATAGCAAGAGAGCCGAGAAAACTAAGTTTGCAGATTTGGTCCAGTTCTCCAATGGCCTGTTTCAAGTTTTCAGAATTCACTAGATACTACCCAGGAGAGCATTCTTGCACAGGTACTGTGCCAGTACTCTTTTTATACAGCCTAAGTAATTGATGTTTCTCCTGTTGCCATGAATCTGACTTACATAACAAACATATAGAAAAAACTACCTAGCAGCAAAAAAGATACCTACATGCAATCACTGAGAAGTAGAAAAGATAGAATAAATTAGACTTTACTGGGAGTATTTCGTCATTATTCAACCATACTACATTGCTATGCCACAATACCACATTACATGCAGGTAATCTCCATTAAGTCTAATAGGATATTAAGAATATCTAAGCATGAAGGGACTAATTAGAGACCAGGCCTTAAAGAAATACAAAACAAACAAACAAAACCCTTAGAAATTTAAGTACTTTGACCACAATGATATTGCAATGAAGAAAACCATCTTGCTCATCTTCAGGAAGCACATCACATCAACTAACAGCAAATCGGACCTTCCTGTTTATAGGATAGCGTCCCAATATTACACCACCTATTTTGTGGCAGAAATCAGTGAAGACACTGTTTTTCAAGCAAAGGAAAAAAAGATAAAAACATCCATCAGAACGATGGTATCCTGTCCCTGTGCAGAGTTGAAAAAAATTTCCAGCCATTTCCAGAAAACCCCAAGTAATTGGAGGAGGAAAAAGGGACCTTGTTAGGACCTGCTATGAATGCAGAGCCCTCTCAATTAAAACTAGAGTCATATCTGCACAAGAAGTTTACACAAACCCTGTCTTCTTTTGCCTCAACTGCTAAAACCACATTGATACCCCCTCTGCATCAATCTCCGTTCTTTACTTTTCTCCAGTAAGTGACAGACTTTCAGAGAAAAGAGGTACAGGAGTGGCCAAAATAAATACAAGGCTTACCTCACTGCTGTTCACTAAGACACGCATTCTGATGAATGATGTATTGGGGGAAAAGCCAACAACCTCTCTTGGATCACTTCCCTGAGCAGCAAACGTGAAATCTGATAGAACCTACTGCTGAGTAGAGGTTATTTCCCATTCAGCACAATTTCAAAGTTTAAAGTAGCTCAAGATTACAAGCAAAAGTTTTTGGACACTTCGCAAACATCATCCTTTTTCTATATATCTACTGCGTTTTCAATTTTGCTTTATTTATTGCACCAAGATGTTGCTATCTTGTTTCATTTTCAGGCATATATATTAGGAAGCAATCATCTGCAACACCCCTCTAAAAACTGGAGATGATTTTAACAGCAAAACAACAATAATGCAGAGTGAGAGCTGGAAGTCTTTGGTTTGATATCCAGTTCTGCAGTAGATTCTTACCATTGGAGAGAGATTCATTGCGCTTCGATTTATACTTTTTTCTCAGCTTTAATATGACTGGGTTATTGAGGATCCTTCTGTAGAACTAAAATTTCAAGCCCTGCTTCATGAACACAAACTTGAAAAATTAAAATTAAAAAGAAAAAAAACTGTAATAAAAGTGTTAAAGGCAACTAGAAAAAATTTAGAATGATTTAGAATGATTAAAGCCGAAGTCAAATGACTGCTCTGTGCTGATCTAGCTGCTGATGGCTCTGCAGGACTATCTGAATCTCTTATTTTTCACAGCACCAGGACAGTGATCAGTGCATACTTCTCTAGCTCTCTAGATTTCACTACTTTGAAATGGAAGTCAAGAATCTACAGGAGGCAGCAATAAAATGAATTATTTTAAATTACCCATTGTTACCGTACCTCGTTGGTGAATAGAGCCAATCTATGTAAGAAATGCTGTCACAGAAAACCCTCAGTATTATCATTTAAAAAGAGCCAAGAAGGGACCTAGGGACATTCTGCCGATAATTGTCCAGACAGCAAACAGGCACTGAATTCTGAGGACTGAGGTCATCAAATGCAAAGTGGAGGAGGGGAGAAAAACATTCTTACAATGGACCTTCAGAGTTACCACCTTATAATACAGAACCCCAGTTAATAACTGCAACTGATGACAGCATTTGTTAATGCTATTGAAAGCTCCCCTCCAACACTAACCTGAAACAAGGCCTCTCCTTCAAATAGCCGAGCAAGTAGAGGAGGCCTGGGGCCAGAAAGTGTTCTCTTTTAGAAAGGGAAGCTCAAGATGGAAAAGAAACCATTCTGAAATTCACTTTCTGGGACATTCCCTTTCTAAGTCCTGATGTAAGCATGCCGTATTCTTTATGTATGCTCTTGATGTTTTCCTATTGCCTTTCTCAGCAAAAAGGCCTAGTTGCTTCTTGTAGACGTGGTCTGTAAATGTTTCATGAGACTACATATATATTAATCTAATAAAAAAAAATCAACATCAGAGCACAAGAACACATCTTAAGGAACTGATCCAAACCCTAAGGAACCACTTTGGAGCTGATCCAAAACCCAGATTAATTACAGATAGTAACTGAAATTGTACTTTAATATAATACTCTTACTTAATGGCGTGTTTATATTAAGGATTTATAGAATAAAGCAACAATAACTTTAAAAATGATTTAGGTATGTTAATAAACAGTACATGCAGGAGCCCTAAAAAAAAATTCAGGGTATATTAACGCTTGAATGACTTCTCCCATTCTAGCTCCCATTCAGTGCCTCTCAAGAACTGCAAGAATAAGCTGCCCCAACCCAAACTGGTCAGTTTGGCTCCATCCTCTGTGGGGCAGAGAGGCAAGTGTGTATAGCACACACTTAGCAGGCAAGCAAGGCTACTATAGTCATCTAGCAACACAACACAGTGTAAAATCAATTATAACTCATGTATAATATACAATTAACATTTACAGTAATTGCATCCTGTGGGGCTACTATTGTCATAGTCTCCCCAAAACAGTACTTAATTCACAGGAAAATTGAAAACAACAACTCATGTGAAGGGACAGAACTTGACTCACATTCAAAAAAAGGCAACAAAACCCCAAGATATCCTGTCAGCTGCAGTTGCATTTTTAAAGGGCTCTCAGTGTGCTCACTTGAAGGAGGAATCAATTCATGGCTGGCAGTCAAAGGCCGATTGTTCTGAGCTCGCTTTGATCTTTCCAATTGTCACACCCAGGCTGCAAGTTTTGTAGGAACAGTGGGCTGAAGTATTTACCAAAGCAGTAAAATGATTACAATGGAACCGAACCAGGAGCTAAGTTATTCTCGGAGCCTACTGTACTTGGTGCAAAAATAGAAGAGCTGCGATGGTGGAGTGACCTTATATTTACTGCCTGACCAGATGGCGAGAATTACTGACTTATGTAAGCCCCGAGCCTTCTTCACCATCTGACGGCTGCTGGGTGAAATCAAACAAACATCTCTGCATAGTCTTTAGTGCACAAACCTAATCATCACAAGACCTTAGAAGAAAATGCTGCAGGGAAAGGCAAGGAGTGAACAGGCCTGAAATCCTTGGATCCTGAAAAAGGTTTTTTTCCCAGCAGAACGGAGACACGGGGGTATGGCACAGCAAGGAGGTTCGTGCACCTGCTGTCCAGGCTGCATCTCTTTTACTAATGAATAAGTGAAGCCAGCCTCCAGGGCTGTCAATCTGGCACCTTCAGTAATTCATAATCCCAAAGTTCTCTAAAAATAAATAACATGAAAAGAAACACAAGTTGTCTCACTAGCAGTGGTTTGACAGGTATCTTGGATAGCGTTAACTCGCCACCTTTTTTCCTCCTTCAAAATACCAGCTAAATCACCTATTTTGAAGACTCTAAAAACAAGCACACATAGGAATAACACAGTACATTAGACTAATGGCAACTGAAGAAAACAATAACCAAAAAAACCTATACTGGTATGTGTGCACATGTATGCAGAACATTTCTATTTAATATAAGGTAGTGTTGTGCAGCAACAATTCTCATCCCATTGCGCTAATGCAAATCATCAAAAGAAATTTCATTTGACTAAGCTCACTTACACTAATGAAGAAAAGGTACAATTCGGGATCACAGGCCCCCAAAGGAATTGTACATAACACAATGGGCCTGATTCACTTACATCATTTTTACCAATATAATTTTATTGGCAGCAGTGAAATAGCTCCTCACTCGCAACATGGAAACAAAGACCAGAATTAGGCCGAATGAGTTTCTGAACAGCATACCACTGTAAACTCAAGCCAGATCCTGAATGAAGAAAGAAAAAAAAGACTAAAAATCTTTCATCACCACATGACAGAAATGGTATTTAGACCTGTATACTATGTAATGTTAGTTATTCTTTCAAAGTTAAAATCTGGATGAAAACTGAATTTGCTGTGTAGTATATACATACTTATTACCACAAAGAAAATAATTGGAAAATGGGGAAAAGAAGTATTTCCTCTCTCAAAAGTTCTTCATGAAGGAAATCTGCTGTGGCACGAATGGAGTTGTTCCCAATTAACGCAGGCTGGAGACACACATTTGAATCTCAGTATAACATGCTTGCATACACATGAAGAGTAACTTTGGGGGAAAAGCAGTTAACAGGGCTTCCCAATGCCTAGAAAGTCACTGTTTCAGCTCTCACAAAACCATTTGCAAATTTTAATAGCTTAAAGATTCCTGCAGCACTCAAACTAGTTACAAAGCTTTATCTGTTGCTGTTATGCAAAGCATGAGAAAGAGGCCAGGAAGAGACTGGTAAGCCAAGCAAAAGAAAAACACAGGTTGAGTGTCAGGGGAAAAAAACACTGGATGTTAAAAAGATAAAATAATGGAAGTAATTCCTTAGGAAGATAATATTTCCTGGGACATTAAAACTGGCTCTTGGAAAAAAAAAAAAAGACTACTGGGAAAGCATTATTTTTCGAAGCAAAAACTTGACATTAATGTTGCAAACGAAGAACTAAGCAAGATTTATTAAGTGTTGTGTTCGGGGCTTCTACTGAAAATTTAAAATACCTAGGACGGAAAGTTCTGTTGTCACAGCTAGCCACACAAGTGCTACAAGGGCTATTTAGCGCGTGTACATTGGTGTCACCTTGGCACAGCCCACAGAAGGAAAAAAAAAAAAAAAACCAACAACAACAACAACAAAAAAAAACCACAACAACAACCTGGAATAAGCCAAGAATGAACAAGGGAAAGAACCTCCTTAATCTTTATGGATCTGCCATGCCCTGCTCACATGCAACAGGTACTCAGTTTGTGCAAAACAGCAGCATAAAGCATTTCCAATCCCCCAAATATTTGCAGCAGATTGAACTGTTACAGAACAGCAACCTCAGCATCCACAGATCACCTTGTTTAAAGCAACCTTTATTGACAATAGTGTGCCAAATACTCACACGATCTTATCATACTTTTACTCTACTAATTAATGCAGTGTTTTGCTTGCTATGCTTTGTTTCTAAAAAACAATGCACTGCAAAGATGAGGGATGCGGATTTCCTCCTATTTCCAAAAATACATGCACGTGCAAAAACAAGTCCACTCCTGTGGACATGCAGCACACGCTGCAACAGCTGAAAGCAAAACAAGCTCCCACATGCAGCAACTAACAATGCCCAAAAGATTTTAGCATGGAAGTAGGTTGCATGCTCTTACCTTGCGGGGACGTATTCGGTAAACCAGATTCATTCTCTCCCATTTCTAAAAGTGATAAACTCCTCTGTAAGGAACCAAGCTGTTTTTACCAAGTTGCCTCGGTTGCTGTGCAAGTTTTGACCTCCTGACTTCCAACTACAGCATGGTAACAGTATACCTGACTTTTTGTGAATAATTAGTATCCTGCTTCCTGAGTTACCTGGGCTTGCCTGACCTGTTTCTCTATAAACTGACATCATATCCTTTGATCTCTTTTGATTAACATGTGCTTCAGGCTACACTGCTTTGTCTTATTTTGGACTCTGCTGCTCATTTGTTCCCCACCCTTTACTTTCACTTTTATGCAGAAAGCTACCTGAACAACATTTATCTTCCGCAGCAGGTGTTTTAGTCAAAACGCCAAAGCCTGCAGAAACTTTGCAGCCGAATGTAAAGATTCTTTGAATTTGCATTTTGTAGGAGAATTGAGAGTAAACGATAACCATCGAGCCAGTCTCTCTAGGATGAGAACTTTGCAGCCTCAGTTGTTCACCACAGAGAAAGAGGGCTGCAGACGATACAGGTCCCACTGCCAAAATCTTTGCCAAGAACTCCAAACCTAAAAAACAAGAACACCCTCCCCCCCGTCTTTCACAAAGATTATCTACAGGGAAGATTCTCAACTTGAACACTGCAATTTTGACATTGTTTTGACTGTGTGACAGAAAGGAATTATAAACAACAGAAAATGTTATTTCGCTTTTCTTCCCATCCTGCTCCAGCACACAAGAACACAATTTTTTTCAGATAATCTTATCCTGACTTCAAGTTGAGTTCCAAGGAAATATTTGCTCTTTTCTGCTGTAGAAGTCAAATAAGTTTCTGGTACTTTTGTGATCAATTTGTTAAATAAGTACACCTGTCTCTGCCGACAAAGTTAGTTTTATTTTAACATTTACATTTTCAACTATCAACAAAAGAAATCAAAGAGAAGCCACAGCACTATCTTACAGGAACTTAGTAACGTTCACAAGGTTAACCTCTGTCTCAATTACACTCAAAATCAATCACTTTAGACTTGCTTTTTTATTTTTATTTTTTAAAACAGAAGAAATTAGGTATGTGTTTATATCTAAACTGCACTACTGTTGTTTTTTCCCCAGTTATCTTAAATTCCAAAATAATTATTTATTAGTACAGAAAATAACAGGCAGCCTTTCAAGAAAATTTATCCAGACTAGATGAAGCGCACATTTGATGTAAAATTTCTGAAACAAACTATACTAATTAAAACAAAGCCACTATTCAGGAAAAAGACGGTAACACTCCTTAACCTTATCATCATATAGACGGAAGTAGCAAAGTATTTATGTCCTCTAGTGATTCATTGTCAACTCTGTGGCAACTTTGTGTGCACATAACTATGATACTTCCTCATTTACATGCACAGCTTGCTCTCAACCATAATTTAATAGCTGAATTTACCTACAGAAGTTAAGTCACCCCAGATATTAAGCAACTGCACATACTCCCTTCCTGGGGACCATGGAGGATCCAGTACAAAAACTGTTTCTTGACCAGATCTGGGGAAGTTGATGATCTAGTACCTAGTTCTGAATATACAATCTTGATTTGCTTGACATAGTTAAGAAAAATGAGTTTATTTATCAATGAAAATCTACAATGCAAAGCAAGATACATACGGTGAGACAGAGACATCTAAAGCATTTCTGCCCTCTCCAAACACAAACTGTCCATCTCTCCAAAGACAGCAATCCTTAAATATACTACAATATAATAGCTGCTTAATACAGGAGAAATTATACTGAGTTGTTTTTATCTTCAATGCCATATTCTGAGTAGTCCTTCCCCTTATAAAGAGAGCTACTAATTTCAATAAAACAGAAGCTTAAGGAGGCAACAAAAAATATCTTAGCTACTGAGTAGCAACATGCTCCTCAAAGAATGAGCTTCTGATTTTAGGCATTTAGCATCTATAGAAATATTTTGTAGTTTAAGTTGCAGCATTTTATCACATCTTCTTCAATTAACTCTAATTTATTTTTAAGAATTCAAGATTTGAGAGTGATATTACTGAAAATACTTCTTCCTTTGCAAAGAAGTATAGCAGCAGGAGTAGTGCAAAAAGGACTGAATTTTCACACTCTTCCAACAGTGACTAATGGTGAGAAATGGCCGGGTTGGTTTTATGTTCTCCTAAAGCTGTTTGTTGTGCTCAGTTGTATGAAATGATTCAAATGGAGTGCTTTCCAAAGGAATAACTCTTAATTCATTCACTCCTTAAGAAAGGCCCAAGTGTGGAAACATAATGGGGTCTTTGTTCTGCCTGTAGAAGAAAACAGAATGTTATTCTGTATATTTACAATACAGAAACAGCAATGTTTCTTGATTCCAACAAGTTCATTTGACAAGACAATGAACAGAAATATAATTTGATGGTGATAGTAATTCCAGGCTACAAGAGCGAAAAGCTAAATCTTATGCTGCACGTAGAACTGTGCCAAATAGGTAACTGCATCATACCACAAATGTCACTAATGAGTGCATGCATAATTTCAGTGTTATTGGAAACAGAGTACTCTCCACCAACAGAAACAAGGCCAGGCAAGATGTGTTGTTTGGATGTTTGACTAGTGAGGAGAAAAAAAAAAAAAAAAAAAAAAAAAAAAAAAAAAAGAAAGAAATCTGCTCTATCATGGATGAGATTTTCATCCCACATTCCTCTGGCTTGGCTGAGGTTTGTTTGTTGTTGTTTCTTTGTTTTCCAGTTCCGATTTTGGTAAACAGTTTTTTTCACCGGTTATTAGGCAGCAGTGGTATATAACTTCATCACCACTCTGGAGTTTAATGGGAAACAAAGTCAATTTGTTCTCATTTATTTCTAAGCACTAATTACAGCTCATTAGAGCTTTGTTAGAAAATTACTTGCCATCAGAAAAATATCACATTGTTGAAACAACTGTTTTTCTTGTGAAATGATCCAGTTCTAATGAGTCTTCCATTCAGAAAGTTTCTTCAGTCCAAAAATGTTCGGTGTCAAAGGGTTCCCCCCTGCCAAAAAAAAAAAATAGTATCGAGAGGCTTCAAAACACCACTCGAACCTGCAACATACTTTGTGGGCAGAACAAAACTAAGAAATTAGGTCTTCCATATCCATCAGAAGTGTTTTATCCCTTGGGTGCTTTGTTGGAGGACTGTTTCCTCCAACATGAGGAAATGAGCAGGAATCTCATTTTTTAAAAGCACCTTCAGCAAAACAGATAACTCTCAGTTCAAGCTCTGCCCGATCCCTTTTCTCAGGGAGGAAATCACATTGCATAACAATGACTACTCAATATCCTGATTTGTAAAACTGAAACAAGAACACCTTGACAGCTTTCCAAAACAGTTGTAGCTTTCCCTCCACAGAAAACAAGTGCTTTGTCGAAATGTTGTTTCTAAAGTTTCTTTACACAGTTTTTAATCCGTTCCTGCTCCTGTTTTCATTCACGCAGCTTTGGCAACCAAATCTCAAAAAGAGGTTAGCAATCAAAATCACCAATGGCTTCCTAATTCATTTTTACTGTTTTTAGTCATCCTACTTAATGCAAAAATAGATGAGTGTTGAAAATAAATATCAGCTCAAGCTGACTTCAACTGAGAGATGAGAGCACAAAGGCCAAAGCTACACATGCAGTACAAAGTCAGTACATAGGAGGTAGAAAAAAGTTAGCTTCTCCTTTTCCCTTGTAATTTCGTCTCTTTGGTGTTAAGTAAAATAAAATTATGCAAACAAGTATATAAATATGATGCATGGGAGATGCTTTATAATTTGCATCTGCAACTGATAGGATTGCAGAGTATAAGAGATCTAGTAGGAAGGGTGACAACTTTTACTGCCCTTCCATCCACTTAATTATTTATTAAGGCACTGGACTTAAACGAGCACTTTTTAAATATGCTATTTGTTTTACTTTAAAATCTCTGCACGATTAATTTCCACCACCCTTACTTTTGATGAATCTTGCAGTTATAATTGAAAGCAACGGATAAAATGAATGATTAAAGTAAGCAGCTTAAAAAAAGAAGAGCATAGGAGTGAGGGAGTGAAAAGTGTTTTTCTAATTTGTTGGCAAGACATCTAATACTATAAATGCTAACTAATACTGAATTCTATCTTGCACAACTAAGAAGTAAATCTTACTACTCTAGGATCACACTAGGAAGTGCAAAGCCTAAAAACTGATAAAGGGAATCAAAAGCTGATTTTTTTTTTAAGTCAGTATGTTATCCTTTCTCTACATTTCAGAGAAAGCTTCTATTCAAAGCACTAAAAATGGGTGACCCTGAGTTTAGACTTTGGGAAGATAAACACCTACCACTAGATCCATCCAGCATTGCTGGGAAGAACTAATGTTTAAGTAGGTCAGCTTGTGCTCCAGCCACACTGGTAAACTTTTATGAAAAAATATACTGCATAAAATAGTGATTGAATGTGGAGATGGATTGTCAAGCCAACGAAGACTTGGACTCAGAAGTATCTTCTGTCCCAGCAAATATAGAACAACCAGAAGGAATCCTAGTGATTGAATATTTAAATGCAATGATTTTTTCCAACAGAAGAGCAGTAAAATGTGTGTGCGTGCACATATTTAGGAGAAACAACACTATGCTAACACATTAGCTCACTTCCTTAGACTGCCACGTAACAGCAAGGCAGCCATTTCGAGAACTGTAGGGAGCTGCAGCGCATACACCCCATCAGGTGCTGCAAGCAGGCACAGCTCCCTCCAGAATCGAGCAAAGTGAGAAGATTCAGCTTTCGCTTCTCATCAGCTAGGCAAAACAGCAAGCCTCTACATGGATTGTCCAACAGACGCTTTTGATACATGCATGCCAATTGATAACTAAGGGGGCATACTGACAGAAGGTTGCCACTAAAACGATATTCCTAAACCCACGCCTTCCTATTATAGCCAGCAGACTTGCTGCTTACTTGTGCCAGCTGTGGGTTTCTGAAGCTGTGATAAACCGATTCAAATCACTAACCCCACAATTTCACCAGCAGAAGGCTACCCACTCTTTCTCTGTCACTTCTGTTTTCTGCCACTTTAAAGATGTTAATCAAGCCACAAAGGAGCGCAGAACATGGGAACTTGACAGCTTTTTTTGGCGCTAACAAACTGTTAGGTGAGCTCAGCCTCTTTAATCCCGCAGCACCGTGAGGTATACGCTTACCCCAAGCTCATGCTTACTCTTGAGGCAATTTACCATCCCCTCTTCTCCAGTGAGGCACTTTCACATTACATCTGCTTACAGCCCTCTGCAGATAAAGCACATCTCATTAGTCTGTACCAAAGCACATCTCATTAGTTTTTAACAACTATGCTGTAAAATCATATGGGTAGGTGACATGGCATTTGGACTGTACAAACTAAGGCTCAAGTGCTGGCCTGGCGCACCTTCTTTGACAGCAGGAAAAACACATCACAACTGAACTGGGCTTCAGACTGAATAAATTCTTCATTTTTTCCCAAACTACTCCAATTACTTATAACTCCCCATATAAAGCATTTCTAGTGTGGAATAAAATTCCTTATTGCTATCTGCATCTTTCAATCATCTATGCAGTACTCCTAAAAAACAAGAGGAGCTATATTTTGAGAGATAGTAGAGGCAGCAAAAATCTTATTCTTTCTCCCCAGATGAAGGGAAAAAAAAAAAGATCTGTAGATTAGCATTGTTCTCCCTTTCTCCACAAATCTGCAATAAACTTTTATTTTTCCCCAATTCCACTTGTGGTGATGTACTTTTGGAAAACACATCTGTTGGCTTTGTGTTTATTAGTATGCAGTTATTGCATTACTTAATATATTTACTTAATATATTTTCACATGGATTTGTTTTTTGTTTTTTAATACAGAACCAGCAGAAAAAATGAGATCTAAAATATATTATCCATGTTCGTTTTCCCTGCGTACACACCATGCGCTTGTTTCATGTGCTTTAATCAATAAATAGTCTCAGTATCAGACGGGGTGTTATGTAAGGCAAATGAAACAGCACAGAAGCCAGAAACAAAGATGAGAAGTTAACTATGTATATGTAATTAGGAAAAGGAATCAGAATCTTGGTTTCAAATAATGCTCATGGCACACACACACAGAATTAACTTTTCTGCTCTGGGTTGATCTTTCCATGACTTCCTATATTTGAGTCCCCTGAGAAAAACAAAAACACAACAGAAATTACTATGGTATGAGGCAGTAGAAATCTAAAGAAAACCCATGAAAAAGAAACACTGAAATTGTCTAAACTAGTTGATTTAAAGTATCATTTGAAAACCCAATTTACATAATTTAAGTCTTCTCAACCAATGTTCTAATTCATTAGTAGTAGTGCTGAAGTTTCCTAAGAAGTCAGCAGGAGTTCCAATAGAATTCTGAAAACCTTGAATACTTTTGCAATTCCTTACCAAAGCTTGCAAACAAACAGTTATTTATAGTTTAAATTTATATAATTTGGTTGTAACTAAGAGAACACATCCCATAACATTATGGAAGTTGGACACCCCCCACCATCTCAGCAGCAAGCAGTCACTGTATTGTAGAGACAGAAAAGCTAAAATAAGATTTTGTTTGCTTTAAATGTATTGTTCCTTACTCATCTTCTTGGTTCAATTACAATATTTTAGTGTATTTTGCTGCCTTAGAACCTATTATGGGGGGAATAAATACCCAAGAGGTCAGACACTCAGATGTGATCACAGACTCATGAGTCTTACACTTGGAATCCTTTCCTTCATTTATATTGCAGATTAGGCTACAATTTCAAATACTTGGAACCAAAGTTTGTGACACCAGTGTACCACACCATTCCTTGAATCATGCCATTTGTGTTTAAATTAACACACCTGTACCAGCAGATACTTAAACGTGCAGATGACGGGAAGGAACAACCTTGGCAACAGACCAAAGCAGTCCTCAAGAATAAAAGTTACCACAAAATGTCATCTAGAGAATAAAACTTACCACAAAATGCCATCTAGAACAGTTTACCCAAAGCTTTCTCATGAATCATCACAAGCTGCAAAACATTTCTTAATACCCTGTAGCAAACTTAGGACTCCTAATGTAAGTATAGACCATTAAAAAGACAAATAGTAAGTCAGAACCTGCAGTTTACAACATAAAGAACGAAGGAGAAAGACAATTTTGTTAATGACAATTGCCTCAAGGCTTTGGCTATACAAATCAAAGCATTTCAAACGTTTTCACCTGATTTTCTGAGTGTCTCCACTTACAAAGCAATAACTCTACACAGTCGGCTGCTGCTATCTTGTGCCTGCTTTTGCAAGGGGTCAGAGAGAAAGACAGAATAGGCTGTGCAGAAAAAATACGATTAGATGAAAACACTGATTTTCGTCTAGATTACTCAAAGTTTGATAATTACAAACTATCTAGCAAACATAACGGACTTTTTCACAGCTTCCATCAAAACATTTCCATAGACACGCACACTGTATTTTGATAGCTGGTCATGTTTCAGTACACCAAATGCTGCAAGAAGTTTCAGCTTTAACAGTAATTAACAAGAACACTGAACCCAATAATAAAATCCAATAATTAAAAAAAGAAAGAAACAGGCCTCCTTTCTCTTCTCACTGGCACTGGCTCACACTCTCGTTGATATATGCAGGGGAGGGGGAAGAAAAAAAAATTAAACAAGATGACTTCCTTTGTGATCAAAAGTAACATCTTGAGTTTTAACAGCTAATATGCTTTAGCCAATTCAGACAATTCAGATAATTGTTTCATAGTGAAAGATACAGCTTGATTATGAGCTACAGCTATTTTAGTAAAAGGGCTCTGTTAAAAGTTGACATTAATAGAAGTCTTCTGAAATGCCTATTACTAGACAGTGATGATTTCATGCTGACACTACTGAAATGCCCTTTGAATCTGTAAAATAAATAAATAAATAAATAACAGATGACAGCCTTTAACTCCTGAAGAATGGCATTCAACACGAGGAAATGCTATTCTAAAGCTTGTCAAGATAAATAAAAAGCAATTGATCTCAGAAGCAGAAATGTGTTATCTTTATTGTATTCCGTGGAAGCAAAGCAATATTTCAAGCAGTAGAGGTACCAATCCATTGCCCTTAACATCAACATAAATATGCACTACCTCCAAAGCAGCAGCGTCTCTGCCTGCCTAGCCCCCAGCTACAGGCTAACTTCCACTTGCAGGCACCCACAGCTAAGTTATGCAGCTACAGACTGAGCTGGACAGCACAAATGAAGAGGAAAACTCTTCCCCTCCCCAGCCCCATGTTAGTTTCAGCTCCTCACACCAGGGCAGAATGGGAAGTTGTGTGACAACAGCTGAGGATGTAGGGGAAGATAGGGCTCTTTCCAGTGTTACTGTTATCACACTAATGCTACCACAGAATAATCCTGCATGCACTCTTGGTATTTCACGATCTTGTTTGTTACCTTGCTAGTTTCCAGTTTCAGGCATCTTTTCTAGAATCGCAAGCACTTTTCCATCACCAGAATCTTCAGGATCAGGGGCTTTTGCTTTAAGTATAGCTACTGAGCACAGAAGTAATTATTCGAAGAAGTCCTACTGCCTCCAGACAGGACAGCTGCATTAGTCTCTCCAGCTGCCTTGTCCCAGTATTAAAACCCTGTAATTTCCACAGCATTGGTTAAATTTGGAGAAAAAATCACTTGAAATTAAGACTTTTCTGAGTACAGTAATCTCACCAATTCCTTCATCCACAGACACAGCAAGGCAAGTAGATACATAAAGTTTCACAACCTGAACATTTTGAATGATTTCAGTGAATGAACGAGCCATAGTAAACAGTCAAGTGAAGAATGGCAATGATAAACGAGTATTTAGTAGAGATTAAAAATACTTAGCTACACTCACAAGTAATTAAGTGTTTAGAAAATTACTAAAATAATTACATTTTGTACAATTATTTCACAAACAAAACAAGCTTGCCATATTGTACCATGGAACCGAGTAAGTTGAACAGTTCTGGAGGAGAAAGACTAACAGCATGCAGTGTTAGAGAATACATTGCCCAGATACATGAGAAATCAAAGTATGTACATATATAATGAAAGCTGCAGACTGCTGAAAATTAGTCTCTGGTTTGGCTCTTAATTTCCTGCAGATATTCAATTACCCCTTCATCACTTTCACTCCCTTGCTCTCCATACCAGAGTATGGTACCATGAAAGCAAAATTTAGACGAACAAAAATATGAACTCCCATTCTACTAATTTTGTTTGCAACTGAGTTCATGAAATACAGAAGCTAGAGTTGCAACCTGATTTTCAATTATTTATACTTTGCTGCCTTTCTAATTTCACATTTTCCATTCCATTATAGTGATCTTTCCTTCATATGCACATTCAGTTTTTAGACAAAAACAGACACTTGCCAAGGCGGTATGCATTCAGGCCACTGACTGCCATTCTGTTTGATTAGTGAAACCTGCTCCAAATTATTGGCTCACATTTGCACTTTATTTTGACTAAACAGTAAGTTTTGCAACTTAACGCCTTAGGATACTTTCGTCTGACTGTGTAATATCCACAGGTATCTTTCAAATTGAACAATTACAGTGGGATAAAAGGTTACAATATGTATTCGATACATGATATTAATTTACCTTAAAGCCAAGACAGGATCAGTTTTGTAGAGACTCTCTCATGTAGGCATATTTTCAATCTGACCTCAAAGACCAGACATTAATTCTCTGCAAAAGAACATATCACATTTCATAATACTATCCATTGAAAGAGAAATCCAACTATTTACAACGATTTAGCTTCCTAATACAGATAGAAGATGCATTTTCCTGACCATGCGGCAGAGAAGTAGAATTTACTTGTAAAACATGCTGGTACTTAGGAAGCATTTCCCACCAGCAATCTATTATCCATGCAAATCCCCAAATTCCCCTCCTCCTTTCAATGAAATGCAAAAGGTGTCCATGTGCTCATTCTCCAAGCAAAATAAGGCAGCGCAGTACATATTTAAGCAGTCTCCATGTATATCGAAGTAACTCAGTACTAATCAAAGCTTATTCTACTGATAACTACGTTAATAACGCTCCGTTGCTGCACTACAAAAATTATAAAACAAAGAAAGGATCAATAGTAACCAAGTTGTGCTGATGTAATTTCCTACAAACACAATCATATTGTGGCAATGAAGAAATAATCAGGGTGGAGGAAAACCTAAAAGAAAAAAAAAAAAAAAAAAAAAAAAAAAAAGCCATGCTGATGCTGCAGCTTCTTTTCCAAGGCCTCCCATTGACATTCCCAATGCAGAACCTAAGAAGTGCCTCCAATACACCATTTTCCAAGACTGCAGCCAGCACTACTCCAACTAAATACACTGAACTAACAGAAGCACGGTTTTCATCTACGAAACACTACGCTTTCAAGTAAATTTTATGGATTCGGTGTAATGCTGTAGCAGACATATTGAAACAAACTTCTTTGCGCAGACAGGAAGATGGGAAAAAGGTGGGTGGAAGATGAATGGGCTTTTCCATGTTTTCCTAGGTATGAATTCAAAAGTCTGACTAAAGTTGTCTTTTAGCTAATGGGGAGAATAAAAGCTAGAAAATAAGATGTAAAAAGACATGACCAAATTTATCATCTGAAGATAAATAAAACATACACACAACTTATAGTACTAAAGCTATTCAGACTTCAGTTGCCATTATATTTGCCTTCAGGTTAACCCTGCATAGTTAGAATTCATCAAAATGGAAGAACAACAGGAATATAGCTCCTTTATCATTACAGATTTGAACCCTGTCAGAGACAGGTAAAATAATTTGGGTTGGGAAGGTCCTGGGAGGTTGCCTGGCTGCACCCCATTGAAAGCAGGAATGACATCAACATTAGATCAGGATGCTCAAAGCCTCAAAGAGTCAAGTCAAATTAAAAAGGAAATATCACAGTCCTGAAGTAGCTTCATGCTTTACCCTTCAAAGACCTGGTCCCCAATGAGCTGTAGTAAAACAGAAAGAAAATTAGAATCAAGTAAGATTTACTAACTTCTAAAGAGGAACGTTTCCTCAAGAGTCACAAATATGATATTGCACTACTATTCTTCAAAACAATGCATTTAAAACTATAAATGCCCACGTAAGCATGTATTAGCAGTCTTACTGGGCAAGATAAAAGGAAAAAAAAAAACACTGTCTTTTCCCTGGACCAGCTACAGACTTATTTGCTCACAGATCACAGATAAAAGCTTCACGTTAAAACATTTTATCTGTCTTACAGTTTTACTGCTCAAAAGATGAACTCTGAGATTAAATCCAACTTTCTATTAAGCTCTGGAGATAGTCACATCCCATCCAACTCATACAACTTTAGGATCTGGACGTCAGTAGTAGATACGGAATATATGAGCGAAGCATTTCAGAAAGGCATTAACACTAATACGGCTTACATACGTGCATCAAGGGAAAGATAGCCACTAAGTTATGACACTATTCAGCCATGATCCACAGGTATAGGAAGAAGCTGACTGTACAGTTCTTGACAATTCAAAAAGGTTCTCCTAAATTTGCCCACTTAGAGGAGTCTCACTTTTAAGCATCTACGAGGAGAGAAAGGGAAAAAAAAAAAAATCAAACTAATCAAAGACTTTTTTTTTATCAATGTTTTTACAAATTTGAAGAACAAATGTTGTGCCAAATTTAGATGATCCAGAATGTTGTCGTTTTTTGGTGCTGTGTGTTTTTTTTTTTTTAATTGAAAACCAGATGAAATAAGAATTTCAAAAGGTCAATGGGCTGTAATTTTATCTGGTTTTCCATATTTAAACATTCACAACACTACTTAAAATATGCAGAATGTTTTAAAACTTTTCTGTCATTATGGCTAATTACTGCAGGATGTCACCCTCTGTCCATCTTCTAGATATACAGTTTTTTAAAAAAAGGATGATATGTTTTGTCCATTTACACAGTAATTATGAGAGTTAGAATCAGGGAACTGAAAAAGTCTTGTTTCAGTTTTCCCCTTTGCTACGTAGGGACAATTTTCATAACTGAATCACCTTCCTGTGCAGGAATGATTATGTTCAGAATCATTTCAGCTTATTTTTTGTCCATGCCACCTTTATCTAAGTTTCAAGCAATTAGCAAAACATACAGATGGGGACTCCAGAGTAATTTAAGTAGGCAAGTACTAGCCGAAAGAAAAAACTCCTGTTCACAATTCTGCAGAAATTATGCTATTCTCAGCAGACAAAGTTTACATTCGAGGAGATCAACTGTTTTGCTGGAAGAGAATGTGGCAAATTGGAAAAGAAATCCCCTTTGACTTAGAAGCATAGTTGCTATGTTTCACAAGAGGCTCAGCAATCAGCGGATAGAGAGGGTGGGAAGAGGAGGGAAGAATACAACAGCTAACGGATTAGATGTTGTCACTTATGAATCCATCACCACGCTTCCTCAGATTATGAAAATGAATTTTTCCAAGTAGTACATTTTATGCTTGACAGATTACAGATCAGTTTACACATTCAAAACTGGAGTGCTCCAATTTTACAAGAGTTCAGGTCTTTTGAGACCGTCATTTATTATATGGCTTGACACAAGTCAAGAGAAACATTCAAGCAGACAATGCCGCCGACACTTCCAGGCAATGAAATGGGTGAAGTTACAAACTCCGTAATGATCACTTCAGCAAGCCTGAATTTAACACTTTTTCCCTTGACTATACAGCTGGCTCCGAAAGGTCATTAGACTATTATATTCACTGTTATGTAGAACAGCACTATACACGTGCAAAGTTTCTATAGCAACACTTTCTTAATTCACTCTAAGCAAAACACCAATTAGCTTTTTATTATATCCAATTAAAAAAATCTGCACACTAATTGACAACCTCTCTACTCAGAATTTAAGCTTATGCAAAAGAAATTGCAGTGAAATTTTCTTTGGTAATAGCTTACTTCCTATTCTTCCTCCTTAACAGAACAGTAAATTATTCTTGATAAGGGCTACACACTTATTCTCAATCTAAAGCATTTAGACCCACAGACATAACCTATCCTGGTATGCCTTAAAGATTAGCAGAGCCTCAAGATTACAGGCTTCTGAAAGGCAACAGAAATGTAATCAACTGACTTATTTCTGCATCACAGGAAATTGGGCATAGGCCTATGCACCTGGAGAGCATGCAAGAGGCAGCCAGCAAAATGTTTCTCTTTGGGAGTATTTAAGTGTGCTGAACCAAGGCAGAGAGATGGCAAAATAGCAGCCCGCAAAGTCAAATTCAGTAGAGCAGCAGAGACATTTTCATTTGCTTCTTAACAGTTATTGGTAGTGTTTTTTCTGTTGTCTTCTACACAGCTGGTGCTGACAGCTTCTTTGTATGCCACTTCACATAGTACGTATCAAGATATGTTACTCCAAAAAGAGTTGGTGAGCACAGTATAATGAGAAACACAGAGATGCAGAGTATCAGAAGTAATCAGCAACAAAGAGTAAAGGGTCCTTTCTCAGTAAGATATTCTGCTGGAAACAGAATGAAAAAAACATCTTTCCCTTTATACCCTTTATATTTCTTCCAGGTGAGATGCTGGAATCCACCTTAGAAAGAAATAAATACATCCAGGACAAAGCAGCACACGGCTCCTCTGACAAACAGGGCATGGCCCAATCAAGACTTAACGGTGCTTAATGAAGTAGCAGTAGGTCTCTAGATTACCCTTAGGAACTAGCAGAAACTAATTCTATTCTCGTCATCTTACTCTTATTTACTTCCACTGTCTTATACTGCAGCATTAGTACAAAACAGTAAGGCATCTGACAAGTTCTTGGGGGACACGATAGCAGTAACCAAGTGTTTCTATTAAAAGGCTGACAAAAAGAAGGAGGTGTTAGGGTGGTCTTTGAATCCTACCATTGTATGTGAGAGAGGGTATTTCCACATGTGGAGATACATATATGACCTTGGAGATACAGCAGCTGTTGCAGCATATGGCCATCTGCTGCGAAGTCTGTAGGGTCATCAGTGAGCTTTTTATTGTTGTTGGTTTGTTTTCCTCCTTTGTCTCTTTTTTTTCTTTTCTCTTTTTCATTTTTTTTTTTTTTTAAGCTTTCTGCATTGGCATTTCAAGCCATTTAATATTTCAGCAAGTTGGTCTAACCCATCAGGTAAGCATTACACGCCCAGTGTATTTCAGGAGAAGGGTTAGAGCAAAGTTCAAAGGCAGCTGGTAAGGGCAGAGCCGTGCAGGCAGATGCGAGGCACCTGCAGCAGCCCAGATCACCTTCAGCTGCTCCCTGGGAACATCTGCATTCTGAGCAGCAGCCAGGTTCCAGCCAGACATAGCAATTTTTCAAACACATCATCACTAGATGTCTCCTCCGTACTTGCTTCTCTGATTTGCCCTCTGTCCAGTGTGAGTGCCCTGAGCAGCCACGTTCATTTGGTCAGGCAGGCGTTGTGTGACGTGAAATCCTTCGGGGAGCCTTGGGAGAGTGAAACAACAGATATGATTTCTGGCAGTCTCACCACTGCCAAGAAAACACCTTCGACGGCCTAAAATATGAACCCGAGCCAGATGTGCAGCTATCCCAACCTCCATGAAAGTAAACAGTAAAAGCAGACAGTTCACAAATCAGCGTGATCAGGTATATGCTTCGGCTCTGCACTCCCTGTTGTGGCGTTTAGTGTTCAAAGTACCTGCACTAAAAGAAGAAATTGCACATTTGGTTGCATGTAAGAAATACAGACCTACACTCTACTTTAAAGACTCCAAAAGCAATGTTTTCTTGTTTGATCGACTTTTTTTTTTTTTTTTTTTTTAATACCATTTTGCAGGAGGGCTTACTGCAATTAAGTTGTCTTTGTCTAAGTATAAAAGCTCAAAATATTCTGTTATTTCCAAGAAGTAATGGGATGGCTTTGTTGTATATCTAAATTACTCACCCACTGTTATGACCTAACACAGAACTAAAAGTAGATTAGAACAATAGCCTTATGTGCACGGATTTTCAACAGTTCTGAAACATTCTTTTTGACTCCTTTCATTTACTTTTCTGATTTTGAAACAAAACACAGAAGCATGATTGCAGCAAATTTTGATAACTACCATGGATTTATCTCTCTCTCAATGAAAAGCATTACAGAAAAACCTTTCATCCACACATCTTTCCAATTTCTACACACTCCTCTGTAGGCAATACCATGCACTGTTATTCCTGGTTGATGAAAAGAAGAAAAAAGAAAAACCACAATTTTCCCACAACATCGTTGAACCACTGAAAAGGTGGTGTTTTCAATCCCAAATTTGAACATAAAACTTGAAAAGCAAGATGACTATAGAAGATGACTTCACCAAGAAATGAAGAAAAAAAGGTATCGGCTTTGTGAACTTAATAATCTGAACTTCCTAACCCCAAACCTAGAAAAAAAAAAAAAAGTGTTATTACAGCGTTAGAAGTAATGAAAAAGTTAGCCTCATAAAGCTAATTCAACATTCAGTGCTTGAATTCTTGATACTCTATTAAAGATGTATGACAAGATCTCCAACTTGCAATCAGATCAAATAAATAGTGAGAGGTTCTCCTTCCTTCATGCTGTCATCACTTCACTTACTATAAGCTGAAAGTAGGGATAGATTCACTGCTTCTTATGAAACATTGGCCTTGGAAGCAGAACTGCCACATCTGTAAGCTGTCAAATTAGAAATCCTAAGCAAATACAACTAGAGAATGATCTGAGAATATGACAGAGATCATAACATGCCATGACTGAGAAGTTATTGCATCTTTTTTAATTTTCATGAGGCCTCCCCAAGCTCATGCTTTCATCATCCAGAAAAACAAATACAACAAATAGGCAGCCTTGCTACTGGAAATGACCAGCTCATACCTACAGCTGATTATATCAGCCTTCCTAGTTAATCATTTCAAACTTAGGTTCAAAGACCTAAAGATAAGATAGATTCAGTCTGAACAGAAGCAAGCGTCTCCAAGGGTCCTGCCATCTTGTGGTCAGGAAAATTTGGCCAATTATAAAATAATCACACGTTGAGGAAAGAACAAGGAAAAATTCTATGGAGAACTGACAACACCGTTAAAACACCCCCACCCTCTCCAATCGTTTTTCAATTAAATTAAATTTCAGCATATTAAACATATGAGAAAAATACCCAAAATCAAGCAGTATAACTCAAATCTCAGCAGCACGTGCCATTTGACGGGCACATCGCTGCTCCAACTAGTGCCAGGCTGCAGCCAGGAACCCACACACAGTTTCAGTGCTGCCACCAAACTATACAGCACTGACTGCTCCATCTGCATCTCTAGCCCTCAAAGGGCTGGAAGAAGGAAGAGCCAAAATAAGGGACTACATGGTGAGAAACAGCGACCCTGAGTGGGCATGACGTTTTTGTCTGTGAAATAAAAGCTCCAGTTTGCCTTTTAATATTCAGAGAATTACATATGTAATCTACCACTTAAATTTAAGGACAAAGATAGCTGCACTGAATGGAAAGAGAAGGCCAGAAAAACTGGTTTTAGTTACAAAAGGCTCCAACACCAAGCAGCAGAACGCTGCAGCTTTTGGGGTTGTGAGAAGCTGTTGTCTACCTTCTTTGCTCCTAATGGGATTCCCTGGAGGCTTTTTTTAAAAAAATATTTCAAAAGGTCAGCCACTGTCTCCAAGTGCTTCTTACCAATGTTAAAGCCACAGTGTAGTCTTTGATATTGAGATAAAAGAAATTTGCTGGTTTAGAGCACCCCAAACTGCGAATAAGGGCCATTTCAGTATTTCAAAGCAGCAAATGCAGCAGCAGGGTGGGTGTGTAAGTGCAAGATGACCAAGGCAGGACAATATTCTGAAGGAAAACAAAATAACTTGCAATGATTTACCTAGTGACACATTTCTCTTCCAGCCTGGTCCAAAATGCACTGAAGTTTGCAGAACTTCTGCTGATTTTAAGAGGTTTTGGAATATGCACTTTATGCCCTCAGAAACTACATCAGGACGGTACTATCAGTTTGTCAGCTTTAGGGGGCACATGCACCATATTTTATCTTTAAGCCTCTCTCCATTAAGTAGAAGGTTCATCCACTCAGTGCCTTCAGACACAAGAAAAAAAGCAAATAAGAGGAATTGCAGATTTCTCAACAATAAAAGAGACTTTGACCTTAAACCGTGGTTTGTGTTTCTGTATTTTGCTCTTCCTTTGTATTTTTTCCATTAGCAAAGAAGTCAGATTTTTATTTATATAGAGCTATATATATATGTATTTACTCGTATTCTCATCAAGATTCATTCCAGTTGTGAAAAGGTATGTCTCTCTCTATAAATAGATAAAATCATAAAGCTAGCAAAAAGTCAATTTCCAGACTTTACAACTATTTTCATCTAATAATTCGTTGTATTTTGCAACTGCTAAGTTATAAACCTCACCAAAACAGGGTTTATTATAGCACAACTATAGATAATGGTCTCTCAGCATTTTTATTAAACTCCTTATATCAGCAGAGTTTATAAATTGGCAATAAAAGAAAATAAAAATACCTTCCAAAAGAAAGTTACCATACTTGGTGTCAAACTTATTTTTAAGTGAGGAGAGTCTAAAAACTAGATTGTACCTCTTAATCTTGCCCCAGCAAACTGCCAATTTTTTGTGTGTTTTTTGTTGTTGTTACTGGTTGTGGTGGGTTTTTAAATTAAAGTAATTATTGGTTTATTTGCAAGGGCTGAGCCGTCTTTTTAGCCATACACATCACTACAAAATCTTCAGGCTTGACCCTCCAATTCTGACCACCACCACCTGCCCCTGGGGTCACGCACAGCTCTGGGGCTTCAGCAGGAGCTGCAGGGGCCGGAGGGACAAAGACAATCTGGGGGCACTCGGCAACCTGAAGATCTCCTCAAGCAGCCAGGGAACCACACAGGGAGGGAGTGGTGTGCCCAGGAAATGGTGACTTGGCCTCAGGGCTGATAGAGAGGGTAGAGGCTGTCGATACATTTTGATATAGCAAAATGTTTTGTGGTGCAGAGGTGCACAAAGTAGTAATCAATGAGCTGGCTCAGGGATGTTCCTCACGCTACAGTAACTCAGAGCTGCCCTAATGAAACCAGACTGCAGGGAAGTAGCTTATCGTCAATTACCTTAGCTATTTCTGCCCAGCCCTAAACATTGCTCTCTAGGCTAATCTTTCAGAAGACTCAGGATTTATTTAACTCATCTCATGTTTTCACACAGGGAACGAATAGGGAAAAAAGCCCTTTCTTTTCCCCTGCTTCCATCACAACTAATGAAGCAGTGCTCCAGACAGACACTCCCTGGGGGTGTCACGCTCCTCTTCCTCACTGCTTATCACTCCGGAGCCCAACAGCCTACCTTCACAGGAGAGAAGAGAGCAATTTCCACCTGATCTGGCCTGGGGTGTTGTGCCTAGGCCATGCTGCAGACAGGGGACCCGTTTGTCACACCTGCCCTATCCTGACAGCCACTCCGGTGCAAAAAAAATGAATTTTCTTTTGAATTTTTGGTTTATTATTGATAACACAGGTTTACTAGTCAAAAAAAAAGGCATAGACAAGAAATAAGGCAGCTGGTCCAACTTGTATCAGTAGCGCTATAAGACAAGTCTTTACTGTTCTTGCTGTTGCGTTGTTTTGCTGGGGCAAAAATTAACTTTGCACATTCTCAAAATCAAATAACTATTTCATACACTGAGCATTTACAGACAATACTGGTAGTAACTCTGTTACACAAGTATCTATTAGCCTATGCTATCAACTCCTCTCAAAGCCAAAGGATAAAATACCCGTTTTACAGCAGCAATTATGAATTCCTGTAGTCCAGGAGACAAAATTCACACATTGTTTCAAACAACAGTAACTAATTCTGAGATCTCATTAGCTTGGTTTCTAATTAAACCCACTACCTTACTGCAGTGCATGTTTGCAGCTGGCTGCTGCCAGACTTAACTACGTCATGAGCAAGTACCGCTGAAGACCATATTGATTTAAGAGCATACATTGCTAAAAATCCATGTTCCGATAGGTGGAATAGAGGTGACACCAGAACTGCAGAGTCCTGCTTAGTTCAGCATCCAAAACAACTGTTCTGTTAGAAACCATTCCACCAGAGACTTACATATGAAAGTTACATATGAAAGCAAGGAAGTAATGACAGAACCTGGCTAAAGACATAAAACCACCGTTCTTGCTCAGGCTGGAAGCAAGAAAAAAGTAATCTAAGGAATGTACTAAATTTATTTTGAAAGAGATTTTCAACACAAGGCGGCTCTGTCTTTCTAGAATGACAGCTTACAACTGCTCCAAACCCGGAGCCTGACACCCCGCTGCTTCTCCCCGGGCAGCCCAGCAGTAAGCCCGGGGCAACGGGATGCCCTGTGCTGGTGGAATGTGGGTCACACACGGCTTACCAGCACAGTGATTTGAGACCCTCACCAATAATATGTCTGTGAACAGATCAGGAAAGCTCTGATTGCCTATTATGCATTATTGAAAAACAGATCGATACTGAGTTCTCCAGGGGCCGCTAGTATATGCTGCAAATATGTGAAACCAAGGAAAGCCGGCGGCCTGCGGGCAGGTCTCTGCTGCACTGCACAGCACCAGCTCCCACCAAACATCCCCCTCAGGCAGGATATATGTGGCATCTCCTCTCCTATGCACCTTCTTCTCCCTCCCCACTGGACTTCATGGTGCCTAAAGTTCATGCCATACCATTTTCTATTGGGATTAAAAGTTTTGTTCCAAACAAAAACCTAGCTCCCTTCTCCTCCCCTTAAGATTTCAAGGGCCTTACTCAAAAGGCCACACTCCATCCCTCAGCAATTCCCCACTCCCTCCAGCAGCAACAGCTCTGCTTGTGACACAGTGGGCCCATCTGAGGGGATACACTGTAAAATTCAGCCAATGCCTGCCTCTTCCTCCACCCAGCACTTCTCAGAAGGTAGCTGATGGAGGTGTTTGGAGCTGTACAGGGCAGCGTGGAAGGTTGCCCCATATGACCTCATTTCTGCTCTAAAGTCTGTGAAACCCCTGGCAGCAGGTGAGTGGCTGCTGACTGCTGCTCACTGTGCCAGCACAGCCATCTCGCTGCTAACAGGCAATCCCCCAGCTCACGCCATTTTAAGCTCGTTGGTGCAGGGACCAGGATGGAGCTGGGCTGTGAACGTGCAGCAACCAAACGCAAGAGGTGCCAACCCCCAGCTGGAGTCTCTAAATGTTGTTTTAAATACAAATAACAAGCAGTTATTTTTACATGTTTTTCAAGGCGGGATTGATTTAAGAGATCAGAGAAGAAAAACAGTTCAATTTAAAAAAAAAAAAAAAAAAAAAGATAAATGAAACATTAGAGACTCCAGATGCTCAATAATTTCCTTCACAAGAGGAATACTTAAAAAATCCCCTCCCACACCAACAGCATTCTTTCTTGAAAATATGATAACCAAGAATTTCTGAGAAGTAGAATGTCACTTAAATATATGTAGCAGCATCACCCTGTGATCCACACACCACTTTACTAGAGGAGTAGGGGAGGCCTGTGCTGTCTACAGTAAGCAAGTTCATAACTTACAGTACTCATATTTAGCACCAAGCTCAGGAACAAACTGCTGCCAAACTGGTAAGTGTGGCTATGAAAACTGATACCTGTGAAATTTGTTTCAAGGCTCACACACAGAAAACCTTGCCAGTACACATGCAAAAAAAAAAAAAATAAATAAATAAAAAAATGCTTCTAAGGACCAGCGTATTCTGCATATGGTTAAACCAATTAGTTATTTGAAAATCCCCCACTTAGCTTTGGTGACTGGCTGTTTGTTTCCAGCACAAAGTAACTTGATCCTTGTGGAAAAGGAGGTTAACTGACGCTTTCCATCTTTTGAAGGGTAAAAATAAATATCTATAGGAAAGATAAAACATCACCTATTTAAAACAGGTCTTCAGGCCTTAAAACATTTTCAGTTGCAATACCAATACAACTCCCATACGATTCTCCTTCTACCCAAACATTAAATGATCCCTACTATTAATCCATACATTAACCTGTTACTGAAAGAAGTTTCTGTTGCGAGCTCCCATCCCCTCTTCTTTGAGTAGTTATTCTAGACAGAAAAAATATGCACTATGAACTGCGAAGCCCATGATCATGTTATGAAAATAAAAATGACAAAGCAATTCAGGTTCTGATCATTGGACACCTAAAAACTCGCAACAAGACAGAATAGAAAAGAGTGGGAAAAAATAACAGCTGTTTGCACATAGCTTACATGGCTAGCAGTCATAGTATATAGTGGTGTCTGTGCATTGCCCGATTCTCCACTGCATGACATCTGTTTCCACACACCTTTAATTGCCAGAGTTTTGTTCTGTGGGTTAAAATTCTGAATTTCCCAATCCAAGAGCAGATGTTTTCCACAGGTTTCTGAAAGGTGATTTCATTAATTCACCAATAACAAACATGGAATTTCGCAATAGCATGACTACTTTTAAAGCCTGAGCAACAGGGACAAGAAAAAACACAGCACAATTCAGAGTGTAGAAACCCAAAAGCTTGGGAAATGGAGTTCACAGCACAGCAAGAGCCAACTGGGATCAGAAGGGCTGAGGCAGAAGAAAAAGAAATCTTGGAGAAGCCAAAGAGCAGAAACAGACACAGAAAGTAGTTACTCACAGTCAGTAATCTCCAAAATCTAACTGCAAATATCCTAACATACTCCAAACAATGAATTTCTTTCAGTCATCTGGAAGCATTTGTCAACTGTGCTAACAAGCTGTGCATCCTTCATCCTTATCTCATGTTGACAAGACAAACTACCAGTGGTCTTGCTCTTTCAAAGATAGCATGAAGGGTCTGCTTCCAGATCTATTGCTTCCAGGCACTGCGAGATGCTGGTCAACTCTGTGGGCTCTACTATAATTCTATGTCACATAATTGAATGCAATTATTCAGCCTGCCTAGAAAATTGAACAATAACAAAAAATGTATTAATATTGCAAAGTCAAGCACTGAATAACTAGGAATTTGAAACACAATCAGGTATATTTATTATTACTTAACCCCTGCATCATTCCGTGACCTAAATTGACACCACCCTGGGGATGAATGGAAGCTGTTGTTGCCTTGTTTTTTATCTTGCCAATACACTCCGGTGAGTAAGGAGAGAAAATCTGATTCAACAAAGCAGCTGAATGAAAGCTTGAAGAGAGCACCTTGAACCAAGAGGAGCAGAAGAAAAAACTGAGTATTCCATCTTACATTTAAAAACACACGTACTACAGAAAGCTGAATCAATTTTTGAAGCTTCAAAAGGAAGACCCCTTTGTTTTGGAACATTAAGTATTGGAAGAGGTGTGGATGAGGACATGGAAGAGAAAGAAACATGGATGGAGACAGCGAGAAACAAAGACAACTTGGAAGAAGTTGAAATCCACTGCTGGAGAGAGCCCACGACTGCCAAGTACAGCAACCCATCCCATGGAAAAAGTCTTCAACCAAAACCACTCGTGCTACAGGTAAAACAGACTCTTCATGGGAAGGGTATGCATAATAAGATGTAGTAAAGCATCAGTAGCATATGCATAGAAGTACATAATACAGCATTATTTTAAAACTCTGGATTCACACATGCAACTTTCATATAATCACTGTAAACAGCACATTTTCTTATTTGCCTTCTACAGTTTGAAACTGCTGATGCTGTTTAACCAACTTCTGCCCCTTAAAATATTACTCAATTTCTCCATAAAATATTTATATTAAGCTTCTAGCACAGGTTTCTGCTCAAGGTCCTATTAAGCTCTCATAAGGAGCTGAGTCAACATGTCATGTACTCAACCTTTTAAACTCCCTGTTTCTTTCGGGTTAGATAGAAATAGCAAAAAACTGGATGATACAGTTGCACTTTTCAGTGCTCATTAATGAAAACAACTGTAATTTGAAGGATATCAAAGGAAATATGCATGCATGCACCAAGAAGTTATTTTAAATGCTGCTCACCTCCCTAGCTAAATTAAGCTCCAGAAAATTGAAGGTATCACTTCAACATGCTCTTATCCCATCTTTCACTCCCCTACATATTATCCAACATCTGTGCTAAATGAGATCATTCTGCTGTAGCCCACACTTGCTGAATAATTGATTGCTTTGACATTAAATGTTCATGGACAGCAGCAGGCACCGAATCACCTTTGCAACCACAGAGATGTGATCTGTGCATTGCCAAGCTGCCAAAACTTCCCCAGCAGTCAATGGCACTTCTGCTTACCCAAAGTGTGCGGGTTTTAAGTCAACTCCTGAGCTTCATGGTCTTCAAAAAACATTCTCTGAAATTCTTTAAGACCTTATTTCCCTTCGAGGTAACAATGTATCAGTACTTGCATGACTGAGATTCACTTCCTTGAACTTAACCTCATATTTTTACTGACATTTGGCTATCCTCACCTCCAGGCAAAACAGTAAGGAAATTTATATGTAAATTCAGTAAGTAAAGAAGCTGGGGAGAAATCCCAACTGCAATGAGAAACATTTAGAGGATTATAGGTATCTTAAATATTCATTAAATTATACTTCCTGGATGTTAGGCTAATCATGAAAAGTCTTTCTGACTTTTTCAAGAGGCAGCAATTGAAATGTATTTGTTTTTTTGCTTCCAGAATTTACTTGTGTACTTGTGACAGTGCTATTGTAATGCTGAGCAAAGGGATATATGCCCAAGTCTGGAGCACGTAGATTACAGCAAGCCATCTTTTTCTGACTGGAGAGAAAGGCACCTCCAGAGCACTGCTCAGGCCACCTAGCAAGAACAATTTGGGCTATTTGATTATTATCCTAACTCACAATCATTGCTAGTCAAACGGCACCTCACTACACAGCAAGATGGGTGCTACCAGAAAAGCTGGGTGCTGCCCAAGTGCTGAATATCACTCCCTGAGCTGAATTAAGTTCAAAATGCACACAGCTATCACACCCACCGCTCATGCTTGCATCACATTAAACACTGGCATGATGAAAAAAAAAAAGATGTATTAGAACAATGATAGTTTTAAAATAAAATTTGTCCAAATTTAAAACAGATGGAGGATTCAATAAAATGGTTTACCACAAGAGAGCATACTTGCATATATAAACTGCTCATCACTTAGGTAATTCCTGCATAAGATTTTTTTTAAATGAGTTTTGTTATTTATTTATTTTAATTAAAAGATGCGGCTGACCTGTGTATCATCATTTAAACCAAGGACTTTATCAAAGAGGAAAGTCCAATTAGCATCAGTCCTCTCTGGACGTATGGGCTAACATATCCCACAGCAGTTCAATAAAAACCCAGGGGTGCCCTCTCCTCTCCAGAACTGCAAAACTAATAAACCATTTCATTTAATTTGAAACAGACCACGCTGAAATCCAGTTTACCTCAGAGTAGCAATGAAGTGTATGCCTTTCTCCAGAGCATGTGAGGAAAAGCATAAAAACTCCAATGCATGGGAAGTACACTGAGGAGGCTTGCACTTGCAAAAGGAGGAGGCAGGTTGCCATTGGTATTTAAAAAAAAAATAAATCAGAAAATATACCTTGCAAAATCTTTTCTGAAATGTATTGAAAACACATTTCTGTAGCATCCTTTGAAATAACTCTTAGCTGAACTAAGAATGGTACCTAAAAAGTCTATTTTTTTAAACACATTAGTTATGATAAATTGCCATAGCTTCCCCTACACACAAGGAAGAGAGTTCAGTATGTTGTAGTGACTTATCACTGAAAGGAAAATGCCTTTTCAATTACCATGGTATGGCTATTGCTGTACTTCATTTTCAGCAGTATTGCTAGATAAAACAATAGTTGAAGCACAGGCTCCGCATTAGTTCAACCAGATACAACTATTACATCAACCAAAATCCACACATTTTTTTCTTCAAGTGGAGAAAAAGGCAAGAAAAAAGCTTACTAATAGAGACCATCTCACTACATAACACGAGAGCACCCAAAAATTATAGTAATGGCCAGGAACAGAATAGGAAACAGATGCACTCTGCAATTTTGTCTAACAGAATTGCAGTTGAATAAGTTAGACAACAATAATGTTTTTCTCTACAGGTTGGACCTAATCCCTGCAGCCCTTAAATCTGTACTAACAACAAATTGTACTTTGCTAATACTGCCAAATAGGAAAGTAACACTTCAGAATTTGTCCCTAACCGCAGTTCTCTTAGATGCTCTCTTAAATCCCAAAATGGGAGTTAACACTGATAAACCAGCATCAGGATAAGCTGGCCATGGTGCTGGTACCAGGATCAATGGGAGAAATGTGTCTCTCTTCCATAGAGAGAAACCGCTTGGAGAAGGGAATGAAAGGAACAGCTCTTTTACAAGTCCTCATTAACAACAACAACAAATACCACACGGCATGGAACACCTCTCACAGACTATAAGGCACACCCAAGAGCTAGAGGGGGAGAAGAGACACCCAATCCTTACCCCACCGAAAGCATGCTGGATGTGCCCACCACTAGAATATTTCTGAGGAGTAAACCTGATGCCAGGTGTTTCCCAAGGCATTTATGTCAGGGTTTGGATCTCATTAAAACAAAAACCCAAGCACCACCAAACCCAGGAAACAGTTTCATTGAGCAATTTTGACCTGCTCTAGTTAAGGTGCATGTAACTCTTAAATCCGCACACCCACACCAGTTTGGTGTTTATTTGAAAAATTTAAGTATTTAATAGATACTTTCACTTTTAATTACCATAAATGTCAAGAGCTTCCTGTAGGGTAAGAAGAGCTCCCCAAACTTTTCAATGATTTTTGAGCTTTATCTGAAGTGGTTAACTTTAGGATTTTGTAACGAAAGCAGCCCTACAACATTTTAAAAACTGACAGCCTTCGTGCCCACACGTTTTCACCCTAAAACACATCCAAGGACATTCACTGAACACTAGTGCCTCTTCTCACACTTGACATTTATTAGTCATGATTTTAAAGTGAGAAGTATTTAATTACAAATAAAAGATCGCTGCATTTGGTAACACTCACGGAATTGCTAAGCATGACATAAAATGTGATGCCGGTGCCTCCCCTTTGACTTTGCCATGTATATTTCTTTCTTTTGATAAATCTAATAAAATGGGCTGATTATCAAAGTCTAATTTAAGACTTAATGAAGCAGTAAAGGTTGCAGTGATGAGAAAGAAGCTGGAACAATAACAGTAAAAACATAGCCATAGACTATGACGATCCAAGAAAAATTTTCTGGCCAATTAGATTTGATTGTGTTGAACAATGACAAACTACAGGAGTAATTAGAAATCACACACAGTATTAGTGAGTGACTAAACGCTGTTGCTGGTTAACTGCATTTTATGCTTCCTGAAGATTGCCACATCCTTCCACTGCATGTGTTTTAAACAAGAATCAGATTAGATTCAGTAGTCAGAACTGTACTTTTTCCTCCTAATTTAGTTGTGGCCAAATTGATTCCTGATTTTTACCTTCCTGCTGACTTTATTACAAAATGCCCTATTAATATTAAAAGGATATTACAGAAATCTCATTCACATAGAGTTCAACTTTGACAGTGACACCAGAAATTGTGTTATGAAACACATTAATAAGGAAGCTTGTCGACTGAGCTCATCTACATGCTTTTATAAGTATAAACACTTTATGTATGTATAAATACGGAACTGTTAAAAATGGGACTGTGAAGGTCCACAGATATTCCTTACAGAGTGGTTACAGACCCGGGACTTCGTGTGCCAAACATCAGGCCCCAACAGCAGCAATGCAAAGCTGCTCGAACAGTTCTGAGTGGCTGAAAGCCCAGCTGGGTTTGCAATTTAAGAAACACAAAACAAGTTTTGAATCCACAAACACACATTCCAAAAAGGAAATGCTTTATGGAGGTGTTCAAAGCTGAGGGTTATTCACAATGGCTCAGCTGAACACTAAGGCAGGGAGTCTTGATGTGAAATTAATTACAGCTAATCAACATTTCATAAGCATCTTTGTATTCAGTCTCCTAAAATAATGTAACTATGAACACACCAAAAAACGTGTCTGATCACAACAGCACAAGCAAATCCAAATGACTCTTCTGCATTAAGTCATACCGTCAGTTCCTACTGCGTCTGCAGAAATAAGAGATGAGAGAAGGGAGAAAAGACACAAGACACAAACATGAGTTTGCAGCTTAATGGACTTTGTACATTTTAGCCTTCTCTACCAAGTAATGCAATACTTAACGAAGAATTTCTCTTAACTCTTACACTCAAGCTAACAGACAGTTAATACCAGGAGAATTTAATTCAGAGGAAATCCTTCAGCAACATTTCCATTGGCATATTACTTGATACAAACAGCATGCATCTGTCTGTACCGCTGCACCTGATTAAAAATCAAACACTATGGATTTTCTGTTGAGTAGCTAAGAAGTCGTATGTCAGGTGTCTAACCGAAAGCCTGCCTTCAGCCATGACTCACATGGTCAAGGCGGACTAACAAGTGCCTGTGCAAGACAGATGTGGCTGTACTGACAGCTGCATGGCACGTGGTAATGTCCTAAGGCTAGCTCATTTTCTGCTTTGCTCCTTCAAATTTAAATTCAGATCAAACACTTTGTGGCAAAAGGAACAAACTCATACCTGTTGCTCAGTTTGAGCCTCCAAGTTCAAAATTCTTAATGAGATAAAAAAAAACAATTAGCAGTGGATAATCCTTCAAACCCTGACACAGATGCAGTGATAACAAGTCAAAGTCACCAGTCCCTTATACTGCTCCCCCAGATTCAAGCGAATTCCCCTAACTGAGGGCTGGGTTCCTTTCTCCTGTCTCAGGCACATCATGCTCTGGGAAGAGATTCATCAGAGGGTGACAAAGACCCACTGGAGCAGCAGCTGCTCACTGAGCCCCAAGCTTCTCCTTTATCACCTCAGTCCTGTCCCAGATTGCACTATCATCCATAAGAGAGCTGCGTTCATTCTCTGTCCTGCCACTCGTTATTCTGGACAAGACCAAAGCGAACATGACTGGAGATGATTCCCTTTGTGCAGACGCACCTCTGCTTCAGGCTGGGACCAACTTCAGTTTCAGAATAAAATTTCAAAAATGATGAAAGAATAACAAGAACGCATCCAATCTAAAATATGGCTAACCACTACTATAAACATATGGCTAAACACAACAGCAAAACTTTTTTTTCCACATCACTACTAAAAAAAAATACACTAAATACTGCCAATTATTAAAAACTAGTTTGTTGTTTGCAATGAAAAGCATCATCCTTTCTAGGCCTCCTCCTCTCCATCTTCCCCATGAAGCTGACAGGGTTTGGATTAAGATTTCTGTGAACCCTGTTTGCCAGAATATTTATGTCTGACTTAATTTTGAACAAGGAAGGCAGCAGGCAAAGTTGTAGCTTCCCTTAAAAATGTTAGCAGTAGAACAGATTTAATTCTAGCAACATTTGCTCAACTTAACCAGTCATGATAGTAAGCTATAAAGGGAACAAGACAGGAATCACCAGGTACCCTGCTTCAATCAATATAGAGTCCACTGATTTTTGTCCCAGTTCTAGGGGAATTTCATCAAATTTTTAAGCAGGAAATATCAAAACCTTATTTACACTTACTCAGTTGGATTGCCTAGAGATCAGAAGAAAGCTTGTCTCCACCTCTCTTACAGAGTCACTAAGCAGCATCTGCGCTGTGGTTCTTTTTTCACCTCGGCATCCTGCAATCTTAGAACTTGAAAGCAATTACAGTAGAAGCAAAGATCTCACATCCCAAAATTAAGCAATATATTTCCACTAATTTTCAGACTCACTGAATGGGAACAACGGATTGATACAGATGGCAAACAGATCCAAGAGAGAGAGCAACATCCTGAGTGGTGCTTCTTTTGATAGGTGATTGGGTAATTTCAGAGGTAACTGAAACCTGCTTGTCTGGTGCAGTTTGTAGGGAAGGGTTTTTGTTCAAGGGTGTGAGTGTACAACAGATGCTCAGAGAGTTTGACTCTGACAAGTAAAGGGAAATAGCCAACAGCCAAGAAGCGATTTAGCCCTGGCTTCAGTGGAATTTTTCATTCAACCAGCAGCGAGACCCACTTTGTCCTAAAAAGGCTTCAACTGTTTCTGACCAGGGAAACCTCATTCTGTAAATTAGATCATTTAACTGCTGCATCTCTTGTTTCTGACTTCAAATATTCGTTCTGCTGCCCTTCAGTGCCACTACTTTGCATAAACGTTGCTCAAGATTATTCTTATTTTTTAAATTAGACATGACCGCATCCTATCAGTGCTATTTTGAATCCACAGTTACTAACAAAGATAAATCAGATTTTTTTTCCCCATGCCATCTCTTGATAATACTATATATATGGTTGGTTAAATATTTAATAATTATTTAAATCCAATACATTTTAGTGTTAGAAATATTGAAATTAGTCAAGTAAAAATGGTTTTAAAGTCAAGCACTGGAAATGCACATTTTGTGCACTTCATTTCATTTTATAGTCTCCAAGAACTATTACAATTTTTAATAAACTTGTATCTGGGATTTGAAGCCAAACACTTATGCTCAAAAGGCACAAATTTATTAACTAAAAGATACCCAAAGTGGTAATAAAACGTATTCCCCAGTGGTATATTGCAAATGGGCTATAAAAATTACATTTTATTAATCCAGCTGCAATTAAAGAGTAACAGCTGTGTCATTTGCATTGCAATGCCCCACTTTTGGGGAGATGACAAATATTGTTCATTATTCATTAAATATTGCTGATTGGCAAACATTTTTCTTAGTCCAGTAGTGATGTCTCTTGGGCACAACTGCTTCTCTTTATGATTGCAAACTGAGTTCTCCTGGTATCATGGGGTTTGCAAATGCAAAGAGCCTTTCTTTTTCTTCCCTCTAAGATGTTCCATGTTTCAAAGAGAATGATAAATTTCTGCTGAAGCCAACAAAACTAAGCAACACATACATATAGACAAGTATCTCACCAACAAGTTTTTAGAGTGCTATTGACAGTTACTTTTCCACAATTAATAAGCCACTATCACACTCTCAATTTCTTTATTGACATAACACATTCAAATGTTTGGCAGGTGCAAAGTAAGAAGCAAAAATTGTAGTGGCTAGAATTTAAGAAACAGAGATGCCTATCAATTTCTAGTCTTAAATAATAAGAAAAAAGCATCATTTACTTTCAAATGAATTAATACTGCACACAGTAGGTAAAATAGGGGCATCACCCTACTTCCACACTTCTGCAGTGTCCTGCCCTCACAGCTGGAGGATGTGTAACACTCTACATGCATTAAGCCCATTAGAAAAACGCTACAGTAAAACAAAAACTCTTATGATTCCTGAAAACAGATATGAAGCCACAATAGCCAAGTACAGTAGGTAACCATGAAATATCAGCACTCTGCCACGTACTTCAGAAAATCCTGGACCACTTTTATGATGCTGATGGCTCTAGATCCAATAAAACAGCTCTAAAATTCTGTTAAAATTCATTTTAATTGAAAAAGTAACTGCAGCCCACAAATAAATATTTAATTAGTATTTACACTAATTCTGACAGGTTTTCTAACCATACAGTAGAGATAAACTAGTTAGTTGAAAGGGACCCTCGGAGATCATCTAGTCCACCTCACCAGGAAGTCCGTTCCAGTGTGCGACCACCCTCATGGTAAAGACATTTTCATGATGTTCACTAGTAAGTGGCACAACAAACACCTCCTTTGAAAAAGCACAGAGCAAGCTAGGAACATGGTACGCTGTCTTCTCCATGTTACAGGCTTACTGACAAAGTAGGAATTATTCTTTCTGATATAAAAATGCAGCTTAAGTAGCTATAATAGTATTAATACCTTGTAAGCAAATAATAATCTTTTTTTCTTTGTTGCATTATGTTTTCTAGGTAAATATCTCAGACTCACAGTTCTTACTCACTAGTACAGAGAATAGCTTCTCAGAATTTCCTCTAAGATGATGGGAATAAGCCTTGACTCGCAGACATGAGGATGCGTTTGTGAGTGTACTTTCATCTCAAAAAGTCCAGAACTTGAAGATCTGTAAAAGTTTATGTGTAGACCTGATCCAGGACCTTTTCTCCACATGAAATGTCTCTCCCTCTTTGCTGAAATCCTAGAAAATCCATCAAAAGGTCTACACAGACATGACAGTCTCTACTAAGCTTGCTGCTGTCTTCAAATCTCATGTACCATGGCATTTTCAGGCTCTGAAATGCATGTTGTGAAGGTTTTCTGTTGACCCAAAGAAGCTTCACAGCATGGTACATCTGAAAACCAAGAGCAGGACATCACAGCTGCCTGTTTGCAAAGCCTCTGAAGGAAAGAGCAGGAGACATTACACACCTGCCTGTCAAGTCTGAATAGGAGACAAAAGACAGCAGCAAGGAAAAAGCATTTAAGAAGCCAAGTAAATTTAAAGAAAAATACCCACATCACAAAAACAGTAAAATACTAGTTTTCAGTAATTTACTCAAATAAAAATCTTCATCCAGGAACATAAGACACATGAACGGTACCAATTTCATCACCATTTGAGTACATTAACATTGCATTTACTACCTGCCACATGGGCTCTTCTTGGGCAGTTTATTCCCAGAGAAAGACTGGTAGACTTTTTTGATCAAGAAATATGACTGAAGCCATGAATTGCCACTTCAGAACCACAGTGCTGTATTGAACTGACCTACTTTAGGTATTTTTCTCCCAAAAATGTGGTATCCAACCCTAAATTGATTTCAGTGCAGAGTACAACAGAGCTCCATGAACTCACTGTGCAGATTCCATTTAAGAACTTTGAAGCATCCTGGGAGATGAACTGAAAACCCACTTCTTGCTAACTTTCCCTTTTAGTGCATAACCTCTCACTCTTGATTTTCCAGAATGGAAAATACCTTTTTTAAAAGTGGGGATTATTTGTGTTTGAAAAGCCGCATATAGATCACATAGACCCCGAGCCCCACACAGCAGAAAGCACCCATGCACCGTCTGCCAGGCCGACCTTTGGGTTCCCATGCCAAGGACAACGTGCAGCCTGTTGCTCTAGGCTAAGCTAAAAGCACAGGCAACCCCAAGTACATACTTTCCCCAAAACCGTTTGCTACACAGAACTTCATTTTCACCATATAAAGTTCAGCATTGCCTTGGTTGCTGCTCAGTGAAATATATATTTTTAGAGGACCTGAAGTATTACAGTCACTTTCCATTAAGTGAAACATTTGGAAACTTCAGATAAGCTCAGGGGAAAAAAAAAAAAAATATGTAGGGCCTAAATGTAAGAAAGCCCAGCAGGCTCTCACACATTAGAGCAGTGTGGGTTCCTGAATTCAGCTCTCAAAGAACCCAAATACAACAATAATGGTCTTGGCACAGGGCGCTTCCTGCAGATTAATGACCAGCAGGGAGGAGTTGATGGCCCACAGCGCAGCCAAGGGCCATTAACCCCAGCCAGTCATTAATCCCCAGGAACTGCCCTGTGCCAAGATCATTTTCTTATTTCAAAATGAAAAGCAGCAGAGACCATGTAGGATTTTTGTTGGTGTTGGGTTTTGTTGTTGTGGTAGTTTCCCCCCCCCCCCCTTTTTTTTTTTTTTGTTCTTAAATGAATGATGTTATTCAACTGCTATCTCCAGGGTACGCCACCTATGCAAGTTAGCCTGCTCGAGTTTAACTAAGAGAGCACAAGTGCACAGGCTGGGCACAGCACACGATCCAAGTGGCTGACAGCAATTAAGGAATGGCTGCAGCCCTCTGCCTTGTTCTGAAAGCGCTGCTGAACTTCACTGCATCGCCAGCAAGAAGGCTGCTGCTGCAAGCTGCGTTTAGTTGTACCTATTTGTGCTGCCAAGCACCGGGTCAGTAGCAGGAGGCCCCAACCCACCTCGTGCTCTACAGCAACAGTGCCGTGGACTTTCCTGACACCTCACAGAAGGAAACGGATAGTTATCATCAGGTTCGTTAGTATTCACATCACTTACACCTGTTGGTAACTCACGCTTCCCCAAAGCCACCCTACCAAAATAACCTAGAACATCCGACTTGTGTGGGTGATTTCATCTTTCAAAGGGCACCAGGCACATAAATGTATTTGAGATGTTGAACCTTATCGGCATGCTGAAACTCATACAGCCTATCACAAAACTGCCTCGCAGGGGAATATGCAGGGGCAAACATCAAATCCCCTGACGTACATGCTTTTAGAAACATTTTCATTACAGTGACAATATTTGGATGCAGGGAGAAGACTTATCTTTAAATTTAGCACATCTTCCGGTGACCATGACTGCACATAGGCAAGACTAATTTTGTTGGTCTAGAATCACACAATTAAGGCTTCTTGCTAACAGCATAATCACTGCTTTAAATATTAACATATCCCCAACATTCAGGTGAAGAGATTTTTGTTCTGTAATGACCATCCTTACAAATTAAATAAGGTCTTGTCAGAAGAAAAAAAAAAAAAGTTATTTTGAGCAATTAAACTCCACAAAATGTCATTACCATGTTATTTGTAAATTGTCTCATCTCTAACTAAACTACTCAAGTACTCCTAAATAAATAATCTCTTCCCAGTGCACATTTTCTTTTTCCTCTGTATCAATAGTTATAATTTTACCTCAGAACTTCACGGCTAGAAAAGACCCTCGATACTACTTACAGTTTTAAGCTGAGCTTACTGCATCGAGTATCTCCCCCTCACAATCTCTTCCTAGTCTTCTGTAAAGTGTTTTTTTTCCAAGGATGAGGCTTTTTGAAATTGGATTTTTCTATACGAGGGAAGAACCAACACGTGTTTTTATTTAGCAGTAAACAGTTGTGTTCAGTTACTCGCTCTCGTAGTCCCTAATCTCATGGAAGGCTAATGCGCATCCTCCGTCCACGCGGAGAGGAGGGCACACGGCACTTTGAAGCAGCAGGCTCTCATCAACGAGACTGTGTGAGCAAAGGTGAGTGACCCCAGCACTCCTTAAACAAGTACTTGCTGTCCTCTGGTTATATATAATTTACTGGGAATAAAAATAATTCATGAAAACAATTCAGGAGGGACTGAATAAAACCAGCACTGCTTTCCAGGAATTTGTTGCCAGCTGCTACAAAGGTCAGCTCTTCTAGCCTGTTGATTAGCTTGATACACTTATTCCCACAATGAAAAACAAAGTTGAAGGTTTTTCTACAAAATAAGGACATCAAAGTATCAAAAACCTCACTACATTATCAGGGGGCAGACCATCAACTTTGCTTCCACCAAGTGGAGCACAGTATCAGAAACCAAGACACGGAAAAAACTCACCCTTTTGTCCAAGGACGCATCCAAATTTCAGATGACACTGCATGCACAGTCCATAAAATGCAGCTTTCAGCCTCATGCCCAAGCCTCCTACAGACGTACCAAATTGGGAAAAGCACTACCAAAGTCATCTTTACATAAGAATACAATAGTAGCTGTTTTCCTCAAAACAGATGTCCTAACAACTAGACCTCACTCTGAAAATATGCCTAGACAGAGTTTACCAATAAAATAGAGTTATTTTGTTCAGTCATTCTGATACACACCTAGCAAAAATTCCACACATTTCAGCGAGCAGTATTCCTAACAGAGTTATCCTACAAACCCATCGCTTTTCTTACCCACTGAATTACTGTGCAGCAGATTCTGTGCCCCGCTTTGCAAATTAGATCCCACATTTTTCTCCGTATTACATTAGTCTGGAATAATGCTATGGACTTTCACAGACTTATTTATTTGGCAAACTAGCTGTGGCAGTTCAGAGAAGTTATTAAAACTTTGGGATGCCTATTCTAAACTCAAAAGGTCTCCCAGAATGAGAAAGCAAGTCCACAAAAATTACTACCCACATCAAATACACTGTTTGTTAATACACCATTCAGATAGAATAATCTAAAATACTAAACTGAATTCTGTTTGTTTATATTTGAAACAGAAACCTTAGTATTAACTTAAATATATATTAATATACGTCTTGCAATACAGACAAGCATTGCACAATAAGAAGTTCCTATATAGCTGAGTCGCTAGCTTTTTTTTCCAACCATAGTTTTCTCTCTCATTAGAAATAGCTCTTCTCAATAGAAAATATCATGGTCCCAAATAAGAACAGTTACTGCCTTGATACGGTAATTTGACTCCCTGCGGTCTGCATCTGTGAACCTTTAATTCTCCCAGCCAAACGTATTGAATTTTCTGGGTCAAAATTAGAGACCACATCAATAAGCTCAATAGTTGACAGAATGGCATACAGAGCAAAGTTTAAATATTTATTCTTTCTGTGAAATCACTGAACATTAGTGGAAAATCTTCCGAATAGAAGAACAACGTTTTTTGCTAACTGTAGTATCGTTAATCGCTGATGTCTGCTTGTTCTACAGTTTTCCAGAGTAAACCTGAGTTTTTAAAAGTAAGCAAAAAGTTCTTCAAATGTGCTCAAGAATTTAGAACCACAAATTCCAGATTAAGTTTGCCAAGAACGATACATCCAAATTCCACTGAACTCTTTTCTGTAGTTCCTCTGATAGGAGAAAGCAATAAATAAGCAGCACCCTAACAGTTCTGAGAGGTTAGGGTCTGCTTTGACCTCTCTACTGAACAGTCTCACAAGCCATCCTCAGTTTTCTCAAAGGTTAGCTTTGTGTGCATGTGTGTCAGTTGGAAAGTACAAGAAAAAGCAGGACCTGCAGTTGAGGTGCATATACCCTGTGTACAGGTTTTCCATCTTACTTCAGTTCTGAGTTGAGCAGCAGCAATGAGGGATTTTTAGTAGGAAAAAAAAGTCACTGTACATTTTATATGAGCAACAAGAAACTTGGTTCTTCCTTATAAAGTTCTAAAGAGGCTTTATAGAATTAGACGAGCTTTCCAAAGAAGGATTTTTACTTAAATATTACCTGTTCCCCTCTACCAGTCGTTGTCTTAAGTCCACATGGAGCTAACCAGTTCAACAGGGATCTCTACAGTTTACAGAAAAGATCATTCTTAAAACTAGCAAGGAAGACGTGCAGAAAAAAAAAAAAAAAAGAAAAAATACAATCAAAAAAAAAAAAAAAAAAACTCCATACAGCTGCTATAAAGGCAAATTGTACTGCCTACAGCTTTTACTTTGAAGGTCAAAGATTCTCCGAGTCAAAGAAATTGCTCTTCAAAAGGTGAGAATAACAGTTCCTGTATACAGAAATGTTCTGCCCAGCTATTTTGTGCAGTGAGGACCAATGATAGCCTTTTTTCATTCCTCGCTGGGAACTGCAGGCCAAATGTCATGCCAAGATAATAACGGGCTGATTTCAGAATATTGAGAAGCAGCTTGAAAGTGAAAAAAACAACTTTGACAAAATGAAGAAATGGCGGCGTTTCAGCACAACTGCAGCCTGAGATGATTTAGGGGAGTGTTCAAATTAGTTTCAGTATCTTTGTTCCTCTAATTCATCAATCTGCAATTAGTGTCATTGTCATAATAATTTGTATCAGTTGTAATTTACCAAATTAAAAAAGAGGCAGATGCTAAAACTCAAATTACATAATTACAAATAAGAACATTACTAATATTATGTGTGCTCCATTTATCCTTGGCCCTTAAAGTGGACAGTTCTTCTTCATCTGTGTGGAGGCAGAATTCCACATCCTTTTTTTTTTTCCCCTGTAAACAATAATCAACATGCAAAACAGCTCCCAACTACAGAAAGTGCTCCACTGTGTCAACTTCAGTAGTGCTAAGTCTTAGCATACAATTGATTTTCTTGAGTAGTTTTCCAAAAGTTTAAGTCAAATTCAATAGCAAAATAAATAACTAAAATTAGGACTAGGCTGACCTGTGCATTTCCACTAGGAATACATTTTCCTCAGAGCAATCTTTCAGGCCATGTAGAACTTGCCATTTCTACATCTCCATCGGGCATCTGGCTCTCAGGAAAGGCTGCTGCCCCAAGACCTAGGAGCAGTTTCTTGGCTGGAACAACCCAAAGCTTAAAAGCCAACTCCCTTCTTTTTTTTTTTTTTTTTTTTTTTTTTTCGTCCAGATCAACACTGCCACCTTTCATTTAACCAAGAACTTGCATCTCTTAGTTGATTCTCCATTTTGCAACTACTTTTACTGCTTTACTTAAATAAATGAATGCATACTTGAGCTCCCCTTGACATTATACCACTGCTGACTTCAAGAGTACAAAACTATGGTTGTCTTTTCTCCTTCCAACCCTTGCTATAAAAAGAAGCCCAGCTCACTTTGCTTTGCCTCTCAATCTCACCCTGATTATTCAGCACACAAAAAAAATCTGGGCCCACTCACTCCTTCTTTCTCTTCCTTTCTCCACCCACAAGCAAAAGGGAGTCACTGCAGTTTACCTCACTCATTCCATATTTCTACAGTATCACAATGACTCATTTATGAACACAATTTTTCTCCAGAACAAATCATGCAGAAAAGAAACACTGCTCTCCAAAGTACTTCTTTTAGATAGGAACAGAGACTGAAAAAGGACAGAAGGACTTGCTTGTGGTCACAGAAGTATGATACGTTGTAGTTTCCATCATTCTCCACTGCTCTTCCTAGATGTTTTCTTTAAATGCCTCCCTTGCACCCCAATTCAGTTTAGAAATGACTCCATCCTACTCTATCCTACGGTAGCAAGCACAGTGGTACATTATACAGGAAAGGGTCTTTTAAGAAAGGTCTTTTTGCTTCATTGCAAGCTTCCCAACCTTCTGCTTCAGTCAGCTCCACTGCTCAGCTTGGGTGTTGAAATTCTGTTTTTAGGAAAAAAAAATCTGATGATGAAAATTAGGGCTAATAAAAACCGGTTTTAGCTAATAAACTAGGCATGGAGGCTTATATTCCTATTTCCCTTACCAGACTTTCCTCCTGTTTGTGTATGTCTGCATTACACTCTCAAGAGAAGGACACACTCCTAAAAACTTTAACTAGCATGTAAGAGTTACTTCTGCAATTTACCCTTAAATAGATTTCAATAGCTATCTTTTCATCTGAATAAAAGCTTGCTTGCTTAGCTATTTTGCAGACAGCCCAAAGAATCAAGCATTCATCTCAACTTGCAAAAGAATTGATAAGCACATAAAGATAATTCATCTCTAAAAACAGAAATGCTTCAAGAGTCATTTGAAACCAATTCACTTTTTAAAGTGTTTTAATGATCTGCGGCTTGTATAGGAAGCCCATCTATAGAAGAGAGTGGAAATTCACGACAAACATCAAGTCTTTCAGGTTTCCACCAATTAAAGAAGAAAATGTCTGTTAAGTAGTTACCACTACTTAGCCCCATTTGCTGGATTTTACAGAAAGTTTGGGATTCATACTTTTAACAAGCTAATCAGCACAAAGAAAACCTTCAGGTAAATACATTAAGCAGAGTCCATCTCTAACCACTTCCCTTCAGCAGAAGCAAACAGCCAGAAGTATACCTCAGGGAAAAAGGGTATTAGTCCACCTCCTAGTTTCAGCAAGCCTAGAAAAATGTGAGATTTAAGAGAACTGGGAATACAGTGACAGGAAAGATTACTAGCAGGGGCAACACTGAGGAAACTAACACAGCAGATAGAGACAGCTGGCATAAGTTGATCTTTCTTTTACATAGTAACAGGAGCTTCTCATCAGCTTCTGATGTTATGACTTGGGGTACCTAAAGTATTTGCATTGCTCAGTTTTATTTTTGTCTTTCTGTTCTCGTGATTGTATACCCGTTTGACACACAATTTCCTGGTCAGCTTTTTCTGTCACTCAAAAATAAATTTTCGAACAAAACCAGACATCTCAGCCTTGTCACTTTCCACTTTTTTTTTTTTTGGGGGGGGGGGGGGCGCCACTACCAACAAGAACGCGGTACCAGCAGGTACCATTTGGGAAATAACCCTTTGAAATAATTAGTAGTAGCAGACTCCTATTAAGCAACACACAGCACAGCTGTGCTCGGAAATCCCACCTAGAGAAGGCTTTTAATGGCTCAAGTTATAAAAGAATAGTGGTGGGGTACCTTCAGACACCTCTAGGCCCCAAACTCCTCAAGTCTCAGGCAGCCCGCAGCCGCATGCCCGGTCCACAGCGTAGTGAGAGGTGTAGGCAGGTGGAACACTGAATAAATGAGACTTCAAGTAAACCTTTAACAATCACAGACCTGCAGACAGGCTGGCATCTCCATTCAACACACTTCCTAAATGTTTCGAAGGATCCTGCTATTAGAATGCAAAACCAGTAACTTCTGGTTCCATGCAGCAATGGGAATAAGGCCACCCTGAAGAGCTGTCACAGCTTCTCCCCGTGGTGTCACATAACTACCTGCCAGATGCTGAGCAAGTGGCTAGACCCTAGGTCCTAACCCACCACCTGGAGCACGCATCCTGAACATGTAGCACTGCCTTTTTCACTTGGGGTGAACCCTCACAGGGCAGTTCCTTGGGTGACCAATCACCCCCCGACAGCATAGTTATTTGGAAAACGGTGACAGACTTGGCCTGCTTCTCCTTGGGAGCCAAAGCAAACATGGTTGTATTTTCGCATTTTCTTTCCCTGTCTACAAACATCAAAAATGCTCTAAGCTAATGATTATCTGGAGTAGCACAAACAGAGCCTCAGCAGCACAAGCAAGAGGGTGTTCGGCTTGGTTACTTTTTTATTCCCCTGAAGGCTTCTCAGCAGCAGTTCAACAATGTTTGACAGGGGGGACACAAGCTCCAGAACACTACACTTTGAATCTGTCCTGAAATGAGTAACTGCATGAAAGTTTAGAAAATGAAGACTATCAAGCTGGCCTCATAGATCCATAACTGAATGCCCCACGATGGCACAAGTTGGGCAAGTCAGCCATAAATTTTTACACCTTACGCTTTCAGGCAGCAGAATGTAGACTCGGGAGATATTTCTGGTTCCAGCTATCTATCACCCACTTAAAATTTGCATTAGTTCGCATGTCTAACACCAGACAAGACCCAGTCCAGTGGGACAGTAAATTGATGCTACTCTAAAACTTTGAAGCAAGCACCAGAATCAACATTATAATCACACATAGTACCACTTTTCTTGCTAAATCCAGAGCTTTCAACACTCCTATCACCTACGACAATGAGCATATAATGAGCTGTCAGAGCACACAGAACAGCAGTCCTGGTGTGCAAAGTAAAATATTACATTAATCCACAACAAAAGATTTATGGAAATCAACATCAATGTCACTGCAACATGACTTCATTTCTCCTTTCCCTGTTTCTGTATCCTCAGATACCCACATGAAATCCTTCAAACTTGTTTGGTTTTGTTTGTTTAAAAAACAAACGCTATACTTTACAGTACTCTTCACTACACATCAGGAGTTTTCTTGGGTCATGTATCACCTTGCATTACCAATCTGAAAGACTCTACTTCTATCGACGGTACTAATGACCAGTGTAACAGTATTTCAGTATCGATTCTCCTGACTACCCTAATAATGCTGTCCTATTAATAACACAGGAGATAAGGCTAAATGCATCTTCCTTAGGATAACAGCTACAATGATTACCAATGGATCTGCAGGCCAGTGACACTATTTAACTCAAAATATTATATAAACACCTATAAACAGCTTTGCCTAGAGAAAGAAAGAAAATTCACTTCGCTTTATTTAGGCGTCTACATTCTTTTGCATAGAGTTTTATTATATACACTTGCTTACACAGATACAAAACAAATAAGACATTGATATAACAAAGTCTGAAATTCTGAATTATTTTCTGTAACAGAAGATTAGAATTAGGAAATTGCACGAAAAGTTACTGGTGTCTTCTGGTGCCTCAAAACTGATTTTATTTTTATACTGGCTGCCAGCTTGTAAGTTAATAAAATGATGTCCTAACTACCTGAGGTACAAACAGCACCCCCTAATGGACAGCATTTTGCACAAGCATAGAGGACTGTGCCCACAGAAGCACTTCCTTACATACTTTGAAAATTTCACAGTCAACTTCATCATTTCACAATCAACCTCATCAAAAATCTATGGACCGCCTGGGCCCCATTTCAGAAGATGTTTAATGACATCCTCATATGTTTACATGTTGTACTAATCAGGCACTTAGAGTTATGTACATGTTGATTCCAGGTCATTAACTAATCCAAATTGTATTGCAGCTAACAGGAAATAAGTCACCAAACTCCAGTAGGCTCCCTATTAACACTGTAATGAACGGGATGAAATTCCGTAAGGACAGACACTGCAGTTCTGCCCCTTTGCACTGGAAAATCTTCTAAATATTGTCACCTTTTAGTCTGCTATTTTTATGTATAATAGTACAGAAAAGAGTCAAAACCAGTACCAGGAATTGTCCTGTTACATACAATAATACAACTTTTGAAATGACCTCTTTCTAAATATCCCACAATGATTTTTTTCCTTTCACTCTAAAGCAGACTATTACAAAGACAAAACTAACATGAAAATGAATATAGAAAAATTCAAAGAGAAAAGAGACAAAAAGTTTTAGGTGATAATGGATTACATTACATTTTTTTTTCCTCTGAAAGGAGATGGGGAGACCTTAAATTTAAAAAATAAAAAAAATAATAATAAAAAAAAAGCAACCTTTTGGTCTAATGCTCTGCTGGGAAACTGGAATGTTAGATACTTGTTCCAGACATGAGCTGCTCTACCAGAAGCAGGTTTGCCACGCAGGGCTACGAACCCTGATCTTACAGCATCAGCCCACACGAGCAGGTGGGAGACGAGTCACAGCAGGTGAGGAGCTGCAGAGAAGAGGAAGGATCAGATACACCCACACCGCTGAACTGGCCACATGTTTGGTTTTAGTCATTGATTTTCTGTAAGTATTTTTTACTTATGAAGCCCTGTGCTTAGCTTAAGCCAGATGTAACTTAAGATAAGCAAGGCAAGGACTGGACTGACACACATTTTTAAGGAAAAACAGTGTAAGGGATTCTGGGCATGGTTGTCTATTCAGTATAGAACAACAAATACTGTCTATAGATCCTGGGGTTGTCCTAGTTCAGCTACTAACTGAACTTCTAATCACTGCAGTACCAGCTCAGTAATGTTACCTCAGCCTCTAGACCATGATGAATAAAAGCAGAGCAGTCTACTTAACATATGGTCAAACTGGGCTTCAAGAAACGTGAATGACTCAAACAGATTTGAGCCAGAATATCCCAACTAACATACATCATCCCAACATCATGCAGAAAAATCAATGGTCTCATTTTCTTATTTCTAAATAAGCATATGTGGGCTATGCATACTTACAGCTTTCTTGCTTTTGCCCAAAGCCTAGAGTTCACACAATTACCTTTACATTTTGCAGGTGGAGAAAGAGGAAGGTTCCTGAAATTGACATGAAATACTGGGATCAAGACAAAATTGTGGTTTAGTAAGCTGAAGTAATTTTATGAAGTAGAGAGGAAAAAAAAGGTCTGTTTTACAGTCTTTAAAACTAACTTCTAAGGTAATTTGTTTTGTCCTGAGACAATTACTTTCTAAGTTTACCAGCCTGCTATGTATCAGAAGTTCTATTTTTAATATCCAATTATAGATGACATGACAAGGAAGTATATAAGACTGTATGGAACTGAATATCACCTAACCCTTTGCAAACAGCACTGAAGGTGTACTGAACATTAAGCATAACAATAGTTTCACTGACAGCCACAAGAATTATTGTGCTCAACATTAAACACTGCTTAAGTGCTTCTCTCCTTGAGTCTAAATACAAGTTAATATTGTGACCACTAAGTACCCACAGCCTCCTGGTTCCCTACTGATAGGAGCCTTTATTCAACAAAACTAAATAAAAACCGCTGCAATTTCATACAAGTTTCACGCACTTAGAACTGGATTAGTGTCACTGGAAAAAAAGAAAAAAAAATCACAAAGCAACTATTTCAGACAGACCTATGATTCACTAACATTTAGTACAGCATCGCTTTAGAAACCAGTTCCTCTAAGTGTACCGCTTCATAAACAAATACATTCTTGAATAAAACACCCTCTTAAGCAGACACACAAGCAAATCTTTTACTGTAACCAGCAAAATGAGCAGACTTAGCTCAGAAGTCTGCCTGAAGCTGACAGTTTTTGATATCAGTCAGTCTAATGCATGCTCCCTTTTATTGGACTTTTTTTTTTTTTTTTTTTTTTAACACGGTAAGGTATACAAGAGTTTTTCACCATATTCCTGGGTAAACAGGTCACTGTTCCTAAAAGGCTGCAAGAGCAATTCTGAAGGTAGCCACGTCAAGCACACTTTGAGGGAAACAGTTGGACTGTGATCGAAGATGAGCTTGATGAAGAGACCAACACAGACAATAGTTACATTATCTGGTCAGTGGCTTAAGTTCAAGGAAACTGTCAAACAAGTTTAGTCAACCCAATCAACATATTTATTATAAATAAGAATCATGCCACATTTCATACAGCAACATTCATATGCTTTCATTTCTTTCTCATAAGAAATTGCAGGCTAAAACTCCAGCTCAAAAAGATGCTGAGATACTCAGATAACTCAATTGTTACACATAAAACATCTCTAGAGTCCTCTCTTGAGAAAATCAAGAACACAGTACTATCAGCTGCAGCGTTGAATTTGGTGACAAATCTTTTGTCTTGTGATTTCAGCCATGCTGCTGATAAATACACAGACAAGCACTAACATCATGGCCTAATGACCAGGGCAGCAATTACTCAAAGCTAGTTTTCTAATTTCAAACAAGTAACAACTTGATTTTTCTAATGTGACAGGACAGATGCATGCTTTTCCTCCAATCACACCAGAAGTGGAACATTTCTGTCTGTGAGGATCCTTAAGAGGTCCCTTCTCAGCAGGTGAAACCTCTGCTCAGCTCTCCTCAACATTTTGCCAGGAGTGACAGATACGGAATTGCACTGCTAGCAACCATCGAGCTTCTAGAGACGGCCACAGAAATGCAGTATATCTGGGGGAAAAAAACAGCTGCAAAAACAATGACCTGTTACAGGAAGGGCAAAATGATTTGTTCCCATAAGAGAACTAGTCTCCATTCTACTCTCAGCACCCTCAAATAAAGCAGAGCACATTTTTTTCCCTTCCTGTAAGAATGATGGATGTATAATGTGGTAAGAACTGTTTTCTACCACTCTAGCTGCATTTCTTACCTCACACAACACTTTGTCTGCAAGAGATGGATAAATATTTGACATGGCATCATTCCCAATGCTTTCCACAAAAGTTTCCAGAAATTTACATTTTCCCTGTGCAATAATTAGATAAATGACAGGTTTTTTTCTTGCTTTTGTACTCACTGTAATTATAAAACAAATTACATAATTTCACAGACATGTAAAATAACTCTGACATTATTTCACTGGTTCTGGCAGCTAGGATTTGAAGAACAGGAATAGAGTTAATGAAGTCAGCACTAGAACCCTCATGTAATTTTTCTGAATACCTAAGAACTTCTATGTGGAGTAAAAATAAATCATTTTTATAACTGCTTCCTGACAGAGGTGGGAGGAGTATAGAAGACAAACTAAAAACCACCAATAATTATGAAAATGTCAGATGTACGATGTGAAATGCACACAATCCAGTCAGAGATTAATGCAATGTAAAAATACGCTTTGGGGTTTATTAGTTGCAAAGTTTGTACAGTTTACTTGAAGATACTTATAAAACCAAGAGATACTGATACAAAGATATAAAATTTTCTGTGACTGCAATCTGTCACAGGCTAAACTCATGACCAAAGGTTTTATGGTTTGTTTTGTGTTTGTTTTTTCCTTCTTTTTCAGGCTACCAAGTAATGTACTAAAGAATGAAAATATCTAAGTGAAAAAAGTATTTAAAAAAGCAAACAAAAAAAACTCTATTATGGCTTCAATACAATGCCATTTCCTTGCTTTCATCTCTGCAGAAGGAATTTAGCAGACTCAGTTTAGCAATGTGTTTTCATCTTGCAGTGGAAACATTTAGATGCAGGACATCCCCACAAGATCCTACAGATGTTTACTGCATACCCCAGATGACATATTAGCAGAAATGTTGTCAACTCACAACACTAGATGGAACATTAGTCCTTTAAGTGCTTGGCAATTGTTTTACCAGAAGTACTTCATTGATGTTACTGGAATATCTACAAATACTTCTCATGATTTCCCACTGGCCGACATTTGTTCTACCCTCATCAATTTGCACAAGAATTTGGTTCCAATATTAACAAACAGTTCATTTTAAAGATTAAAAAATTTGTATCATAAGAACTAGAAGTGGGAGCAATCCCTGTGTTTGCCAGACTTTTGGCAAGTGCTATCACTATTCACCTCCACTGATTTCATTCTTTCTTATTTAATAGCTGTGTTCAGTGAAGTTCTTTCTGGTCAGTAAAATCTGTCAAAAGTCATATCCCTCCCCTTCTTCTTCCCAAATTCCTTTAGTTAAAAGAAAGACACCTTAAACCTTAGGCTGGATACACAGCTTCACAGAGGCCTCAAAATGTCCCAAGAAGCATAACATAGTTTTGAACCACAGACCTCAAAGCAAGTCAGACTTGGACTGCCAAGCATATCCACATCCAGACTTGCAACCACACTAGTGACTATATGATCTCACAAACCAAACTTCTAAAATGACAACTTATTACAGAAAAAAAATAAATAAATAAATAAAAATCTCTTCTGACACGTAGGGAGAAGGCTGCATAACCAAGGACAACGAAAAAGCTAGGGGACCCTAAAAAAAAAAACAAACAAACAAAACTATGGGCTTCCCCACTCCTAATTTGCTTTTCCTCCTTCCCCAGCCACATAGATCCAGCTCAGGTCACTGCTGTGCAGGGGCTAGGCTTACTGGGGAACATAGCACTGCAGTTCCAGTAGTCAGACTGAGATTTGCACTGCATAAGGAAGATGACTGATGCTCATCCCCACTAAATGTGTTAGAATGAGCTACAAAATTAGAGGTTAATATTACATGTTAATGCACGTCTGCATACTATCATTGTTCTTCAACTGAAGACAACATTAGCATTTTTTATTTTATTTCCCTGAAATGGTTTGAGGCATCACTCTGGAATTATCTGTCCCTAAAAAAATTAAAAAATAAAAATTTAACAGCTGGACACAGCATCTGCTGCTCCCAGGTCATTAGTACCTAAGAACAGTTAATTTATGAGACTATAAGGTTACAGAGAGACTGCCAATTAAAAGGATCACACTTCTTTCTACTACTTTCAGCTTCGTCTGCCAAGTGTTGCAGTTTAAAAAGTCATGCCAAATTGAAAAAGCCATCAACTTCTCAATATTCCAGCAATTTTGTCAAAATCATGGGTCATTTTTCTTTGGACTGCGTTTCATGGAGCAATACGATTTTATGTAGTACTTTCACATCTCGGATTCATAGTCATAAGGTTTAAAATAAGAATTTAGAAGGCAAGTAAATAAAAGAAGCAGAGTAAGGTCAATTGTATCTCATGCAGTATACACACAAACTCTTAAATACTAGAAATTAAGACAATCTAATAAATATTTCAGGATATGCTATTTAATTTCTGAGTATGTGAGGCAGATAATACTCAGTCACTTGCACTGCTCTTCTTGCTTTGACGATCGAAGTGCTTTCTCAAGAGATACCCATCTTCCATGATCAAGGCTCAACACATTTGTCTGGTTTTTGTTTCACCTTTATTATATAGTGGGGAAAAAGAAGCACATGTACATGAAGGAAAAAGGTTATTGAAAAACAAAAACTATTTGGCAATTCACTAGGAACGTGTTTGGAAGCAAAAGATAATTTTAAATCATTAATAGACTTCAAATAGCTAGCAATTTTATTTTATTTTTTACACACTAAAAAATAAGAAACAGAGGCTGAAAAGGGCAATTTAAGAATATAAGCAAGGAAATAATTATTTTGAAACAGTCCAATTATATACTCAATAGGGAAGCACTGTTTCCAATTTGTAGTGAAGCACTTCTTAAACATCTCTGTTGTCAAGCTCTATTATACTACTGTTGAAATTCATTCCCTGCCAAAACTAAGAGATTAAAATCTTTCCATTTCATGGTTTGAAATCAAGTTTAAAAGCATATATTTTTTTTAATTTTATTTTTTTCCCTAATCCCAGTTCTAATTACACTAATATAGGCCTTCAGCTTGTACAGGGACACCAGCATTTCCATTATCAGGGCTTGTTTTGAAAATATTTATTCAAGGAGGATCTAAGAATGAAATACTCATTCAAGAAGGATATAAGAGCATCTCAGCATGAACGAAAACAGATTTTGCAAAATCTGGCATCAAAGTTACTTCTGCAGAAAGAGATCAAAACCTAGCTCACACACCCACACTCATACAAACAGACGCTTTTAAAGTCAATGAAAGAGAAAGGGCACTAGGCATGTAAAGGATAATTGAGTACAAATCAACACTCAGGGGTACAGAGGAGACAGGAATCTAGATAGGGCCCTGGGTTCACTCCCCATCGAGACTTGTGTCTGAAACTAAGTGGCCATACATAGGTGGAGTGAATCTCCTCCCACTCAGATTTCAGTGCAGAACTATGACCTACATCTGTTCTGAATTATGGCTTTAACTTCTGCTTGAGTTTACCGTTACTGGAAGAAAGCCTTCACTGTATCAGGAAACAGCATATTATTATTACTACATCAGTATTGTCAAAGCAGCACAGCCCTCCGATAGCACACATGTAGCTGGAGCAACCCTTAGGTCAATATCTACTGTTTATGTAAGAAGCTGTTCTCAAATAAATGCATTCTGGGGGGTTGCAAGAATACAGCTATGCTGGAATAAGAAACAAAACAACCTGCCCCCAAATACAGCACATCCGGAGTGCGCAGCAGGACTGCAACAAAATTCATCTGTAATTTCAGCAAAGAACTTCAGTTTCCATTTATCTAACCACTGGCAGGCTTTGAAGAGTCAGGCTTGGCTCAAGCACTTATCCTTCTCCTGAACCAGCTGCAACTTATCATATTATAATCCCCATCTTCAATTGCTCAATCCATCCTTTTCAGTGCACATTTCCTTGTTTTAAGCTAGTTATTGGCCTGTGGCTTCCCATTCTTTCAGACCCTCTCAAGACTTGCTCTTTTAACATTCATTATGTGCTTTTTCCACACATCAAATATATTGTTTCCATCACTCCTAACATTTTAGAAGTGTTTTATATAGCTTAAGATGCATGTAATAACTCCAGATATTATACTGTAAGCTGGCCAAGTTCATTTTCCTATCACCAAATTGGGGATTTGAATGTTTTAATAATAATAATTTAAAAAAAAAAAAAAAAAGACTGTTCTCCTGTGGTGAGAAATTTCATGCCAAGACCTGATAGAAGATGCATAAAGTTCTGCAGTTAAGTTAAGGCAATTTGGAAAGCAACTTTTTTTTTCTGATGAAGACACAGAAACAGCTTCAGTGCAATAGCATATACTGACCTTCTTCAACTCCCCATCACTGATTTCTGTAAACCACAGTGGTACATCAGATGTATACATTACCAATATATGTTATATAGTTATGCAAGAATGAACATAGCAAAATGAAAATTGAACTTAGATTTATAAAGAAATAGAAAGAACTCAATTTCCATTCAGACTTCTGTCTTATTTCATCTTTTATTTTGTGTAAAAAAAAAAAAAAAAAAGGTGAATCTCCATTTGTTTTCAGTACTTATACTGTATTGAGAAATTGTTTGAAAACAAAATGTGGGTTTCACAAACTAAACATCTATTTATTTCAGTATAATATTCAGTAAACTGTTTAGTGTAACAGGTGTGCATGCATGTATGAATGCACACCTACCTCCAGAAAATGCCTTCAACTCCAGACTTTAAAACACATTCCTAACAAAAAAACTGATATTCTACTATTGTGTAAAGCAGATATATTATTCACATTTCACTTGTGGGGAAGTGAACAGAAATTAAAATCTCTCTGGCAATATCAGTGAGAGCCCCCATTTCATTAACCCATACAGCCAGAGGCCAAGGCATTGCATCTGCATCACTGCAGAAACTGTAGCCCTACACGAAGTCCCCAGGCAGAAGCTCAGTTGTAACATCACTCACTACCCTGGCATTGTAAAGACACCAAGGAAGGGAACTTCATTCTGCATTTCTTCCATATATTTAATGAAGAAATCAAAACGGACTTTCAGTTTCATTTATCATCAGGCTATAAACGGCTACATTTGCAATTACAGATATAACTCAACTTTATAAGAATTTCTTTCCTAAAAATGGAATTTCCAACTTTAAAAAATTGCTGCTGTATATTCAAGTTATCTGCTACAACATAGGCAGTACATAGAGCAATAGCATCATGAGATTTAATTGGTATGCAGACCACATCTCGTGTCTTCGTATAGCAGTACCTTCCACGTATTTGCACATCCATTGCTTGTGGGTAGAAAACAACACGTGTTTGTCTTTTTTCACGTGAAAGAAGTTGGTTTTCTTCTGTAATGTACTTTGACCATCTTTTAAAACATCCCCCATCAGTAGAATTCTGTCTTCTCTCCCAGATAATATTGTGCCCCGAAGACTCTCCACTAAGAACTGCACCATTTGCTACCTGTCAGATGTCTGAAGGCACTCACTCAAGCAGCCTGCAACCGGAGAGGATTATAGCTCACAAATGCTGCCAGTATCGGCGAGACAGCAAGTAGCAGACAGTTCATTTTACAAAAACTTAATGGACTGTATGGCCCTGGCTGCTTAATACAAGCACTGTCAAGGCATCTAAGCAAAAAGTCTCAGCTGTCATTGCTGACAAGCTGAGCAGAATTATTTGTCACACTAGAATAGATAAGAGACCAGTAGTGTGGTGTATGGTGAGATTCCCATACATCTCCATACTGCAGTCTCAGACAGCAGGCATATGGTTTCTTCCAATGCACTGGCAATATAATACCATCTTACCATGAGGCAGCATGGTTAAATGCTATTCTTTGGTCTTCATATTAACTACATTATCCTCCTCTGGGCTCAGTTTTACATGCTGTAATTAAGACATGATTTCCCTTTCATTTTTTCCTGAAAAAGACAGCATACAAATCCCTGAATAATCTCCAGGTCATTAGCTACTGTAATCCATGTCATCAATATGTCAAATTATACCAGCTGAAAAACTAACCTGACGCATCTGTTCTATCATACAAAAGCTTTCGCCTACATATTTCTTCTGACCTCATCAAAAAGGCTATCATTTATTATCTTTCAACACGTGTACGCTAATTAAAAGAAGAAAGACTTCCAAAAAGCTAATTCTTTCCTTGATGCTTGCATACCAGAGCTCTCATTACCCTGGGTTCTGAATGTATACAGTCTAGTTTGTTAGGATACACACCATCCTTCTACACAGTAATATAGCCTTACATTTTGACTGTTCCTCATAATAAAACAGAAATGAATGCTTCCCATTTATTGATAGTTACTCTGCAAAACCACACCGATATTAATACCAAAAAAGTGTAACCAGAAAGGTGCATATTCTCCTATAACTTGTTTATTACCCAAAACTCAAAAGTTCTTCAAGAATTATATGACGAGCTATGAAAAACTGCTTTGGATAAGAAGAGAAAGGGTTATATCTGATGCACAGGTGTTGATCTAGTCCTAACAGCCACTATGCAAACTGAAATAAATTCATTTAATTTATAACTCTAGTAGTATATTGCACTACCACAGCCTTCAAAACATTTTCTGTTCCATCATCCTGCTGCACCTCATCCAATCTAATACACGAGTATTTTGGACAAATGTATTTTAACTGAATGATTCATGGCAATAAAGCACAGTATAGATCAGTTCCTTGATAAAGGCCTGCAGATGTCAACATAATACATGCAGCAGCATCACTACCCAGCAGGGACTAATTCACATCCAGAAAAATCAGGTTTTTCAATGCCCTGCCAGAAAAACTTTGGTGCATCTGAGTTCTCTGTGCTTCTGATCACACCCTTTACCTGCATAGTATACTTAGAAAATAGAGAAATTTTATTACCTCTAAAAATCTAACAGCTTGTAAAATCAGAGGCCTAAACTGAACTAAGGCAAGGACCCCAGATTTGGACCCCAGATTTTTTTTTGTAATCCTGACCAAAATTTAAATCTTTAGTAAGAAAGGGGAACACTCTTTAGCAGGCTACAGGTTTATAAGTGTTTTGGATACTTAGTCAATTCCTTGTCTTATCTGGAGGACAATCAAGTACCTAAAAATGTTACTAGTTTGGAATATTTCGTTTTAATCTTTAACCCACTGGGTATATAAATGAAAATAAGGAATTTATGCCCACCTGTATTTAATAAAGGTAAGTTACTAAGTTTGAGAATATAGTTTTGTGGTAGCACTTAAAAATTTATTAAAAAAAAAAACAAAAACAACAACAAAAAAAAAACACACTAAAGAATGTATTTAAAGCAACTCTCTAACCATTCTCAGGAGCAATGCACAAACAACTAGCACTCACTTTCATATGCCGATCTGCCAACTGAGAGCCGATGCAAATTGCAGAAGAACCATTCAACAGATTGGATCGAAAGAGTTTTGCAAAACAAACACCACAGTGCAGGTTTGAAGTGTCAAGCCTACTTCCTTTAGTCAACACAAAACCCGTATTTGCCTTCAGGCAGATTTCTTAGGCAAAGCTTTTAGAAAAGAATCTGAAGAAGGAATGAAGTAATGGCAAGAAAGGGAAGTAATAACAGAGACCGAGTCGAGTTATACAGGGCTGTCAGACAGGGATGCGTAGAAAAGAGCTGTGTAAGTGACAGAAAATAAGCAGACAGAGGCAAGGCTCCCTACATTGTACAAATGGCAGCTTTGTGGGCTTGCTGCTGCCACCTTTGACATCGAGGGCCCTCCTCTGAGCTGCCAGGTGGCATGATGCTGTACCTCTTCAGTGTGGCCCTCCAGCTTCAGCAATGCTGCGAGGTTATCGCTGGATGTAACCCAACTAGCACTTTGGCAACTTATTTCCTGGGAAAACCAAAAGGAAACAACATCCAAATGGCAATTCTTTCTAACACAGCTTTTCACAGAAGAACATACACCTCTTGAAATGTTCGCTCTCACAAAAGCAATAAAAGCTGCAGTTCTTGAAGTGCTAGCAAGGAAGTAAAGCCCAAGTGAAAGAATTCAACTTCAATCATCGTTATCTAGTCTATTTGACATTTGTTAAGATTGTGTGTGTGTGACTGTTCCACTTAAAATTATGAACAGGAAACCTCAGCACATCTTATATCTCAAACACCTCCACTTCTCAACAGCCAGTGCATATTTCTATTTCTATATTATTTCCTGCTCACTGTAGGCAAGTAACAAAGTTATCAGCCTGTCTACAGCAGTGAATCTACATGTCACAGAGATGAGGCCTGAAGAAAGAATTACTGTGTATTGCTCTTTTACGCATATATATATATATCTGTAAAAACAGGATGAAAATCTTGTGTAAAAGAACACTCACATGCCTCATCACTGGAGCTAGAATCACAGAATCACTTAGGTTGGAAAAGAACTCTCAGATCACCTGGTCCAACCTTTAACCTTACACTGAACCTACCGGAGAGTCATTCTCCAGGGCTGAAATTAATTCATGAATATACTCATACGTAGTTTAAACCCCATCTAACTCCTCAAAATACGGCAGCACACGTGCAGGGATCCTGCACAGGGCACGCTGCCTCCAAGCTGAGCTGTCAGAAGGCCCCAGCTCTGGCACAATGCACCATCACAAGCAGCTTCCTCCTCGGCAAAGGACTGCCAAAGGTGCACTGGCCTCCAGAAGACAAGCTCTACTATCAATGACCATGGAACAGCTGTACTGGTAATGGGGTAAAGCCTAATGCTATATGCTGTGCTAAAAAATTGTGGTCTCACAAAATTAGATTCTGCAAGGTCATGATACAAGGCTCCAGAGCAGAAACAGATTAAGTAAATAATGAATAAAAAAATAGGATGAATATGAGAAATGGGAGCATACAATAAAGGCAGTTGCTTAATAATTCACACCACGGAAAGCGTTTAAAAAGTGGGCAGCTGATCTCCTTAACGAGTGCTCAAAGGATTCAGAAATGCCAGCACATAGAGCGTTGAATTTGATCAACACACCCTTCAGGAAAAGCTTTGTCCCTAAAAAAAACAGCAAACAATGCTTTGGAACACAGGCAGACAATGAAACCTGAGAGGAACAATCACACACACACACACAAAAAAAAAGCAAGTATTTCACAAGGAAAGTCTGTCTTTATACGTCTAGATTTGAAAGACATGTGCTTGAGTTTTACTGACAAGTAAGTGAACTCCTCCCTTCCAATTTGGCCAATCAGTTAATGCAGTATCATGCTTCCTAAGATAGCATTAACTCAATCTAACAGACCAAGAAACAAGAAGATTACAACATCCTAATTACATAGAAGCACATAACATTAAATGGGCAAAGATAATCACATAACTCAATAGAAGATTAGGAAAGTTAAATCTCTAACAATTTAATCAAAGCCGAAGTAATTAAATAAGTGTAAAGTTACAATTACAAGACATTAATTCAACTTCTAAATGTTAACACAAACTTAAATTTGCCTTCTACAAACATAAAAGACCAGAAAGCATGCTTCATCAGTAAATAACCTCCATCGAGAATCAATGCACATTTATGAACTTTCTGGTTTATTCAATTTTCCTTCTTCCTTAAAAGCTTTGAAGTGAGGATTTTGAGGCATCTATCCAGAACCACTTAGTAAGCTTGCACTGCAAGATTTCAAGAACTATGTATGTTGGCACAAATGAAGTGCGACATACTGACTGCATCACAAAACTTGTAAGACTGACATTCACAGTTGTAGCAATTCACCCAGATAGCATTGCAATATATCTTCACTTCACTGTGAAAAGAAACAAGGTCTAAACATTAAAACTTGCTGCAAGCCAGTGGAATAGATCCACAATTCTATTTATGCAGTGAAAGGAAAGCATTTAACCTTACCAGCCTTCATCCCAAGTCAATGTGGTTTGCTGGTTCCACAAATGAGAAAGGCTCTTTTGACCAGGAGATAATACAAAATTTCAGCAGGGTCATTTACACAGCTGCATTATCCCATCCTAAAGATCCCTGTCACTGACTGCTCATCCTGACATACATAAAAGAGAAACCAACCCACAAGTCCTCCAGAATGAGTTTTCCTCACTGCTTACCTGAGGAAGACTGGAAGGTTGTCACCAGGGAAGACGCAAAAAGAATAGATCAGCTGAAATCATTCTTCTCCCCTATGTCTTGTATCTTAAAAATTCTAAATTATTACAGCTTCAGGAGGTGAGAGAAGAGAGACAGAATGGCTTTCCTGGCAAATTAGGAAGCAGTGACTGAAGCAAGTAATTTCTTCTATTTCTCAACATCCTAGCTATTTCTGAGCTTTAATCAGCCATCTCCTCCCTATGCAATGAACAGCAAACCCCAGAAAGAAGTTTCTAATGCTGGCTCCTTGTGGGACCCAGCTGATATATTTTAGCCCATTTCTTTTTAATAAATGCAATGATTTTAATCAAATTTGTTCAGAGGACAGAAGATTAGTTAAAGAAGAGAAGTAAATGAAACATTAAATTAAGGTATCATTGGGAATTAAAAATGTAATTTTATGTTATTATCAGTGGTATATTATGAATAAAGAATATGCAATATGCAATTAGTATGCAGCACAATATGAACAGCGTTTGAGAAAAATGAATTTGATATGTAGGACAGAAAGGTCATGAATTCTTAAAGCCAATTTAATTTGCTTTACTCTGTTCAATTTTCTCATGGGCATCTGTTTAAATATTTCCAGGTATGGGAGAAAGTGACTACTAAGTTCTGACATATTTTAAGGTGACTGTGGTTCACGACAAGTAACCTAGCAAAACTCCTGTACAAATTAAGGTATTGCTCCCCTAAGCTTGTTCTCATTTGGGAGAGAGCTTCTTCCCACATGGAGTTACACAGAAAGTAACGGGACACAGAGCAGCAGTTCATATGAGTATGTCAAACATTAAAACTATGCCACCAATTAAAGTGAAAAAAAGATTCTTGAAACTTAATTACAAACTCCCAGTCTAAGATTAAAATGTATTATTCAGAAACACCAAACAGTACACAGAATTATGATGTCTTAAGCCTCTCACTATTCTCCTTAGGGATATTTTGAGGGAGAAAGACAGAAAGTAACGTCCAGTATGAGCAGCAATACCTTTCACCTTTACGGTTATCATCAAGGGAAACAGCACAGCTACCCAGAAAATAAAACAAATAAATTGCATACTAAAGGCTTCCCTTTTCATTTCCCTTTTCATTTGATTTCAAAGCATTTGCATTTATACTCTTTTGTCATTTTTACATTTTAGAAAGAAATAGAGAAACTGTCTTTTCAACTGAATTCAATGCAGTTTTGGTGTTAACACTAATATCACTAAAGAATTTAATTATACTCAGAGCACTAAAAAATGTTTCAAAAAATGCTTCTTAGCCCACTAAGCTACATTCACACATACCTGAAACTCTTCATAAAAGAAATGGCCAGTATAAACATTTCTGGTATTGTCACTTGACTCCGCTCACGTGCAACAACGCACAAAACAGAAGAAATGTAGGTGTGTACGCAGGAATGGGCACATTCATACTTTGTGGGAGTAGCCTGTGGGAGCTTGTTTCCAGATTTTTCAACCTTTCCTTTCCTATTTTATTCATTTTGCTCTTCCTCAGAATACTGCAATCTTTTGAATTGGAACTCAGATTAAAACTGTATGAAGTAGTCTTTTTTTTTTTTTTAATGCTAAATATACATGGAAAGACAGTCTGCTAGTTTTGTGAACGTCAGTTGTAATTATGACAATCAATACTACATAAATGTTAAATTTTAAGGTGTGGGTTTTTTTTTTTTTTTTTTTTTGGTTAAAAAAGATAAATAAGTCAATGTTACTTTAGAGCATCCATGAAACTAGCAATTATTTCATCACTTTCCTGAAGCCTAATTGCATAGTTTCACAATTATCTGTATATTCCAACCTATATAATCTACTGACATCTCCTTTATAATAACTGGTGTTTTGTGCTTCTTTAAAAACTAAATGCACATTTTTGACAAACAGCATTTATAGAGGGCAATGTGATCATCCAGACTGACCTTATACATTGCATAGACCACAGAAATTTAACTCCGTAACTTCTGCATCAAGCCCAAAGGCATCTAGCTGAGCTGGATCGCATCTTTTAGAGAGATACAACCTTGATTAAAAACAGCAATACTGTGAATCAATTCAGTGTTTTGAATTTCTCTACAGCTGTGACCCTCAGATTCACAAACTTAGTGAAGTAATTTCTTCTACACATTCAGTACAGAGGTCACATTTCCAGCTTGATTCCTAAGGTTCTAGCATTTAATAAAACCTCTCAAATTCAAAAGACAATTCCTACTTCCAATCAGTTCTTGGACCTCACATTAGACCCAAGTTTTCCCTTTATGGAAAAAGGAAATGCAGTCAGAAGCTTAGAGATATCAACCAAGTTCCACAGCACTAGACAGTTTATCCACAAATACCTAGAGCAAAAGCAGAAAATGTTGACTACTGACTACAAGAAATATATAGAGAACTCTCTCCAAAGTGTTATTGCAGCCTAGAGATCAATAGTTCTGTGTTTAAGCTTGTCAACTTATGAAGTTACATCTCATACACTGACCTTCTCAACACAGATATCAAAGATGCAATTTCAAGAGTTCTGTTTCACGAGGGATAGTTCTGTAATGCACAGGGCTCAGCCCTATTACACAGTTAAACACATTAAATACTAGTGAAACTAATTTAAAATTCCAAGTGCAGACATTTCTTTGTCTTTATTTTTGTGATGGACAGTCACTTGCATGCTGTGGAATTAAACTACTGAGATCATACTTATGCCACACAACTGCACAGCTGAAAAACAAAAGCTATTATACTTAAAGATCTGTCAGTGCTTGGCAACAGTGACCAAGGTGACGTTGGCCTCATGCTTATATAGTTAGAATTATTTACATGGTTCTGTTCCTTAACTTTCAAGTATAGTAGCTTTGATGATCATGTGTTTCATGGTTCTCGTGGAGAAGACCACCCTACCTTCTCTCTCCTTTTGAATGTTTACTGAGCCATCAACTAATTAAGCATCCTCAGACATACTGAGGCATTTCTCCATCCATTCTAGTACTGCTCATGGTAACAGATCCAACTAACAATCATGAGAACAAAGAAGGATATAAAATTATTAGAAAGTATCCAAAGAGGTGAACCAAAAATGATGAAAGGACTGGGGGTATGGCTTATGAGGAGCAGCTGAAGATAACTTTGTTCAGCTTCTAGAAGAGTAGACTGAGGGGTGGCCTCCATTGTTGGCCACAACTTCCTCATTAGGAGGAGTAGGAAAAGAAGTTCTGGTCTCCCTGGTGAGAGGAGGGAATGCCTTAAAGCTGCATCAGGGAAGGGTGGGTTGGGTATCAAGAAAACGATTTCACCGCTCTTGATAAAGCTCTCGGTGGTCAAGCACAGGAACAAGCTCCCCAAGAAAGTAGTCACGCCCCGTTATTTTGCTGCTGTTAGCCTGTCTTCTACCAAAAACAAGGTCTCTTTTTTCATTATATTACAGACATAAGCATGTTTATGTAAAAATATCTCTACCTCAGAGCTCAGTTATTTCAGTTTAGTTTACATCTTGATCCTACTCAAAAGTTTATTGTTAAAAATAAGGCAAGTGGGCATTAGAAATTTTAAGGAAATTAGATGGCTCTGAAAGCTTCAAAAGTCAATTTTTAGTCATAATGCTTTAATTTTTCAAATCATTTAACTACAGCTTGCCTTTACCCTACTCCTCACTTCATTGCTTTAGTGAAGTAATGACTTCATTGTGATTACTTTAGATGATCAAGAAAAAAAAAAGCTGCATGGCAAAACTGCAAGTAAAAGGTCACAAAAATATTTTCAGTGATTGAGTTTTGCCTTTGAAATTCGTATCTACATGTGATTTGGTAACCTAAGAGCAAACATGAAATCAGCAGATTAAGGATATTCTCCTAGTTGAGGCCCATTTAACAAGTAATACATATCTTTTAAGATACTGACTTACTGCTTGCCTTTTTCATTCTTCTCATGCAGAAGGCTATAAAAAAGCAGTGTGTTTAACTGATTAGACAAAGATAACTGCTTACTCAGACTAAATAGAGTTTAAAACTTTTGCTTAATCCAGCTCATAGGACTCAAGGTCTGACAGATAAAAACTAGTGAACATATTACTGTTTGAGAATAAACTCAAACACAGAAAATATTTACTTTTAACTAATGAAAATAATACTAATTGGTATTGCCTTCACAGTACAGGTGTGCTGCTGGAATGTAGACAGGCAGAGATTATTCACAACAGAAAACAGGCAGTGATTTTAAAATGTTAATTAGAAACACAAGGGATATGAAAGAGTAGTGGAGAAAAATGAATGTGCTGATTGTGAGAAAAAAAAAGAGAAGCCTTTTAGAACAAAGCATCCAGGATAACACTTCCCATAAAAACAGAAATATGTAATAGGCAGAATAAAGAGTGTGCACCTACAGAAAACTCAGTAATTCCACCACACACTGACCATCAAGCCATCTTTCTACAGCACAGCACCTATAGACTCACCGGGTTTACTAAGGGCCAACTGCATCTCCCAGAGATATCAGTAATAGTTTTCTTAATAGATTGATGGACACAGAAAGGGGTATCAGAAAAAGAAAAGAAAAAAAAAAAAAAAAAAGCTTTATTAAACTGGAAGAATTAATATTCACAGCAGTGATAACAAATAACATAAGGACAATGTGGATGTCCAACCCAACATCGTTGTCTTTAAATTGGAGAGACATGGATTTGATGGATGGGCCACTCCGTGGATGAGGAATTGGCTGGATGGTCACACTCAAAGAGTTGTGGTCAATGGCTTGATGTCCAGATAAAGATCAATGATGACTGGCACTCCTCAGGGGTCAGTATGACCCAAACCAGCCTGTGATTCTGTGATTAATTTGTTTACTACCTGGATTTTGGGGAAAGATTCAAGACACTTGAAATTTAAGATGCAGGAGATAAGCAATAATCTGCCTCTACTGTTTGCTTCTCTTGAATTTCAAAGCCACATGAATTTTGACACGATTTCTCTTTTTCTGCTAATATTTCCCATGCACTTTGTTTTGATGCCTTCTTTAAAGCTTCACTCACACCATACAAAAATGAAAACAAACTCAGAAATCAATAGTAAGTGAACCTGATTCTAATGCAGATTACTATGAGTTGTAGTATCAATTTAATCCCACTGAGATTAATGAAATACAGAAGTAAAAGGCATCAGAAACTTCTGCTTGCATCCTCATGTAGAGCTCCCTGCAAAAGGGAAGGTGACTGAAGGGTAAAACTGAACATTTTCTATTGTGATACAGTATAGACAGTTCTAAAAGAAAAAACTTTTGTTATGTAAAGAAACCACTTCAGTGTTGTTGTACTCCCAAAACAGAAAGAAAAGGGCAGCTAAGCATAGGAGTTGTTTATTTTCCTACAAAACATGAATTTGGAAGCTCATATGTAGACATGGAAAGGCTGTCAATTTAAAGTTTTAGATTGCTTTAGTGTCAAAATACTAGAGCCATTAATCACAACCTCACTGCACATGCAGCTATTTCACCTGGTTGGGTTTTTGCCCCCCCCCCCCCCCCCTTTTTTTTTTTTTTTTTAAAAAACTTATCTCTCTGAAACAGGGCCAAGTTGGTTTCAATTTGTCTCCCACCCCTTACACACATTTGAGTGCTGAGAAAGAAAGATTGCACAGTTTCAGACTGCTTAAACTGCAGGATTGGAGCACATACAAACACAAAATGGTTGACTGGAAATGACACCAAAACTAACACGCGTACTTATTTAACAAAGAGAACCTACTTAGGGGGTCTGACTTTACTTGGATCAGTAAAACCAGAAGTAAACTCATTAGGAGACCACCCATGCTGTAAATTAGAAAAGACTTAAGCTGGTATCATAGTAAATTCCCCACTGTTGCAGGATGCAAAATATTCCATTTAAATTCGTATTTATTTGTTGCAACACAACTTGCTAATGCAATATAATACCAACACAAAAGGGGTCATTCTGAAAAAATCTTTATAATTAAACACTTGCTGGGTTTTATAAATACTATTTTTTAAGACATTAGAATCACCAATTTGTTACTTTATCAAATAAGACAGTATAAGACCAGAACCTAAGGATTACACGCAGTTATTGCAAATCAAATTATTCATTTAGAATTCAAGCTATGATAAGCTCTCTTCATATCTAATTTCATCTATTATAATTAATGTATCATAGAAGACTAGTTACTAAACACATTAATGACATTTTAATGCAGTCATGAAAATTATATTGTCATAGGAGTCTTACATACAAAACTAATGGACTATAAAGCTTTGTTGTTTCAGTAGGTAATACTGGAATTAGATCATTTATTTTCTAAGATAATCATTCCAGGCTGACCTCCACAGAAAATGATATTTTTCATGTATAAAAACAAAAATATGTATTCATATATACACAATAGACTCTCTGCTCCAATGAGGAGAGCAATAAACCAGAAGTCTAAGAGATACAAGAAAACATCCCCTAATACAACCTGTTTTCTTCTCAAACTAAAGTATCTTAAAGAAATCAGTTTTCTAAAGGAATTCTACAGTTCAATCAGTTCAATGCATTACATTTTCATGAAGCTTATCCTTGCAAGTTAAATCTCTCGTAACTGTTGAATATGTAGGAAACCAATAACTTGGCATGGTCCACTAGTTCCAAGGGGTCACAAAGATCAGGTTATGTTTTCCACTGAAAGTCACCAAAACCAAATCACTACTTTTTGGAAAGAAACTATTTCTCCAAATTCAAGCATGCCATTCAGCATGAGTCTTGAATCAAGCTCCTCCTCAAAAGAGAAAAGCAAGTTGCTACATTTCAATTTAAGTTTCAGAAGTGGAAACAGAGTGGGACTCTGCAGTAACATTATTGCTGATCCTATATGGAAGAGATTTACAAGTTCTAAAATAAAGTTTGCAATAAAACAAACGCCACATAGATTTTCAGAGGTTTCAGGTTAAAAAAAAAAAAAAAAAAAAAAAAGGAAAACATTTGAAACATCCAAGAATTCCTGATCCCTCCCACTCCACTGACTTCAAATCCCAAATGACCAGTGTCATGCCTCCATCATACACACACACACACTTACTGTGGGCAATGGCTTAAAAAAAGCACAAGTGATTTCAGTGGCTTTTAGTGAACCTTAACCCACCATAAAATTAAGAGCAAGAGTACAATACTATTTATCTGCTGTTTCAGCTCAGTGATCATTTTGTGTTTAGCACGTCAGTCCAAAAAATAGCGAGCCCAGAAGAGGCTTGCAGGACCTGCTTCCCACAGCAGGTAACAAGGAACGGTTTCCATTCCACAGAGCACACAGCATACACCAATCTTGACATCACAGAGATGATGTATTGAGGATGAATGGGATGAATGTACGCTAAGCAACTTTAGGGTGTTTTATGATGTTACCTATATTCTAGGTTAATATGAGATTTTTATACTAGCACGTTACTGCATCTGAGGCTACTGGAGTTACGCTGCAACTTCTTTATACCAGATTGCAGTATATTTCTTCACATTTCCTGTCTACTTTGAAATTTAAGCAAGCCCAGGGGAATACAGCCATTCGGAATTTGTGTTGATAGCTTAGCTGCTTCACTGTCATGTCTCTCAAGAGAACTTGTTAGGTGTAATACCTCTAAGAAAAGGTTTAAGTAACAGTTTGTTCCAAGTCCTGAGAAAAGTAAAAATAATTTTAATTATGTTCTCATTTCAATACCAGACCATCTTCTTTACTATGACAACCAACTACATTCTGCATTGCAACAGATTTTGAAAAAAAAAATAAAAATAAAAAAAAAATCCCAGGCTCCTTAAGCTAGGAAGACAGTTTTATTTATTTAGCACTTGGTATCTGAAATGCCTAACATAAAGGAACTATAAAAAATATTTGAACAGGTACTTCTTATTGAAAAAGGGAACAGAAAAATCTGAAGCATAGCTTGAAGACAAGTCATAAGAACGTTTGCATTTGTCAAGCTTCACCTGATCCTTAGGTATAGAAAAAAACATGAATGAAAAATGTTGGAGGGGGAGGAAGGTAGCATGCTTTTCACAAAACTAATATTGCTGTTGAAAAGCTATAAAACTCATTTTTATTGAAAAAATATTATAAAAGTTACAGAACCAAACTACTTAAAACTAAAATGCCAAGGGTCACATCCCCTATTTTCTGCTGCCTCTGCTTGGCACATTAGTTCTGCCCCCCACCTTTCCAGTATTTCTACTAGTTGTGTCTCAACATGGACGTACTAGGCAGACTTACTATATTTGTGTTGAGGGGAAAGGAACTAACAGATAAATGAAGAACTGAACATTGAAACAGAAAAGCAGAGAAGAGAATGGATTAAATAAGCTTCAGGAAGCCTTGAAAGGAAATGGAAGGTACTTACTACTTACATTGTAAAGAAAACAAGAGTACATGTACTTGTTTCGGGCACAGCACTTTGTGAATGGGAAAGTGGGCCAAAGTGTCAACTTTTAAATGAAAAGTTCAGAAGTGATGCACAAAAAAAAAAAAAATTTCTTCCAGATGAGGTAAATCAAGCACATGAAATTATACTTCTGAAATCTAGCCTATCATTTTCTGAAAGATTCATCTTACAAGTGATGACTAAAACAGTGATAGTACCATCTAGGATAAGGATCCTATTTATCTGAACATGTCATACTTTACGAGCTGTGTCTTAGATGTTATTTTTATAATAAATGTCACTCAGTCAACTCAAAGCAAATTCATAAGGTCTACAACAAATTCAGTGACTCCCAGGGTAGAGGGTTTTAAGAGGACAACAGGCACAGCTGATTTCAATAAAAGGCACAGATGGACTTGGAGGAGTAGAGGTAAAAATAGGAATACTTAACCCTTGAGGAGAAGCTTCCAAGAACAATGCACCTGCCTACCCTCAAAAGTCCCTCGAGCTTGTCTCTAAACAATGCATTGAAACCTGTGTCTCTTAAGTTCTACTTTCTGCAAGGGAGGGGAGCTGAAGGATTGGGTTTTGTGTTTGTTTACAAAATATTGAGTCATTTCTTGGTTATGGATTTCATTTTTGTGAAAATGAAATCGTTGCAAAGTATTTCTCATTGGAAATGCACTCTTTTCAATAATGCATTGAGGTATCTTAAAGCAATTGAAGTGTTCATCCTACAACTGTAAAATATTTTGCTTTGAGTAGTGCTGTATGTATACACACAAACTGAATCTCCACCAGATAGATTCAGGGCACTGCTGAAATACATCAGAGCTTTGTCATTGGCCATACCAAGATGAGGATGGTTTATTTCTATAGATAAAAGCATGTTTTTTTCTAATAAAAACATCAAATCTATAGAACTGACAATACATTGTATAAAGAAGCCTTAACTAAACAGCTGAACTGCAGATTGATTTACTGGTCACTGGCCAGTACTGCCGATCACTTAATGTCATTCCAACCTCACATTTTCGCTTGATCCTTCTTCCATTAATACAAATGTCAAAACTCTCCCAATGAGTTCATCTTTTTCACATGCCCTAAGGTAAAGGAAACACTTACTTTTGAAGTTGGAGGTGCCATATTTAGAATAGTATAGTCTTAAAGAATAACTTACCCTGGAACCGTCATGTAGATGTATAAACATGCACATCGCTTTTGTATCATTATGGAAGGTTAACAGCAAGGTTTCCCCCATTCAAATAATCATATAAAAAAGGGCAAATTTTCTGGTGGGATGATAGTTTAATTTTAAGTTAACAAGCGACATATTCTGAACTGGTTTCAAAGGTGAATGCCTATCCACCCTGGGAGCACTTTATCCATTCTTTCCCATGAGAACACCAGAACCAACATTAAAGTATTAAATGAAAATGTGTTAAAGTGTTCAATAGAAACAGTCCCCGTCTTTGCCTAGGACTGTTATTCAGCCCTGGAAAAGCACAAAGCAAACATTAAGTGACAGAGCTAAAAAGAATACCAGTATCACTCTGAAATATAGAGCATTTGAGGGGAAAAAAAGTCTTTCTTCTCTTCCCTAACCACTATTTCATTCTTAACCTGTGGGGATACTGGAAGTAGCAAAAACTGAAGGATTTTTTTTTCCAATTTATTTTCTTCTTTGAGATGTCAGATTGCTCGCACACCTCTTTCCTAAACTATAGCAGGGTCAAAAGCACCTATTTAGGCTTCCATAATTTAATGTTTTTCACATTAACATAAAAATAATATAATCATATAATTATTTCGGTTGGAAAAGGCATTTAAGATCATCAAATCCAACCACGATCACATACCCTGGCAGTTCTGAAAAACTGTTTTGCACACTGCTCTAGACATTTATCAGCTACTAAATCATGATTATGTTACACTGCTTAAACCAAAGGCTCGTTGCAGTGTAACACAAAAGGGTCACCAGCTCTAATTTGCACTTACAGAACCACCCCTGCCCTTCTCTGTGCTAAGGCACGTAACCTCCTAATAAGATCATGAAAGTACTGAGTGAGTATGTCAGAGCTGGGGTTAAATTTAATGTTTACTTAATTGTAGTTCTGATTTTCTGTTGGGCAGTCCCAAGGTCTTTGCAATAGCATAATAAGAGCCTAATGAACACTTTAAGTTTGTGCAACAACAAAAACAAGATAAAGCACTATGTGGATTTTTGTGAAAGCAAAGCTTTGGGAATATTTTGGGAATATCCACCTCAGAAGAAAAAATGTTCAGAATTATCATCCGTCAAATTTACAGTACACAGCTATTGTTGCATTACAGAATCACAGAAGGGGTGAAGCTGGAAGGAAACCCTGAAGGTCGTCTGGTCCAGTTCCAGATCAAGCAGGGACACCCAGGGCAGGTCTCCCAGGACCAGGTCCAGTTGGTTTTTGAAGATCTCCAAGGAGGAGACACCACAGCCTCTCAGGGGACTGTTCCAGCGCTCATTCCCCCACACAGCACAGATGTGTTTCTTTATGTTTAGACATAACCTCCTGCATTCCAGTTTGTGCCCACTGCCTCTTGCCCTGGTGCCAGGCACCACTGCAAAGAGCCTGGCTCCATCCTCTTCACATCCTCCCTTCAGGTGGTTACAGACATGGATAAGAACCCCCGAGCCTTCTCTTCCCTAGACTGAACAGCCACAGCTCTCCCAGCCTCTCCTCAAAGGAGAGGTGCTCCAGTCCCTTGACCACCTTGGTGGCCCTGAGTTGGACTCCTTCCAGTACAGCTGTCTCTCTTGTACTGGCGGGCCCAAAACTGGGCACCATGCTCCAGGTGCAGCCCCACCAAACTGAGCAGCGGAGAAGGATCACCTCCTGAGCTGCTGCGATACTTTGCCTAACGCAGTCAAGAATGCCATCAGTCTTCCTAGCAGCAAAGGCACATCTGATTCATGTCACTCGTCTGGATGCAAAAGCTCACTATCACCTGCAGTGAAAGAGATCCTTCTTGTGTCGGCACAAAAGTTTACTAGTAGTCTTCAATCCTCATGAGAAGACATATGTTTTGTGCAGTTTCTTTAAGGCAGAGTACATAAAAATTAAAAATTGGCATGGAATGCTAAGACAAATACTTTCATTTCCAGTTTGCTACAAGCAAATTCACTACAAATATGAGTCTTTCAGGAGTTTTATAAAATAAATACACTTTTCTAGTAAAACTGTACTTTGCTTTACAGATTTGTTCATGTGAATACTATAGAACTATAAAAGTCATATACTATCAAGCAGTCCAAAAATATTAATTCAACCCTCTGCAGAATTAATATGTAATATCGAAGGATTACACTTGATCTTCTGATCACGTTATGATACCCTATGGAGAGATTCAACTTTAAAACAGCAGCATATCCCTGTTGATGAAAACACTGTTCAAATTGTGCCAGTTTAGTATACATATGGTATAGTAGGTTGTCACAAACTACCTTCAAGGTTTTGTTTTTTTTTTTAGCAGATGTAAAAATCTGAATTACATCTAAATATTAAAAATTAAGAACATTAATCCGAATTACTTCCCAAAACTGTGGAATGATAAGAAAAAATAAGAAAATGCCCCTAACACACTGTGTGAGAATAGAGGCTTCCTTTATAGGAAGACATTGCATGAAATCTTGGTTCCACCTGTTGGAATCAGCATAACCTGTTTCTATAGCTACAGAAAAGTCACAGGAGTTGTGTTCAGCCATCATTAATCATAGCTAGAATTTCCAAAAGTGCCTAAGGACTTCTCTATCAAATAGAACCATTATTATTAACTCAAATGCAATTCATTGATTTTCTTAGCATAATACAGGTCTATTTACAAGCATACACACTTTGGAACTAATTCTGAATGAAGCTTGAAACCATTTTGTTCTAGTAAATGCAAAATAAGCCCCAGCAGCAATTATCATTATTTGTTGCTTAAACAAATACTATGATTTCATGGGGAAAAAATTAAAATGCATTAGGTCCTGCTAACACTTTTGAGCACTGAAACTATTCCCAAGATGTTCTTGCTAAAATAATGACTCGGGGAAATTAGTCAAAGATGCTTCCCTCCACTCCCAAATACATATTATGCATAGATGATCATCCTACGTGCATTTCAAGTCACTTTGACTAAAGACTAGTGCTGACCTGTAGGTCCTGAAAATGAGCTTCCTCCCCACCTTTGCTCTGCTGATTAAACAGCAATTAAACTATTTTACTATTAAGCTACTTCACGGTATTTTCCCGTACAGTTTGGGGGGTTTTCTGATGGTTAATCTTTGACCATCATTAACACATTACAACTAGAGGAAACAGAGTAATCAATTAAGTGATTAGCTTTGCCCTATCCAGCCCCCTAAAATTACATGGTTCAGGCTTGACCATTGCACAATAACAAAAATGAGTAAGACTCGTTTTACCACATTATTCATGTTTGAATAGTAAATGACCTACAACCAACTCATTCAGCCTTGGTCATGAAGAACTACAAATTATTAGCATTATCTTGTGGGCCATTTCTGCTCACTTGTCCTTTCTGCTATGAATTCTCCTACACCACTTGAAGCAATGCTATTTATAACCCATCTATACAAAACTCTTCAGAGGAAAATAGATTACAATTTATTTTTTTTTTTAAAAACAGCTAAAAGACAGCAGCAGCACAAAGGGTAAGAAGCTCCAAGAAGTCAATAGCACTCAGCCTTGGATATAAAGAGGTGAGGAACCATTTCTTTATTCAATGAGTGATCTCACTGAAGTCAGAGTAACAGTGCAAGTGAGAAGAGGTGCTGGAAACTGGCCTATTTTAAGAACCTGAGGATCCTTTCTCATTAAAATGGATCTTCTAAGAGTGAAATAGTAAGAAACTCATGAATACTAACTCCTCCAAATCTCATCTTTTCCCACTTGACCAGGTTATCCTCCCTTATTTCTCCCCCACTTCCATTACTTTTTCTTCTTATATATAAAAGACATTTTATGCCATGAAGTCATGCATTTGGGGATTGGGAAGGGTCTACAGTTCATTTCACTGAATTATGAGACCCATGTGTCCCCATGACCCAGAAATATACCATCTTCTTATTAATTTCAATAGGAAAAATACATTTTTCACATGAAAAGTGTTGCAAGAATACTCTTGGTTCAGAAGCCAAACAAATTACTGCTGTCATCATGAACAGCAGAATCTAGTTACTGGACAAAAAAAAAAAAAAAAAAAAGTTAAGCTGAACTTGTAATAATTTCAACCTTTTAATTTGCAGTGCAAGAACAGAAACTGATTCAGAGAGACACAGATCTCAGTTCAATTCCTTCTTCCCTCGTTCCTGACTGAAAATAAGTTTCCTGGAGGTTTGGCTTTCCCTAGGCTTATTCTCTACTTGCATGTTTGCAGTGAACTAAATAAGCAGCTGTGGTGTCATGGGTTTCTTTATTATCATCATATTTGTTATTTGATGGAGATCTTAGACAATTTCCCACTAAAGTTAGAATATAACTCGTGGTAATTTTGCTGCTCAGTACATTTCATCAGTTGCTTTTAGGGACATCCAGCAGTTGAGAGAAATCTTATGATTCAGGCCATTCCAGAAGGAATTCTCTATACATGCAATCAGCTGGAGTACAGAGATCTACATATGCATAACTACACATCAGAATATGCCTAGCTTAATAGAAGAGGCTGAGACAAGTCAATGTCAGCAACATTATGAAGCTAAGCATCATTACTGCATGCAGAGATTTGCTGATGGTTAAGTCTGAGCTTCTGCAAATCTGCCTAATCATATTTAGCCAATACCTCAGTACTGTTTCGAGGCAGATTGGAAGTGCTCTAGATTTCTCTCAGCAGCATTGCTTTACTCATAAGTGCATGCTCACACAGATTTGAAATGCTACGGGCTTACATTTAGATTTACCTCAAAACAATTTCCTGTATTGTTGAAGTCAAATATATGGGGAAAGGAGGCTGGGGGATGAGTAGAGCTGACAATGCTGAGTTCTATTTGAGTTTTACCCAAGTTTTCATTCCCTCTCTTTGTTTACAGTAACAGTAATAATTAATTACACAAACAACAGCCTTGAACTGTCTGTTCTATTCAATGAAATTATGTTATCAGTTTTTACACTGCCAGAACTCATTTTCTGTCTTTGTACTGGATTCAGATCTCAGATTTTATTCTAGCACAAACAGAAGAAAGAAAAAACTAATCAAGGTTGGGCAGCCTGCTGTGGATAATGGGATATTAGAGATTGCCTTACAGAGCCTTGCCAAAAAGTTTGTGCTAACACGTAAATAGGGAAGAGTCTGTTCAAAGTATGAATTAAGCATGTTCTTCAGTAGTTTCACTTAGATTTCGAATTTTAGTTAAGAGAAAAAGCATTCAGAAAAGTTAATAGTTACTTAAATTTGTTTCAAAACAAATTCCATATTTTTTTCTTTAATTAAGCCAAAGGTAATATCAGAGCCATAAAAGAGCTGTGAATGACTGACATCTGTAATCTTCCATCTCAAGATCAAAACTTTCATGTTGAAAACACACAAGCATCTGACAAACGTGCATACACTAATGCAAAGAAATCAGTTCTGTGTTAAAAGCAGAGCTAATGACGCTACTTTACAACCCCAAATGAATAAGGAATAGAAAGTACATCTGCATCATAGGCAGGTAACTCCATCCACTGATTTAGTTTTCCCCTGAAAAGTCCAGTTCCTTCCTTTATTCCCTAGGAGTTTTCAGAGTATAACAGCGACAACAGTGTGATGTTCTTTTTTTTTTTTTTTTTTTTTTTTTTAAGTCTTATTAGCAATTGTGATATGCTTCAATAACTTTAAAATATGCCATAAAGAGAAAAATAATGTGCACTGAAATAGAGTCTTGCACTGTCTGGCAGATTGCAAAATACGCGTGAATCTCTTTTGAAGAATCTCTTCAGAAATACTCACCCAAAGCATTACATAACAGTTCCTACTATGCAGTGTGAATTTACTTTTTAAAGCTAATAGAAAGTAGCAAACTCTTCCTATTATCATTTGCAGGTTACATTTCTTACACAATTGAACTTTACTACTGAACATCACAGAAAATGCAAAGAGGACCCAAAATTGCTCTTAAGAGTAGCAGCAGGCTTGTCATTAAAAACCTTTAACTCCTATCTGAAAGATCACGGGCAGTTCTATACATGTTAATATAGTTCTTTTTCATGGCACGTTTAGTAAAACTCTGCAGGCATTTTTGAATGCTATCACAAAAAGGAAGTTCAAGCAGAAAATAATACTTTTTTTAAAAAAAAAAAAAAAGTGACCAGTAATTTAGGTAGTTCACTGTATCTAAATTATCTCAAGTATTTCTTATAATGAAATTCGAACAGACATCCATTCTTATGCTAACACTTTTGTGTTTAAAGGGTTTATTGATAGTACTCATTAGGTTTACTTTCCCTGCCAGCAAATACACAAAACAGCTTAGCTTTCAATATGTTTACAAGCAGCAATATGTACTTTAATAGCTTTATAACATATATTGAAAGAGTATGAGAAATTTTAAATAAAAATTGAGAAAAAGAACATCATCAACTTGGAAGCATATATTCTTTAGAAAAAAATGGTAGGTATATGTGTTTTATATGGATAGTACTGCTGCATGCACATTTTGCCAAGTAATTACCATAAGTCACAGATATTTCTATGTAAGAGAAACTAAGAAATAAAACCATTATGTTAGTAGAATTCTCAAGCGTGAATTGTGTTATGCAGCTTTGATACACATTCTCCAGGTAATTGGTAAGCATTTCTAGCACTTCATCCTTTCTAAACACTGAAAAGGCAATATTACTTAACTGGTACACAAAAGTTATCAAGAGGTCATAAAACCCAGGGAGCTTACCCTGGGTCAACAGAAAGAAGCCCCAAACCAAAGTTATTTCCAATGTCCAAACGAGAAATCTGAAAAAGAGAATAACAAAGGGTTCGTGACAAAGCTGACACACAGTACTCTGAAAGGAGCAAAATCAATTGTGACATTTTTCATTTATTTGTAAATGCCTCTTTGGCAGTATGCTCACTCAAAACGACAGCTGACTCTTATAGAATAGGGGAGGTGATGGTAAAATAGAGGAATCCTGACAGTTGCTTTAATGAGATTCTGTATTAGGACCACTCTAACACTTTCCTTCAACAAGGAGTATGCCCTTCACTTTCAATCTTCTATCCCCCAATGTGGAAAGCATTAACCCTATGAAAAACTCTACTCGGCCTCCTCTAATCAGCATCACAGCTCCTCTTCACTATCTCACTAACATTTATGTAGGTAAGCCCTCTCACCAATTCTCATTTTACCTACAGATAAGTAGCATAGAGCAAAATTAAACTTCAGAGTATTACTTCAAGGAAAGACTGGCAGCAGCGTATGTGTGGTAGGAGACTGCGACTCCTGAAGCAGGCCTTATTTGATATTAAGAGAGCGGGCAAGCCCCCTGAGCAGCCTTTCCCACCCCAGGAATCACACCACTAGAAGGGTTCAGTGCAGGAGCCTCCAATGTTCACGTTTTCTCTATTGTAACATGACAGGAAACTTGCCTTGCAAGTGCACAGAACACAGTTATTTTGGGAACAGAAGTGGAGGTAAGGTTATTAATTGTAACAACATGCAGCACTAATCCCAGTGTTTCAGGAACAGGCCGCATACTTGAGGACCTAACGCAAGCGCACTTACTCTGACATACCTCCACCCCGAGCTGTTTCCTTCTCAAGCTTTCCACCTATAACACTTCCCCCAGCTGAGACCTGCTTTGTAGTACTACATGACATGCTGTCTTTCGGAGAACTAGACAATGGCACTGAATGTCTCATGGCAGCCTCATGTTTTGTAAAACAAAAAACAACCCCACCTATTCTGAAACTGCTACGAAGAACTTAAATCCTATGTATGCAAGTTCAAGTAGTAAAACACCATGATGATTTCCACACTACTACTCTGCCTGAGTTTCATAAAACAATTCCATGTTACCCTCTGTGTAAAACCCAGAAAACTACATCACGTTTTGGGAGATTACAATGACTTCATCTATTCCACAATCTGCAAAACTATCTGTCAACACAGACTGTAAGCAAAGATCCTTCATTTTTGAGAAAAATATGTAAAAAAAAGGTTCGTCTTCAGGAGTTACAAAGCATTAACAAGCACTTTGACAACCATAACAGAACCTCTGCAGTAATCCACACTCAAGAAGCACTTTCATTTGATGATTCAGGTGCTTCTAAAGAAGTCCAGAGCTTTTGAATATGGAAGAGACTACCAAGGAAGACATTTTTTGGTACTGTCAGTTTGAGGATGCAGACTAGAAGCATAACTTTGAAGTATTTTGCACAATTGTTCCCAGTATATAAGATCTTTTAAAAAAAAGCCTCCACTGATAGAAACAAGGACTCTGATGGCTTTCAACATCAGCTTATATTCTCTCTTAACAAAGATTCACTCTTCACTGAAACATTTTAAAATCAGCATAACAAAGCCCAGCACAACACTAAGTCACCTACTGAGCATATCAATCCCAGTTAACAAAAATAAAGTACACTTCAAACCAAGTTCTGTGGCACTTGGTGATTAATATCAGTCCTCATCAGTTAAAAGACCTTTCATATTTCATTCTTCAAAATATAGTGCTACTCCCAGCAACCTTTCACATTTGGATGGAAAGCAGAAAAGGCCAGATTCTGACCTCTGCTCCAGTGTGGGAGCACCAATGAAAAATAATGAAGTCAACAGGCATTTACTCTAGAAAGGGAAAAAAAAGCTTACTATTTAGCTCCAAGGAAGGCTGCTTTATAATTCAGACAGGTGATCGGGAGGCACAGCAGAGCAATAATGACTAACATCACATACTAGAGGGAGTATAAATTTTAATGATACCACTCATAAAACCCACATTTTAAAGGTTACAAAACAGAAACAAGCTTACAAAGAAAACACATAAGTCATTCAAGGTGTCAGGTTCTTGCTCCTTAGCTATTTTAAGGAATTAACAACCTGCCCATCACTAAATAAACTAGAATATGCTCTACCTATTTGCACAGGACTGGAAAGGAGTGTACATTAGAGTTCAGCAAGCATATGCCACTGTAACCTCTATTTTTTGTTTTTTATCAATACAAGAGTTGTCATCGTTTATACCTTCACCAGTGAGTTCATTAGTAAGACCACATAAAACCACTTGGCCAAATTCTCTTGCATCTATACAAGATCAGGAGACTACACAAACAGCATTAAATAGGCCATGTAAATTACACTTGTTTTTATTATCCAGACACATGAATACATTTCCTATTCACTCATATGCACTTCATCGTGTTCCCTTCAGTTTCTATAACAGGACATTGACAACAACTACCTAGATCACTTGAAAATGTTTGGAGTCAGTAAGTGTCAAGGGGACACATACAGGAACCGCAAAGTCCATTAAAACACATCATTTCAATCATGGTTTTTCAACCTTACCTTGCAAGTTTTATTGCCTTGCATATAAAATTAAAGTTCACCCCCAAAATGGCTGCAAATTTCTCCAGGAGCTCAGGCAGGCTTCTGAGCAAGTCACAACACCTGAGCACTATATTCCTGATTATTTACAGCACAAATTGACCCGACCTGTTCCCAACAGTGCTGGTAATGTTAGCTATATTATAGCTCATATGCATCTGTTATTAAAAATCTTCTAAATCAAACACTAATTAAAGCTCCAAGATGAAAATAGAAACAAATAACATCATTGCAAACCAAACCAAACAAAAACAAGTTAAACAACCTACATCCCCTACCAAAAGCCCACACAACATTAATCCTACCTGTTCTTCGTTACCCAAACTTGCTGTTCATTATTCATGGCTCACATGCCCTCCTCGTCTGATCCAGTGCAGAACTCTACCAGTGTAAGGGCTCAAACCTCTGCTCTGTGCCCATCAGCCCCCCTGAAGAGCAGGGTGGCTTTGGGGTGAATCAGGCCTCTGGGTGCTGGAGATGCTTACACACATCTGAAACATCTCAAAATGTACACCCTCATGTGGCACACGTAAGCTATCAATACAGGACATTTTGAACAGCCGCCTACTAATGTGGTGACTATTAGTGGCTAAAAAGCCACTACTAGCATTGAATTTTAACACATTTAATATTCAAATCCCCAAGCCCTTTTTTTAGCTGCATGGGATGTCACAGAAATACGTCGCTTTGGCACAGCTGTTTCCCTGCCTGCCCTAGGACACACGTGCCATCTCACCAGTCACAGCAGTGGTGTATTGAGTTGGGGCTCCTCTTCAATAGATCCGCAGGCAGCTCTCCTCCCCAGCGCACTTCTTCCCAGGGCAACCTTCTCCTGGAAGCAGCGTGCCGACAGCCAGGCTCACCAAGCAAATGTGTTCACCGCATACGTAAGGCTTTCTGCATACTGGCTCAGATCAGAGCATTAGCTTTTTCTTTAAGAGTTAATTCACCTTTAATACTAAGTTCTTAATATCCTTCAGTGTTTGAGCTGTTTAATGGATAACTCAAAGTTGACTTATTTTTTTCATAAGTAGACAAACAGTAAAAGACACCTCAGCAAGGTCACTGTGCCTTGCTGCAAAGCCTAACAGGGACATCAGATAAGGCCTCACCTAAAGTCCTTCCATGTCAACGGGAGGATTTCCACTGGTTGAACTTTAATACTGAATGTAGATTTGGGATCAACCACACGATTACAAAGCTCTCACTGGCAATGCCCACTGGATTTAAAAATGCAACTTCACATTTGATATTTCTGTATCTAGTCACCAGTTACCAGAATCATTCAGCCTCTTAAGACTCTAGTGGTTAAAGAAAACTTAACTTTTTGGAAACCAAATACTATTTTCCTAATTCTATTCTAGACTCTTTTCCTGTTACTCTGTGGCAATTGTATTTAAGTAAACTATTGTACGACAGTATTATTTATCTTTTTTTTTTTTTTTTTTGTCTTAAATGACTTCCTAAAGAAAACAAACACGAACAATGATCTCAGCATTTATATAGCTGTGAACTTCAGATACAGTAATTGTACTGCTGTGAGCTATGGCAACTTTCCCATGGGGGAAGAATGACCTGGTAATTCAAGAATGGCAAAGTCAAAAGTAAGGTAAGCTGGGGGAGGAAAAGGATTTCCCCCCAGGACGAGATAAATATAATTTCACACGGCAGTGTATATCTCTCGTAAGCCTCAGGTGGTTTTAAATTAATGAGATTAGTTCCAGCAGGCAGTGAAATCCCAGGATATAGGATTTAATATTTCAGCAGTTTTCACTTCATCCAGTAAGTACAGTGCAGTCAATCTTTGTGTCATTTTGTTATTGTCCTGGTCTGGGTCTCATTTTCAGACTCCAAGCCTGGCTAAAGCAACTCGTAACTTTGACTTGAAAACTTAAGCATCATGTAAAGAGAGTGCTTAAACGTTTAAAAGTGCAAAGAAAGGAAACAGACATCTGGAGGAAGAGTTTTTTTATTATTTTTAAACTTCTCAGATATACTTTTATAGAATGCAATTTGATCTTGTAGTGATGTATTTATTTATTCTAAATCAATGTCACATTTTATCCTGAGCACACAGAAATGCAGTATGTACCGGATGGAAGAAACACTGCTTTGTTAAAACTTAGTTCCTAGAAGACAGACATTAACGCATTAGGATGACCAACTAGTTCAGTATGATTTAATCACCGAATGATTACTACCCAGCTCAGTAACAACCAAAATGAGTTCCCACTAGACATACAAAGTCCCACTCCAGTCCCCAGTTCCGCTCACACAAACTGGCCACAGCCCTCTCTTCCTTTCTCTATGATCATATTAGTTTCAGGCTTCTCTCCCAACACAGACTGATTAAATTAAAAATCCAGAAAGCAGACAAAGAAAATTATTATCATGGTAATTTAACCTCAAAATACAAAAGTCTACTCAAAACTTCTGGATTCACAGGAAAAGTGTTTTAGTTTTAGCTGACAAACTAGATTTTAATAAACACAAATCACAACCACCCAGCCATTGTTTTAAGTTTTGTTACTTTTGCTCTTACTCATGAGTCTACCTGTGCCAAAGTATTCTGTGCCAAAGCACCTCCCCGCTATCTTCATTCTTCATCCTCTATAGAGACATTCTTCCTATTTCAGCTTTCGTCACTTCATATTAACCAGGTGTCTTTGGTTGCAGCCAAAAAGTTCAATCATCTTTGTCAGAGGAGAGGGAGCGTTTCATCATAGTCCATGACAGGGAGAAGAGTGGCAAAAGCAAAGCGAAGGGGAACTGTTCAGAGCTGCATGATCCATTTCCTTTTCCTGGGGAACTGCTGGGCTAGAACCTCCCTGGTACAAAGCCGTACAGTCTAACTGAAAAGAGGCAATATCAGCACATGAATCTGAGGACACAGAGACCAACACCTGACCACAAGTTAATTTCTGGCACAATTCAAAATTTTATAGCCATTTGAATCTGACTTGCTGAACAAACTAAGCATTCAGTACCCACCACTGCTTGGACTGGCTGTAACCTGGACAAACTTAGCTGTAGAGTTATGTGGATGCAACATGAAAGCGATACTACAACGCATTCTCCTGCCATGAGCTCTAAATATTTGCTTACCTGAGAAGTAAATATACTTTTACTCTTAAGCTAAGTCCAATGAGTATTTCCAGATCTGCATAGAGCAAAGCATGCCATTTTCAATTAAACATAACACGCAAATATAATTGCCAACAATACGAAAATGAAGTACCAGAGTAATTGTTCTGGAAGTACCGCAATCGTAAGTGTCATCAGAATGCATTATGCTTTTTGTTGACAAAAGATTATTTTGTAATGGGTCAGGAAACTCCTTTCACACACCTTAATAATCAGCACACGAGCTTCAAAAAGGAAGTCTATTTTAAAGCAGTTATGAATCTCTCCCATCATTTCTTTATCAGCCTCTGAAAATAACAAATCTAGCAGAAAAACACTTATAAAAGTATGACTGCAGGGTGAGTTACCTTAAAATATTTTTAAAAGAAAGCAAAACAACAAGAACAGCCCGCAAGTTTTAAGGCCAGAAGGGTCAATAAAAACGAACAATCTGAATCCCACACAATTTAAAGTCTAGAATCCTTACAGACAAACCTGCCATAAGAGATAGGCTTTAGAAATGTTAATAGTTGCACAATATTCTAGAGTATTTCTGCAGAAAAAAAAAAAAAAATACAGCTTTGTGATTGCTTTACAATGTTAATTCGTGAGGTGGCCTTAATCTACTGTATGAAAAAAAGGTCCAGACACTTGCCTTAACCTTGCCTCTCTCCCCTTTGCCTTGGTCAAGTCCATTTTTGCTACATGTAATTTCATGGCTAAGTGAATCATTGCACAAAAGTTCCCTTATAGAGCCTATTATCAGCATTTGGCCGCAGACAGCACAGAAGCATTAAGCTTCCTGGAAAGTGAAAGAGTCGAGCTCTCCCTTTTCACACCAGCAAGCAAAAATGGCCTGATGTTCAAAAGTGCCGGCTGCAGCCCCTCTTAGCAGGCAAAGAACTGCAATTTTGACAGCAAGTCATAAACTACGGGTGCAATTTCCTCCATCCACAAAGTGATATGTACCCATAGAGCTGGTCATATGCAAGCAAGCACCAGGAAGTTGTGCCCTGTCATTTCATGCCTGTGGATGGAATGCAGAACAAAAACCCTAAAACAATACTGGTGCCATAAATGGAAGAGAGGGACAACTAATCCAGCTCTGTCCTGCAGGATATGGGGAAGTAACCCTCACATCCAGCTGCATACAAATACTTAACTTACCTTCTCTATGCTTTCCTTGTTTTTTTCTCTTTGCTCGCATGCGGCCCTCTCAATATTCATATGGAATAAAAAATTATTACATTAAACAAAAACTATTACGCTACAAATTTGACTGAAGGTATATGCTACAGGAAAAAGGGGAGGAATTTAATCTTCGCTAAGATACCTTTATATTGCACAGAAATAGTGGAAAGGGTGCATATATGAGAGCATGTATACTTGTGCAGAAATATTGCAGGCAGAAACACTTTCCTGGATAAATGGAAAGCAGCCTTCGTACAAACGGGAAAAATATCCCACAGTTCAGTGAAGGGTCTCCACTTTGCACATTAACATAATCCAATTGCTGCTCTGCCTAGCTCAGGACAGAACCTGCCCTGTCAGAGGCTGGATGTTAGAGATCACGTAACACTAGATGACACCACTGAGGTATGCCAGAGAACAGCAATGCTAAAGCTTCTCTGCTTTGCTTGCATTGTAAATATCCTAAAGCCACACTACTTTGAGGAAGAAAAAATAACATGGCAGTAAAACATCGAGCTTGAAGTCTCATATTCCCTGAAATTTTTGCTCCTAGGTCCAGAGGGCTGCATGCCACAGCTGCCTGGATATGTCAGGAAAGATTCAGCATCCTTCTGCTGCAGGAGCACGGCAGCTGAACCCCGTGCTTTAGATGGAGCTTTGTCTAGGAGAGAGCTGCTGGCGTGAGGCTGATGTATATGAACAAAGACAGGCTACAAAGTTGGAAAAAATATGGAAACTAAGATACAGTTTTGTGATCTAAATAAGATAATGAAATGGACAGAGGCTGTCAAGAGAATTTTCACTTTCCTTTACATTTACTAAAATAAGTATTGATTGATACATTCACAGTTTCATTGCGATGAGCATTAGATTAGGGCTATTGGACTAACTCAATATGATGTGTTGCATGACAGCTAGAAAAATTAAACAGCTTAAGCTGCAATCTTGTCAGATCTGAAAAGCCACGGAGGACGCAAGTGATCTGACAGGAAGCATCCACAGAGGGCTGGGAAGCACAGCTGGGAATTCAGCTCAAAGTCCTACTGAGCAAATGCCCAGCAGAGCCTGTTCGGGAGGCTGAGACTTAAACCCATAGTTCTGACCACTGGGACCATTACAGATCGCCAGTGACACCTTTAGAAAGCTAATCCTCTTGTTCTTGAAAAGCACTCCAGTGACATTATCGGCAATTACAACACAGAACCCCACCGGCTTACAAAGCTCGTGCATGAGTAAAAATGAAGCTTTTGGAGAGCCCTTGAACAGAGCTGCTCCGGCATTTTTATCATTTTGCTGACAGGTAAGACCTCTGTGGTTAGACAACCGGGCAGTTACAGATAGGCTGCTCTGTCACCCTACAGGTAAGAAAAGCCCCTCGCCTTCCATCCCAAACCATCTCTGCACTCCTTTTGGTACAACAGCCTTTCAGCAGTTGACTAGCAACCAGCAGACAAGATTTGTGAACCTCCAGGCCACGAAATCTCCCTAGAACCACTGTGTCCGCTCGGCATATCAGGTTATTTCACACCCTGTATTGAACAGGACCACAGAACCCTACAGCAGCATGGGAAGTCCCACAGACCTCCAGCCTAGCAGGACATCCCTCAAACTGATCCATCATGTTTGAGGAAGAATGGAATATTTTTAAAAAGGTGACAGCGTGCCAAAGCTCTGCAAGTGTTGTCACAAGGCTTGCTGTGAAATGTTAAGATGATTGGGTAGATTGTACTGGAGGAAATTAAGTGCTGCTACAGTTCACTAATGATTTTTATACCTCTAATTCCAGTAAAGTGCTTGGGTTATTTCACATGACTCCACTTAGACTATGTCTTATGCATTAGTTTGCAGTAGGCTCACTTTTTTTTAGGAATCATAGAAAACGTACAATCTCCTTTCTTTACCACTCACGCAAAAATCATCTCATGCACACTAGTGAGAACCTGTTCCAGAGGAAACTGCCAAGTTTTTTTTTATTATTATTATTTCTCTTCTTTCAACCTTACTCCACTGGGAGTTTTCATGTTACATTGACTTTATCACTGCCATAAAGGATAGCATAGACTCTCCACTTCACTACAATGAAAATTATTTCCGTGCCCAGTCTTGAGCAAATAAGCAGGGAATATGATTTACTTTTGATTTGAAGAGATTGATAACCTTGAGTTTTAAACCGTACCTGGCACTTCCCTGATCTTGACTTGCCATGAGAAATGTAGAAAGTCCTCATCTGCAAATTACTAAAAATAATCAGCTGCAAGATGTGACCTTGGATAAAGCAATGTTAAATTGGCCAGCAAATTTTTCTGAGGCATCACTGTTATTAACTTGCAATTTTTTCATTTCAGTCTGCCACTGATGCTTGGCAGGTTATAATTTTTCATTTTCTCACTTGGCTGATGCTCACTCAAGTAGAGATTATGGAGATAGCGGCGGAGAATTTTTACAAAGAGACTTTTTCCCCTTTCACTCCATCATACCTGGATACAAATACAAGTCATCTTTACGAGGCGGGTTACCTTCTAGGTATAATAGGATTACCATTAAAGAAATCCCTCAGTACTCCAGTGCTAGAACCAGCTCTTATCTTTAGAGCTCACGAGCTCTCCAGTATCTTACCGGACAGTGGCACAGCTCGTACAGCTACCTGTTTGTGTCCACTGGGAATGCACTGGTTTGACCTTATAGACCTACTATTTTATGATTACCTTATTGTTAAGATTACAATTGTAGCGGATTTCACTTAAACAGTGCTTTTTCTTTTTTAAATGCTGCTGATCACCTCCTACTAAAGGAGAATACTTCCTAGTCATGACAAAGTATGCTTGGCACCAAATCCCCTTTCTAAGTTAATGCCCTGCATTTTCTCACCATTCCTTCACTGCTGTTTTAATGCACAAAACCTGTAACAAGCAGATGTTCCCAGTGATCCACTCTGGAACAACATTTCCTCTAAATGTTTGTTTGTTTTTCTGAATATCCTCTGCTCACAAGGAAAATGTGCAGAATATGAACATCTAATTAAACACAAGCGGATTCAGAACTGTGATTTATGTTGTTCTGCTTCTGTTGATGAGCAAGAGCACCCTTCTGCCAGAAGATCCATTCTGTGACAACACTTACCCACGACTAGGAAACTGTCCCCCAAGCAACCCTGATGCAGGAATTTTATATTTTCTGATGATGAGGAAAGCTGGGCAAATATTCACAGCATGTAATGTTTTCTATTACTGCTATTGTAGTTAGAGCTTATGCTAGAAGACACATTGTGAGGGGTTGCTGAAGAACATTAAACCTGGTACATGAGAACCATAAGTCACGGTGAAAAGCATTATCCTCATATCAGCAGCCATAGTTCACATGAAGCTGAAGACACTACAATATTGTTAATGCCAGATCAGCAATAAGTTACAGACCAGAGGTTACTAACATTGCCTGACAAAACATGCCATTGCCTCCATAATTACCCATTTTCAGCCTTCACATTCAAACCATCGCTACTCAGAACAAACAAGTAATAAGCTTCTTGCTACCATTGACCAAAGAAACAATGTCAAATTTATTTATTTTGCTTTGTCTTTTCTAATTGCATTTTCAAGTATTTATAATTATAGCAACTGTCTTCCACATGTGATGCACTGACTGCCACTGGCAGTAAGCTTTGTTGCTCGTTCAGTGAGATCACAGTTTTGGTTGGTAACAAGGGTGACAGTTTCTGTAGTCATGACCATACAAAACTAAGTACCTAGATGTCATTCATTGCTTTGTACTGCTATCTCTGAAATACCTTTAAAAAGACAACAAACTACACTCATTTTACAGACTGGAAAATGAAAGCATAGGAGAACAAAAAAGTCTTGGCCAAGGCCATCAAGGGAAACAGGAGCTGTATTTGACACTGACCATCTCCTCCAAACCCAAGTTCATTCCCTCTTGTTTGGTCTAGAAAGCTCCTGCTCAAATAAGCACAACACAAGAATAGCCACCATCACCCAAGAGATTAAAAACCATGCTCTGATAAATGCATGCTGGCAATCTTCAAAGGATGTTATGGTTTTAATAGGCTTTGACAGACAATAGTTGAGTACAGTAATCTGAAAGATCTATCACAAATATATTCCACAGATAAAGTCTACATTACAGTCTTTGGATGGTCAATCTTCAGAGTATTCTCGATTAGGGATCATTAGAATAAACTGATTTTAATACCAAACCAAAAATCTAGCAAAAGAGACCCTAGACCCCAAGAACTAATCCTATCTCCAAAGCACAGCCAGGGCCTACTCAACACCTCGAGATCTGGCTTCAGCTGGCTGAGTGAGTTCCAAGCACAGTACAAAGATTTAAGGAAAATTCTTCCAGTTTGCAGTCTTACATAACTTCCACTCAGATAAAATATTAGTTTTACTTGGTATTTTAGTTCTGATTCTGGTGAAATACTTCTTCAATCGACTTGGAACTAGGTTGGAAAGACTACACTTCAGCAATATATATTACCATATATGCACGCCTTTTTTTTTTTTTTTTTTTCACACATTTTTTATTCACCTCTCAAATTGGATGACTCGTTCGACAAGCTGATTAGCATTAATTTGAACCTCTGTTAGTGTCCATTTGTTCCAGTCACAGCATATCATGAGATTTAAGTGGGGTGGGGGCAAAACAAAATAACCTCTATTAGCCAAGTCTGCATTAGTCAAAACAGCAACACAAACAAAGTCTTTGCACACATTTCTTTCCACCAAATTAATGCTATTCAAGCCATCAAATTTGCAGCAGGCCTGACCTCAAGTCCCCTGAAGTCTCAAAAGAGATATCTTTGGATGAGAACAGGCATGAATTACAGATCGGAGGGGTTGCAGCTCTCTGGCAATCCCTGTAAAGGTCTCTGCTCGTTAAAAGGAAATAAAATTTGATAGTACTACTATGCATTGAGGTTTAGAAAAAACTGTTTGGAATCCTTACAGCCCTGTCTAAAGCTCTTATACTCACATATAGATCAAAGAAATCAAATTGAAATGAACTACGCATACATCTTTTATTTATGCATAAATTTTTCTACAAATTCTCACTAGGAATCTAATTCAGAAAGCTACTTCTCAAGGAAGGAATGCACTAAAATGCATTCCAACTTCCTTTGCTGGATTTTTTTTTTTTTTTTTAAACTGAATCTGACCCTTGGTTTGCACTATGGCAATATATTTAACAGTTCAGACTCTTAGGTACTTGCTATTCCAGCCCAACCTCCGAGCTATTCCACTCTGTACAACGAGACAAAGGCCCCCCACTCTCCCTTTCTCGTATCATATTTTACTAATAATTAAATCTCGTCTAGACTTTCACTTTTGAATAATGGAAAGACACTACGCTGGCTGATAATGAAAGTATTTTAAAAGCTGAGAAGCTAAGGTATATATTTCAATTAGTAATAGGTTATTAAAACTTATTTGCAGTATTATCCTGTAATCCATCGGAAGAATATCTAATCGGTTTCAGGAAAACTTTTCAACAGTTCAACTTCACATCTGATTGCAAGATCTTATGTTCTAGGCTACATATATTTATTTTGTTCAAGACTGAACTACATGTTCAGTTAAAAAACAATTATTTGGATGTATCTTCTACACCACAACTTTTATGGCTTCTCAGGACATCAGTGATTTCCAGGCTTTTGAACCGATGCTAAAAATAAAGGTCAAGAATTTTCCCCTCTTTTCTTTCGGTAAGACTTCTATCTCATCTTTCTAGGAGTGTCATTAATTAGCTCCTTTCAACCAAAAAAAGAACATGAAATGTCCATTAAACATAGACAAAATGGGATTTCAAAACTGAATCATGCAAAGTACCCAGTAGAAAAAAAAAGGAGGAAATTACTCAGGCTTGGCCATCTAGTACATGTACAACTAGGAGGTTATTTTATAACAACAGTGAGATTAAAGACTAGAGGAGAGTATTTAGTTTTATGTATCACACTATTGCCTTATGTACTATTTTTGAAAAGTATGCTTAGTCTTGATAGAGACAGAACAAGACTAAACGTTTTTCAAATTTCCCACTTATGCCTGAACGCCACACCAAACAGATACCACTTCACATGGAGACACTGGGAGTATTTGACTTCTAGTAATTAATCTGTAATTTGAAATTCACAGTTTTCTTCCTTTCTTGTATTAGAACACAAGCATTTTATGGGAAGTTGTGGGAACTTCTGAAAGCGTGCATTTCACTCCAAGATGAAGACGCAACATCGCACATCAATTCCCTATACTCAGAGCTACCTTGAGTTGTGTGCATGGGCCCAAGGTACAATTCTCAACAACCGGTAACAGTGTTATTTTCCTTCCTATAAAGAAAAAAAAAAAAAAAGAAAAAAAAACAAAAAAAAACAAGAATTTTAAAAACCACTACACTTGTGCCCATAGAAGCATCTTGTGTTTGAACTCACATCCTAGGAAAACTTTTGCTCCTGGGAGTTTCTCGTTCTGAAGCGCTGGATTTTTGAACCTTTGCATTAATAAAACAATTTTCACATGAAATATGTTCTATTTTTTTTCCTCTACAGCAGACCTTAGAAAAAAATGAAGTGGTCTTTAGAACTTGTTTAAAACATGAGACATGTGAAATATATATGCAATTTTAGTGAATTTGAGCTTTCATAGTTTCAAAGCTAATAATCCACTCGTTTTCAAGATCTGAGCTTTTAAGTGCCAGCATGCAAAGCAAACCAAGTGTCTAGGCAGAACCCCTTTGTTATGCTGAAGTACTAACAGAGAAGGAAAGTCAGCTAGAACCAACCCCACCATCACAAAATAACTGCTTGAAAACAAAACAAAAAAAAAGAGCAGCTTTTTTGACCAAATATAAATGTGAAAAAGCATTACTGACAATGTTCATTTTCAAAGCATTAAGTGAAATACACCGTTTCTTTATTACTGAGTTGTGGATTTATAATAAAATCGTAAAAATCTAGTAACTTATCAGAAGTAGAACTGCAAAAAACATTTGTTTTCTGGAAACACCACGTCCTCCATAGCCTCTCTGGACACTGCTTTTTGGTTATTATTTGCATAAAGGCAAAAACACACTTGTCTTGTGCCAGACATACTTGTCCGTGTAGTACCTGCTTTTCAAATAGCAGACACTCATCAGGCATCATCCAACACATGTGAATAGCTGTTAGGAAAACAACAATTCCGTTTTGAAATGGAAATATCTCAGTATTTGTTCTCATTCCATCCTGGGAGAAAAACAGATCCTTTTGCATGCTTGTCTGTGGCTGAGAAAGAAGACCGAAAAAGCAGTAATTCAGCCTGTTGAACATCGGCTCAGATCTCAGCTCGGTGCCAACACTCCGGTCTGGAAGTAAGACCAGACTTCAAGGGTTGCTCTTGTTAAAGCACTTACATAAATAGGAGACAGCCTAGGCTTTATTCTCAGTATGAATATGCAGTAATGCAGCGCCTCACTACTTAAATTACAAAAAAATCAGTTTTCTAGTGTCAGGAGCGTACTTCTTTCTTCCCTTTGTGTTCAGAACCACGGATTTCTTTACAGACCCACTTGCGGAAGGCAGAAGGTGGCACTCTGACTCACAGCTCCCTCCTCCACCGGGTCATGCTGTTGTTCCTCTTGGCTACATTAAGTATTCTCTTCCACAGGTATTCTCAGATGTCTCTAGATGAGCAAATCCACTAGTATTTTAATAGATTCCCATAATTTGCTCTCGGATACAGACCACTGCCCTACCCAGAGGCACACTACATATCACATCTCCATCTATCCCAGAGGTTCCAGTGCCGTGCTCCGCGGTAGCTCCTTGGTGCTGTAGGTGACCTGCAATGGTTCCCCAACAAGCCAGCATCAACAGGAAGGCTGTGATACTCTGCAAGTCCCTGCTGTAATCCTACACGTATTACAGCCATGAAGCATGTATCTACGCAGTTCAGTATTCTTTGCTCCCCTTTAGTTACTCTTGGAAATATTTGTGTAAGAAATATTCTCTGTGGAAGACTTCACATGGTTTTGTTCCCACTAAAACAGTTCTCAAACCAAGTTACTTGAAGCGATTCACTGCGAGGAAAGTATGTTTTTTAACATGCCCAAGTATCACTGTTCAAAAAAATAAACGCACAGACACCACACCACCCAAACTGAACAAAGGAATACCGAAACTGATTTAGACAGCAATACAATGTAAGTCCCTGCCCTTCGTTTCACCCAGCATGATGTTTGTGATTCAAAGATGTAAATCTGTTAGCACGGATTTAGGAAGAGGCATGTTTAATAATCCAGTGTTTTGATGCAGCCTACAGCTTCTTCCTATCTATGAATTCCTCTGAGACTTGACTGCCAGACTCATTTTTCCCCACAATTAGCATGACCAATGGCTTTTAAATTTCACATTAAAAGACAAATAGGAAAGTTAATCATCTGCCAACTATTTTTTCCAATTTATTTTTTTTTTAATGTCAAATTTAGTGGCCACAAAGGCTGTCAAATTGACTGTGGAGAAGTAATGACACTAGAGGGGATGCATCCAAAGGTGCTGGAGGAGCTGGCTAGTGTCACCGAGACTGCTTTTATCAGCTTTGAAAATCTGTGGCAACTGAAGGAGATCTAAGACCAGTGAATCGAGCATTACACTCGTCTTCAAAAAGGCAGGGACTTCAGATCATACAGCCATACCTCAGTCCCATCTTGCACAACACACATTTTAAGCAAGAAACTCACACATGGACACCAATCCATGTTACACAAACCCACGAGCACAAAGGACAACTCCACACTTTGCTGACGTTAAAACACACCGACATCAAGTGTAACATAACCTGGGACACTCCAGAAGAGATGGAAACACTAATTTCACTTAGACAATCTGGAAAGAAAACAGTAGCTTCAACAAAGTGTAAAACTTACTTGAAGCCCCACACACAAACACCATCTGCTCTTTTGCAGAAAGGTATAACATTTGAAATAACATTCTTTTCTCTTCCTCTTAAAACATGCCATCACGAAGAGAATAATTTTATTTATATAAAGAACCCACAAAATGAAGGTTCATAAAAACAGGAACATATGGCCAAATAATTCTGAATAGCACTTAGCATATTCATCCGTAAAATAAGAACTATAATGGGTAGATAAATGCACCCAAGCCTATTTGGAAACTGCTGGTATAACGGTGGTTTTCTTCAAAAAGTTATTTTTTTTTTTTTTTTAAAGGATTTCTCACCTCTCACTCGATTTAGATACTTCTCATTATGGTTTTGAGAAAGTCAGCCTTCTCAAACCACAAACTTTGCCTTTACCAGCTGATAACACGCATTAGCAATAGTCTTCGGCCTAAGTCAACGCATAAAAGGATTCCTTTCTTCCATAAAATTTAAATTTTCCATGGTCATTATAAAGATAGATCTTGAAATGAATTTAGGATCCAACATGAATGTAACTATAAAGTGGAAAAGGTCGAGCCTGTGCAGAACTACTTCGAACATAAAATAAAATGCTTGAATATAAACCCAAGATGAGATATAATAAAAAAAGGACTGAAGGCAAGCATGAACACATGCTTTCTGCCACTGTAAAGATGGAAACAATGCGTGGCCTGCAAACAATGCGTGGCCGAGCACCTCTACCTGGTATATGCACTCGCACAGGATTTTCTGTAATGTCAGAATTGTTTTCCGTTTCTCAGCAGAACTTCATACATCTAGCATGCGTTGGTTTCTAAGCCATTAACCACTTTTCACCGCATGGTTTCTTATTAGTAAGTGGCTTAGAATTTTTTGACTGAGCCCTAAAGAGGAAAAAACAAGCAAAAAAAAAAAAAGCAAAAACCACACACTTGCAGACATCAACTCTTACCTGAATCAATACTACAACAAATATCTTAGTTTCTCTTCAGCACAGACCGTGAAACTTTCTGGATACTTGCACATTGTCACTTGAGAGACAAGCAGCACAATCACCCCCAGACTCTCAAGTCTCCTTCCAACTATAGCTCCAATTTGCTGCAGTATTAGAACCAGCTGGGCCTTGCTGCATTCTCATAACAAACCTCCGGTCACTATTTCAATATCCTCAGGGTTTTAAGAAAAAGACTAGTTCTACTCAATGATGTGAGTTAGCTTGGGTCCTTTCCTTTTATTTCGACAATGCTCTCACCACACTGAAGGCGGATTCCTGAGATCTCCTCCAAGAAGCTGCAGTATATACAAGACAGATCTATCTTATCTGACTTGCACTTCAGCTTGATTTCTGCTCTTCCTGTCAAAATTCAGTGTCAAAAGGAGGTTTCACTAGCCTGATATAAAATTCTTTTATTTCTCCTTATGCTGCCTACAATTCCACTAAGCCAAAGACAGGAAAGCATAACCTGCTAGAGGCACGTAAACCTGAGCACGCTGCAGACCTCAGACCATTCCTGCTGGCTCCTCACTGCAGGAGCTAATGCATTATAAACACAGATTTTCCCAAAATCTCCACGGGTTCTGCAAATCCCTCCTTGCAAACCCCGCAATGATTTCCCCCACACACGCACGCAGCGGGCTCTGCTGTGAAGCAGCCAGTTGGACTCAGCAGCTTTCTAAAGCAGCCTGAGTGCTCTCTCCGAGGAAAGTTACTCCGTGACAGCACAATTTTTTTATTTCGCTTTTCTTTCAGATTCTGGACTTCAACCACCTTTATCTTCATGGTGCTTTCATGAAATCTTGTGAAGAATCTTAGCACCTGGCGCGTTCATCTACTACTGCTGGACGATGACCAAGACAAACTAACGAAGAAATTGAGTGTAACAGCATCTTGCCATTGTTGAATTCTGTTGCCAGCATGACTTTAGATATTCTGTACTAAAAATTGAACCATGTCCATTGCCTCCATTTATTTTAGACATTTTAAGTCCTGAGCTGACTATTAGCTCTGCTCCGATTCCAACAGTACCCTGTGTTTATAAAGAACCATAATTGATGGGTTTCTTTTTATATAAATTCGTACATTAAAATACAGAAAGACCACTATGAACGTCTACTCCAACTTCTCTATAAGACAACATCATAAGCCCTCAATTATTCCCTATTTATCTTAAAGGAAAAATATCATATTTGAATTAATATTTTCCATTGATGAACATCCCACAATAACTTGCAGTAAATTACCCTCACTGCTGAAGATGTGTTTCTTACTTCGATTGCTTATTTTAGCCAACGGACCTTGTTATACCGCCAGTTTCTGCTTTATCACACAATTTCTGTTCACAATGCACACACTTAAACATCGCAATCAAATCTCTCCTTGCCTCTCTCTTTGATATTTAATGTATTGAGCTCTTGGAATTTCTCCCTCTATTTCCCTCCCTTGTTCATTCTTGCAGCTCTTCTCTGAATTCTGACTTTAACAACCACCTTGAAGTCTGAACACCGAAACTGACAGACAATTCTTAGAGTGATCTCATTACAGTTAAGTACAAAGATGCTGTATGTTCTCTGCTCAGTCACATACAGCTTGGATATTCAACCTTTCTCAAGATTTCCATAAATTAATCCCATTTACATGGAAAATAGCAAACTGAGAAGCTCATAAACAAAAGAGATCAATGGAACAGGCCCAACAATCCTTCCAATTCAACCCCTCCGAGGTCTCTTTCATATTTCCCTTTCCCCACACGCATATGTATGGGTGGCGTTTCCCATTCATTTTCAAGCAGAAGCCACAGAAGAATACTGATGACTGAATCCTTGGCTTTGCATAAGGGAAGAATGCTTCACTTACTGGTACAGAGTCCAGAGTCAACCAGTCTGAGTTAAAAGCAAAGGCTTACTAAGGTCCACAGCCAATGTCAATAAAGCCAGGATATTATCTTCAGCTCTAGTGTTTTCTCACATTTACCTGTCTCTGGCTCCTGCACGTATCCTGTGCTGCTCAGATTCCCACAGAACTGCAAGCACATTTTGACAAGAAACCAGAACAAACAGGGTTTATGAACCTTTATTTCGTTACTTTTTGACGAAGCGTTCAGTTATTCAAGCCTTCAGGTTTTTTCCTGCTAGATTCCAGCTGAACAACAGATCCCATGGCTAACAGAGGGCTCACAGAAGCGTTCTCCCGCACTTGGGCTGTGCTGCAAGAGCTTGATTTGACTTTTTGCTCTACGGGAGCTTTCCAGTTACCAGAGATGAACAATGACCTCTCCTAGTTCCCTGCACAAAGACGTTAAGCACACACATAAGCAGTAGATGCACATTTGAGGAGAAACAGAATACTTCAATATTCTAAGACTCTACAAATTGAGTGCATTGTTTTCAACTGACTGTCAGAACACAGAGTTGCTTCTCAGTGAAGGCAATTTTCCATGTCAAATTTCAACCCTCAAACACTTTGGCAATGCAGTTAGGGCACATGAACGCTTTAAAGAAAATTAAAGGAGAGTGGGGGGAGAAGAGCAGAATATTTCTCCTTGTTTCACTTTACTGAGTACATAGAAGTTTAGGAGATGGTGTCAGAGGGTTTGGTTTTGTTTTTTACTATGAAACAGCATAACTATACTATTTTTCTGCTGACATAATCCAGAAATCTAAAGCTTTAGAATCTAAAACCAGTACTGATTTGGAAAAAAAACAAACAAACAAACAAAAAAACACACACACACACACACACACTCCACACAGCTCTAATGAAGAGATGTACAACCACAGCAGTCCCGAAGAAAAAAGCACTTACTTGAATGCTTTAGCAATCTTAAATTTCTCTTCTAAAAGCTTGGGTTAAACAGAGTAAAACTGACAACAGACCTGGAAGATTGATTCAAAAAAGCCACTTCTTCCAACAAGTCAAATGCACAACAAAAGTGAAACCCCGATGAAAACAAGAACTGCAGCACTGTTTCACCACACCACAGGAATAAATACAACGTTGCCACCCCAAAAAGGATAAACATTCAGTATCTGTTCTGTATCCCACAGCTGGAGATTTGTGTGATTAATTACACCTATCTCCAGAAAAGTGTTATGACTCTTGTTTTACAAACAAACAAATCAAAGCGATCTGCATGGGCATGTGACTTACAGGGATCCCAGTTGTTTCATCGCATTCAGAGCCATCTATCAACAACTTCCTCACATCACACAGCGTGCTTCTGGTAAACATAAACGTATATATCTATGTGCCTAAACACCAAAACAAATGTCAGTGTGTTGGGGGGAGAAACAGACTAAGCACTGATTCTGTAACGAAATACATTCTACCACAAGAATGCTATCTTGGCCAGCAAAAGAACACAAAAGTCGGAACTCCAGTGAAAAAGTTTGAGGATCTAGATGACGTCTGCTTGACGGATTAGCCATAATGAAGACATACAGTGCACATCCCCTGGAGGGTTACATGTGCATCACTAAGCACTACTCTTTGGAAAGAAATCTGATTATCAAGGGAGAAAAGAGCCCTTTAAGGGTCTATTTTTTTCCAGCTTGTATTTATGCCTGCAGGTTATTTAAGAAGGGGAAAAAATAATGCAGGTATGTACCATATTAAGCAACAAGCTAAGACATTGGCTAAGATTAACAGGGCGGGAAGTCATATGATGTAGCATGACTACTGAGAGCTGCTACCACAAAAAATCTGCAGCTTGTGACACTCACATGAACCATGATTTTATTTATTGTTTAAACCTATTTAGATAAGTCTGGTATTTTTACCACTTAACCCTCTTTTCTGTTTTGGATAAATGCTCTGGACTAACCTCTTCAAAGCAAACAAAAGAGCCTCCCACTTGTCCAAGCACCACTACCAAGCAAACTGGTCTGTTGATACTGTCTCAGCTAACATCTTCAACAACGTGAAATTGTTCCCTAATATTTACACCCGAAGGATGAGAAAAAAATCGTAAAGTTTAGACGTTTAAAAAAAAAAAAAGTGATGCGACTTGGAGAAAAGTGTTCCTGCAAGATGTTTATTTCTTTGTTTTCCTTAAGAAAAATATTTTGTGTATAGCTCAGCAGTACTAAAAAATTACAGCTGTAGAAAACCACGAAAGGTCTGCTACAAAAGACCATTCCCTGGCTTGTTTCAAGTGATTAACTTTTAACTTCTTGGTAGATTATCATATCATTAAAACATGCCATCCAAGACTAAAACTCAGAAGATGCTCAGTCTTCATTTTGTCAATCCCAGAGATAAATGCTGAATTAATGGATGCATTGGGACTCATATGAGAGCTCTTTAGATTAAGATTCTAAAAATATATATAGCACTGCTTGAGATACAGGACTCTGGCACTGTTACAGTATCAGTCATGTAATGCTTTCCATATGCTCACCACTGAACAAATACATTTGCCTGTTAATGCAAGAACTAAGTACCAAATAATAAATAAGGCAACATGATACAGGCTGTTCACATTAGGACAGAACCTAAATTCTTTATTTCTTCCCTGAATATTACCGTCCAGATGAGTCAGCAACAGCCCTGCAAGTTTCCGCTGAAGTCAGCGAGACGCCTCAGCACCGTTCACAAGTGTCAGCTCCGCTTTAATCCCAACTTTGAGGCCATCTCCATTAGGGCAGACTCGCCATGCAGAATCCCACCGAAGCCAAGTGGCTCCAGCAGGATGGAGAAGCCAAGGCACTGGGTCATGCTGCAGGACTAAAACCCACGTTTCTCTATACCAAAATCACTGGAATTGCCCGTTCGAGTTTCAGATAACCTGAGCGCACACAAAACGAAGGATGGGGCAACACGTCCTCACCCAGCTCATCCTTTTGCCGGCTCCCAGAAAGTTTTCAGGATGTCACATCGCTGTTTGTTTGGCTGTCTTTTAACATTTAAGAGCTTTGAGGAGCCCACACATCCAGTTCCTAAACCCAGCGGAGCCCAGATTTGCGTTAAACCTCCCCGAGCAGACAGCAGAGCCCCCCAACACCCCGAAACCACCAGCACGACCCCGCGGTGCCCGCTCACCTCAGCCTCGCAGCCCGACCGGCGGCTCGGGGCTGGTTTTTATTACTTTTTTTTTTTTTTTAATATAAAAAAGTGACTTCGGAGTTAAGTTTAAATCCCCCGCGGAGCAGCCCCGCGTTAACCCAAGCGCTCCCCAGCTGACAGCCGAGCTCCGGGGGGGACGGGACGGGGGGACCGGTGCAGCGGCGGCCCGGCCCCCGCCTCGCCGCCTTCCTCCTCCTCCTCCTCCTCCTCCTCCTCCTCCTCCCTCCCAGTGTCCCCACGCCGTTACCTGCCCGCCCGGTGCCCCGGCGCCGTACGGCTGCCCCGCGGCCGGTTTTCAGCAGCCGTAAAGCGGCGCCGCGAAGCCGGCGGGGGCCGGGGCCCGGGACGGGCCCCCCGGGTGTGGAGCCCCGGCTGTGAGGCCCCGCCGGGCCCGCCCCCCCCACGCCCGGTGTGAGGGTCGAGCGAACCGGGGCCTAAGCAGAAACGGGGACCGTGAGGGGGGTGGAAAAGTACAGCAGGGTTTGGGGAGCCCAGGGTGAGAGGGTTTCCCTTCACCTCAGGGTGTAGGGGCAGGGCATGGGATGGTTTCAGTGGTGTGCAAGCCCTGCTTTGAGGCTTCTTGGGGATGGTTTGGGACACAGGTGTTTATACACAGGTACGGGGTACGTGGTAACGTGGCCCGTGACAGGAAAAGTGAAGGGCCAGGCAGCCCTCACGCCAAGAAGGGCGGCCAGGTGGGCGATGCGCAGCCATCCGCAGCTCAGACACCAGCACCTGCCAGCTTCCCCCTGCACGGGTCTACAGGTGGTTAGCTGCCGTAATTACACCGCTCTCACAAAGCCTCTTAATGTCCACAGGTCAGCTTCGATCTGGAATACAGCCCCATTACAATAGTGTCTTCTCGTAAAACGGAGTTACCTCAATACAGATTAATGACTTAGTTCTGCTTGGGAGCATTCTGCTGTTCGTTCTGTCCTAAATCTACAATTTGTCCTGTAATCCAGGATACCGCTATATCAGCTACAAAGCTCAGCTGTCTTCAAAGGCAGGCGAACTAACAGCCTGTTAAATTTCACTGTCTGAAGTCAGGGTTAGTATTGTTTACCCTAAGAGAATTAGCAATAGAAATGTTCAATTTTATGAAGGGAAGATGTGTCAAGCAGCATTTCCCAGAATGGACATCTATGACATATCCCCACCCATGGAGAAAAAAAAAACCTCACAGTTAGGAGGTTTTCCCTATTGGATGATGAAAGAGCTACTAATAAAGAAAATAAAAACATCTTAACCCAACAGCTTCTGCAGAGAAGGCAGAAACAGTCTTTCAAGTCTCCCATGCATGTGGTATGAATACTAAAAGGAAAAAAAAAAAAAAAAAAAAAAGATTTCAGGTATTTATAACAGAAGTAACTTCTGCTAATAAAGTATTAATGGGAAAGTCTGGTTGGACTGCTATAGCTCTGAAAGCAATTTTAGAAAGCACAGAGCAATGCAATCACTGAGGAGCAGGTGAACTAATATACAATCCTCATTAATGAAGCAGTTTTTCCAACATTAAGCAGAAGTAAAACTGCAACTTGAGGCTTACTTTTCTTGCCCAAAGGACCAGGAATTTATCAAGTATTTAGGTGTATAAACAAATTTAATCAGAGCTTGATTCTTCAGTTTTTATTCAGTTTTTCTCTTCCCCTGTTTTAGATATACCAACTTTGCTCCTTCCTACACCCTCTTTTAAAAAGCACTGACAGGTCAGAGACACAGCTATTTACTGGCTTTGTTAGTCACACCTTAAGTACAGACCTGAGTTTGCTGTGCCACACAGCTTGACCTAATTGTTCCCGGCTCTGTCTGAAAGGCTGAGATTCAAGTTCAAAACAGTTTTTCTGCTACTGCAGTTCTGCATTTTCTTGCTTCAGCTGTGAAACAATTCTAGGTAGCTCAGTGTTTGGCATAACTGTGAGCTAACATGGCAACACAGGAATCGTCTAAGACCAATTCAGCATGCCAGCTCTTAGTCCACTCTACCTATTGTATCTGGACCCTTGTGGGAAAGCAATCATGGGGCTTCCTCTGCCTGGATTCTCATGCCTCCACTGCACCTTAGTCAAATATTCCTGGTAGGCCTCTTAGTTTGAACAATGGCAAAAAGCCACTCAAATCTAAAGTTTCATTACACTCTTCCAAAAAACAGCAGATAAACTTAGCTGCCCAAATCCCTGCCTGCTGCCATTTTAATAGCTTCTCCTTTCCCCTAATATTTTTGCCTGGGATTGGCTTTCCCCTTGGCAATGAGAAGAACAAGTATGCTCTTTCCACTGTAGCAGTATTGCCAAAAAGGAGAAGTTTGAGTCAGCTGGCAAGGAAATTATTTTTTTTTTTCTGGTAGGGAATCAGGACCGTGCACTCCAGAAATTAATCACAAAGAAGCAAGTGATGTCCCAGCATCAAGGAAAGCAAACAGATTTGCTCTACAAAGAGAAAACAATTGGCAATTACATTTTGCAAAATCTTAATGTGACATGACTGGAAAAGGATATGCAGGACAGTCAAATATAAACTTAAACCTTTCCTAAAGCTCTGCTGAAAGAAAAAAATGCATAAAAAAGCATGTCCATTCAGCAATGAACTACACACCTACATCTCACCTTATCAAAAGTATCTCAGGTAACTTGGAAATGTTCAAGGAAACATGGAAAAGTAACACTGGAGACTTCACTAATTTAAGACATTTATTTGTCAGTCTTGAGATACTGCATTAGGCAGAAAGTTTCTGCTTTACAAAAAGGCTAGGATAAAATGAATCCATTTGATGTTTTTAACTACTAAATTCGAGTTGTTCACAAACATCACCTTGTTTTTCTCTGTAGGTTAAAGGTGGCTAGGTAGTTTATTTTGTTTATTTTTGTGTTTGTGTTTTGTTTTTAAAACCAGCCTGCTAAATGACTTAGCTCGAGCAGTTACATGAAGCTTAGGTGCCATCTTGTGGCTAGATCATAAGATACTTTTTCGGGTCATATAAAAAAGAAATACCAATATAAAAATCTCATTTATAAAACAGTTTACAAACAAAGAAAATCTTCATAGTTCACACATTTATGGACTGACTCGGAAAATTATATCTGAGTCCTTGCTTGAGGACATGGATCAACCTTGTTGGCAGGATTGTCTTCCACTGCAGGATGAGGGCATTCAGACTAATTTTAAAGGTGTGAAAAGGAACTACGGTCCTGCCCCTTACCATCCACTCTTGCAGTATTTAATCAAGGAAGCTATTGAGACCGACACCGACTTGTAGGCATGACTGGAATGTCAAGTCTTGATTCCTTACATAGGTTAAAAGACACCACACTTTCAAATAAAGAAACACCACCTGGATAAACAAGAACTAAAATACCATTAAAAGTATCTGCAAAATGTAGTTTGAAGGTCTGATTTTTTTTTTTTTTTTTTAAATGAGCTTCTTGTACTGAGGAATTAATTGGATATATCTATTTTACAAAACTAATCCATGATTCAGCAAGAAAATTAATGAAATGAACAGTCAGAACAGCTGCCAAGAGTGGTCATTTTAGACCTAGCAACCTTGGAAATGACCTTTTAAATAATGAATTTGGAGAAGTACACTACAAAGCAACAAGAAGTACGTTCTCTGCCTATAAAGTTGACCAACAGGAATAACATCTAAAGGATTAAGGCATTACATGTATCTAGCTTGCTAGAGCTGTTTATTACGTACAAATAATCCTAAACATTGACCATACCTGCCTCAACGCACATCCTAATGAGTGGTTAACTCCAGTTTTGTTCAGTATTTTTCCAACTCACTATACACTGAAGTACTCTGATCCGCTGAAGTCAGCATGGAACTGTGCAATATTATCAAAATTAGAAACAAATTAAAAAGTTAGGCCTAGAAGGCTAATACAGCCTATCTAAGTACTTAGAAAATGATAACAAAGTAATGCAAACTATTTAGACAACTCTAATTATTCCTTATACCGTAAGCAGTTAAATATTTCCTAAGAAAAGGAGGCACCTGAACATACATGCTTTACACAATTAGAGTGTCAAATTTTTGTTGACCTATTTAGGCCATACATAGTGATGCAAGAGAAGCACGATCTGCAATTAGACTGGAGGGGTTTTTGTTCCTTGATCTTATGAAGTAGAATAACTTTAGGAAAAGTAGGTGTTTCTGATTTTATTGTAGTTTAAGTAGGATTCTTCTTGTAAAGGAGAATACTCCTTACTTAGTAGAACCATCAAATTTTATTTTAATTTCAGCTTGGAGGAATTTAAAATTAAATGAAGTTCATTTCTCATCCACACATTCAGCATGGAGTTTCTCAGCCTTCTCTCTCCTGTTCTGGAAAACAGTGTCCTCAGCTGCAAGGTCTAATTTTTCAATGTCTATGCACAGTTTAAAATTATTTAAGTGTTCAAAGCTTGCTTTTATTATGGACCACAGAACCAGCTCTGGAAGTTCTTGGCTTCTGGTAGCTGCCCAGGATAGACAGCAATTGTAAGTACAATGAAATACCTCTAGTGTGGACCACCTATTAAAAAAAAAATCAGCGACTAGATTTTTAAAAGTGCAGATCAGTTAAAAATAAAACTAAAAAGCTCATTCTCTCTCTCCAGCCCCCCAAACTGCCCCTCCTGTGTCCTCCATTCCTCTTCCAAATTGCAAGTAAAGAAGAGCAAGGTGCTTCGCTCAAGAATTATTTCCATGCCCACACTGGCCCCAGGACACTGTCTTTCAAGGAATTTCTCCCAATAAATAATCTCTATAATGCTACTTTTGCTTTAGCTGTTATAACGAACAAAAGTTATTTTTGAATTACTGAGAAACCCAAGAAGTATCATCGATTACCATGAAGTCCTTGAGGCTGTTATAGGCATTTTCACACACTACTAAAATAAGTTTCTTCTGTCACTGACTCAGTAAGATCAGGCTTTGGAGTTCCTAACAGGTGACTTGAATACATGAAATTAGTTCAGGGTGTATATTTCAAAATGTTCATAGGCCAACTCACAAAACAGACGTAAATGAGTGAATATAAACCAACATCACTAATAAACGGGTCTCCACAACACTCAAGGCTGTTTCAGAGGAGTCAGTTCTTATGATCAAGCTTATAAACACGTTACAGAGGAGAAAACCTGCCTCCTACTTTTTTTTTTTTTCTTAATTATTTAAAGAATAATCACATCACTGGTGGGTTTTAGAAGGTGTTTGTGAATTGAAACAGAAAATGAGACTGCAGAACCTGAGCCTTAATCCTCCAATTTAATTTCCTTTAATCTTGCTCATAGAATATAACCTCTTTTTTAGCTATCCAATTTTCCACCAAAGCCCGTCTGTTTCAGATCCTCTTATGCCTTTTTTACCACAAAGTACATGCATTGCCCTTCTCCAGGCAGGCTTCCCCCCTGCTCAGGTTCCTCCACCTCACGTCCAACACACCATTTGGCTTCTAATCCAGGATGGCTAACAATAAAACTAGAGCAGGAACAGAAGACACAGCGTTGGAAGTGGTCATTTGGCAACCTGCAGGGCTCACACTTACAGCAATGCTCTGAGCACAGGTAGGGTGGCTAACACAACATTAAGACTAAATAAAAGACAATTTATATTCACCCCCATTGAGGTTTGAAGCTGGGATAGGTAATTTGCTCCAAATAGAAGAGGAACACTACGGACTTTAGTGCTCCAGGCTTTTCTGGGTCTTGATCATTTAACTCATCGTGGGGTTTCTTCACTCAACCTGACCTCCAGTTGTATTTGAACAAAAAAAGATAACATGAAAGGGACTGTGAGGAGAAGGAGAAAACCCCTACTTACAAAATTGGTTTATTTTATCATAGCTGCATTATGGTCAGTACTAAGCAAGAAAAGATAGTGAAACAAAACAGCAACTTTTAAGCCCATACAAATGTAGAAGTTTTTATTCTTGGTTAATCAAAGCATTTCATTTAAAAACAACAGCCCTAGCAAAATAAGGGAGAACCTAAAATCCCCAGTGGCTTAAACACATTCCATTTGGTGTGATAAAAGACAAAGACCCACATATCTTACAACATGTAATTTACTTCAGAGGACAGTAGCTTATAGCCTGTGATTTTAATGATTGTCCTACAACTGATCATTTCGTGAAGTACCAAATAAAGTGCACTTAAACTAAATATTATCCTCTTACCCTTCCAGAGAGCAGTATTTCATTTAAGCCATTCAGATAAAGGTAGTTTTGAGTGTTAGTGGTAGATTTGAAAGCTTGTTCAGTTATTTGAGCTCCAAGACCTAGGTCTTACTTAGTCTAGTTCAACCTTTCCAAAACTTCTCATGAACTTTAAAAATCATATTTACATGTATACACACACACGCATATACACACGCACACATATATATTGCTATACAGCCTAATTTTGATTTTGCATATACCAGTACATGTTGAATCAAGACCAACTTCCCACAGAGGAGAATCTTAATCTTTTACCACTCAAAGTAACGATACTGCCAGCACTCATAATAGGAGGAACGCATATACGGCCTTTACTCAAAAATGCTACGATTTGCCCTTACAGAATTAATTGAAGAACTGACATCTGAAAGAGCTCCCAATCTCACAGGACTCATTTTCTCTTTACTCATTCTGTACCAACCTGAAAGATAGAAACATTTAACAAAGGCTGTTCCCCAGACATGCATTGTTTTTACTAATATTTTCACACTGTGGTATAGCAATCCTGTCCAAAACTCTCACGGCAAGCTGCATCTTGAACATAAAATATATACTGTGCCAGCAGAGAAAATTGTCTGTTTTGCTCTCATCTCCTAGACATATCAGTGAATACCAGGAAAGAATGTCAGATATGCTCATCAGTCACAAATAATTACAGATCCCTATCATCATTGTTTTTCTCCACAATCACCTTATCTCTGACAAGACATAAAAAAAAAACAGTCTACAAGTTATGGGAAGGATTCATCCCAGCAAGTTGACTGCCACAGAAGTAAGAAAAGAATAAAAATGTGTTGACCAAGCGTTGTTTCTGTTACTTATGAATAGAAAGGAACCTGTTGTTTTCTCTTTTCTTTTTAAATCAACATAAGCCTAACTAGCTTCTAAAAACCTCTTTGTATTTGCTTTTTCAATGCTTCATCTCATTTTCAAGATGACACTTACAAATGTTTTCTTGTTGTAGTTTGTGATTTTCAATGACTGTTTAAACTGCTAAAAACATATTCCAATAGAAGTCTTAAGGAGGGGAAGCTTTACCCAGTGATCCATGAGGAGAATCACTGAAGGCTATGCCAAGTGCAGTGATTTCATACAGAGGTATATAATTAACTATAGGATTGAAATGACCATATGGAACATATCAGTGGTGGAAAGAAACTATTACTTGAAAGATATTATCACAAGAGATTCTAAAACAAGGAAGGTGAAAGCTGTAAGCAGGTGTCTGCTGAATATTCAAAATATTGGGACTTTAGTCATGTTTAGAAGGGGAGAGTGTTAAGAGAGAATCTATGGAAAGAAAACAAACGGGTTATCATAAAAATAGTGGGGCACTTGGATTGCTTGGACAAGTCACAGCAACATAAGAATTTAAACCCTTTCTATTTAAGGCCAACTGCAATGGCCAGATGCTGCTCTGTGTTTATTTTGTTCTGCATTTTTGTTACTCCCACTAGAATATAAGCTCTTCCAGGCAGGACCTGCCTGTTTGTTTGGCACAACCCTCCCATTATACAATACTGGGTACACACAAATAGGGGTTAAACTTATGTTAAACCTTTCCCTGAAGCAGGCTGATTAAATAAGAAAAAATAAGAAATACGTTTTGTGTGTGTGTGTAAACCATAGTTTTCACATAAATCAACAGAATCAAGGACACTTCAGTTTTAACTCACCGGGGGACAGGTGTGAAAAATGAAATATTCATGAAATCATCATTAAGCAAAACCACACTCTAGCAGGAGCAATAGGCTCAGCCCCTGGTGAAACTGTTGGGAAACAGTAAGTCAAGTCATTAGCCCTCCTATTGACAGGAACAGAACCTGTCCCTACTGTTCTGAGCACCAGCAGATGACTCTAGCATATGGCTTGCATTGCAGGTTCTTGGTATAGCTCGTTTTCGCTGTGCATAGCCAAGTGAAGATAACAGGTCAACACCGATTTCCATTCCAGGCCCTCGTTGCTTTCACAGATCCGCAGAGAAGCATTACCCGCCATACAGAGACCGTCGTGCTGAACTTGAATTGTTTCTTGCACCTGCTCAGAGTCACGCTTGCAAAAGCTTGCACATTGCCTGTTCTGCTGCTGTCAGGAGGCCTGTGCCTGCCATAATTCAGACCCAAGTATCTAAAACACAGGAAAATGCCGGAGTTCTGTGCCCTCTTTGCTGTATCCATAGTCATTCCTGCCCACATCACGTGCTGTACCCACAGCAGAGCAGGTTCTGTTACACAGCAGTCCTATGTAAAAGCATTCAAAAAGCCTCCTTTTAAATCTGCACCCAGCTTAGTGAGTAATGTTAACCCTCTGTTAGGTTAAAAAAGAAACTCAGGGTTAAAGTATTTATTTGCATTGCCATAAAAGAATACATAGCATACAGGCATGAGAGACAGCAGTGAACTGCCCAATTTCAAAGGCAGTTTTAGGTGATTGGCAGAGGATGGAGTATGCCTGTTAATACCCTGTTGCAATTATACCTTTACAGGAGAAACATTTACATGAGCGAGAACAAAAAGCCACGCGGTAAAGTTCTTTCTATAATTTGGTATCTGGAATTCTTCAATGTTTTCCAAATATGTGCCCAAGCAAAGTGTAACAAAGGGAGGCAAACAGTCTAAACACCAAAAGACAACTGCAAGCCCAGTAAGACACCAGAATTTTATCAAAATCATATCTGCTTCTATCACTGCTACCCATTTGTCGCATATACCTAAAGTAATGTAATGGCAATAAAAAAATAACCCAGATTAAAGTGGATAAATTGGAGGAGGGTGTTTGTCCGGGGCTGAGGTTTTCTTTAAAGCACAGCCTGTACCCGATTTACTTGTCCTAATGCAGGCCAGTGTAAAGAATATGTTATTAAACCTTTTTAATTTCAAACACACTTCTGTGATTGCAATTTAAATGAAAACACATGACTTTGAATCCCACTTGATCTCTTCGCACTAGTGCTGGCAGTGCACAGGCTTTCATTCTAATCAGGATAAACAAATCCATAGCTGAGGCTGGCTAAAGAGAAATACATGCCAAATACATGCTTTATAAGAAAATCTTGCCTTTTTTTTTTTGTTGTTGTAAAATGCTGGGCAAAGGGTAAAGTACTGAGCAGTGACTGTAGACACTAGCCTGAATAAAATCAGACAGAGCTGAAATACTGGGAATCAGAAGGGATCCAGAATAGACCTGAGAGGTAGTGCTGCTTCAGTGCCTCATATCAGATGGCAGAAAGGCTGGTTTAGTATTTTCATTGATTCTCATTTGAGTTGGTATTGTCTTGGGATATTAACAGGTTTACTCTGTGGCCACAGCTTTGAAAACTAAGGGTGATTAAATTACCTTTTAAGCAAAACATAACATACAACCCACTGAGGTGGTAGCCTAAGTAGAACAAAGGACCTTTGCAGACTAACTTCTACAGACACTCTGCAGGCTGAAGATGCCATCATATAAATAGGTTTTTACTGGTCTGGTTCACTTTCATACTGAGCACCAGTGCATGGAGCAAGACAATTTGGCTCTGAATGATCAGGTTTTTTTGACTTGTGATGGTGTAGCTGGATATTTCCAAGGATAAAGATGCTTTCAAAGCAGAATACAAATTGGAGTTCATCAGTGAAAGAAAATGAAGGTCTTATCAACAACACTGTCGTTTCTAAGAAAAAGACATTTATTTATTTAAAGCACTATTCATGGGAAAGATTAGTTTCATACAGAACTAGTAGGAGAAGGCAACAAGGACAACAAATGTCACGTTAAAGCAGATATATTTGCTGGTGGGTCATTTAAATTGTGCCCGAAGGATAATCCCAGCAAGATGGGTATTTCAACTTCGTTTAGCAGCATCCCTAGCTGGGATAAGAAGGCCTAATCACTTTATTAGAACAACAATGTCATTAGAGGAGAATTTGGGAAGAAGCAGCTATATTTACCTTTAAATAAATAAATAAATAAATAAAGGTTTAGCAGAACAGCTTCAGCAGCCAGCTTGAAGCTGTAGATATTTATGATTTTAATCAAGAACTCTGACTTTGTGGTATGCCAAAAAGCTGACTGTGCAACAGACCAAGAATTACACTGTTGCTGCCCATAAAAATAAAATAATAATATACATCCAATATTTGTATTTCTTAGAGCTCATGTTTTGAGAATGGCAGAATATAGCCCATTCTCTTTTGCACTTTAAATGCTTTAGAGCAATATGCTCTTTACCTCCAGATATCATTACTTTTTAAATAGTACCAAGAATTCAGATAGCGCAGTAGGATGCGTGCAGTTTGACCTTGCCTTTCATGCAGAGCTCCTGTGACCAGAACCAGCAGTCAGGGGCATGAGTAACAGACTACTTAATTGCAGCTTATCTCTTTCAGGGATAGCACTAATGTTCTGTTAGGGGATAAGTGTTGCAAACAGTTGTACTAATTAACTCTGATCAATTTTTTATATTGTTCGTTAGCTTCTTCTCCCATATAACCACCAACATCAGTGGCTGAATATGCAGTGTCGCTGGCTTCCTCTGTAGTGCTACATTTTGATTTTTCTATACTGCAAGGAAAAATTACCAATAAGAACTCAGCCCTGTTCTCAAACATTGCACTGCTAACCGAAAACTATCCATCTAACTAAAAGCTATTGAGGGATCATAGCACCCTTGAACCAGGAATTTGAATGTCAAACATTTGTCTTTAGTTCAAGCTCCAAGCTATGTGCCAGTTTTCCTACTGAAGGGTCCATAATAATGCCTTGGAGTACTCTGTAAGCAGAGGTGCCCAGAGCCCCACTCAGCTAAGCAGCACTGTTCTTAGAATGTTAAGCTTAAAGCAAGGAATGCATAACATTTATAAACTGTGCAAAGATAACAGAAGTCAGATACTAATCTTTAGGAGATTTATAAAACTTGCTCTGGTCTTGCCTGTCACTTGATAGCCTCATGCTGTGTTTCTTGATTCTCCTTGCCATTTTTAGCAGAACTAGAATTGCATGTAAGAATATACCCAGAGAAATTATTGCTTTCCATAGCAGGGATAGAAAAGAGTTCAGTACCAAAGTGAGAAGTTTGACATGCCCAGTGCCTAGTTTTTAGCTACTAGGGTGATATTCTTCAGCAGCTTGCAGTATGACCCTTAAGCTGAAGATGGCATGGATCCAAAGCCATTCTACAGACTGTCTGGCTGTTCAGAAGGGTATATTCTGGACTGAAAGCATCATCCTTGCTCTTGGTGGTCTGTCACCTAATACACTCACATCAGTAGGCCACCATCAATAGCTGGTAGTTGCTCCTTTGGAACCCCTCCTCGGTTTCTTCATAGACTTGAAAGAGAAACATCCTTGGACAAACGTTTTCCTTTTGAAGTCTTTCCTACTCTAAACCCACCCTGTGCATCAAAATGAACTGCAACATGCATTCAGCCTGTTAAGATACAGCTTTCACCAACTACCATTAGCTGAATATTTAAATCCCCAAGGTCTCTACTACAGGGGCAAGTGCAACACTTGCATTTCTGGAAGCGAGAAATCAACCACTCTTCAGATGCATCTGCACTTATCGGTGCAGACAAGGTGCAAATTACACCAAGATACAAACCAAGGTAAATCAATATCAGAGTTGAAGAGCCTGCTCATCTGGTCTCACTGTAACCAGCTGTGCTGAGACTGAGCACTTACAAGCTCTTAAATATGTACTGTTAGCAGTGATACAGGCACGTATCTGAAAAGCAAAGACAAGTCTTCTTAGCCTGTTGATTTTGCCTCCTCACACTTCTCTACCTGAAAATGAAGGGCAGTGAAGAGGCAAACAGGTACAGAAAGCTGTACTGTAACTGTAGCGTTAACATAGGGAAGGAGAAACAGGTCAGACCACAAGCAGTCGCCCTTCTTTTCCCATTAATGCTTTCCCTTATATTTACAACTTGCCTTACATGCTTTGAATTCACCCTCCATCAACATCACTCACTGCTGACATGAGGCACTGTACCTCTATGGAAGCCATGATGTAGATTACAATGTATGCTACATCTGAATAGGTTAAAAATAAAGGTGGTTTACTTAACTTATTCTTGTCAAAAAATATTAGGAATAAGACATCTGATTTACCTTCCAACAGTGAGAACAGTATTTCTGAAATACTCTAAGCAGTAGTTTACAGAAACTGGATCTGATTTTTAAGGAGGCAGAAAGTGGCCGCGTTGCCTTGTGCCTACTGCATTCCTGCTACCTAATTAATATTAAAAACAGCATCTCCCCTGGAAGGTCAAAAGAAGATTCCCAGGTGCCTGGGCTATAGTTTGCTGTGTTGCCCATGAGTCAAAAGGAAGTTGCACAGATGCATTGATTTTTTGATAAAATATTAGGTTATGATCCAAAATCTGTCCACCTGCCTCAGTAAGTGAGGAGAGGGGTGGGGAGGGACATTAAGACAAAAACAAACAAACAAACAAAAACCCAGCAAATAGGATATAAAAATTTCACTCAAAGCATCTCATCTTCTTAGAACTGAAATTTGAGTATTTCACACAGTTTTGCACTGGGCTCCTTACTGTTCTACATACAGAAGGATCACAGGATAGCACAAGCTGGGAGGGACAGGGAAGGCTGTAGTCCCCTCTCCCGCTCCAAGCAGGGTCAGCACTGGGGTCAGGCCATGTTGCTCAGAGCTTTATCCAGCCAGGCTCTGAAAATCTCCACAGGTGGAGACTACACATCCTGTCTGGCCAAACTCTGCTTGACTAGCCTAATGAGGAGAAAGTTTTTCCCCCTCATAGTCAACCTAAACCTCTGTTGTTCTGGATTAAGTCCGTTGTTTCTCAACCTCCTGCCATGCACTGCTGTAAAGGGCCTTGCTTTGTCTGCTCCATAATCTCCTCGGAGGCACTGGAGTGCTGCTGTCAGGTCCTCCATAAAGCCAGGTCTATCAGTTTCTCTGTATTCAGGCGCCGCAGCATACCATGGGAACTATGGCTTATTTTATGATCCTTAGTTCTCTGTCCAAATTATGATTTCCAAGAAAAACTGCAGCAGTTTTGTCAAGAAACCAAAGAGCTCACATCTTTGCCAGGAATATAAAAAACACCCCACATACAAAAGACTTTTTTTATACCAGCCCTACTTGGCAAATTGTACTTTTAAAGAGCCCCACTACTGCAATACTAAAGCTCTAATACCCACCTCCTGTTTATCCCAGTACCTCAGCCATAAGACTACTCTATAAGAACAGCCACATTCAAAAATAGAGCAGTAAATCCCTAGTAGCATTTACCCAAATATGGAAAAGGCATATGCCATACAGTTTAGCAACAAAAATAGAGAGCGTCTGATTTAGAAAATCCAGTTTGCCTTACTTGTTATTTAACAAACACCTTCTACTAAAATCTTACAGTTTGTTGACAGCAATCTGAAATGTGTTAAAGTAGGATACACATACAGAATGCCTTATTTACTAAAGCAGAATTATTTTTGGAAAAGCTGAATGTGGAACAAGCTACATCTTGCTCTAATTTACAGCTAAGCATCCTGTTTACATGCTGATGTCCATGTTTACTTCTTTGGATACAGGAAGCTATGTCAGAAGACTTGAAATAATTTTGCCTTGCACTGCCTATCAAGCTATTCCACTTCCATAGGAAACAATGGCTTGGGGTTAAGTTAACTCATGCAGAGAAATGTGAGAAAGCAGAGTTGTTTCACTGCTTTAAGACAATGCCATTTTAACAGCTTTGCTACAAGGATTTTCTTTGCCAGGCTTCTTTCCCCAGTCTGTCTCTCTGAAATGCATACAACTTCCTTCTGGCTCTTTTTGCTCAGAATATTGTTCAAATTATTTTTCTTTCTATCTAAACTTTATTCTGCCCTCCTTCTCCCCCTCCCTTAAGGGAAAAAAGTACTAAAATTTTCACAAGATTTGCCCTCTGTCTTCAAGCTACAGTCTTTACACATCAATCTCCACTATGGAGCTATACCCAGCAGTAGTTTATTTCATGATGTTCTTGCATGATTTATTATTGTTTAATGTATAACTTGAAACACAGAATGGCTGGCCTTCTACAGGGTTAAGAAGAGAAAGCCAGGGCAGTTTTCCATATGAATCTCTGTGCAAGTGCCAGCTGGATTTCTGCAGCCCTGTGCTCAGCAAAGCACAGTAGAACAAGAATGCTGTTAGTATTCTTAGAGTGCTCTGAAGAGGAACAGGAAGAAGCAGGAAAATAATCTTACTCTGTACCAGAAAGAAGCGCTAGAAAGTCAAAGAGGAGAATTCAGGCTCCATCCTCTCCACAGCACACGATCAACATCACTCACAGTCACTCTCATGCATCACAGCGACACTAAAGGTAATAAGCTGTACATGAAAGAAGGGAAATACTGAAGAGATGCTGTTACAGTACATCCCCCCTTTCTCTAGCTCTCCATACCCTCCAAAAGTGCACATTGCTTCCAGGACACTGAAGCTACCATTTGCTGGAACTCTGTGCGCAGGAAGAGGCCCACCTGGCATATATTCCTACATCTTAGGATATATTGATAAATGATGTATAGCAATACACCCATTCAAATAACTGGATTTGACTTTCTATCTCAATTTTTCATTTAATAGCTTACCTACCCTACACCTTCAGATCATTGCTAAGCACAAGGCAGGCCTAAGCCCAGAGAAAGCCCTAGAACACAGGCACTTCTGGGGGCAATACAGAAGTGTTAATGTCTCCCTAATACTTCAAATATGGCTTCAAGAGCAATGAAAATCGCAAGAGATACAGAACAAAACATGGCATTACAGCACCATCCTGCTCCTTCTACCCTTGCCTGCCTAACTGCAAATAAACATCTATTTGTCCTGCTATATATGCATATCCCAAATCATTACATATGTCACAGACACTGCAAAGCAGTACAGTAGTGCACAAAGTGAAAATCCTACAAACTCCAAGGTTACATAGAAGGAAAAAAAAGACCACTTTCTTCACCTCAGGGGCAAAATTGAAGTTCACATGTGTGATGGACTGACTAATGCTTCATCACAAGAGCCAATTTTCTTCCAGCTCCCTGCAGCTCTTAAAATATAGATCTTAGTTTTGTACCTGATTTGTTAAATGACCTTTCTCTCTATCATGCCTTTAAAAAAATAAAAAGAAATTATAAATACCCAATTTCATGATTTACCATGCTCACCGGAAGCTAGCTATTTTTAGGAAGGAGTACTATTCTCCCTTAAGAAATATATACCGATAGAATATATATATATATATATATATATATAATGTCACTCCCCTTCTTCCAGAAGGAAGAAAAGGAGTGTTACTTCCTCAGTAAAGATGAAAACCAGAAGAAAAAGCTAAGTAGTTATTAACATGGAGGTTGTCTAACAACAACAAAATACGTTGTGACTCGTAACAAACAAAAAGCCCTAGGACAGTTTGAGCTCATGTAGCATAGATTTGAGTGTTAACTGTTGCAAAAACATGAGAGAGAGGAGAAAAAAAAAAAAAAAAAGAAAAAAAAAAAAAAAAAAAGTGAAAAGCATGTGTAAGCATTGAATCAATAAGGAAATTGAAATCATAACTTGAAAGTCAACACTCAGATGTTTTCCTACTGCATAGAACTTTGTTATATATATATATTAAGCAGAACCACCCAACACTGAAACCTTTTCTTCTTTGGATGCATCCTCTGTTACAGGAAAAGCAACATTAGCAGGTACAGCTGACTATCCTACCCCATGTCCTGCTCAGACCACCACCAGAAGCCCTGCTGCCCATCACCATGCAGCACAGGAGGCACCACCCTGTGTCCGTGCCTCAGAGCCTCCAGTAGTTGCCTTCCACTTCAGTGGTTTCCATCCTTCCAGGAAAGGGACTGTTCTCCCAACAAGCTCCTTTCTGTGGTGCTGACAGTTAACACACTTGAAAAAAAAGCAGAAGAGGGGGAAGGAAGCCCAGCAAACTCACAGCACAGTGCAGAAACACCCCCCTCATACATGCTCTAACAGGCCTTCCTAGTTCAACTCACGTCCGTAGAAACCATATAAATTCTGTCCTGCCTTTCCCTGAAGAAGGCCAAACATCTACCTCCACTCTGATGGGACCTAATTGAAGGTACTCAGCCCATCTCACTCCTTTACGCCCTTTGTGGAGCTGGTGTGCAGCTGAGGGGGATCAGGGCCCCTGAGTAGTGCCCCTGCCATCCTCTACCCACCTCCTCCCTCCCACAACTGTGGTTTTTCCCCCACTTTCTGGAGGTTCCTCTTCAGTTTCTGCCCCTAAGCGGCTGGTACATCCCTCCGTACCGCTTCCAGGCCATGACTGCTGATACTTGGGGACTAAAACCAACCCCTTCCATCTTGATAACTCAGTGTGGTTTCCAGGCCCCTAGCTGAGCTCCCAATGCAGAGCACCTGGCTCCCATTATCTCAGCCTGCCTTTGGGCTCCCAGGGGCCCAACACTTGGCCACCAAGGCCTGAGAGGAGCCCAGTCCTGACCCGAGGCTTCAGCACACAAGGGGGCAAATGAAGCATTATCTAGGTTCTGTATTTGTTAGCATCTTGCCAGGCCGCAGTGCCCCCATGGCCTTCAGTCTGAAGAGAGAAGCCCAGGAACGTCTATAGAAGTCCTGGCAAAAACACAGCAAGACTGGGGTGCAGCAGCACCAGTGTTTTTTTTTTTTTTTTTTTAATTAATTCTTGTCACCACTGAAATACACTGAAGCCAAACCCATAATTCCTGATGCCATTTTTCATTGTTTACAAAAAGCAGACTAGAGTTTAAGTTTAGAAATCTGAGCAGTTTAGGTGCATCTGGACAAGACAGACAAGAAATTGTCTAGAGTTAAGACTATGGATATGGATGCTAAAAATAAATAAATAAATGAAAACAAACAAACAAACAAAAAAACAATAATGAAGTGTTAAATTCTGACATTGATATAATCAAAGATTTTATTCATGGAACTCAGTGTCATGGGAAAAAAGTTATTTTGAGAAGTGCTTGATAGTTTATACAAAACTGACCACTCACAGAGGAGATGATGAAGTAATTTGAAGAAAGGTGCTTGATTTATTTGCCTTTTCTCTGATTTTGTTTAATAGTGTGGGAAACTAAAAGTATTTGATTAGACAAATGAAGTTGAGCCAGAGTTGTAAGACAGGATGAGTAAAGGTTTCCCACTGCTCTCAGCACGTTACAAACTATATGGTACCTTTTATAACAATGCAGCAAGAATAAATTAACCTTTCATGACTGAAAGGAGACAATATTACTTGTTCTCGTGTTTTCTGCCTTTCAAAGTTGGTCACTGTTGCTGCTCAAAGAACTGAGATCAGGCCAAGACACACATTTTAATGTCATTTTGCCCCTTATTACAGTTGTTTTGAGGTAGCTTTTAGTACCTCATTATCAACTAGACAAAGTTTATTCTGGGCTCTGTGTCCTTACAAGGTTCAGGCCTTGAAGACATTGCATTTCATTTTTACCTATTGCCCAAATGCAGTGTCTTTTAATTGCAAAGTAGTCATAATTTGGATATCAAGTCTGATGCTCTATGGTTCACACTCAGGAAGAAGTCTTCAGGAAATTATCACATCCCAAACTACCTGAACCAGGTTTTATTCACACATATGCTTAGTGTGATGGAAAGACAAACCTAAAACAGGAAATTCAAGCCAGTAACATCTCTCTCTCTTCAGAGATCAATGTCCAAATTGTGTATAGCACATGCCCTACTTGAACCTATTCTAAAATCCTTACGGGCACATACCAAAGGTCCTTGTCTCTCAGCAGCATAATCCCACGCTAAGACATGGGTCAGCCCGCGGGTGCCCCAGTGCTGGGCTGTCAGTGCTCAGCAGGTAAGGTGGCAGTGTGAGGTGCAGTCCCTGTGCACAGCGGTGCAGCCCCTGGGCTGGACGTGCTCTGGGAGCAGCCCTGAGTGACTGCCCAGCCATGCATCCCCATATATATCTCTCAGTCTTACCTTGCCCCGCTCATTCATAAGTGCATCTCACCTGCATAGAAATAGTGATTTTCCTTAATACTGCCTACAAATAGCTTCTCGATTTTTACTCCATTAACAAATCTTTCCTGGGATCTATTAACGTGTCACTATGGAATGCCTTTTTCTTCGAAGTTTAATACAGCTTAACTCTGTCTTAATCATATTGCTCTACTACACTTTATAGCCTGCAGCTTCAGGGAACCTTTGCCTTTTATTAGTACCCATATACAATCATGATGTCATTCCAAAAAAATAGTGCTGCTTTGGGTTCCATAAATTCTTATACCTTTGATTTACTTGGTGTATCAGGAGCTCTCTGGGAAGGAAGATATGCAGGCAGAGCAAGGAAATGAAATGCTACACTACTGAGTTGTGTCAGAACATTGCTTTGCAAGGAGGACATGACAGGAGATACAGTCACTTCTTCCCTGCAATGATACTCTTCAAAGTTAACAGCAATGATGGCTTGGTCAAATTCTTGATACAGTCAAGGTGAGTCCTGCAGTCACAGTCAATGAGAGCTGACAGGTTGCTGTTGATTTCACACTTGCAGTCTTGCAGCCGGTCACCATTTCTTGTTTGATAGAGCCCCATAAAAAAGATCTTATGCCATGGTCTTGGAGTCGTAGCATTTCTGGTTTTGCCAGCCTTGAAGCCCTTCTGGTTGCTTGGTGGAAAGAGAATTAGAGTATCTGTTTGTCACCTCGTTTGGGTTATTTCTGCCACCAAGCAAGGAAAAAGTCAAGGACTGAAAATCGTACTTACAGAAGCAGACTCAGATACATGTTTTATCTGTTATTCAGTGTGGTATTTTTTTTGCTTTGTAATGACATTTGTGAGAAATGTACCAAAGCTGTAGTAGTGTGATAAATCTGTGGCCTCCATCCATTAAATTTATTATTTATATCACTGACTTCATTACTGGAGATGACAAAACTAAGATTATGTGGTTGTGCAGTTGTGTAAAAGTAGGTACTGATAACTCTGTTGCCTTTTCCAATTCCATTTCTACTGAGAAGCACATTTTAATGCACTTTAGGGTGTTATGGGCTCAGGAGCCTGAACAAGATGTATTCACTAATTAAATAGATACATGAGGTCCAGCCTTCTATCTCTAAAATACATCAGACCCTGTTGTGCTCACATGCTTGTCTCCTTGCTGTTACAAAGATTTGTCATATGCAGGTGCTTGGTTTTCCTCTTAGCATCATGTCAAAGACTGAAAAATTCCTATGTATCTGATCTGTCTGAAAATAAGACACTATCGTACCTTTTCTTTCTAGTATCCAAGTAGGCACTGTCGGGGTCTGCTTCAATATTTGTTGTTTTTTCCCAGTTTCTTCATAAGACTTTTTTGATTTTTTTTTTTCCAAGTCAGAGTTACTGCTACGTGCTCTATGTGGTGCAAATGTTCAAAGGAATTGGGAATGTGCAGCTCGTACAGAATGCAGCTGCCTGGCTGTGAAATGATATTAGACGCAGAGAATACAGTATATAGATGCTTTGGCATCTATATCAGCTTCCTGTTTGTTTCCGAGTATAATTTAAGTCCTATTTTTTTTAACCTGGTTGGATCCTGAAAGGTTACTGCTTTTGTCTATATGAATTGCCATAGCAACTGTGGTGCTGGAGCCAACAGTCATGGGCTTTAATAGCCTGGGGGTCAGCAGCACAACACTCTTAATTTAGAGACCTTCATCTCTAAAATCTGGGTTGTTTTACTGGCTTGATTGGGCTATATTTTCTGTACTTCAACATGACTCAGTGATCTGTGGGCTACAGAATCCTGATTTCTGCCTGAGAGGAAGAGAGGGAAGAGATGTGAGTTTATATATGTTTATTTAGGAAGATTTTTTTTTTCCTTTGAATAAACATATTTTAAAGCCTACCCAAAACCCAAAGTATATATTGGCTTGCATGTATATCTTCATGTAAAAGCTGTTGTCCTATTCTGCTGCAAGGCAATGGCTCAGATCTAAGGCTTTTCCTTCTCCGTGTTATCAGCTGCAGACTCCACTAATCACAAACAGCACACATGAGCCTGTCTCAACATCTTGCTTGCAACAGCCCCAACATTGTAAATGTATAATATCATATTCTTAAAATGATATGCTTGAAGCCAGCAATGCAGGGAAAGTCACAAGTGGCAATGGGGCAGACATACCATGCAGTGTTTTCCTATTTGTTAGCAGGTCTCTCTTGCCCTTTAGCTGGCAGAGCAGAAAGCAGTGGCTACTAGTATTATGCTCACAGTAACATGCAATTTAAATATTGATAATGATATTTATGCAGTTGGTCATTCAACCAGTGGTCACATGTATCTGTCACTCATTACAGCTTTATCTGCCATACTGCACATATTTTTATCAAAATGAGTGCAGCTGGGGACCTTATCAATAGGAATAGCTGAATGTCAAAGTCCTCATTCCACACAGAAACAAAAGCATCCAAAGCTGATGCTTTTAAATGCTGTAAGATACTTCACTTCTGTTCACATTTTTTGTTTTTCTGCAACACTCTAATATGGTTGTTTAGTGATGCTACTGACCTAGCCAGTGAAATAATAGAAATCATCAAATTGTGCTCTGCAGTGTGTAGGAGTCTCGTGGCTTTGTCTTCTGAGTGAATCTTTCCTGACCTGTTTGCTTTGTGACTGTGCTGTGGGTGTTTTATCAGGACTTTGGGATTTAACCAAGACTGACTACTTGGCTGACAAACAGTGGCATCCATGCCCAGAAGTTTGAAGCCAAGCTTCCCAAATAATCTGCATGAATACCAAAGGCAGACATCTGCCTATTCATTTTTTAACATATATGGCTTTAGGTGACAGTTGCTATGAAATTAAATATTGGAAATACTACTTTACTCTTCTTCCACTTCATTTTTACCACTGAGACAGCTTTCAACAATGGAGGATATTCCTATTTTCTTCAGATGGCTACCTACCTTCTTCCTAGAACAGAAAACATCAAACAGTTGCAAAGGAAGCTGAAATGACCCAGGAAGAAAAAAACAAACAAACAAACAAAAAAACACCTTTATATGAATCTGGAATGCCCATAGAGACACCAAGCTCTTCAATCACATTTTTACATGTCCTTGACTACCATTTCTTGCATGTAGAGGGATGAGTTAAGCGCCAGATAAGTCACTCACCTTGACTCTTTGGGGCTATCCCACCTACACTTAGAAAGTGTAGAAAAGCTGTTACCTAGCTTCAAAAGCAGCTATTTTCCCAACACAAAGTGTTATGAGAGTAGGATGCTGTGATACAGCAAGTAGGGCTATGGCTCCCTGACTGGCTGGCTTTGTCAGAAACAGATCTTGGTCTCTGGTGTAAGGAGCTCAGAATGGGGGGTGTGATAAAAAGAGAGAAAGTCTAAGACAATTGTAGTTTTACAGTCTTCTTTTTCAGCTTGCAAACCGCAGATAAGAGCGGACAAGCTTTATGACAGTGTGGAGAAATCAATACATTTTTATTGATTCTTGTAGCTGCAGAACTCTCACCCAGCACAAGTACAGGGGTCAGAGTATGAGTACATGACTGTCCTGCTACACTACGAGTGTGCTCCTCAGAAGTCGTGCTATTTGATTCACCAAGGATGAAGTCTGCTCCATTACATGACTGCAACAACAGCATCTGACCCAGGATCCCCTCTCAGTGGGGGAAGGTAGGTGCTGCGAATTATCCACTGCTGGTGGCAGCTGCTTGCATGGCTTCACATAAGGAAAATGCTTTTTTTTTTTTTTTTTTTAAATGTAACAAAAGAGTATTTTCAAACAATTACATATAGCCTATTGAAACAATACAGTTTATTCTAAAAGAAAGAAGTCCGCAAAGTTGCATTTGGAAAAATGGCACAGAAGTAGAAACATCAAAACAAAACAACATGGAAAACTAGCTAAGTGACATAGTCAAAGCAGAATTAAATTAGGGACTTGGAACAAGCATCTAGTTTTGAAACAAAAAGAACTGGAAACAAAAAGCAGTCAGAATTAAACAGGAATTAAATTAATGAAAACTTGAATAAGAAAATGAATTGAAGCAGAGTTGTAAGGCTTACATTTATTTGACATTTTTGTAAACCCTCCAGAAACATCACTGAGCATTTTTCAAAGTTTTTTTTTTTTTTTTTTTAATTAAACATTCATTTATTTAATTAGTATTTGCAGCTTCTCTCGGAAAATTTCTAACCTGCTTCAGCCCTAGTGAGAAGCCATTCATTGGCAAACTGAAGTTCTCTGGTCATTTTCAGTAGCCGTGAAGCTGTTGAAATGGTGTAAAACTTACTAGAAAGTCCTTTTAATATTGTGGCCCACATTTTCAGGTGACATTTTGTGGTTGATTTGATCGTGCAGCAATGGACTTCACCTTTATTCTGTCTTTTATTCTCCATCTTTTCAGCTGAGTCCATTATTACTTGTTCCAAATTCCTTCAACTCTTCTCTTTGACTTTGTGTTACTTTCTCCTTCATTCTCAGACTGCACCACCTAACACCCTACACCTGCTTTTGATGTCACCAAATAGGGACAATGACTATAAAGTCATTTCCCTTTACAAGTCAAACCTGGAAGGTCTCTCTGTTGTCATTCATTCTATTTCCATTGCTGGCGTAAGTGTCCTTGTTGTTTTTCCCACTAGTGAAGAAAGGGCAAATGTCATATTCACTGAAGCAAAGACTTTGCTTTGAAGCGGTATTGATTTTTCCTTTTCCCTTCTGAAGCTTTGCCAGGCTCCATAAAAGCATGTCTCTTGTTCAGAAGCTCTTTGGACTGAGAGACAACAGGGGCAGCAGTACCAGCGGGGAACAGTTAGAAGTTAGGGCATCTGGTGGGGAATGACAATTTTGACAGCAGTTAGAAAAAGAAAGAGGTCATTTTATTTTTAACTGTACTGTGAGAACAATTGTGGATCAGAACAAAGCCAAATGGGAAACACAGATTTAATTCCAACCTATGATTCCTCCTTGTCTAATCTGGAATATGAACATTTTTCTAGGACTCAGCTGCTGGCAGCAAGACACCCGGACCACCAGAAGTTACATCTGGGCTAGAGGCTTAACCAGAAAGGTGACAAGAGACATGACTTTGGGGCACAATGATACAAAGACACAAACCTTACTCTGCACTGGAGCAGCATCCTGCAGAGAACTTCTCTGGATGAAGGTCCAGTGCTACAACAGGAGTCCTATTTAAGAGATTTGAATTACTTCGTTTGGAACTAGTTTGTGCCATGCAGAAATATCCAGTAGTGTTTATTAAGCTCCCACATATGGCAAACAACCAAAATGCTTCTGTATTTTCCCACTGAGAGTCTGGAAAGTCTATGACCATGTACAGGTATTTATCACCTGTGCACTGGAGAGTGTATCACTCCCAGTGAGAAGATGGGTCTCAATTTTAAGTCTTATTTAAAGGTGGTGCCTCCTAGATCCTCCACTTTTCCATGGCATTTTGTTCATACTGACTCACAGAAAATAATCTCACTTATTGAAACATCAATGCCACTTTTCCCATGCTTCTGTATTTCTTGGAGCTGTCAGGGTGGCAGAGCTGGTCTTCCAAAGCTCATTAGACCAGCAGCTGATGCTGGATGTGCATGTAAAATTACAGCAGCTGCCTTTTGCAGCGTGAGTTAAGTAATAATTATAGTAGATTTGCATACAGGTTTTATTCCTTTGTGATTTTTTTTTAAATTAGTAACTACTTCACTCTGAGTATACCAGAATTATTGTTGTTAAAAAACAACAAAAAGAATTATTCCTAATGCCAGTCTGAGGCCTCACACTCAGAAGTAAATCAGCCAAGCGCCCCCCTTTTATTACCTTCCTCTACTCAGTCCCATCTTCCAGTCAGAAAGGTCTGACTAGAAATCCATAAGATTGCTTCCAATTTCTCAGCTGTTTTGTGAATTGTGCATATGTGACAGCTGGAAATTAGACTTTTTTCTTAACACCTGTGGGGAAAAAAAAAACCAAACATCAATGAGAGGGTTCTGTTGATTAGAGGATGTTTTCTGCTACTCATTTGTAAGGGAAGTGATTCATTAAGTGCTGTCTGAAAACTATCTTCATGCTGAATTAAAAGGAAAAGGTCCTGTAGTCACTGAGGTGCACAGAAATAGCTGAAACCCCCAGCACCACCATGGTGATAGCTGGTGCTGACCCATGCTTTGCACATCAGCACTGCTGTGGCTGGCCTGGCCATGACATTTGTCAATGGCCTCCAACCTCCCCCAGCATGGCCATCACTAGCTGCTGCCTTTTTTTTTTTTTTCCTCTCTCCAACAACCTGTACCTGTCAGTGCAATTTTACAGTCTCTTTCTCCAGCAACAGGAAGCATCTTAGAACCGTGACACCCTGCGTGGGGAAAGAAAAACATAACTGATACTGTTTGCCCCATTGGGGCCCAAGCACAGCAAGTAATAAACACATGGAAACTATTTTGGTGTCCTGGGTCAGCTTTGACTTTGCCGTTTCCTGCAATACATTTCAGGGCATATCACACTGGTGACCTCTGCACTGGTGTTATCCGTCCAGTTATCTGTGTGCATTTGTTTTCATTATTTGTATCCCCTCATGCTGTTCCCCCCCCCCCCCCCCCCGACAGGCTCAGGATCTGAAAGCTGCTTTCCCAGACCTTTAAGTAACAACCCATCATCAGCCATACTGCGTATGGGAGGCTGCAGCTTGAATTTGTTTTCACAAAAGGCACATCACAAGACCTGCCTAATCAGCAGTTACCTAGTTTGCTCACTCCAGACAGAGTCAATTTACAGACCACATCTGTTGTTGACCCTGCTGTCTGCTCTGGATTATTCCAGTCTGCCTCCACTTCTAAAATTAAGTGTTAGTATTTTTAATTGCTGTTTTTAACTCTTGCCTAATTGGGCACAAGCTCATACTGTTACAAACCTCTCTAAAAGGAAAACAAGCAATCTAGCAAAGAAGCAAGAGTGGGATTGCTGGCACTAACAGAATGGGTTTGTGCCATTCCGCATCTGCCCATCATCCACAGGTTGTTGTATGGCAATGAAAAAAGCCAGGTACCACATCCACTCACCTCCCCTGCCTGGTTCAGATGCACCATCACATCACAGGGACTCCACATCTTGGAGCGTGAACACGTAAGGCTGTTGCTGGTGATGTAATTCAAAGCAGCTCTGAGTCTGAGCTTGCTGCTTCTTCATGTTGCAGCTGAAAGAACTTGTAGATGTTACAGGATTAATCTTGTCAGAAGGCATCTCAGGTTTGTATATGGTACTTGGTCAGTGTTAAGATTACAGAACACAGTATTTCATGGCCATTCTTTCTTTCCTTTTTACTTGTTGTAGACATATGAAGTAAAACTGTTTCATTCAGAATAACTGCAACAGAATTTGGCAATAATTGCAAAAATTATATACTATTCTTCTGTAGACTACTTAAAGATATTGCTAAATTTGACCAGAGGAAATATGAAAAATTGAAAAATAGCTTTTTTTGAAGCAATAAAAAAATGAATGGTAAAAATCATTATAGCTTTTCTTTCTTTGACTTTTAATAAGACTTCTTCTATGCGACTATCTCTAGTTGATCTCATCTTAAAAATAATTTCACATTCTGGGAGAGATGCAGCCTATCCTATATAGTTTACTATAGAGGGTGCCAAAGATTTGCAGTTTGCAAATTCCAAGTTCAGCTGTTTATTATACAGTAATTTTTCTTTGTCCATAAAAAGGCTCTGACCATAGCAACATAGACCTAGGATGAACATTCAGGAAACAAATTTGTCACCTACCTGAGGGATTATGGACCCTATACAGACCACAGGAATGAAGAGGCTGACAAAGTAGCTACACGTGTTCTACTTTGGAAATAACCACTGGAATGCTCCGGCTGCTGTCACCTGGTTTATGGCAAAAAACACAGCAGGTCTGCAGTAACATCTGTAAGTGAAGGTCAACAGCAAGCCAAAATTGATTAAAATTTTAAACCACAGAAAATATTTTTTCTTAAAGATTTACAAAGATTTAATTTGCTGTCTCTATTTCCTTAGCACATAAGACCACATATGCGAAACAAACATAGTTGTACCAATCCTTAATCCAAACAGTTCTACTGTAAACCAAAGTCTGCTATACCTAGTGTAAGGGTTAACTGAATGGCAAATTCCATTAAATTCTTTAAATAAATAAAAAGTTCCTGGAGTCTCATGAATGCACACAGCTGTTCTCTAAGATTCAGAGTTTCCTAGCTTTGACCTCTGTTCTTTTTGAGAAACCAGTTATACTGTAGCCTTGTAGATCAACAGGATGGGCATACACCCAGTGATTGCACCACAGGTAGTCCCCATTAGCTGATGCTTTTCATATTGATCTCTCCCCTAAATGGATAATGTTTAGTAGTTTCATAGTCAATGAAACCATCAATAACTGTCAATTTTTACACCTCTTTGACCTCAATGAAGTGCAAACATTGCTATCAGTTTTATCTGTTTTGTTCTTGTTTTGAGTTTTTCAGTTAATCTGATTGCAACACACAGCACGAGGATCAGAGGTTTCAACAAATGCAGCTAAGGCATTACCTCCTAAGACATTACTGATCACATTTTTCATATTTCTCTTCAAAACATTGATGATTCACAGGACAGTAATCAGTCCTCTCTCCAGTAAAACAAGTTTACAATGATTTCAATGAGATATAGCTCTAAAACATGTTTCTATAAATCTTATAGTCTTAAGTGCTTGTCAGATAGATGTCAGAAACCACACAGAAGTCTAAAAATGCTCATGTAAACCCATCTTCAAGTGCTTGATATTGATTTGTCTATTGTACACCTTTAAGCTCAACACAGGTTAAAACAGTTCAGTTATCTCACATTATAACTAGAGACTGCTGACAGAAACAAGTTGTTATGCTGCTTGCAACTAACAAAATCCCTCCGATTTTGAGCAGTTTTTGAAAATGAAAACCTTATCCTTTTCATGTGTGAATTCTCTTGCTGTTCTTACTGCCTCTTTTAGTCCTTAGAGGAGGGCTTGAAGCCTAAAAACACTCAAAACTAGGGTGAAAAAGAAGAATCCCTACTACATAAAAAAGGACCCCATTACACCAGAAGAGACATCTCATCTTTTTCTGTTAAATATAGATACAGAGTGCTAGCCACAGCTAAACGCATACTAACTTCTGAGAAGAACTAGCCAACTTAATCAAAGATGCTCAAAGTGGTGAAACACAGCAATTTCACTAGGTGCTACAAGACAGCCTCATTACTGTTGGTGTTCCAGACTGCTCAGTAATGGTTTCATCCCCAAAATTCACTTCTAGGGCTGAGTATCTCCTTTCTCTCTTTTTTTTTTCCCCCCATCTTTCTCTCCCCTATAGCATTTCTCTGTTCTTCTGTATTTCCACTTCATTAACTCACTCCTGACTAAGCTTATTGCTCACAAAGTACTAACACATAGAATAAAACAATGCTGTGAAACTAACATTTTTAGTGAGCCAATTATCTATGTCTTAATTATTAGTAATCTTAGAGCTATTTAGAGAGGTAGAAGAAATAAGACAAAAATCTCTAGCTCATCTACCCATCATCCCAAGGCAAAAACTGTTCTGAAATGCCTTCTGTGCTACAGATGCTGAAGTCAACCAGCTCTGCTTGTCATTGGAAAGCCTCTATACTACAAAGCTTTCAAAGCAAGGATTGCTCATTACTTCATGCTGCTCCATAGCCTTTGCTATTTAATTCTTACCACTGCTGGTCTTATTCCCACCTATAGGCACTGTAGTAATAGAGTAATCAATGGGGGCAAAAAGCTACCATTCTGATCTAAACAACTTGAAAAACGTCAATTGCATACATGTACAAAATGAGTAGAAGAGAATGCTTGATTGCATGACAGGGTTTCAGGATTTTATAGTCCATGAATCTGAAGAAGAGAAAGGACAGCATTTAACTCACCCACTTTTGTTTCTCCCCTTAGTCACTAGGGAAAAACACACACCTCTAGAATATGACTTACCCAGTACCAAAAATTCCCTGTTAATTAACTTCACTATAAGGTACAGTCAGCATCCCTATACCAGGCATAGGATGTCAATAACTGTATTTCGGGAAAAAGAATTTCATCCTGATAACCTTCTACATCCAACCAGAAATTTAACAGCAAGCATACCTCCCACACCAGAACCCAAGCTATCAAGCCATCCTCCTGCTCTTTAAGAAGAGAATGAAGAGCGCTTTAAAGCTGCAAAACAGTGGCAAATTAAATTGGATGCTCCGCACCTGTAGCTCCTTCCCTTCTGCTATTGAAAGTGCACATCATTCTCAGGTGCAGTCAGTGGAAACTGCTGTTTACTGTGGTGGGCTCAGCATGAGCTTAGTTCAGTGGAAATGCTGTAACAGATACAGACACCGTGACAAAACCCACTTCACTGCAGACAGAGGTCGTAGTGTCTGCGCAGCTGGGAAAATACATCAACACTTGTCTGAAGTGTGTCCATGAGCTACAAACTACTTATAGCCTCTTTAATCTTCTTAATTTAACAAATAGCAGAGTTTACAAGTCACTGCTTATGTCTGGAGGCATCTGCTTGCCTTAGGTCTAGGTTTGCTTTTGTCTGTGAAATTGTACCTCCAGCATCTTTCAAAGGGAAAATTACCATCTGGCATGTGCGTGAGGCTAATTCAGTGATGGCTGTGATCTTCCTGGAGTGTGCCTATCATTGACTGAAAGAGTTTTTCTACCTACCCTTGAGCAACTGGTCTTGGCCATGCTAGACTCCAGAGATATTAGAGTAGGTGGATTTCCAGTCCCATCCAGATTAGCCGCACTGCTGTGGCTGGGATTCCACAAGTCTCCTGAGCTGCTCTGAGAAGCGTTTGTACCCAAACACCACATTCACAGAGAAGAGATTATCTATGAATATCCCTGGGTATCCAACTGTGATAAAAACAAGATAAACCAAAATTCCAATTCAGAAGGAACAAAAAGACTGATAAAAATAAGTGAGCAGCTATTTAAAATATTTCAAATATTTGCATTTGTGTGAGACAATAGTAACAATGATGAGAAAGGGCATGAAAAAAATGAACTTATCACAGAAAGTCAAAAAAAATGCAACAGGAACATAAAGGAAGCAAGAAAAAAAAATAAATTATAACTGAAAGAATTGAGATAATATACTTGTGTAAATGATAAATGAATGAGAAAGTTAGAACAACCCACACCTAGCAGTAGTCCATACTGGAGCAATTTAATAAAAACAGAGTTTCCAGTAAAATAAATAAATAAATAAATAAAATAAAATAAAATAAAATGAACTGAGTTGTAAAATGGACCAGGAGAAATGTAGGACAAATGAAAAGTCACATGCAGTACTACAACACAGTCCAAATTCTAATAACTAAGTAGCTCTTTCAGATTTAAGATAAACTGTATTCATGAAAAAAGGATTACATTTTTTAAAAACGAAGTTAATAGAATGCAAAATATACAAACATTAGCAATATTTTACTAAATTTGACAATATTATATTCACACTTTGGTCAAGCATAACAGAATTTGCAAGTGTTTTTCACAGTTATGTGGTGTGTCTCTGAGCTACATCTGGGAGTGGTTTTTTGGAGAAGTCTCCTTTCATGAAATTAACCATGCTTTTTCGTCCTAGACAAGGAAAGTGAAAAACTCCCAACAAGGCTCCTGGCTGTGGCAGTTATGGCTGTATCCTATCCTTTTTTTGGCGAGCTTTGAAAAAATCAAGATACCAGAATGTGCCTACAGAAACCAGTAAAAAAAAAAAAAAAAAAAAGTCATGATTCATGGAAAGAAAGCAATGGTTCATATTATCTTCATCTTCTATTATGATCTTTCATGGTATCATGGTACACTCACTCCAGTTACTGACTAGGGAGAGAAAAATATATTTATGGTAAACTGATGAATGTTAAAGAAAAAACACATTGTTTAACAATCTCTACTAGCTGTCCAGGAGTAACTGGTTTTAGATGTTACTCACCTTTTTTTAGAGAAGATCCAAGTTTCCACTTTGAAGACATTGCTGTAGACTTACCTATATGTAAATTTACTGATCTGCTTAGCCAAATTTCACCACTACATAGGATTAAACTAGTGAAAAGTAGAAAAGTAATACCATACAACAATCATAAATCGGTAAAATATTGCATGACTTCTGAAAATGTATTTGGTAACAAAGGAACCATCTATTATTTTTAGGACCTTTCATATAGTCTTAATTGCTCTAAATTACCACTGAAGTTGTTTCTACAAATTACTGGAGGAAATAGGTGTGTTGTACATCTCGCTCTCCCAAACTGCCTCCTGCCAGAAGATAAGTTCTGCCCCACCTCCTGTTTTATTGCAGGGAAAATTTATATCATGTATATTTTACTGGGCCTAGCCAATAGCTGGTCTGCAGCCACAAATTTTCTTTTTCCTGTCCTTCACACCAAAGAGATGCAATGACACACTGACATGGCGCTTGCACCAAGCTTATAAGACTTGCTGAAAGGTAAGATACAGTAGCTAGGATTTAACCTTGCAGCATCTCGGTGACATATCTTTTTTGGAAAGTACGCTCAGTATTCAGCCACTAAGTATGGACACCTGATTGTGCCCGCTCCTCTTTGCAGAAGTACAGAGAGCTCTGTAACTCAGGGAGATCTGGAAACATCCAAAGGCTCTTAGAAACCATGCCATAGCTGTTCAGCTTTTATATGGCCCTCACAGGAATTCATGCATGGATTTCTGAATCCATACTTCTTTCAATAATGTCAACAGTGAATAGTCACTGACTTTCACAGCAGCAGAAATCCAAACTTTGTCTTTTTTTTTTTTTTTTTTTTAACAATTTTAGTAAAGTATGATCAGTTCATGTAGTCTTTCATGAATCTATTGTTCATTTAGCTCTAGTAGTATTAACTCTGGTTGCCAGTATTATCAACTGCCATTAAAAAAAAAAAAAAAAAAAAAAAAAAGTTACTGTTTTTTACAGCTGCATAGCAGAAAACCTGAGTACGAAATGAGTACTACACAGAGTTAAGGAGTCCACATTTATTATTTAAATGGCATCATTCTAACACTAATCTCATAAATGCTGAATGCCTGGTGTTGCTAAATTGACAGGGGAAAAATCAGGTGACAGAGAAAATCCAGCTATTTCTGTCCTGAATTTACAGCAAGTGTGTGGCTCAGTTTTATGCCTTTTCCCATACTGATTAGCCAGAAGGAAGCACAACAGACCAGGATTACAACCGCTGTAAAGTGTCATTGTGTCTGTGACATACGGGTCAATGTATAGATTTGAGTATGAGACATGGGACTGAATGTTCCTTTTTCAAAAGATTGTAACATATAATTTATTATAACATGTCCATGTAACTTTGTTACAGACCTTTTCTTTTTTCTTTTTTTTTTTTTTTTTTTTTTGTATCAATGTAATTAGCAGGGATTTTTCCATGTAGAAGGCTCATTTTTATTTTATTTTATTATTATTTTTTTTTTTCTGAATTTTGGATTTATATGCAACTGTGTACTTTAAAGTGTACTTTAAAGCATATTTTTAGTGCCTGATAGTGATCATAAATCAGGTAGTTATGCCTGTAATAATTTCTACAAGTGAGTGTTCATGTGTGTGAGAAAATATGCAAAATTGGAAGGTGAGATGAGCCATGGTGAGCATTAGAGGTCCAGAAGCAGATCTATAGCTGGTGTAAATTGCCAGGGCTTCATTGATTTCAATGGTGCTATGATAAATACCAATTCAGCTGGTGATAAAATAAATGTCATCAGCTAAGCATCTGGTCAATAACATTGCAGAATGCAAAATGAGGTATTGGTGTTACCTCCACAGAGCACTTGCATTTCCCTTTCAATTGAATCTGCATGGTTCAAAAGGGGAAATTTCCCTGTTTATTCCCATTTTAAAAAATCTCTGTTGGCTGGCCAGTGTCTGTGGAATGCATATGGACAAATAATGTGATGAATAATTACTTACACTACTTTTACTGTTCTAATGTTACTTTTATCTTCAAATGAAAAAATATATTTCAAGATACTGTATGGAAATTACTCACACAAATTTGTTGCGCTTCTGTAAGTTTTGTCATCCATCCCAACAGTGAGGGAAATTAAACTAAGAATTAGTTTTAATCCACAAATTACATACAATATTTAATTTCCTTTTAGAAAATAAATCTTATTAAAGAAATGATAATTTTATATGTGTATGAATTACTGAGAATCATAGTATCAACAAAAAGGAATGAAGCCAGGTTGCATATATATCTTAGGTGATTTTCAATATCTTTTTCTTAACATTTTTCACCAGAGAGTTTTAGGTTCATTAAGCATTTCCTATTTCACAAAGTTTTTACTGAATCTGTAAACGAGAATTTGCTTAAAAGAATTTAAGCGAAAATGCACTTTGTGCATAAATGATGTAACTATCAGTTCATCAACTCACTAGTTCTGCTATGTAGCTCTCTTATCAAATGCTGCTAATTTCAATACATACACATCTATTGATATGCCAGAATTAAATACAATTAGAATGATTAAGTAAAAGAAACCCCTTTACCACATTTCATATTTTTCAGCTTTATTTGGAGGCCTCAAAAGGACATGTTAATCTTATAGTGTTATTTCAAATGGAACAAGAGATTTGTCATGTTATTTAGGGAATGTCCCTTAGCTGACGGGACAGAAAGACTGAAAAAAGATAGACTGAAAAAAAGCAACAGATATTTTGATGAGAGCTTTGAATGAAAAATAAGAAAACCTCTGCAGGGAATTTCCCATTCATTTAATTTATCTGGGAGAACATTTTCACAATAAAAATTAAATTATCTAATGTTCACCTACATTAAGAAGCGATCATCTGTAAAATTTTGCTACTAGAAAAAAAAAAAAAAAAAAAAAAAAAAAAAAAAAAAAAGAATTGATAAAAGGCCAATATATTAAACTAACACCATGGGAAAAAAAAATAAAAAAATTACAAACATCAAAGGAGAGCCATGGTGTTTGACAGCTTCCTGTGAATTCAGTTATTTCACCATAAGGTGAAGTTGGCAACACAAGTCCCAGTATTTTCTGTGAAGTGGTGTCTTTAAAATTTTAACATGTTTATTAGCTATCCTTCCTGTTTTCAGGGTGTTTCAATAACCAAAACATCTGGTAATTAATGTCTTGTAACACAGGAATCCATGTTTAGTACAGATTTTAAAAAAACAACAACTACATTGTCCCAGGGAGCATCATATTCTAGTAGCTCTACCAGGCCCTGCAACTCTTCAGTGGGTGGAGAATACCACATGGAACCAACTGAGATACCATTGAGCAAAATATGTTTTTATCTGCTTTATTTCTCCTAGAAATGTCATCACAGCACATTATATTGCCTGTAATTTTAATAGATAAACGAGACAATGATTCCATTGTTTTCTTTTCTTTCTTTCTTTTTTTTTTTTTTTTTTTTTTTTTTTCTCAAAATGGTAGAATACATTTTCTTAAAAAGGTCTGCAAACATATTTACAAAAGTGTGAAAGCAGTAAATGCAGGCTTTTTATATTTTTACTGAACTTCCAAAGACTGAGTAATATCTTAATTTTATTAGAAATCTGGTCCAAGGATGATACAAGAAATTAAATATCACACTTAAATTTGTTTTCTTGTAGGCTACTGTGGAAACAAATCAAACAGATAAATATTTAAAAAGAACAAACTTATATTCCATGAAGCATAAAGAAGATATTCCAAAACCATTTCCTATATTTTTATTATGTTTCAGCTCTAAAACAGCTCTTGCTCTTTCTTAATGTTTTCTTAAAATGTGGGACACCATCTTCCTTTTGGAAAGCTAGCTGCTGTAATGTAATTATGAAGTAGCCACTAAAATATCATTCACAGTATCTGCATCACATGAATGAACTTATTTTCAAACAGGAATGATAAAACTTGTGGAGTTGCCTTAATCTTTCACATTTTAAATACTGTTGGCTGACAGAAATAAAGTGTAGTGTCATGCTTGGTTTACCTAAATCATTTATTTTGTAACTAATAAAAGTAAACAATTACCAGATACTGTATATATAGAGATATATAGATATATGGCCACAAATAAACTATAGTAAAAAGTTATTTTGGTTTTGATAAAGTTAAGAAAAGCACATAAAATCATATTTCATTAATATCTTGTTTTATGGCCATCAATATTTTTGTATTTTTTTTTTTTTGTTTTGTTTCATCAACATAGCAAAATACAATCTTCCTATTAAACAATAATTATCAGATGGCAGACAATTCTTTTATTGGTTTACATTGGCAGGTCACAGTCTAAAAGCACAACCACATCAGGCAGAAATTGCACACAGACCACTCTCGATTTTGAAGACTATTTTTTATGCTTCTACAAAAGAGCTTCATTTAAAACTGGGAATATGATCCACTAATTAAATACACAGATTTCTATTGTGTTGTGAGTTTTTTGTTTGTTTGCTCGCTTTTAGCTGAATAAAATGATTGAAATCACAATAGTTGTTTTGATGATAGCATTAGTTTTAATATTTGTGCTTGATGTTAGCAACCATGCTTTGAATGTCCTAGCATTTGTTTTATGAAAGTTAACTCACACAAATAAAACCTAGATGATTTTCCCTGTTGTGGACTACTGGAGATTTATTTAAATTTGGCCTGATCCTTGGCATTTATTTTTTTTTCAGTCTTGATATTTGTATTTTTAACTTATTTCTGAAAATAATAAGGGACATTTTCATATAGTGCTATGACATCGTAAATTTGCAATATCCGTATTTTTGTAAGAAATGGTTGTAGATGGGACTGAACTATAAATACTATAACTATATAGTTAATTTAATTGTAGAAGGCATGTCATGTCTTCAAAAACCAGGCTGGTCTTAAGATATTACTCTTTATTTGAGACAGTTACCATTACTTCATTAAAAAATGACAAAACAGCAATAAACATTTTAGCTCTTTAATGAGCAAAGATCAGGTCTCTTAGCATTGGAATAATATTCGTTATCCAGATTATCTTTATTTCACTCAGTGACCAGTAATATGGCCAAGAAGTACAAAGTAATTTTCCATCAAGTAGTATACAATTTTTTTGTGTGTGTAATAAGCTTTCATTCTTGAAAAAGAGTAACTGAAAAGAAATGTTTCTGTTACTGCAGTTAGTTTGTCAGAGAAAGTTCTTCGCATTATCTTACAAACTATCAAAATTGCTAGTAATTTGAAAAAAGGTAAAAAAAAATCACATAACTTTAGTCTAATAGAAATATAGTACAGGTAAGAGAGAAAGTATTTATCAGGGATGTGCTCTTAAGTCCATCTCAATTATTTGTTTTATATAAATGTACATCTGATTACATATACAAACATTTTGAAAGGACTGTGGTATATAATTACTGGAAAGCAACAAGGGGATGAAAAATTTCTTGTGATTTTAGAACATTCATTTCAAACCACACAAACACATGTAGTAGTCAGATTTTAAAAATTCCATTTTTTGGCTCTCTCCCCGGTCTTATGTACCCTCTTCTATACTGTTGCAACCTGCTCTACAGAATTTGTTTGAATGGCAAAGCTAATGTTTATCAAAAAGGGAATTAACTTTATGCTAAAATATTATAAATAAACTTTGTAACATGCAACATGAGTTTAAAGAATAAATGGAGAGGTGTAATCAGAGTGGTAATATTGGGGCATTTTTATATTGCAAAATATCACTGTAATTAAATCTTTGGACACACTTTACCATACCAATTTGAACTAAATATATTGTAACTAAATCACAGTAAATTATAAATCCCTCATCAAAGGAGATTCCATTAAAGTTACAATTATGTTAAAGTTAGAAATTATTTAGGTGGAAAGGAAAAAGAACTTTAATAAAACAGTTTTTTGTTTTTTTTTTTTTTTTTTTTTTTTTCTGGGATTTAAATCAGCAAGTTTTCACCACTGTATACCTAGAATTCCAAAAATACCTTTAAGAACTGTTGCAATTCCCTTTATTACTGAAGCTACAGTGAACTATTTCACTGTAATTACTTTTGCCCCTTTAAAAAATCTTCTTTAGGTTGTGCCAATTGATGGAGAAAGCTTCTATTAAAAACTCCAATGGGATGAGAAGAATTTTAATTACGGCTTAATCAGCAGCACAGCCACCAAGCATATAAATTATCATGCACATCGTGCTAAAAATATCCAGTTTCCTTTATTCCCACAACTTTTATACTGACAGCACTTAAGTGATAATGTTGTATCTGCCAGTCTGTAAAACTTCTTTGTCTGACTGGCAGATTTCAGCATGAGCCCCTTCCTAAGGCCTTAACAGCATTGGTGCTTTGTGTACTTATTCAAATATGTAAATATGGTCTACACAATAAAACAGGTCCAAATAAAAATTGGTGAAAATTATCTGACATTCCATTAGTGTGTCCCTTGTGCATATTTATAGGTTTTTAAAATTTTCAGTCATTGTTCTTTCCTGTTTGTGTTGCACATGCCTAATTCCATTATGTAACTTAAATCTTCAAAAAATTAATACTTGAATGTGAATGAAAAAGTATCATTCAGGACAACTGTTTCAAGCAATTGCAAACAGTTGGGTGTTTTTGTTTGTTTGTTTTCTGTTTCTTAAGTTCATTTGATATATGTACAATTCATTTTTTTCAAAACCCCAAAAGTTCTTGATATGTATATTCACATAATATTCCTCCATATTTAAATAGTAAGAGTCTTGTAGGTTGAAAGCCAAGTAATCTTCAGTAATATCACCTACTGTAATCCATCAAAAAATAAAGTTTGTTTCATCTTGTCTGGCTATACCCTGGTTGTTGAGTGTGAATGGGGGTGGGGATGAGGATGGGGCAGAGTATTGTTCTGTCCTCCGGTAAATGTATTGAATGTGTGTAGGGGTTGAATCCCTGGTATAGTGTTGGGGATCATTGTGATGGTGTTGGGTGTCATTAAGGGAATATCATCAGGAGACCTCCTCATAGCTAGCGTGTAGTCAGGGGGACAGGCGGTCCTAAGAACCACCTCATGTGGATGGATGGACTCACATTCATGATCCAAGTCAGTGTGCTTCATTTGGAGGGACATTATCTCCTCTTCTTGTGCATGAGTAAGATCATTGGTAGTAGTACGTTGTGGGCTACATCTCCTGTGAACATCATGTCTCCGCTTGTCTTTTTTGTAGTACAATGCTGCAAAGGCCAAAATGTTCAGGAACAGCAAAGATGCACCAACTGCAATAGTAACACTCAATTCTGTTGAATAGTCCCTTTGATCCACTGAAAATGGGCTTGGCTGTTGTTTGGGATCATCTTGTTTGGCTGTAGGAAAGGCTGAAGTAACAGAAACAGAATTTTTCCTTGTTGGTCTGAAAGTATTATCTGTTGATGGCACTTTAGTTGTGGTAGAGGTATACTGTGAAATGTCATTAAGATTGTGCAGATGAGGTACCAGTTCCAACCAAAGGTTCACTTTATTGGCCCTATAATGTTCTTTAACTCGTGGTTTTAATCCAATGTGAAGATACAGTTGGTCCTTCTGAGAATATCTGGTCCATGCTACTTCTTCAAAACGATTTGGTTTTGTATGGATGAATTTTGTGTCTTGTGGCACTGGTTGATTTGGGTCACTAAAAAAGAAAATCTCAAATGTTACACAGTATTTCAAAATGAAGTGTAAAGTTAATATTTTATACGTAATGTTTAAGTCTGCCTTTGGACAGAGCAGAATACTATTTCTTAAAATTAGAGGACTTATTCACTTTGGTTAGAAACAGCATTATACAAATGAACCCTATATAATCTTTTACATAGAGTTCATCATCTTCTCTACTTCCCCCAAACGATAGTATAACTCACATAGTAAACCTTTATGGCTGAGGAAAGATTGCCAGCAATGCGGTGATGTGAACAAATGCCTATGAGAGACCAGTGTGAGAGGCCATTAAGCTTTTTCTGTTTTCATTTTAGTGAATTGATGCTCAGCATTTCAGTTCACACACAGTATCTGTGTCCTTCCAGACGTGAAAGACCACAGCAGGGCATAATTCAGTGTAGCACATAGCGACTTGGCCTCCACTGGCACAAAGTAGAAAAGTTTTTTGAGCTACAAGTGAAAGCAGATTTACTGAAAATGTCAAAACCTCTCAAGTTCCAAGTCCCTTATTTTTTAGTCAGAGGTGTTAATGTAAAGCATTTTAAACTACATGCATATATTAAATACTTATTTTTTTCACTTTCCTAAGGATCCCTTAATTATTTTTGTGTACAAGGTATTTAAAATTTCTTAATGAAAAAAAAAAAAAAAAAGAAAAGAAAAGCATTGTGTAGTTACATCCTGAGTTTGTATACAATATTATTAATTATCTGGTACTCACCCAGTTTTTGCAAAGTTTGTCCAGTACGTCATCACCACTGCACTTAACATGACATCATTTTTGGAGAAATTACAAGGAAATAATTCAGTAGGACCAATCATGGGGATTCCTAGTACATAAGGAACCTCATCTCCATGGGCTGCATCTGCCCATGCAGGTACCTGATCTGTCTGGCAATGATGGTAGAAGGCATAGAAATATGTAGGCGATCCAAAATTCGAGTGCAGATCTGCTGTGGCCACTGCTGGTGCAACCCACTGGTGATCAGTAAACAAAGCCAGCAGTGTTTTTCTTCTGGTCTCAGGATTGTGTCGATCTGCCCAGTCTGTGTACATAAATTTAATAGTTTCCCTCAATATATCTTTGCCTTCAGGGTATCCATACAAGTTATCAACAAAATTAGAAACTGCAAAGTCAAAATCACTAGCTGATATGCCATCTTCACTATCCACAATATTTTCAACAAATTTTAATCCTTCCCCTTGGTTAACTCCCAACATGATGTCATAATTAAGGAATTCTCCTTGTTCCATCAGTATCTGAGGATCATCTGGTATCACATCGCCATCGATTACTGGTCCAAAGGCTATATGGTATCTTGCTGGTTGAATGTCCTGGTCAACAAGTTCTCTATAAGGCTTCTTCTGTAGACATTCTACCAATTCTACAGTGTCTGACATGTTGCAACCAACTTTTGTAGCCAACATCCTGGCGTATTTTGCAGGCTGAAAACTAACTGCCCAGCTGGAGAGCGCTGTTCCACTTTGAGCTATTGCTCTTTGAAAAAGTCCTGTGGGGAGAAATATTTAAAAGCTACTGAAGTGACCTTGAAACAGCTATATATTTGAAAGATTCAAAGGAGTTCTTTGAAACAACAGGAAACTTTAACAGAAGAGATATTTGAAAAAAAAAAAAAATCTGAGAAATAGATAAATACACAAGATGGTGAGATCTGACTGCCGTTATATCTTAGAGGCAATGTCTACAAAATAAATGCAATATGTGCAGAAATTGAAGCAAATATTTCTACCTCTGTGCAGTTCAGCTGAGGATCAGACTTTCAAAAGGTACTCAGAAAGAAAAATAAGTGGTATTACCTTATGTAGAACAATACTATTAGCTTGAAAGAAACTCCTGACATTAAAACAATTTATAGGCTGAAGGAAAATCCAAGAAGTCTCTCTAAGCCATCAGCAGCATGCATGCATATGACCATGGGTTAGATAAAACTAATACACTGCCATTTTATGTTCTGTTTAGGATTAAACTTTGTTTGAGAGGTGTATATTTTTGAATTGTATATTATAGCAAAAGTTTATGTTCCGGAGCAATGGATGAGAAGGTACTAGGCAGTAATTAAATTTGTATGTCTGAGAGTTAAGATCTTTTCTTGCAGAGAGTCTTTTTTAATGAAGGTTTATAGTGATCACATTTACATAAACATGGAAATTATATATTTTACATTATTTAGCTATGTAATTCAGAAATTTGCTCATATGTTCAGGTGTTCTTTTGTGAAAGAGAGAATGAACTGACTGCATATAAGCTTGTAGCAAATCCCAAAGACTTCAGTGCAATTGATTTGAATTTATGCTGATTTAGCTAGCATTTGGGACCTGTGAGTAATACAAAAATGGTCTATAGCAAATGTAAGTTGTACTAATATAAGCTATATGAGTCTGAATTAGATTTTGCGTATGCTTACAGACACGAGTAATTCCACTGACTTTGGTAGAGTTATTCGGGAAGTGGGAGTGACATCTGGCTTCACTTAATTTTGCTAAGGATGTATCTTTGGTCCAATGCATGAAGAAGAGCTGAATACTCTAAAGGAACTAAAGGAACCAGAGCTAAAGTACTCAGTTTACCTCAGAACTTGATTTCAATAATGCAAAACATGACATTTACTTTGATAAGTAACGTATTTCTATTGATAGACTTCCATAGTCTCTAAATCTAATCAGAGACATGCCTTTACAGACTGTATTGCAGTACCAGACTGTGTACGCTCAGAAGTCAGTTAGAATCAATTGTTGGCAGGAAACATTTTACAAGATTTGGAGGAATTTTCAAATCATTTTAGACCATATTATGGTCAAATCCAAAAGTCTTAAAATCAGATAAGTGGAGGGACTGAAATATGTAAACTCAAGCCTCTTCTTAAATTTATGAGCAGAATCATATCCAAGATATTATTTCATTGCAAGTTATGAGTAAAAAATGAGAAAGAGTTTGAGCTATAAAGCAAGTAAAATATATTTGCATGTTTACAAGGTCAGATACTGAGCTAGTATAAATCAGCTCAAAGTCAGTGGAATTACTGCAGAGGATCCAGGCATTGTAATAAATGTAACAAAATGACAAAACTGTATTTTCACAAAGATGTATTTCATGATACTTCATAACGTTTCTTTCTTTCTTTTTGCATATAGTGTAAATCTATTTTTATTGCTTTATTAAATATCTCTGAACGAGGACAGAAAGAGTAAACTACGTATTAAGAAAATGCTGATATAAACAGGATGGCTTGCTAAGTGCACATAAACTTTAAATGTTGGATTACATGAAAGTGGTCAAGTCCTCTGGCCAGAAAGTTATCTTAGGAAATGAAACTAAACATCTCTCCTTCTTGTGAGGAATTCTTAAGGAAATATTCCTCCTCTCAAAGCATTCTGTAAAAAATGAACAAAAGTGTGAAAAATTATTTTCATTCTCTCATATAATTCCTGGCAGAAATTGGTATTTCGCAGGAAGGAGAATGACATTTTTATCTGATAATGTGTATGATTATTATAGCTTATGGGCCTCAGACTGATGGAAAGAATATTTAAATGCTCAATGGACCATATCACTTTGTGACTCCTATTCAAAGGCTCACCAAAGTAAATAATAATAATTTGCATTTATTCATCTACATTTTCAGAGTGCTTTCTAAAGATGGGTGCTGTTCTGCCTACTTGCAGAGGGGCAGTTATGAATATCACCATCTTGAAAGAGGCTGAATGCTTCCCCTCAACTACCAAGTGATCCTTTCAAAGGGAAATGAAGGAGCAAAGAGAGCATCCAAATGTACAGCTCATGAAAGAGACTGGTTAACAATTTGTAACTTTTTTTTTTTTTTAATGTTAAGATATGACAAGATGTTTGAAAATTTGGAAGAATTTTTCTTATTTGAAGCTGACAAATTTATTTTAATACTTTTAAAAGGAGGTCTAAAAATCCCCAAATGTAACATAGCAAGCATGTGGTCTATGGCACATTGTTTTTTTCAAAACTGAATAAAGCTTTTTTCCTAAAAGAAATCCTGAAAAATTTACATTTTCAACTGGATATTGCCTACACAGACTTAAGCCTTTCACAGTCTGTCCATTCCCCCCACCCAATTTCTCTGATCCACTCTCTTGGGAAATAATTGTATCAGTATCCCCACACAAATTCTGTTTCTGGTAGAATTCTGGACATGCTTTAGAATATGACAGTAAAATCATCTGATAAGAGACAACACGACTGTCCAGATATTGTAAATATTGGCGTATGATGTTAATGTCACATTATGTCAAGAAGATCAATAGTAAGATCAAATAAGAGGAGGGAGGAAAAACCAGGTCTGCATCCAACCTTAAGGTAAATCTATGCCAAAAGTTATCTTTTGTGGGTTCTGATGAAAAAATGATGAAATAGGTTGACCCTTAGATTACAGTGCAATGTTTCTTTTAAAAACAGATTTTTCTGTCTTTTAAAATAGTGTAAAGGCATGATTTAAAGAATCTGTTGCTTTCATTGACCTCAGTGGTCTCTGTATCATGGCACTGGGTAAATACGGCTCTTTTCATGTCAGTGGAATTATTTTTTTTATGACTGGCCAATTAGTCTCCCATGAAGATACTGCAATATAAATCAGTGGAGGATTGTATGCACTGGGAACAGTGCGATGTCCCTGGGAAAACAACAACAACAACAACAACAAATACAAATAAAAATGTATGAAAACTGTTAAACAAAAGTAACGTAATCAATAAACAATAGCCATGCAAATGAGAAAAACAGTGTGGAACTTTGATGCCAAAATCATGGGATAAAAAAGCGGGGGCCTCAAACAGCATGTTTTTAATTTCCTGCTGTCTGCCTCAAGTAGAGAGAAAAGGTGTTAGTTATGGAACAGGAAAAAAACATATAGAAGAAAATCCATTTGCAACTTGGATGCTTTGACAATTTTGGATCATGCATGCAAAACATTCAACCATTGTTTTATTAGATGACAGCAAGTGAAGTTCATGCAGTTTCAGACCAAAGATTTCTGAACTAGGTACTCCTTTCCTTCACACAAAATAATAGTTTTAAGCATTTCAGCTATTAGCCTGAACAGAGAAACTGTGTCATTTTAGTTTTCTTTAAATTCTGCTCCTCGTGAGAAACTACACATGCCTTTCATGACTGTCTGAATATAGATGACCTCATCTACTATGAGCATGACTGACTGGTTTTCCAAAAAGGACACCCTTAGGTAGGAAAGAAGAGAGACAAAAATGATGCATTGAGCATATGCTGTTCAGAAGTCTGCTATAAAGTGTTTCAACAAAGCTCTATAGGAAAAAGAAGAAAGTGACCCAAAATTTAAACATGCACAGAAGAGTTGAGGGAGAAGGCAGCTAGTACAACCTTTAAAAAGTTTGCTTAATATTGAGCTGAACTCAACCTTTCTTAGAACAAAGAGAATATACAGAGCGTCACATAGTACTAATGGTGGTGGCATGCAGACACCAAAATTGTCAAAATTTGCAACCTGCATAATACCTTTGGTTGAATTGCTCCAACGGTTACCTTCAGAATAATGGGATAAGGTCAACAGATTGACGCATGAACCGCCTGCACCAGATCCAAAAACAGTTATTCTTAATGGGTCACCACCAAAGAACCCAATATTTTCACTAGTCCATCGCAAAGCTTGAATTAGATCAAGGAGGCCATAGTTTCCTTTTGCTGCTTGGTCCCCAGTGCTCAAAAATCCTGTGAATGAAAAAAAAAAAAAAAAAAAAAAAAAAAAGGGTTACAGAGTGCTCTTCTGACTAATCTTGTTGCAATCTCCTAATACTTCCAAAGCATACACAGTTAAGTATTACGGAGCTACATAATTTTCCATATTTACTGATCAACAATTTGCAATTCTGCACTCTTGCTCAAATAAATCCTATGGTATTTAATCTTCTGGCCATGATATATTAATGTGTGAAAGATGAAGAAACATCACAGGCTGAGTGCTCATCAAATTATAACAGGTCACAACTTATTATACCCATAGACTGTGCTGATTACACCAAGTTTAAGAATAAAGCTTTGGCAAACAGATATGATGAAGGTATTTTTAAGGGATTTGGTCAACTCTGTATTGCATTTCTGTACTCAGAAGCAGCCAAGATAGCCTTAGATGCAGGGAATGACTCCACTTCTTCGGAGACTGTTTAACTCACAATAACACACTCTTCCCCCTCCCTTATTTCTCCCATTGGCTTTGCTCTCCCCCAAAATACAGCTCATGTCATAGGACAGGCTGTGTTGAACAATGTGAGCAGCACTCAACTCCCTGAGCTCCAGTCCACACTCATTAACCTCAGTTAATTGAATCTACATTAAAAGGATAAAGACAATTTAAGCTGTTTCCATGCTCCTCCAACATCAAAAAGATAAGAGCTCAGGGGTAATCTGTAGAGCACAGGAATTGCTCCTTTTAATTCCTACTGGAAAAAAAGACAATGCTACATGTCAGGTGCAGGAATGACTGTTCTACACTTTGCCCCCAGCAGTGCCCTGGTATTTGTTATAGTTACTTTTGTCATTAGAGGCTACTGACTAAATAGTGGACAATAAAAACTTTGAAGACAATTGCTGTTGATAAAAGACATTGTTTTGCTCTTGGAACCCATTAGCTGACATTTCCAATTTTCTCAGTTTAAAAACCAAAATGTTTAAATAATACCAGCATTGAGAAGTAGCCCAGCGCCTCCATTTGCATATGAAACTGATTTAATAATCACTAAATCAACAGTGTAACTGCTTTTCCGTACACACTTTGTAGAGAAATGCAACCATTACGACAATTATTTCCACATCAATTAGATATTAGTGAGTCTTCCACTCTAAAGTCATATGGATTTATCTCTCTTTAGTGTAGACAGCCTACTCAAAAGAGGTATACAGTAGTTTTTCAGACAAAACCAGAAGTTGTTTCTCAAAGTACTTTACTGTTTCATTATGAATTATTTCATTATTTCAATAAGAGCGGCTTTTGAGTCATTTCTAAGAAGAAATACACGTGCATATACATGCATAATGTAAGACTTTAACAAGAATACAGCTAGGTGCACAAATGCACCTATATTCACATATATTACAAACATATCATTCGGTACTGTATGACTGTTCCAATCTGACTTTAAATGGCAAGCTTATTTTTGGCTGTTGACTGTGTAGACATTTATAGTAACAGGCCTTCTTTTCTGTAAAATGCACCGAAGGCTAATTGGCCTCACTGCCTCCGTGGCTGAGCTGTGCCACCTCTAGGGTGAGCAGCCTTGTTTGCATAGGTCAGGCGTGATTTTTGTTACCATGGAGAGCAAACAGGAAAGAGGCATAAGGTGCCAGGCCAGCAATTCGCCCACTTCCAGACCTAAGATACCCAGTCTAATGGACATATTTCATTCACTGTAGCCATACTATATTGTTATTTAGATACTGGTCTCTAAAATAACCAGTATTTTACAACTAAAAACCGCCACACTTACTACTTTACTATATAAAAAAAAGCAAAGTAGCATCACTACCATAGAAGAAAATATAATTTTGATATTCAGGGAAAACCCAGAAAGAAACTGATAATCAATTAATTCTCCTTTTACTACTAGAACTCAGTGCTGAGCTGAGATGAATATGATGTTATTTTACCCTCCCTCACTAATAAGCGATTGCACTGATTTAAGGGACTGCAGGAAAAATTGACAGTGGTGCTCCTTTAAACACAGGCATCAACGAGATGAGAGCATTTGGAAGCAGTTACCAAAATTGTGCCCTAAACAAGTCCCTCTTTGCTTTTTTTCCCCCTTTTTCTGCTTTGCAGATTCTCTGGGCTCAGGCAGGATGTGCCCTGAGCAGACCTGCAGTGTTGGTTCAGAAAGATGCTGTAGACATCTCAAAGTGATTCCTCGCGTTTATTAGTAAAATAGATGGTAGGGTTATAGCTGAGATACAGTGATCGCCCTGAAGGAGAACAAATGTGAACACTCAAGCTCTATGAAAAACTTGTTTTCTGTACTCTGTATAACATGCAGCAAAATAGGAAGCAAGTAAGTCTTTGCCTAAAAAAGCAATAGATGAAAATTATAGGTAAAGCCTTAAAGCAGTCCCCTGATGTTAAATGAGTTCACATCAAGCCTTGAAGCTTGATGGGAAAATGGGAAATCCTTGGGAAATCATAGTTTTAAACAACGTATTGTGAAAAAGACCTTAAAAAGAAAGTAAAAGAGGAAATGTCTCTTGTTGCTAAAAGTAGAAACTTGCATTCAGTTCAGGAAATGTGCCAGAAGGGGGAGCTTTCAGTTTATTTAAAAAAAAAAAAAAAAAGGAAAAAGTTAAAAGAAATTCTTAAAGGAAAAAGGAAAAAGAAAAAAGAAAAAGGAAGTGTTAGTAATATTTGCCTCATTTATCTATATTAGACAAATTATGACTTGTGTCCAAAGCAACATCTCTGATGCAAAAGAAATATCTCACGCCTCCTCAGCAAGAATCACATTGGCTGACTTCCATATCTACACAAGATGGATGATTATTGATGTTGACTTTCATGACATGAAACATTTCTATCTCATTTTTCAGAACCATAAGAAGCCTGTTAATATCACCACCTGTTCATGCATTTTTTCTTGTATGCAGCAGTATCAGCATGGTTTAAAAGCATTCAAAATGTCATGAAATCAGAGATAGGACTGATAAAACAGATGAGGTTTTTCTTTCCTTTTTTTTCTTTCTTTCTTTCTTTTTTCTTTTTTCCCCCAGCAAGAAGTCCCTCTGTGCAGCTAAAATCATCTAAATAAACATCCATAGAGAAATACTTTAAAACACATCATCATACCTGGTCTGTAGGTGCAAGTACTTATTTATGACAGACAAAAGAGAGATTGTACCAATGTGTTGTCTTTATTCCTAGAGGAGCTTTCAGAATGCAATTAATACAATTAATACAGATACTATACAAACAAATATCAAATATATTTCTCCATCTGTGGCATGGCACAGGACACACTCATCACATTATCAAGATATTAAGCTAGCAATTTGGAGTTAAAGAGGTGAACCTGCTCTGGCTGGAAAAGTTTGTGTGTCTGAAAGCTTGTCTGCCTTTTTTTGTTGTTTGTTTTGTTTTGTTTTGTTTTTGTTTTGGTTTTGGTTTTGTTTGTTTGTTGTTTGTTTTTCCCCCCACAACTCTTATCAGCTAGTTTATTAAAATGTATTATCCATCTCTGCAAATGCTGTCTTATTAACATCCTTGGATTGTCATCTCTGCAAGAACACTACAATCATATGTTACCACCTTTAGCACTAGTGAAAAAAAAGGTGAAGTAAATTATCCCTTGTTTTAGTTACTCCAGGAAGACTTCAAAAAAACAAAACAAACAAACAAACAAACAAAAAAAACACCTTATTTTTGCATTATTCTCCAAAAAGGTCAGATTGAGCTAATTTTATTCCACAATTAAGTCCTTCTACTCAAAATATGCCAATCATCAGTGAACAATTGCTATTTTATATTCTGAACGGAGAGGTTATCTCTTATTTTATCTCCTCCATAGGAGCAGACTCTAATAGAATTCTGGAAGTGAGGACGTGGTCTTTTGTGAATTAAGAAAGGGATTTATTAAGCTCATTTGGACCATGTATCTGTTACACTGCTGTTATAAATGGGCAGAGTGTGCCACAGTCAGGCCCTGTATTTTGTGTTTGAATACATTTGAATGCTGTATAGGCTTATCTGCCCAGGTAATGATTTATACTTGCCATTCAGATAAAACATTTTTTCTAATACAACTCCTGTATTTTTGAAGAGTAAATAAAATAATAGACTTGGGGAAGTTAAAATATATTATGGAAAATCTTACTAGATTCAATTATTTTAAGTTCTGACCTAATTTGAACATTCAAAGTAATGCAGAGGGGAAGGCCAAGAGAGAATTTTTCCTACTGTAATTAAATGTCCACAGCTTGATGACGCAGTGGGAGGAGGCTCCGGCTGGCTGATATGTAGGTGCCATTTCACGTCACCAGGAACCAACGCATTGCTCTGATGAGTCTGGCCATTTAAGTGTTTCATAACCCAGCAGCTTCTGTGACCGGATGAAAGGGGGCAGAATGTCTTGCAGGATAAAAAATAAAATAAAATCTGCCCACGAGAAAATATACAGCAACAAATGCTATTCTAAAAATAAAACATGATCTTGTGAAAAGTGGTATAACTTGCTTTAAGATTTTTTTCAAAGATCTGTGTTACTGAAAGCAGCAACGCTTAAGACTTTAAAATCGCTCACCTGTTTAGGCATGTGTTTTAGCTATGTTTCCCATTACAAATCCCTATGCAGTCAAAAGTCATCTCATATTTTGCTAAAAGCATATGTTACATTGTACAAGTATAAATACTTCAATGCATAGTGGAAGAATGCAGGACATATTTTGAGGGAGGAATTTTTATTCCCGCTGGGTTGTAAGTTCCTTGGTTAGGGCTTTGGTTTGACATCCTCTGTTAATATTCAATGGTAATTGCCATCTACATAAAATTTCTGTTGCCCTTTAAACTGTACCTACTCAGTTAGAAATGTGAGCAAGATAAGCAAATTTTAAGTAATATGGTTAAACTTAAAGAGCACATTTGTTTTCATCTTAGACATCTCTCTTGAATTTGAATCAAGTAACTAATCTGAATGAATTACGTAGGCAGCAGCACCATGAACATTAGTGTATATATGATATTCATGAAGCTGATGATACTGATCCTCACTTTGCTGACCAGCCCAGCCTAATATTAATAGCATATTTTAGTAATGGATAAGTGATAAGGAGACTAAAAGGACTGGGAACTCCGGTAAGGAAGATATAGGAGAATATGAAACACTTAGAGCAAGAAAAATATACCTTCAAATACATCTGCAATATACCTCTGCTCAAGGATCAGAGAAGTAAGTCATCTAAAAAGGCTGCTGCTCAAACAAGAATTTTGTAACAAATTAATTTAATGTGCAAAAAAAGTAATTGCAAAACTAGCAAAGTTCTCATCTGTTTCTGTAGCTTCCTGCCACATACATGTTAGGAATAAGATGAATGATTTCAGAAGCGCAAGATTTTGTCTGAACTCCATGTGGTGAGTGAAGTATCATGCTAGAACACTAGGCACTCTTTATTGGCTTTTTAATATATATGAAACTGCGTTTATACATGGATTGTATTTTGATATATACATATTTTTTGTATATAGGATGAACTTATAAGTCAGATTTTTTGCAGGTAAACGCACTGTATTTTTAAACAATTTGAATACAAATAAATGTTCTTTTGCAAAATATTTGTTAACAGGTGTACATGTTATACATACATTCGATTGCAACTATTCACTTTTCACTCTAGTACTAAGGTTATGTGACTGGTCACATAAATTATTTGAAAACTTGTTTATACTCTCTGATTTCGTACCATCAACTTTATAAATTAAGGGGAAGTTTTTCCATACAAATAGCCTGAAATTACTTTTATATTTTTAATATACCAACAGCTCCAACTTCTCTGGCCAGTGCTATTGCTCCAGCAGTTAGCCTTTGGAAATTCCTATTCATTTCACCAAAGCAAATAATTTTCAGAACTTAATTAGTTCTCTATATAGGAACTTCTTATCCTTTGTCCTTTGCCATTTTGAAAGCATACATGGAGAAAAGCGCGTTGTGTTATATAAACCGTGGTACACTTTTCCAGCATTGCTATTTTACTGCTGGAATTTTTAACACTTCTCCAAAGGGTACCAAATCCTTTGAACTAATATTAGCAAAGTGGCTGGAGCCTACAAAAAGGCTGGCCTTTCCTTTCAGCTCTTAGAAATAATGAAAGTTTTCACATCCTTGCATTTGACTTCATTTGTTTTCCTGCGAGAGGCAAAATGAGCTGAGCACTGCAAGTTACAGAAGTCCCTTACAGCTGTTTGAGTCTGGCATCTGCCACTTGCCAGTGCTGATGCATTGCAGCAGACTCTGACTTGTGGAGGCATATTGCAAAAGAGTGAAGTGTCGTACACCAGAGCAGTTTATTCCTGTGTCACAGATGTGGTGGCACAACGCGGGTGCAGTACAGCCCAAAGCAGACTAGCCCCTTCTTACAAAATGCAGGTTCCTTCTCACAGGCTATATCAAAGCCCTTTAAATGACAAAAAAAGGTCTGCATGAAGCCAGAGTTTTTCCTGTCCTTGAAAGATTATCCTCAGCTGTTACACAAGGAAGATCTACAAGTGTATGATTCTAAGTTGCTCAGGTATACTGTCTTGGCAAGTATGCCATGGACATTGAAGCAGCCTGAGATGATAATTTCAGGCATTCGCTGAAGCTTCAAAGTTTCAGTGGGGAGATTATAGACATCTGAGAGTGCTTCCAAAGGCTTTAGTTGCCTCTTCTCCGTATGGTCAATGGGTGTTTTTCACTCTTTCTTCTGTCTGTCGTGTTAAACCTGATACAGACAGACTCCCACATTCTGGGTATTCCGCACGTACAAGATGCTCACCTAACGATCCCATGCTGGCACATGGGGTCATGCTATGGGGAAGGCCCACACAAAGTATTGCTTGTCAAGCTGATGTTGTTCCTTCCCAGCCCTCACATCACGCATGACTTGGGTCACAGCTCCCACATCTTGTGCTGAGCTTGTCAGACACAGCACAATGGTGGGAACACAGCAAGTCAGAGGTTTTCTACAGAACTGTCAGCTGCAGAGACAAGCTTCATGGAGGCAATCCTCTAAGCAATTGGGATTGCAATGGGAAGTGTAAACTGATCCTGGGCTCTTCAGGCAGCTCTTACAGCCAGAGTCATTCTGGCTTCCGCACAGGGAGTGCAGATAAAAGGGGCTTCAGCTGCCCTCTGTTTGTCAGACCCGTGATCAAAGTACAGCCGGTCCCAAATGATCACCCAAGAGATCAGCTCTGCGGTAGCTTATTACGGATGATCTTTGCTGAAGAGTCAAATGAAAGACTGATAATAATCTTGGAGATACTTTAAAACAGTTGTATAAGCAACAGGGCTAGTTCACTAGCAGTGATCTTTAATACTGATAACTGGATGTGCTGAAAAAGGAAAAAAGAAAAGGAAAGGCAAGACTAGTCTCAGGGACACAGCTGCAGAAACTCATTTTACAGGATTTTTAGTGATATGTGCTGACACATATCAGAAAGTAGAAGTAAGCCCTAAGAACTGATGAATGACATTTGGCATAGGTGGACACAAAAGGAAGATGGAGTATGTTTGATTTGATTTGATCGTCTGCTTTTCTTCTTTAAAAACACAGGAAAAAAAAAAAAAAAAAAAAAAAAGATATATACCCTTTTGCTATTGAAAAGAGCAGATATCTATTAATATTTTCATCTTTGAAAAAGTAAGCAATACTGCTGACAGCAGATAACATCTGCTTTAATGCTTTCCGCAAGGTAAAATTCAAACTTGCTAGTACACAGCTGAGTCATGCTCTAGGGTGGCACAATTTTTAGTTTAAAGTAATTTTAAGCTGCATACAAATTTTTCTCAGGATAATGAGCAACACTGTAGTAGTAAATAATACAATAACAATGCTCTTATGACCTACCTTCTTTGAAAACTTTAACAAAAATATAAATAAAATCAATAGACCCTAAAAGACAGCATAGGCAAAACCAAATCTTATTACAGGATAAAGTGCAGAATAATAAAAATCAAACATACACTAATCCATTAAAATATATCCAGCCAAGCCAAAAATGATAAGGAAAGACTACTTGGGAGAATGGAAAAGTCCATAGCCAAAGCCATAATTTGACTTCCTGACTTAGCGGAATAAAGTGATACCCTGAGGGAGAGATTCCTGACTTCACTGGGATTGAGTGGACAGCTGTTCCAGCCCTACTTACTTCAAGTAGCACAATACACAAAAAATACGTAGCCCACATCTGTCGTCTACTTTGGTCTTTCACCTTTCCCACTTTCAATTAAAATAAAAAATAAAAGATAAACAAAACAAAAACCACAAACAGTAACAAGACATAATGGAGAGTTAACAAATACCAATATTCTTAATGTGCAAGCTTTTAAATATCAAAATTAGCCCATAAAAAATAAATAAATAAAATTAAATTAAAAATCTCCTTTCTATTTTCATTCAAGATCAGGTCAAAAGAAGTTCATTATTCTCAAGATAGCCCAGATGGTACTTGAAGATCATTGTACCCAATATATTTGAGATTTTTTTTTTGCTATATAATTAGGTGTTTAGTATGTGCAGCTCCTTAGAGCTACATGTAGTTCAAATTCAGATTGTATAAGCATCATTTATATTGTACATTTCTGTTTACATTTTCTCATGCCAGAGAACACTTTTTCCAGTTAGGGCCTGGAAATCACCTTTACTTTATAATGGTTATTCTGGTTGTGTAATAGTATATGTTTTCAGTAGTATCATTCAGTTTTTCAGAATTTTGAATATGTATATGGATGAGAGAAAGGATGGATTTAATTTCGCTAGAAGGGAAATTTCATATTTTAGAAATAAGAAAATCATAATTATGAGTTCCATTGAGAGGGACAGCACCATAATTTTTTATACTTCTTCACAGTGTTGAGATGTGCAATGAGGGTCCAATCAATGCTAATATATATTCTACGAGCTGATGAAAGGGAAGTCAGAAATCTTCATGTAAAACTACATATGCAAATCACTAGTTAGAAGCCTAGCAGCTATTTGAAAGTGCAATCTTTCAATCAGAACACAGAAATTATGGTGCTAATTTACTGTGAACTCAAACGTCCTTATTTGAAAATAAATAGAAAAGATTAACCATTGGACCAATTTACCAAGAACTGCATTCAGTATGATATCGCTTCCATTTTTAAATCACAACTGGAGACTTTCTAAAAATATATCACTGTTCAGATAAGATTTCATTCAGGAAAGTCTTATGAACAGTATAATACAGGTAGATGTGATACAAGATCACAGAAATGCCTCCTTGCTTTTGAATGTGTGAGCTAAAAAACATATGAGCCTTAATCAAGATCCAACTTCTGTAGGCTGAGTGCAGATAGACACTTTAAACATATTTGGAATTTAAATAAGTTGTGAGAAACAATGAGAAATTAAGACTTTCTATCTCGCATCTTTCTCTCTTCCTCTCTATTTCCTCTTCTCTTTCCTTTTTCTCTTTTGAAGTCACTGTCAACATTATGCTTGGAGTTCTGTCATACATATGAAGATATGTATGTCCACTGTGCTCTTTGAAATATACTTGGGGACATACAATCAATTTTATTGCTTAACAAATCCTTGAAACACTTGGCAATATTTTTACCCCTATGGTAACAATCTGCCATACTTTCTACAGACAGTCTGTTTGACAAACTCCTTGACCTACCTACGGCACCATGCCCATGACTGTTTCCCTCCTGCAATACAATACGCAGCAGTAGCACAGTGATCAGAAAGATGCTCTGTCCCCTTTAATACCTACAGGCATATTTGTCTCACTGAAGACGCTATTTATGGCTATCTTACTTGTGTGTAATAACTTCTGATAAAATAAATAAATAAATAAATAAATAAATAAATAAACAAAATAATAATAATTAGAAAAAAAAAGCAGAGAAAGCAGCAACCCAATTTCAGTTTGAATTGTAAAGTGAGGCATGTTGAAGCACACTGCAACACCACAGATCTCATTCCGTAATTATATCACATCAGGTTAGACATCATGACTTGTTACTGCAGCTGCCAACAGTAAGAAATGTAAGAACTATAGCAGGTTTTTGACTTACACTTGTAGACCGCTAAAGGTCTGCAGACTACAGGCTGAGGGGCTAAAAATCACTAAGTAAAGCAAACCAATTACTAACAAACACAAACATACTTTAGGACTATTTGTGCCACCAAGGAAAAATTTGACAAAAATAAGTTGAAAACAACCATCTTCATACACAGACTTGTGCTAGCCAGATTCCCACACTGTTTGCATTGCTATTAACTGAACACCAAAAACATTCATAAGAACATATATACTTAGACAGAGGCATCAAATCTAATTTTATGCTAAATATCTATCAGTTCTGGCAAAACATGAAGTAAATAAGAATTGACTGGATCACCATATGCCTGTTCAATTCTCACATGGCATCCTGCCTCTCCTAGTACAGTTTTTGCTTTTAGACGCTGTTGCATCTGAATTTCCTGTTGCATAGGACAAGATGCTGTATTTCTTTGCAACAAACATTCTGTAAATTAAAGGAAGGGAACTAGAGAGTCAAGAATGGGATGAGGATGTTACAGAGACAGTAACTGCTATTTAAAAAATAAAAATAAAAAAAAATAAATTGCTATTAAACTATTTCACCCCAGCAGAATCCTGAGGGATTTGGCCACTGCTGACTGCTTATCTGTTAAACAAAACAGTAGGACATAATAGATATATATTAATATACAAATCATGCATACAAATCCCGTGTATCTCTTTCAATCAGTCTTCTGAAGCACCTGGTCACATGTAAATCCCCTAAATTTTCTAGCAGCAGTTTAAATAAATACAAGATGTCAAATAATTGTCCCTAGTTCAAGGAAAGGGAAGGAAAAGAGACTAAAATCCACCCAAAGCTAATTGAGGCTAAAATCACTGCTGCTCCATCTATTGCAATTTCACATTGGTGCACTTCAATTAAGGCATAATAAGAGTGCAAAGTAATTTATACTCATAGATTAGATGTCGTCTGTGAAAAATCACTGATTGACTCAAAGTAGGCTTCTGGAGTACCAGAAGAACAAATGTTGTAGGACTCTGAGTTTTGCTCTTCAGTTAGCACCTTGATAACACACAAACAAAGCCAAAACACCTCCAGTTATAGGTATTAGTAAGACATACTTTATACACTTGGGCACACACGGACACATGTTATCAGCATGTTGATCTTCAGGCTTCATTAAATACAGCTTCTTTCATCAAAAAACTGTCACAACAAAAATGCCTGTACTGTTTCCAATAACAGTTTCAAATGTTTATTCAGTTACTGAAAGGCATTTTTTTTTCTCTGTTATGTTACAATGAGAGTATTCTTCAAAATATTTTCTACTGCAGCCTCAACTAAATGCACGCCTCTCATTTTCCATAAAACGCTGCATTATTTCATGCCACTCTGCAGTATCCTATGCATCACTACTACATCATCTGAAAATATGCATCTACAGATCTGCAGATGGAGCAGGCTTACAGCTGTTCTAAATATAAGTAATTCTAGTGAAGTCATGAAAATTTGCCCGTTCAGACCAAGCAGGGGTATGATTCCATGTACTTCATCTTTTAGGATATGTAAAAGCATGACATTAGTAAGTGCATTTATAGATACTGCATCAAATACACAGCATTAACAAAATGGCTAAACTAAGTAATATCAAATGGGTAGCAGCAAATAATTGATGTTTCAGATAATTAAGTATGTGAGATGACTGGAAGCTGAAGTAAGATTCTGGAAATCTTTGAAAAGACAAATGCATGCACATATGCCATCCAGCTCTCGATAACTGATTGCCCTACACTTAAAGATTTCTGCAACATACAAAATGAATGAAAACCAGTGTCCAGCTGAGGTAAATATGCTGTTAAAAATGCTAACTTTGCATTTACTGCTCCTATATTTGTTTCACAGTAGGAATCCACATATTCAAAACTGCCTAATCAGAGAGCATCGCATAAGAGCCCCATTGAGCATGGCTAGTTTCACCTTTTGCCATAAGGAGATAGAAACCAGGTAAGTAACAAAGTGAGGAAAATAAAAACAACAAAACCTAAACTATTTCATGCTGCTGTCTTGTATTTTAAGGTCTAACACTTTTTTTTTTCTTTTTTTAAAGCAACTTCACAATTGTAAAGTAATACTTTGATACAAGACAATCAATTACACAGTCTTTGAGTAGAAGGATTCTTTTATGGGGAGGGTAAAATTTGTCAGTTGTTCACATTTGGATGAAACTAAGTGTCTTGAAGCTTACAACACACGTTGCAGCCAATCTGAGACAAGGAACAGGAGCCAGAGGTCACAGGGAATAAATTCTCAGCCCTGAGCAAGAACTAAATTTATCCAAAATGGTCACAGATAACAAAACAGTGCTCAGGAGAGGACAAGAATGTCAAGCACTTCTATAAAGTAACAAAGAAATGTTGTGGCAGAGTGGCTTGCTCAGAGGCATCAGTTTTCTATTTTCCGTTAATAAGGATTCTAGTACAATTCTTGTAACTTACTACAAAGCAACTTAAAGTGGACTAATTTGCACAATATTCACACATTAAGTAAAACGGTGCTGATTTCTTTTTAATAGTTAACCAAATACTACAGGTTCTAAAGGCACTTTCTTAGCCTCAGAAGAGTTGGTGTAAAATCTAATCTGTGCTAATTTTCCAAAAAACAGATGGTGCATGAATTAAACTTTTAAGCTTTCATTCCCACTAGGTCCCTTTTGGGATAACTACTGTTCATTTCTTAGGGCTCTGTTCTCCTCTTGAGTAACTGAAAACGAACTAAATTATTGTATAGGAAGATATGCTCAATAGGAGCAAAGTCGGACAATTTGGGCCTTCAAGGGATTACATTATGTATGCAAAGCTTGTTGATAAAACATTATTTTTTCATGGACAGTACAATGATATCTGTGTTATTTACAATGGGAAAATGTTTCACTCCAGGCTAAGCAGTTCTATTCACTATGGAAAGTAAATAAAACCAGGACTGGGCCACTAAACCTCATTCATGTACACCACTTGATGACAGGAGTTATAAACTCATAGGACTAAAGACCATCTCATCTGAAAATAAAGATTGCAGACAGTAGGTATTAACAGGTGCTTCTTATTATGTAAGAGTCTTAAAACCTCACCACAGACCAGGGTTTAACCATGTTGAAGAGTTCAAAACAGGGTGTTCTTATGCTCTGTGCAAAAGAATGCAATCAACATATGGAAAATAAATTAAAGTCAGAAAGGTGAAATTTCCTTTTTTTATTAAAAAAAAAAGAAAAAAAGAAAAAAAAAAAGTTTATTGAAAGAGTCATGAGTCACTGTTTCCCAGTAGCCTAACAAAGATCAGATTTGTGCTCATACTGTTGCAGTGTCATAACCTTCAAAAAGACTGTTTCACAAGACCACACTGGGACAAAGGATACTCGTAATCCTGGAGCTGCTGCACCTTGTTACACAGCATGTCCCATTCCTCCCTCCTCCACGTCAGGTGTCTCTGTGTGTCTTGCAAGCAAGCCTGAGCCCCACAGTCTGCTCTGGGATTCTAGTCATGATCTCCTTGTTTTAGGGTTAAGGGAACAAAATACAAATGGTCTATCGGTGTTCTTCCTTCCTCACCCTGAATAATATGGTAGTAGCAATATTCAGTTCATAGCTACAAGGAGATACAGCATGAAGAGCACAGTGGCACAGACAAGATTACAGAGCAAAGCCCTGGTGAAAGAGGGAACTGAACCAGCCTCTGAACTATAAGGCCAGAAACATTTTTTATTTTTATTTTTCCCCCTCTCTGGTGGTAGTATAAGGTTATTCACACCTTGTGGTGGAGCTCTTTTGCAGCTCTTTTCCTCCAGTTAGAGCTGCTGGCAGACTTAAGCAATGAAATAGCTAGAGAAGTTCCACACCAGTACGTTTTGAATATTTTTAGCCACCACATGTCCATCTTTGAACTTCCAGAAAAAACATTGTTTTAATGTAACATATAAAGTAAGTTGGGTGCTAAATAAATTGAGTTTTAATAGACTTTGCTCAACAACATACCCCAAATGGCACATCAGTAATTACCATCAGATCTCAAGAAATGTCCTGAAAAAGTTACTGAATGTAAAGCGCATCTGCTAGATTGCTACGGATTGCATTCTTGGTGTGCTTGAGATTTGTCAGAAAATGTATTTATACTCAACAGTAATTCTGCTGACTTTGAGGATTGCGTCAGTTAACAAAGGCATCTCTGACACTGCAGTATGGAATCATGTCCCATTTCTGGCAATGTACTGCTAGCAAAATGCCAGCTGTTTTCAGTGGAGGATCAGTGTGATACAATGAGTCGACGTGCTGGCTTGATTAATCTTTATATGATTTCTTAGCCTCTAACATAAGACATGCATAATGTTATACATGTACTCAATGGTGTAGAACATTATTTGACAGTTAAAGTACTTATGTACTTATTCTTTACTCATGAGACGGTTACTGAAGAAACAAAGTTCATCTTTTTTTTTTAATTTGCTAACTTCTGAAAACAGCAGTGATGAGTTGACTGCAGAAAAAAAGATAAAGTCTCAATGACTAGCAGTTTCATTTAGTATCACTCTATATATCATTGCTATTTAATTCCATGGCTTTTGCTCCTCAATGATTCATCAAATTCAAAGAAGCTGAATCATGAATTCAAAATATTAATTTTTAAAATTAAATTTTAAGTAATTTTAAGACAATATGTTTCTTTCTAGGAGAGAAACTTGAACTTCTACTTTAAGAATCATTCTTCTCCTCAAGATTAGTGTTGATTGCTGTAAGTTTGGAAGACTACATAACAGCATTACCATGACTGCAAAATCATGTCTGCCTCTGCTGTCAATAAGTCAGTCTCCGACTATCACAGGCTCTATAGGTGTAGATATGAACAAGATGTGTTACTTTATTATTATTATTATTATTATTATATATTTTCTTTTAAATTCAACACACTCAATACTTGCTCAAGTCTTTGAATGGTTTATATTAAGATTCCCTGTGTCATTACTTACACGTGTTAAAATCTAAAGCACATATCTTGATCTCTGGTTCTTTGTAAACCGTTTTTAAATACTACTGTACACTGTCCTAGCTATTGTTTCACAATATGTGTACATCGTAGTCAACAAGGTGTAATATCTCACACTGGATGTGACTGAACACAAATAACGCTGTGCAAGGTGTGAAAAATATTTGCTTTAATACTGTAAGTCACTTCCTGACAGCTGTTGGGAACTGGCCATCAAGGAGAGTTTATGTTTCCTTCTATGTTTGTCCTTCTTCCCAGAACTATATCAAAATAGATAAAGAAAAGATGCTATGTAATAAAAAATGCCAAGTAAAAGAATGTTACAGCTGGACAGTCAAAAACTTACATATAAGAAAAGCAAGCTTGTTGGACTCCTGTGTGGAATAATACATCATTTATATTATTTGTAATTATGTGGCCATTATTTTCACTGGTACTTTTGCATTCACAGTGCTCCAGGTAACTTAAAAGCTATTTCTGATTAACTCAATTGTTTTGAGGGTTGGATCTCACTTCACAGAGCCAAGGAATATGTCTACATCTAGATCACCCAGTGCTTAGCAAATCTTTGGCTTCCTATTTCTTGGGGACCTCAGGCTTCCTACATTTTCCATACGTATAATTTATTCCCTTGTCTTCTCCCAATTGGAGGAGGAGCAGTTGTGCAACTAGAAAGTTGTTCTCTGCTTTCAAAAAGTAGTGGTGAGTTAAACTTTTTTTTTTTTTTTTTTTTTTACTCCCTAATATTTACCTGGATCAACGAGCTTTAGTGCTGACAAATGAAAATCACAGCTTTCTGCATATCAGGGTACACCACACACAGGCATTTCTCTCCCATATAGATAGAGCAGGTATAGACCAGTACACAAAACTGAGTAAATAAGGGGTCACAATTTCACAATTGTTATCATAAAAGTGAGACCTTAGATAATAAAGTAACAGAGTTGGGATGTAAGAATGAATTTACCCAAGACATATATGAAAAAGCCATCCTAAATTCAAACCTTTATCAGTCATTTCCTATGAATTTGTTCATGGGGTTATTGCAACGCTTTCCAGAAGAGATGATTGTTTTTTGAGGAAATGAAGCCAGTGAACTTAATGAAGATATTTTCATTAATTTCATAGACTCTATATTCCTCATTTAAAACAGGGATTGAACATTGGTACACTTCCTGCTGTTTATTGCTGTTGCAGCACAATCTTGCATATATGTTTTAAAATCAAAACCCTGAAGCTATTTATTCCAAAGTGATTAATTGATTGGAGAAGATGCTTATTATAAAATAATGGAAGATTTGCTTCACAGCTCACCTATTGCATCTATTTATGACTTCCAATAATACATAGGGCAGAAATGGAAGTAGCAGTTATTTCATCAATATATTGTTTTCTTTCATCTGTTTTCAAATTAGTAATCAGATTATGTTTTGCCTACCCTCTCAGCATGGAGGGGTGAACAGAATGAACTTTTCACCCTAGAATATTTTATATTCAAAGCATTTGATTTCCCACAAGCTAAAGAAAAAATAATTATACAATCTTTGTTCCCACTGCAGGTACCTAGCAGGTTTTAAATATAATAAATGCATTCTGGCAAAGTTAATGTACCATAAAATCAAGCAGACTGTATCACTCTTTGATACATATACCTGGAAAGCCATCATTGAAAATAACAGTAATTTATGCTAACAGATTATTCATCCATACCAAACCCACCCTCTCTGTCAGGAAAGGTATTTTAAGACACAAAAACATAATCCCCTCCTCTTAAATGTTTTCTCTAAGTACATTATTTACCCGGGATGTGTCTGGTTTAAGTCCTGCTTTTAGTCAATTTTATAGTACGACTGAAACACTGGAAGTCAAGTGACTCTATGCAAGGTCACACAATGAATCTGTACCTCCATGCGTGCCGGGGCTCGGCTGCAGCCAACACCTGCTCCTTTGCCCTAGATCATCCTGCCTCTTATCTGCAAAGCATCAGCCCCAAAAAGAAGTTGAAAACTCTGTTTTCAGTCATCAGAAGCAGGTGAGGGATTGTTCAGGAGGATCAAATAGCTCTCGTGACTGGGATGCAGGGCAAATTGCGCTTGTAAAACCAAGGGTTGCTGGCTCTCTCTTCATTGTCACAATAGTACTTATCTTTCATGCGACAAAACAGTGCGGATGCCAAGGTCATAAAAAGTATTATATGGTTCTGCCTGCCATCTCCTCAAGGTGGGTTGGCAAGGCAAAGGGCTACAGACAGAAAAATAGAGTAATAAAGTTTAAGTAGTGGGCAATAATATTCATCTGCAGTGCTGCAATGCCGATGAAGAGATTGAAAAAAAAAAAAAAAATCCCTGTAGTTCTAATTGGATTTTCTTGTGTTGTGTACAAGAGTTAGGGGGCCCTATGCTGATCAGCCATACTCGTGCTACCCATTTATCCTACATGCATGATTCCATAGAGTGGGCTTATCTGTAGGAACAACAAATTCTAATGGTGTGGTGTGACTGCCACATAGAAAACACTATGTGTGACTTAGGAAACCAAAATCTTATCAATTAATATGACACAGCACAGCACAAATGCCTACCTAAAAATGTCTTATTTGCACTATAAGAAAAATCAACAGCAAAACCAGAGTGTAGTAGTCCATGTATGGTTATCTATCTTATATAAAATCTTCTTAGACCTTATTTATTGCTAACCATCAACGTAAGTAAATCTGATGGAAAAATATAGAACATTCACACAAAACTAGGTTTTGAAAAACAAAATATTTGTCTGGAAAAGTAAAATCTATAGCATTTGAACACTGCCTTCTGCTGAACTGAATCTGTTTTGATTTACTCAGCCTTGTACTCTGAAAAAAATTTACAAAAGCAAAATATTACTGTTCTGAGTCTGCAGACAGCCTTCACAAGTGCCTTCTTTTCTTCTTACAATTTCCTAAACTACAGACCAAAGCAATTAACTATTCCTGTTCACTGCTAATTTCCAACCCATTAAACAGGAGAGGAACTGATAAAAGCTGAAAAGGTTTCATTCCACAGACAGAATACTGCAACTGTTTGCTGTGAAGAAAACTCTAGAACAAATGAAATATTAGAAGACTGGGAACGTATTTGTTCTTTTGCTAGAAATAAAAAGAAGCTGGAAGGATAAAGTAACAAATCTCTCACTCTCCCAATAATTAGAGGGTCGAGAGTCATGAAGGGGAAATCAAGAAGCTGGGAATAGAGAGGTACATCTGTGATTCATCAACATAGAGCTGACAGTTGTATTTGTTTGAGATTATTGAGTGCTGTTCATTGAATTTTCTTCCTTGCTTATGATTGTCTGCTTCTTTAATTCAGATTCTTTCAGCTTCCTACACATGACCTGATGATTTTTTAAGATCACATGGACTGTGCTCTTGCTATCTAGCTTTTTTGGGAAATATGTTGGTGGCACATAGCTGAAGTGAACATCATTAAAAAAAGGCTTTAGTACTTTAATTTAAGCCCTGAAAAATAATTGGGAAAAAGAAGAAAATTAGTTAAGTTAACCAGTGACACTAAAATGAGAAGGTGCTTGCGAACACAGCAGCAATAAAAAAGAAGCAGAGAGAATAAAAACAGGGTGAAGAAAGATTAGCGTCAGAAAAAAATGCAGACCACTAAAGCTGTGGAGAAATGAGAAACGATAGGACAATATGTTTGAGATTTCTCCACTTCTACCCCAGTTAAATCCATAACAGGTTTGCATTGCCATATGGCAGCCAAAACTGATTTGCTTCTGCAAATGCGGCTCAGCACCTGTTCAGCAGTGGATAGGTATTAAACAACCCAGGTGTGACAGCATGTCTTTCTTATCCAGAATACAGAGGAAAAACAAATGGGAGTAAGCTCACACACAAAAAAAAAAAAAAAAAAAAAAAAAAAAAAGAAAAAAAAAAAAAGAGAGAGAAAAAAAGAAACAAAAATGATAAGGTGCTGAAGGAGGAAGGCTTTGGCAAAGATCAAAAATCGAGTAAACAACACAAGGTAAAATGAATATCGTTTGGTCAAAAACCACCCTAGGGATTACAGGTACGTTACAGTCCAAATTATTCAGGTTGCCACGTAAGGTTATCACTGGGCACAAGAGCACTAAAATAAGAACAGGAAACAAACATACTTCTTGGTTATGAGACCTGCTATAAATAAGGGAAAGTTTCCTGAGGGAAATGGTGGCATACCTCATTGATCTGAACTTTTAAAGCCAGGAGACATAAAGCACCACAAAGTTGTACACTGGTGGACAACAGAGAGATGAAGATGAAAAATTGAGCTTTGCCCTGCCTAATTTCTCTAGATCTGTGTTTCTGCAGCTTTGCTGATGGCATGATTGATAAACGATCCTTATAGTATTTTACCATCACTGTGCTCCTGCTTTCCAGTAATGAGAAGACTTTCCTTAAAAGGGCAGCATATGGGAGGCTTTCTCTGCTTTATAAATTTTATCCTTGAAGCAGGCCAGCTGCCAATTATTGCAGAAGGTTAGAGAACCTGGGATGTGAGTGTACAATATGCCTCAGATCCTCTGTATAGCTCTCTTGAAAAAGGCATTTTTATAAAGGATGTTGATGTGATTTCAATAAGGCCTTAGAAGCAAGGGTCAGGCTTTGCTGAGGAATTTTTGCATTTTATGTCACAGACTGGCATCTAGAAAACCTCCCCTTCATTCCTCCCTTCATTTCCAGAGACAACAAAATTAACTTAACCCCTTACATAATGGGACCAAGTTGCCAAATTTTACTCTGATTAATTGCTCTTGCCCCTTCTTACTGACACTTATGTATCTGCTGTTCTAATCTCACTGAAAGCAGAGCAACAGAGATCTCAGGCTGTCCAGGGGTCACTCAGCCATTAGAGAAGGTCCAGTCATGCAGGTCTTCCCAAACCCAAAGCAGAAACTGCTCCCAACCTTTTCAGAACACAAACAAATATCCAAGCATGGCAATGGGCTTCAGGTTGAAACACTGTCGGGACTGATTGATTTCCTTTTTCTCGAACTTCGATGCATCATGTTCTGTGGCAGAATCTTTTAAAGTGGCTACAGAAGCATACAAAGCATTTGTGTTGTTTACCATTTCGAATTTGGCAAGTAAATCCTTTTTGCAGTCACTTAGGATTAAAAATAAATTATTATAAAGTGCCTCTAATAAACCTTTTCCTCTTTTTAGACAGCGAGATACAATCCATGAGAGATTAAAACTTCAGTCATGATGTTCATGCTCATAATGCTATGAAAAGTAGCTGTATTTGTAATATAATTGAATTATTCTGAAGTCAGTTAAAGAGCTCTAGAAAACGAAAAACGAGAAGAAAAAAGGGTAGTTTTTCAGCACCTGCTGTTCAAGCCCCCAGTTGTCATGTTCATCAATCCTGTGCAGCCATGAATGCCTGCAAGCACACTTCAACACGACTGACACCTGCGCACACACATCAGCAGTGCTATTAGAGCCTGAAAAGAGCATTTATGAAAGCTCAGGGGGATAAACTCTAAAACCTGCATGCACTTTACTACTGTGGTTGTTAACCTGCACAAGTGTAGCTGCAAAAACATCTGTTTGCATGAGTGGCAGAGCACATTTTAGAAGGAAACATGGTGGAAAATTTGGTTTCTGGCACAGTCATTGAATACAAAACTGCTGAAGCAGGTGTGAGGGTCAGTGCTAGTCAAAGGAACAAACCGGTGTCACTCCTTGTTGCACAAAATTTTCATTAGCTGAGACCAGGTTTCAATATTTGAAATGCATCTGTTAGACTATGGCCAGCTTGTAAACAAGTTAGTCTAGTCTAGAGGGTTGAGAATTCCTCAGTGCTTGGCAGCTTCTTCTAGTAAGTCAATGAAATAAGCTGCTTCAGCTTGGAAATAGGTGTATTTCAAAACTGGCTTCCAGTGCTCGCTGAAGTCAAAGTTAAATTGGATCAGGATCCTCTGAAGAGTATTTGGACTGTATGCTTGACACTGTCACAATACTCTAAAGTTTCTCATTTGCAATAATGAATAAGATATTTAGAGATGTGAAGTAGAAAGCATTTTCAAACAACTTAGGAGGGTTTCTGTATTTAGCCTGTGTAAGTGCAGAAAATCTAGAGCAAGAGTGTGTCATTTAAGTAGCATGCAGGCAGGAAGATAGCTGAGCTCAAGAAAGACCCTAGCTTCTGCTGCTTGAGCACTACTGCCAGCCTTGTCAAGGGCTCCAATTTACCGTGCATCTGCTAAATGGCTTCAAGATGATGCCTGTTCTCAGGGCTGCACTTCCACTTTGTTTAAAAATCTGTAGCAACCAAGAATCCAGCATGTAGTCCTCAGACCTGATTCAGCGAGGAGTTTGAGCACCCGAGTACTTACATTGAAGTGCTTTGCCCAATCAGGGGCTAAATGTTGAAAGTGATTAAAAACCCCTTGTAGTCTGAAGGATAAGTCATTACAGTGCTCTTGCATAAATTTAGATTAAATACATCTCCAAAAAAACTTAAGAGCTTTGAAGCCAATTTGTGAAAAAATGAGTAGCAGCACAATTAGTGAATCATGTAAGTCTAAACATTACTATATTATTTTATTTTTTTTAAAAAAAGCATAATGAAATAAACCTTAGATCTAACCTCAGGCTAATTGTATTTTGAAATGGGTTAGAAAGCAGAAGCAAAACAAAATGCTTCATAGCTATGCTTTGAATTTCAAGGATCTCCTCAGAGGAAGATACAGAGCTGCTGCAGCTGAGAACTGAGGGGCATGCATTGCAGCTCTTGTTTTCTCTCTTCGCACTCTAAGCACAGGCTGCTTTTGCTACCACAAATAACTCAGAGGTTGTGCAATGCACTCACTCTTAAACAAAGCCACGATACATAAGGCATGCTGGCATGTCTTATTCATTATTGCAAATGATAAACTTGAGAGTTCCTAAAAGGTAAGTCTATATCGCTAGATCTAGCATAATAATATGAATAATTTTAAACATACTTTTCCTGCTGGTCTTTTCCCAGCTAGCACATTTAAATCTGTCTTTAATGAACCCCTACACTCTAGGAAATGATGTCCAGAGGCAGGTAATCCAAAAGGATTTTGCAGCAGCCATCTGCAATAAATCTGTTTGAAGTTTAGTTAATCTGCATTTTAATAGTTCACCAGACAGAAAATTCAAGACTTGGAAAGTTGGAGGTTGGTAATATACTAAGCTCCATCACTAAGATCTACAGATGAAAACTGTAAACATGAACACCTCAGGACTCATCATCACCATAAATAAGCCTTCTGTGGACTTCAGCTGAGGAGATGTTGCAGAAGTTGATAGCTCTGCATCCCCTAGAAGTAGAGTTCACCATTCTGGGCCTTCCACCTTCCTCTGCATGACCGTCAGCTCCCATTACTAGCCCTCTATTAAACCAACAGCACTTGGCTGAAAAGTCAGTTTATCTAAGGCTGCCTTCCTAACAACGCTGTAAGGCACAAAGAACATACTGTCTGTAAGGCACAAAGAACAACTTTGATAATCATATAGATGAGTTATAATGCCAAGATATGAACAAAACGAAGTTTTAGTGGGGATAAATCATTCTATCTCCCTGTTTTTGTGGCTCAGTAAACCTTCAGTGAAGAACTGTTTGAATTCCTTCTAAGAATCCAGCGTAGATTCCAGTGTTTGGATCCAATTAGATGCAGGTCAAAAATGTTACCAGAGGTATTTCCAGGCTGTGTTGCTTTTGTGTTTTAATTAGGGATTTCTCTTCCGTGTCATAACCTGCGTGCTCCTACTTGGACATCAGTCCTGGGTGAATACATACTTTGGTTCGCAATGCACACAAAAACATGGACCATATTTTTGTGTGGACTAAATTCTCTGTGATTAAGCAATAATCCCTTGAGCTAAAGGCAGCAATAACCCTTGGAGCAACTCTGAACTGGTCCCATAACTCGACCACACAACTCTTTTCAATAAAAATAAAAATAAAAATAAAAATAAAAAATAAAAATCTGGCTTATATACTCTTCCATTTACTGGAATGCAAGAAAAGTCACCCCACATGGGGGTGTCACTACACATGGACTGATTTGCACCTTTCCTCTCATATATTGTTTCAGCTAATAAATGATTTTGAGCGATAAGGAGCTATTCAAGAGCACTGCTTGAGCATGTTAGGGTACAAAGCACCTCTCCAGCAGTAGGTGGCAAACCTCTCTTGGTCTGTCAGCTGCATCCTTTCATCTTTGCTTGAGATAGATCGTAGCTCCAAGCCTCATTTTTCCCCACATAAAAGATGAGGATTATGGTTCTCTCTTCTGAGGATTATTTTGAAGTCTACTGGTGTAAACTGATATACATATCATTTATTAATAATATGGGACTGTAAAAATCTTTGAGATTCTTGTAAGACACATACATTGAGGTACTCTGAATGGAAAAAAAGCCCTCAAACCCCAGAGGTTCTAAAATGACGGTAACAAGGGATAATGCAGACAACTCAACCAGATAACGCCTTTAAGAGATGTTTTGGGTTATAATAAATAAAAAACTCATTATAGCATGGCTATCCTAGGGCCTTCTGTAAATCCACCCTGATTGCTGCACAGTCAGTCATTAGTAGACTGCTAAAGAATGAGTCATTGCCTCTCAAGCAGTTATTTATAAGGCTAGATCTTCATTTTTTGTATTGTATTAACCCAAAGATAAATACTGCTTCAGTCTCATCGATGCATGATCTCTGCCTGCTCATCAGCTGCACTTGTAACATTTCTTGTTTGCTCACCAAAGCAGCACAGTAAGCGTGACAGCAGAGAGATGACATTTTGCAAAGAGTATCACTACATAGCATCTGTTCTGAACTGTGTTTTTAAATTACCTTGTAAATGGCAGGTTATTTTTCACATATCAAATATTTTCATATCACATTTTCACAATATCAGAAACCTCCTACTCTGTCAATTACTGCTTCAATTAAAAGAATGGACTACATTAAACTATTTTTTCCTGTGTTTAGAGATTGACTGGGCAGGTACATCTTTTTCATTAGGAGGATAAAAGCTGGAAAAACAGACTTAAAGTCTGATCCACTTCTTATGAAAAAGAATGGCAGACTTATTTAAATTCACTCTGTAGGTGTGTCACATAGGAAGGATTGTTACTGTTGCTAGAGACAAAAGCAAGGGGCCATATTTTGGCTACCATTTACCAGTTAAGGAAAATACTGTTGATTCAGATTCAGGCCCCAATTCCACGGTTGTTTGAAATAAAATAAAACTCCATACCCTGGCTTGCTTTGTACTGTGAGAATACAATACAGAGACTTGATGTATCCTAAATGGGTGGCTCCACCACCGGGCATTTCGAGCAACATGATGTCCTCCCATGGCAGCTCGAGGAGCACAAGCAGCAGGTCTGGCATTGCTCTGCAGCCCAGTGGTACATGGGAAGGGTGCTTGGCACCAAAGCTTCCTTATGGGAACATGTCAGGTGTCTGGATTCCAGGTGCATATGTACTCATAAGTTTTTAAAACAAACCTGGTGTTTACAAACATTTATCACAGCTGCAGCTGAACTGGTGAAAGTGATTTGTAGTGGTCAGGATAAGCATTTCAAATGCCACTGTGGAACAGTTATATTTTGAATTTTGAATGACCATTCCAAAATGTCTCTTATACGTCATGTACATCCTGCTCTGAAAGCACATTTATTAAAAAAAAAAAAAAAAAAAAAAAAAAAAAAAAAAAAGCTAGCTTCAGTTTTAAGCTTTAATTCACAATAGTTCTATGCTTATCGAATTCAGGTTTTTCATTTAAAAAAAAAATGAAAAAAAAATCAATGTAGTGTTTCATTAAATAAATGTAAATAGGCTCTGTAGATAATTTTGTTCATCTGAGTTGGTTAAGACATTGCTGTAATCTAAATGACCCGATTTAGCTGTGAAGGATGGAAATGAGGGTGCTGAATATAAAAGAGAAAGCACTATAAGAAGGTTTGATTCTAATTCTGATTCAACAGCAACTGTGTAGCTCTTGGTATTTTTGGAAAAGCCATAGATGGCTAATCTTAGACTTGATGAATGGAGGTTACAGTTCTTAAGGAGAAAAATAACAGGAGAACAGAATATTGAATCAAACGAACAGGCACATCCTCATGAATAACCCTGACATGAGAGACATCTGGCTTGAGCATATCAGAAAACTAACTCCCTCTCAGTACCTGGGTACCTCTCTGATTCATTTATTTTCAGGTCAAAAACCCAATTAAAAATAAAACATGCACAAATTGCATGTCAAAAACAATGGATTGCTTTAGAATACACCCCTTTCTTTTGAATAGACAATGATGGCAGCCAGAACAGCTAAAGCAAGAGTACCCTGACAGTGCTGGTCTCTGACCCGAGATGAGCAATATGTAGGACTATGTACAGATTTACAAAATCTGCTGCTGACATTTTCTGAGTCAGAGGAGAAAATGCATCTTTGCCTAGCAAGGTATTTAAAGGCCATACACAGTGTCCTCCAAACTCCTCATATAAAAGAGATTCATATTCAAGCAGCCCTTAAGCAGCAGTGGTGACAGATGAGGTACTATGAGATATTCTGAAATCTCCATTGAAAACACCTCTTTTAACTAAGTCAGTAAAAAAATCACTCTCTACAATTCAGATAATGCACACCAGCATAAAACAGACCCATGCATGTGAGAAGAAAAGGAATTACTAGTTTGGGAAGAGGCAAAACACCATGCAAGAAAGTGAGAAATACCGATCTAATACCAGTGCACAATGGCTAACAAAATTGTGAAGCTGGCATTTTGTCAAACTTGCCCATAGGTAGACAAAACACACCTGTATGAACTTACGTAGTAATTAAATTTGAAAGGAAATGCAGGAAATATCATAAGTTAAGTCATATAGACATCCACCTTCTTATTTTCTTAACAGGTAAGAGATTTCAAGAACAAATTTTCCCAGGACTTATGCATGTTAAAAGTTAAGGTTTATGTCATCCAGTAATTTAATTGCAAAACTGAGTTACATGACCACAGTTGGCGGTGTTACACCTTTTCACCCTGACTCTGTCCCAAGTGTTGTTATGTTCCCATTTATTGAACCCCCCTGGATATTGATGTCATGGTTGCAAATTGGCTTCCCTCCCAACCTAATAACTTGGAGACTCCCTGTAAAACAAATGTAATATTAAAATGCAGACAAGTGACCTAAAAATGGCCCTTGAGGGCAGGCCTGCAATTTCTTGAATCACACATTCCTTATTCCCTCATTTCTTAAGTTTTGCAACATCAATTTTTATACTGTTGCTGTTTTATTCAGTCAAATGATTGCTGAATACTAATGAACTGTCTCTCTTTGACAAATGAGTTATTGTTTGATATATTACATTGGGGACATAGAGACTAAACTACTTACAGATACTAGACATTTATAGAAAATACATTTACATAATAGTATACTATTAGCGTAATGAGGTCCCATATCTGGAAATAAATAGGGGTTTTGATAAACACAATTTTGGCAGCTATGTTCATGCTATAGTAATATTTTGTGAAATAAATGTAGGGAAACAATGAAAAAATGTCTTTTTTTTTTTTTTTTTTCCATATACTTTTCCATTTTGATATTTTATCCTACACTAGCCAGCTGTGCAAACACAGTTGACATTACAAGTACAGTAATACCAGGATGCTTTACCATGAACTATGGTTCACCACTATAGTTATCATATACTTTGCTTTATAAGGTAAAGATGCATTAGTAGGACACCAGTCCCAGTGTATTCAGGTTATTCACGAGTGGCTTCAGCAGTGGTATATTTCATTTTAACATTCCTACCCACCTTTTTTAAGAAAAAGAGAGGTAACATACAAAACAACTCGAGTGGACTGGCCTCATTTGTCTAAAGCTGTGCGGAGTACCTGCTCTACATTGGAATTTCTGCACTGCTCATTATTAATTGCTTTTTCAAAAAAAATTAAAGTAACTCTGCACAGAAATCCTTTCTCCTTTATTATCTGTCAGAGGCAGGGTACTCTCAGAATACATAAAGGGAGTTACTGATCCTCCTTGAAGACTCTAAGTCTTCTGAAGTTGTGACTACATTTTCTTTTGACATATAACATTTTTCCACAGGTAAGTTTTTCTTCAGCTGGAACTCCCAGAACATTTTGCATTCCCACTGCTTAAAGATTTTTGAACTGAGAGACTTGGGACTTTTTTTTTTTTTTTTAATTATTTGTTTTTTTCTACAGATATTTTGGCCACAGATATAAGAAACCCAAACTGCAAAATACTGCAAATACTGCTTCATTATTTCATGGCAAGATTTTCCAGTTCTAGTCGCTGTATAAGAGCACAAAGATCCGGGCTATCAGAGATTGCTGCAACTGAGCTTCCTCTTCTACCAATGTAGAAGCTTGAGATCCTAAAAATGCTCTAGGCTGTCTTTTTTTTTTTAATTATTTTATTTATTTTTTTTTTTATTTATTTATTTTTGAGGCATTTTTGAGGCATCAATATTTTCCTTTCAGTCAGTCTTGTTTGCTGTTTGTGGTTTGCTATTCCTTTCATAAGCTACGTCTCAACAAAGTATCTTTGCTTAGATTTACTTTACTAATATTGTCTGGCTTTTCTATTTGCACCTCTCACCTAAATAAATTAATTTCTATTTGAGGTTCTATGGAGAACAATACACCTTCTGAAAGCATGAATGGAACTGTCTGTGTGCAGCAGGATATACTTTTTCCTGGTTCAGATCACAGACTACAATGCAACAAACGGGAGAGACCTTTGATTGTTAAAATCTTTCAGCGTAAAAAGAGTGGGAAGGAGGTAGATGTGATTATCACCAGTTCAACTCGTATATATGCGTTCAAATTGCTGTACCTCAGTATCTAAACATGAACAGTGTAAAACCATCTTATTGATTCCTTCCCACAGTTAGGTGCTATGCTCCTCCCAAACTCTCATTTGTAAAACCTCTCACTGGTCAGCATTTCTTTTCCATTCACTACTTCATCTTTGCCATTGCTCTTCCCCCAGATACTAAGTGTTCTTCTCCTCATTCAATGTCTTCATTAAATCACGTTAAGAAACATTCACTCAGAAATACTATCTATGGAGATAGCACATATTTTGTGACCAAGCTTCTATAAAACCTGAATATTACCTGGCAAACTGACCATGCTTCTGCATTCATTACTCAAAAACAACAAAAAACACACCACATCATAATCTTTCAAAAGAAATTTCCTGCCAAGAATATCAGCACAGAACTGTAAGGTTCATAGCTACTAAGGTTTGTCTTTGAACCTGCCCAGTGAATACAGTACTAACAATATAACAATACATGTTGTTTCCAATTTCTCCAGTCACCAACTTCTGAATTTCCAAGTTAAGCAATGTGCAAACATTGCTATAAAGCATGCAGTGTGTCTGAATAGTTATTATAAGAATTATTGTAGACATTTGAGATGTTGCTATTAGCAATAACACATTACCTGTCTCATTCATTTCTATTCTTATTTTGACCACACAATATTTCTATTTAAGTATCCGATAACAATTGTATTTTATGAAAAACATTTATTAAAGGCATTACCACTTCCTCATTTATTCTGTAAAGGTTATTAAGTTAATGCAACTGTCACTTCTAAATTGTGAGGAAATAAGCTCAAGGAGTATTATAACTAAAATCAAACAGAAATTAGAGGTTGATATACTACATATGAATTAGTGTTGGATGAATGAGTCATTTACTGAGTACGATTAAGAGGCTTGTGCATTTTTTTTTATTATTTTTTTTAAGTAATTTCTAAAGCCTTTACTGAAATAAAGTATTAAAACTCAAATTCTTTTTTAAGAACAGAACAAATCATGAAGCCAATACACATCCTTTTGGATGAGTAGATAAGATGTAATTTACCACTGCTACCCAAACAATGATGAATGCCAATGTATAAATAATCACTACATCCCAAAGAGTTTAGACTGCCCAATTCATTGCATGTCCAGTGATGGAACCTTCATTTCCATCTGACTTCTCTCAGATCTAAAATGTTTTCTTCCATTTATCTCCAACTTTAATTATTATGTTGAACTATTCTAAAACTATGGCAGAATGAAAAATGTGCACCTGTGTCTTGCTTCAGCTTTTATTTTGGAAGAGAATGTTTGAAAAAACATTTTTCCTTATCTCTCAGGCAAAACATATTAAATATATTTTCATAACTATTATTATTATTATCCAAGTGTCTTTGGATTACAAGAATTTGAACACTAGATCCAAATAAAATTTATGTGCAAATTTATTGTCGAAAAGAAAAATCTCATTCCTCTCAAAAAAAAATAAAAAATAAAAAATAAAATAAAAAAAAAATTGAAAACCAACCATATTGATCTTTTACATGATGAAACTTCAAACTGCTGATCCAGGTCAAAATTTTAAAAGAAGAAAGCATGTACAGTGACTGTAACCATATGTGAACTTCTTCATTAAAAGCTTTTTCAAGAGTCACTTAGTGATTTGTTGTTATAGACACGATGTTTCATGAACAGTGTTTTGGTAATCAATAATGGAATCAGGCTGCAAAACAAATGCTTGGAATGAAGCTTTGCACCTTCAGCAGGGAACTAAAAGCTGTGAAGTTAATAGCTGTGGACAGCACACTCTGGATTTTCCCATAAATGCCAATTGAGTAACTCTTATGTTTATATATCAAAATAATTTCCATGAGCTGCAGGAGTTATGAAAACTGCTTTCCTATCACCTTTACTCTCTAGTAATGGAGTTAAATTCACGTGTTCATGATTCTTTTGCTTCCTTCTATTAAGGCACATCTTTCTCTTTTATCTGACTTCTCACGTACATGAAGCATGTCTGTCCCTGAAATGTTTTTAGATCTTTAACTTCAGTCATATTTGCTCGGAATTGACCAACAGATGAACAACCTATTGGTATGAGAAAAGAGACAGGACATAGTACAGTAACAGCAGACAGCATAATCTCTTAAGTCCTATTTCTTTAGCAACCCAGACTAAAAGTTTCTTTTAATACAGTTTTCGAATGAAGTTTGAAGAGAAAAATGCTCTAATACTGCAGCCATAAATATCAAAATACTCTGATTTTGCTATTTTGCTTGTAAGATTTGTCTGAAAAATATAAAACATAGCAATAGCATTAAATAAATTAGAAACAGCAAGATAACCTAGGAAAAATAGAATAACTTTCAACTGATTGGACTGGAACCTGAATTATGTTTCTTGGATTACAATAAATTAAACCACTGTGAGCACTAACAATGACTTTAATGATATACAGAGAACTCACCACAAATATTTTCACTACCATCTGAAAACTCATTTTAACAACTTGTATGATAGAAGGCTGTTTAAAGCACATTGTTTCTTGTCTGCCACTGTTACAATGACATATTACATCAAATAAACAATGAGACTGCAGTGATATATTATTACAGCATGTTGTAAGAGTGCCCCAATATTAATAGATGATTATTTGGTATATCGTGAGAACACTCTTGGAAGCATGGAATCTGGGAAACAGGTCTCCATTGAAAGGGCATCCCCCTTAAATTTCTGGTCTCTCAATGGAGACCTGAGAAGGTCTCCATAGCCCTATGCTATGGGGCTGTGCCCAAATGCCTTCAGGCAGTAGAAAGCAACGTATTCAAGAAGCACCTGTAGAGATGGTACAAGTAGGCAACTGACAGGAGAATTGGCGGGAATGAGACCTAACAGAAGGGACGCGGGAGGATAATGCTATTGAGATGTTTCCACAGTCTTTGTTACTTCGGATACCAGGAACTGGTGCAACCAGGGACAACCATTCTAAAGGGGAAATAAGCCAATAGTATGGATTATGTAGAGGTACTAAACACATGCACAGACACTGAAGCACTCCAAAAGATATGTGAATTCTTTTTTGTTGTTGTTATTGTTGTTGCTAGAGACTGATCTCACACAACGCAAAAGTAGCACAAGCAGATTAAATCTAAAAAAAAGTGAAAGGTCCCATCCTTGCATAAAATGGCTTCAGTAATTAGGCACAAGAGATTGATGTGACACAGAAAACATGATGTCCATAGATTTTCTGACTCACCTTCCCTATATGTAGAGAAATTTAGATTTGGGTCTCAATGAGCAAATTCCAGGTTTCTGAAGTTTGCTCCTGGTCTCATTAGTCTGTCTTAAACAAGTGGGAGCAGGAAAGCTTAGTAGGGGCTCATCACATGTAATTCAAGGCTTACTGACAAGTTTTGGTTTTAATTTCATCAACAAATCTGGGGAAAGAGACATCCACAGCCATGTATTCTTCCTTAAGAACATACTGAAGAGACCTCAAAGAGCTGTAGCTACTTCTCACTTCTGCACCGCAAGCAGATTGCTGGGCTCATTGAAAACCTCTACATCTGAATTTCCAAATGGTGCAGGTCTTTATAAATGCTGGCCTTAGCTTTACACGGATTAATAGGTCATTCACCTCCTGCTGCTAACTCTTTTTATTAAAAACAAACACACACATGCAGAGCTTTCATATGGCTTGATAGTCTTCAGCTAGCTTTCCTCTCCGTTTAGTTACTTGGCTTCTGTCATGAAGCTGAGTTTTGTACCGAGGCACAAATCCACTGCCCTCCCACAGTGACGCTTGGCAGTAGACAGCGTGAAGCTGGAGCTCCGATTTCATGTTAGCACCGGCTCTGGCTCAGCATCCCGACAAGCTTCCTGGGGGTCAGTGCTGCAGGGAATTCCTGCTGAGGATTCAATTAGTGCTACGCAGGAGCGGAGTGGTGCCAGGTGGCAACACGGCAGCTCACGTTCTGCACATGTGGCCTCACGGCCCAGGCTCAGACCTTTAATTTGTGACCACTGCCCACAGTGTAGGTTTTAAAAGGCAAGTGTTCAGGAAAACGGATGCACCTCCTGCTACGCTAACTGGTCACAGGAGCAGGGTCAGCAGCTCACCTGGCAGATTTTTAGGAATTCAGCAGGGAAGTAGTAACTGAAAGCTGAGAACTTATTTCAGATTTAAACTGGACAACCTATTTCCTTTATAGGACTAATTTTTTGTTATTATTATTTTTTTTCACCAGTTCTTTGAGTCTGGAATCCTTTTATATCTCTTGTCCATCACTGAAGGAATTCTGTTAGATTTTTAAAGTTAATGACAGTTTCCTTAGTATCTTTGAGTGGAGCGGTGACTGCTAAACACATCTGGAAAATCAGTTCCTTCAAGCCAAATATTCAAAATTTGAAACTGATTAACATAACAAACATTTCTGAAATATCTGGTTGTGTTCTCTGACAACATACTTCACTCTGGTTCTTGAAATACAGGAATGACATTTCCAAGTGGGACCTGATAGAAATCGGTATTTCCTCTCCATCCTATGAAGTATTCATTCCTAACTGGAAGATATTGCCCACATACTATCTATGTGGACCCTGCAGGCATAGCAAAGAATCAAAATAGTCATTTAAAGGATGAACTCAGCAAACTTTTCACACATGGGGCATGTTGGAATAAAGTAATGAACATCTTTACTGCTGCTGGACAAATTAAAAAAGCACTAGAAAATAAACTGCAATGGAAAACCGGCTTGCGAGAGGATGTATATGCACTTGTAAGATCTAAGGGAGCTGAAAATATGGTGAAATTAAAATAGCTCAAGACAGTCTAATCTCTGAAGTGATGTACATACAGCACTTACAGCACAATATTCTGCAGTACAAGAGAATAACTGGGCTTTCTGCACAGCTCTGAAATGTAGACACATGCTTGTGCATTTCCTCCACTTTCAAAGTAAGCTGGAGAAATCCTACCACCTGTCTTGCAATAGCTTAGTTTTTAAATACTTATCTGTAAGGAAAATAAATTTGCTCTAATTCTCCAATAATTTCTTTTTTAGAACTTCACTTCAGCCTTAACAAGAAATTGTTTAGACTATATCTTTAAACTGAGTACCTAGTAATGACACGGAGTGCTGGTGCAGGAGCCAGGGCAGATGGATGCTGAAACTCACTCCACGGCACCAGACACTATCATTATGCCATTTGGGTCTGTTCAAAGGCAGAAAGTAGATAACAACGTTGTGGATCCTTGCAGCTGAAATTTCCCTACTGCTGTGACACCAAGGGGGAGAACAGTTGGCTTACTGCAGTGATGAATGGAAAAGTCATTATTATGAGATACTTTAACATTATGTTTTTCCTCTATCGGCACTATAGTTACCACTACAGATCTTCCCCGAAGAAGGGGAAAACACTGCTGCAAACTTTATTTTCCACTTTTATCTGTAGTCTATGCTGATGCTGCACCATATAGAGCTTTACTTCACTGACGAACAGAGTGAGAACACAAAACACTTTTTTTCCCATGGATCCCGAAGTCCTTATTGGTAGAATTTTACAATAGGCCTGGATGTCACTTAAAACGCCAAAATGGTCATTATTACCTAGATCTTGAAAATCACAGTGAACAAACATGTATCACTGAAATACAGAATTGTGAATGCTAAAAAGCATCTGCATAGCATGTACCAGTCAGTAAACCTGCGAAAATGTCCAGTTTTACAGGAATCTACCAGACTCTTTCCACCCAAGGTTTCCTAACTTCAGTAAGTCTTATTCTACTGTGTACTTACACTCATATCTAAACCCCATTTAGTAAAACATATTTTGGTCAGTCCCATGATGGAAAAATCAAGACAGGTTTCACAGTAGTACAGATGGCTTACAATAACTTTAGCTTGGATTCTTCTCTCCCTCCCACTCTGCATATTCATGTTCATACAGACTTCATGCTAAAAATTTACATTAACCAGCTCTCCTATGCCTCAGTCTTAGCAGAAGTAACAGAACCTGACCTTATGCTAAGCACTGAAAAGGCACGAAATGCCAATGCTGGCTTACAGGGTGGGTTAGAATTAATTCATTTAAGCATCCCTGAGTTGAGCTTAGCATTCATCTACATTTACAAACTTACAAATTGAGATAAAAATTTTGCCAGTGGTTTTGTTAAATTGCTTTGTTTTCTTTGTCCATGTTGACCTGAAATTGAGATTTGTATTTTAAAAAGTGGCATTATATTCACTTGGAGGCTGCCTGAGCTATTTTAAGTACCATGGAAACCACATAGACAGAACAGTGTTTCTTCCCACATTGCTATATGAAAAATTTGAAGCTTATTCCCACCATATAAAGCTCACTAATGCCTCATTGTCCCTTTGATAAACAGTCTGTGGCAAATTGTGGAAATCACCTCTTGCAGCACTGCAGCTTAAACGATTCAAGCTGTTGAACACTCTCCCTCAAAGGCTGAAGTCTAGCCTAAAAATTCCAAATATTGCAGCTTAATAAAATTTTAAAGACTTTGAGACCCTCTCCTGGGATCAGCTGTCAAGCATCTTTTGAAGAGAAGAGACATAAACAGCCTCCACCCTAGAGTCTGAATGCCTTAGTCTCTAGGAGGAAAAAAAAAAAAAAAAAAAAAAAAAAAAAACAACAAGGGGTGTTTATCACTGAAAAAAAAAATATTCAGAATATGTTTTTTGATGTTAAAATGATAGGGTTTTGATCTTCTGTTGAAGACTATGCAGGGATACTTATTTTAAATGTTAGGATCCTGTTTGTAATGAAAAAGCACAACTGCAATTATCTTTCTTCTTGCCATTTTAAATATCTACTGCTTTTGCGGATCTTTCTTGGGAACTGCATATCCCCTTCTGTCACATGGAGCCTTCCCCTGGTAGCTGCACTCGGCCTCATCAACCCAGCAAAACAGCCCAGCTTCATCGGGGTTTTCCTGCCTGCCCTGAGGAAAGAGCAAAGTTCACTGTAGATCATGACACTTCCAATTTTGTTTATTTCCTTCTAATCAAATCTTATCACAGATTTTTTTAGCAAGTTTCAGTAATACTCTTTGTCACCATAGGCTTGGAAAGCTAATCCCCCAGTTGTCTCTTCCAGAAGGGGGAACTGATTGCAACCGGAGAGGGGAAGTGGCTCAGGACATTCCTGCTTCCAGGAGCTTGGTTTGGGCCCCGTGGCGCAAACCCATGACTTTAATTGGTTCCTCTCCAGGCCCCAGACCCATGCCTTTAATTACACCTGTCCTTCATATTCACTTCTAACCTATGATAAATATAGGTACCTGTTTTACTCTGCCTGTCAGTTATTTTTGAGTAAGAAATCCGTGGAATCTCTTGTAACCACTTTAGATCCTGGAAGAGAAGAATGGGAGCTCTTTAATGTGAATTAATAGGACATGTACTGAAGCCTGGGCTCTGAGCATTCCCTGAGCTCTCAGATGTGCACTATGGGGGTACTGAGAGAGGGAGTTTTAAAACTTTCAAATTTTAAACCCATTAATCAATACGATAACACTTAGTGCTAAAACACTTGAGTAATTAATGCTTAGCTGAAGTTATAAAGCAATGGGATGTTTATGCTGCTTCGAGCACACCAGCGAGTCTCCATCTAGAAAGCAGTGTTTAGAGAATAATAGAAACATTTCTACCAAGTTAGCAAAGATTATTTACTTTGAATAGTAAATGTGGAAAATAGTTCAAACTACTTCCACTTGCAAATAGTTTTGCTATGTGTTGTGACTGGGAACACAGAAACCCCTTACTGGCCAACAACAGCAAAGATTAGAAGACTCAAAAGTATACATTACTAAAACACCCATGGTCTCATCATATATTTTGTAACTCAAAGGTTCCCTGGAGCAGTTTTGCAATTCATTGCATTCTGGTTCAATGCCCACATAAATTAAGGAAGATACTCTTAACAGCTTCCCAAATCCACTGGGTGAGAACCTTGCTCTTGCTCTTTGTTTTACAGAACTGGCAGCTCCATTCAGTGCCTCGCAGCAGTTAGCAGTCAGTGTGCAATTGTGTATCCTATAGAAAATGTAAATGTAGACTGTTTTACTGCGTAAAAGCAGCTAAAAGAATCAGCCAACATGCAATTCCTCTTCTAACAATATATGAAGCTCTGAAGCTGGGATGTGCTATTGTCCGAGGTGGTCCATACATGTAAGTGGTTATGCAGAAGACATTGCATGTAAAACCATCAGAAGATCAAATAATATATAAAATAATTTGTATGAAAAATTCTTGCATATTAGTTTACGTTACTGGAAAATTTATAATTCAATGGAATGGAGAAAAATAACTATCATTGAATGTTAAAAACACCTTCTACAGTCCAATTGCTTTCTGTAACTATAGTCCTTGCCTCTAGAATTTCTAAAAATAAAAAATAAAATAAAAAACAGAGCAAAGAAAAAAGAAATCTCCATTCTCTATTCTTGAGAAAGTCCATCAGAAAAAATAAATTCCCCAAACCATGATCACAGCTGGAATGCAGCTTTATGACATTCATGGCTGTGTTATATTTGGCTAAGCACCATACATCAGGTCAGCTACTGAAGTCACTTTTGGAGATGGGGGGTCTGTAAAACAGAGGACTGCAATACAGTTACACGTTAAGTTATGTGTAGATATAGGTTAGATTGTAACTTGAAAACTCAGCCATGCATTCAGGATGTATGGGAGTAACTGAACGACAAGGAAAACTCCTGTGGCACCCAGAGAAAATTGCATGCAGCAGCACAGCTTTCTGTACAGATGCACAGCAGGCTCAGCAACATCTGGCTGGAGGCAGGCATGCCTCGCTGACCCCGGGAACAAGCTGTGTGGGCAGCACCTTCTTCTCTGGCACTAAGTACCGAGCTGTCATATCACGGTGCTGCCGGGAGGCCCTAGAGGAAGCTGCAAACCACCCTCTCTTCCCATTCCTTATGCTGAGAAATTCAACCTAAGCATATCATGATGATGCCACGATTACATCAGTGGCACTGCAGCAGGTTGGTGTTTCTTCAACACTTGCCTGAATTACATGACACAACTGTATTCTTTGTGACCCAAACTAAATTTCTTTTCAATTAGAGTACTCACAGCAATGCTTAATTTCATGTTCTCATTCATACTCAAGAAAATATGAAGAATTCCCCAATAATGGTTTAAATGCGGAGCAGAGAGAGAGGTAGAGGTAAACAATTTAGAAGATGGAGTAATCTTGTAATGAACTGATTGATGAGTTTAGGGGACACTTGTTAAAGTTCTGAAACTGGCAGCTCTGTGAATGGTATTGGCTTTTTAAAAAGCATTTAAAGTCTAAATGATTGCTGCCAAATACTCTCTGTAAGTAATGGAGAAATGCCTACCATTTATGGGTGATTATTCATTTCCACCCATTTCTAAAGACAGTGGCAGGAGGTGAGACATGAATTGTGCAGTGTTTCATTACATAAGGACACATTGGGTCTATTTTGGGAATGTAACCTGCCAAAACCTAAGAGAATATATTTTATTAATAAATTATGCTTTCTCAAAGGCACTTTATGTTTCATAGAATAGAGGACAACCGCTAGAAAGGGTAAGAAGACTTCTAAAGATGGAATGATGAATATGATGGCTTCCCTCCTGCCAGATCTGCATTACTCTGCAGCCCCACGGTGCAAAGACTTGAACTTTAGAGCCATATACCATGTAATCTGAAACTTGAAAGGGATGGAGTCTTCACTGCTGACACCTACCAGTGACCGTGGACAGGTTCCTGAGTCCTGAAGTGTTAAGAGATTTGCTGATTCCTAGACAGATGCCCCAAAGTAGAAGAAATACTTCCACTCCAAGCCCTCACAGTGAGCAGCCATGGCTCGACAGCAGAGACTAGAAAGATGTGTCGTCTGCTACGAATGCCCGTTAGGCTGCCTTCGTGCTTTGAAGTTGTGGGTGAATAGAATATTATTCATGCTTCACAATGAATGAACTAGATAACTGTGTCTGGCAGAACTTGTGACAGCCTAGCTTGTTCTCACACTCTGTAATTCACAGGTAAAACTCTCTAGTTTGTGTAAAACTTGAAGCCGAGCTCTGCCCTTGTAGACCAGCAGCCTAAAGACCCAGAGAAGAATTCTCTACACTTTGCCACCTGGCCAGGACTAAATAGCCAGGACTAAGAAGCCGAGCAGAAGTGTAATCTAACCACTTCAGAAGGAATGCAACGAAGCAGAAATTTGTGATGGAGATATTGTGACGCTGTAAGCACGAGGCATCAACAGCAGCTCCGAACAGGGTCACAAGAAGGTTAAAAAAAGGAAATGTGACTTCTGGAAAGCAAGGGATTCAAATACTACATCAGCATATCCAACATGAGAATGATTTCACATATGCGAAGTAAAAAGGCTGCTTATTCCAAAATGTTAGTCATAGAGTCTTTGGACATAATTGCATGATGGCGGTAGGAAAGCTGAAACCAATAACTACATAGAAAGTCATTTTTTGCTTAGGGAAATAGGGAAGGACCTGACACAAAGCATATCGATTATTTAAAAATTGGAGTAACCACCAGTAAAATTGCCTCTTGTCCTAACAGGCTAAATGTGCAGTAAGCTGTATGGGATGGACACAAATATAGCAGTCTGAAAACCAAAAAGCTGTAGGGCTTTGATGACGTGACCTGTAACCAGCACAACCAGGGGCTGAGAAACTCCCAGCAGGGCCACAGCCAGTGACGTCCAAGTGAATGAGCAACAGCCCTTCAGGCAAAGGGAGAGGAAGGAAAAAGGCTCCAGAGCATCTCCGTGGACAAGGTCTGAGGTAGGATCCTGACTGCTGTTCCCTCCATCCCTAGAGCCAAGCGCTGCAGATTACTGTCACCAACAAGCCAGAGTCCAGGCACTGAAGGAGCTGTGACAAGAGCCCTGGTGATAGGGGACTCATCATGAGAGACAGAGACTGACGGGGCTGGCATCACAGAGAACAGCTTTGACAGGGCACTCTGCGAGGGTCTGCCTACGTACTGCCAGAACGACTACACTGGGTTAATCCCAGTCATATAATGTCTGCCACTATGGGAAGCATATGGCACACTGCATCGCTTGCTATGGGATTCCTGATAAAATGAACATGGGTGTTTTTAAATTACAATTGCCACACGTAGGTCACAGGGGTAACAGGCAATATAGAGGCTCTGATGCTTAGAGACTATTCATAATATAATGAACCTTGATGTTATATTTGTGCATTTCAAAGCTTTCTTTTAGAAACACACACATGTTCTCCCACAAGTTTAACCATATCTTTGTGCTCTGGATTAGTGCACCCCTGAATACCTAAGGACATTAACTTACCAGTGCCATAACTGATTTTGGAAAAGAGTGCTGCAATTTAAAAATGTAAGAAAATATGAATGTTATTTTTAAGCTGTGAAATTTCTAAGCGCCAGCTGTCTCAACATTAACTGAAAATATGCATGGCAGTCTTCTCTCTTCTTCATATTTTATATCCATTATCATCTTTAGATCTTATACTGCTGGAAGCAAGTCCTGCCTATTCTAAAGTTAACAGCCGTATCTTTCCAGGCTGAACCCCAAAGCTGCTATGGATCTCGATTCATTAGGACCCTCCATTTAATCTTTATTTATTTATTTATTATTATTATTATTATTATTTATTTGCTTAAGTCTTGGTTATTTTTTTCAGTCCCGATGTTTCTGTCCTAGTGAAATCCCTCAGTAGCCTCCATCCAAGCCATGGGATCAGACAAAAAATTAATTCTCAGGATTTTCAACAAATTCTAACTCATCATTCTGAAGCCTGGGTGAAAACTTTTTTTTCTGTCCTGAATTACTGGTTAGGAATACAGTCTTACCTTCACTTGTGAATTTCTCTGAGAAAGTAAATAACACTCCTTATTAACTTCCTGAAAAATAATTTGATGTCAAGGGATTTTTTATGCTTGCTTTTTCCTTTCTTATTACAGTTTACTGTATCACTATTTTGACTGGGAAGAAAAATCAACCCCCCATCCCCCCAAACCCTGGAGTATTTTTAGGAGATCTAGAAAGCAATGTCACACATGAAAAAACAATCTTGCAGTGATATTTAATTGCCTACTTTCTGTCTTTCTGCTGCCATGAGCTGGGCTGCACCATTTTATTTCAGGGAAGAATTTGGCCCCTTACATTTAACTTGTCTACAATTTTTATTTTATTTTTTTTTTCCAAAAGTCTCATGTCCTTGATAATTAATTCTCAGATCTAAATACAGGATAACAGCATGTTTCAGAAATTAGGAGGAAAAAAACTAAACTAGTTGTCAACATCATACTGAGTAATTCAATAGTACTGGAATATCCCGAGGGTGGATATGAATAAACAATTCATGAGGAGCTGGTAAATTACATTTCAGCTTCTGTTTATTGCAGAACTAGATACTAGTCAAATACTTAGCTCTATCGAATAAAGATAGCCCATTGGGCTCAGAATAAAGAGCATTTCTTAAGAGGTTTTCCTCCTGTATTTATTTTGTGTAGGATTGCTTAAAAACCAAAACCTGTCTTGAACGCTAACAGATGAGATTATACCAGACAAGGTCAAAGAGGGAATCTGATGGCCTGAAGCAAGCTGGGTTAGTCCTCAATTTTTTCATAGGGTAAATAAAATAAAATAAAATAAAACTAAAAATATATGACTTTCAGTTTCTAGAGCATCTTTTTAAATAACATGAAAAATGAATACAATTTAGAATATCTTCATGGTACATTTAGAAGCATTTATAAAATTAGATGGTTAGTGGATGAGCCAATAGCACGTGATGCTTCTAAGATCACAGTTCACATTCATTTTATAACCCTAAACAAACTTATTTTAACTCTTTGGAGTCATTCTTTCTAGCAAATCAATGCAGATGAGAAGGTCACAAAGCACTATTCAGTGTGAAATTGCTGGCAGATTCACAGCATATTTTAGGACTGAAAGGACCTCTGTAGTCGACCTGGGAAGATGACCTTTCAAAACAGAGCCAGCTTTGAAGTTGAAACAAACTTTGAAGCTGGGTCAGGTTGCTCAGGGACTTATCCAGTCATGTTTCTCATACCTCTAACAATGGAGATTACAAAACATCTCTGGGCAACTTTGTCCAATGTTTCCACCCTCATGAACATTTTTCCTAATGAGTCTTCAGAACTTCCCTTGTTGCAGCTTGATCCTAATTTCTTGTGTTGTTTACCAACACTAAACCCTGTACCACCCTGTCTCAGGTCACATCACTGACTTGTGTAATGCTCGGAGAGAGCTATTTAGAAAGCTGAGAGCTGTGGGAATTTTCTCCATCTCTACAGTAGTTGTGAAAATTCCATTAAATTGGAAAAATACCAAATCTCCCATTGCCAGATCAGATTGCAAGTTTCACTTGCTTGTTGAAGACTACTCCCCAGTGAAATTACCCTCCTTTCACTGGGGAGGAGAGAAAATTAGGAGAAGAAAGAAAGTGCAGCAGAAAGGTCACATGAAAGAGAAAGCCCTAATATGCTGCTACCTTCACCAGCATGTACAGAAGGACTGGTTCTATTATTATAGTCCTCATGCATTAAGAGCAGCATGATCAAGGCCAACTTGCTGCACAACACATGCCAAGGAACCTCATTTTAAAACTGGGATTTTAATTTACACACGTGTATTTGCAAGCATCATTTGCTCTGGAGAATCAGTTTGATAAAGTCATCAGGACAAGCTTGAAATCCATCGTTAACCACCTTAAATGTCATTTATTCACCAAAAGACCATATCAAATTAATCTGCTAGTTTATTCCTCAGTAGTACCATTGGTGAACCAGTCTCTGTACTCTTCAGTTGGTTGACTGGTTAATTGCAATAAATGAAGTCCAATAAAGCTCACAGGTTTTGCATTGCTTCTGCTGGATATACTTTGGCATCGAGTGTGAAATTCGTTTGTGGAACAGGCCCTAGGACCATTGAAATGTCAGGGCCATAAAAGCTGCATGCTGTTAATCTTTAGGGCATTAGTGAAGTATTACGAAGGAAATCTAGCAAGCACCTTGCTAGCCTTCTCATGCCATTAGGAATATGCTTTGGGGCAGTTAAGGAGGAGAAAGTCTTAGAGTAAATGGAACAAAAATACTGCAAGGTGAAATGGTGAATAAGCTTCTGGGATGCTTAATCAAACCATTGCTGTGTTCACACATCTAGCCCTGGGAAGAGAGGTGAGGTGAGCCTGTGGAATTGTTAGTCAAGAAAATTACCAGGACTGAAATTCGTGTTGCTAGCTATACCACAATACTGTGTGATGTACCAATAAATAACACCAGAGCAGCAGTCTCTGTAATGAGAATCACAATCATCCTCATCCCAACCCTCCCAGATTTATTAGCATGAATTGATACTCCAGGTAGAGATGCCCTGACAGTCAGATATTAACTGAAGGCTGTAGGTAATTTTAACAATATTTTCCTGTTCAGATGTTACATTTGATTTGTTTCTACCTGCTACCATAGCTTATACTGACAGCATTAAAAATGGGTTACCGCACTGTGGTATTTTACTAAGGTTCATGTCACTTCTTGTTACTTCATTTTGCGTTGCAACATGACAGAGCACAGTCTGATATAATGCAGTGTGGCCTCCTATATTAGAAAGGGTCAAACATTTTCTAAATAGTAATATTTACATTGCAATTGATATTAACACAGTAGCATTAAGTGCTATATCAAATTGTGGCAGCACATTATTTACCATTTCTGTTAATTTATATGGCTCATACACACCAGGTTACATCAGTCAATGCCCTGCACCAGAATGCTATTTCTGTAGAAAAGAGATCAAGTAGGAAAAAAAAAAAAAAAAAAAAAAAAAAAAAGATAAATGTCTGTCTTTCCTCCCCGAAAATTCACACACAATCAACCTTGCATTATAAATACCTAAGCTTGTAGATGTGTGCACCTTTCTAGGGTCTTAATAAAGCACTCAAATGAGACTACCTGGCATAGTCACGGTAAAATACTTGCCTATTTGCATACAAAATACATTTCCTACTATCCTCTGCAGTTCTTTGTGCCCCCTCATTTCAGCTCTACTCATCTCCATAGGTTATAAGCAGAAGCGGACATCCACTTTTTTCTATTATAGCAACAAGCTAATCACAGGTACAACCCATCTAAGTTGTTCTTTTCCATTTAATTTGATTTCTTTTTTTTAGGGTGAAGTGAGCTCCATTATTTACCTACAAATTTACTGAAATTAAGATAAGACTAGCCAAGTGTTCCTAGTCCCAGGAGATTTAGTTTTGTTTTATTTTAGGAAAGAAAAACAAACAAACAAACAAACAAAAAAACAACTTTCTTTTTAAAACCTTGCCTTTGTCCTAGATAATATTTTTAGAGAGGCAGAAAAGGAAAATCCAGAAAAAAAGTGAGTTTCAGTTTGCTTCTAAGAGTAGTAACCTCTGGAAACAGGGAGAAAGTTTTAGAACATGGGCTTTGCCTATATCACAGTCTTTCCCTACCATGGAGAACCCTGCTCTTATTCCTGCTTTGAGCTCAGCCTATTTAGCAAGATTTTGGTACTTCCCATTAAAACTATGGGATGAAAGAAAGAAAGAGAATCAAAACTTTACACCAGAAGTGCCTGAGTTCTAGTAAGAGCTACAGCAAAGACTAGTGTTTTGTTTCTTTTTCTTAAAAAAAAAAAAAGTGAAATTAGGACTAAAGGAGAGGAAGATCAAACAACTGCTATTGATACGTTTCTCAGATGCCTGTATTAATTAAATGGTATTTTAGTCCTCAAATGATACTGTCATGATAATAGCCATATTCAGATTCTTTCCTATTTAGTATTGCAAGAGATCCTGGGAGCATGAGCTTTTTGTGTGCTGACTACCATTGACAGTTGGCAAAAGTATAACTGTTGGTATAAATTTAAAGCAATTTAACTTAAAACAGGTGTAAGAGACTGTGTTATTTGGGCTTAAGCCAAACTCATTTAAGATAATTTCAATCAATATGAATTGACTTATGTTAAATTTAATTAAAACAGACATAAAAAATAAATTGAAAGAGCCTTGATGAGAAGCTGTACAAAAGTAACTTAAATTAGGTTTAAAAATTACATATGGTAAGTGGTTCAACTATCTTTTGCAGACGAGTGTCAGAAGTTATAGATGTAAGTCAGAAATAAGAGAAAGCTTACATTCCTAAAAGTTGTCTGAACCAGAGTGATGCAGCCTAAGCTAGATCTCCTGGATGAGAATGTGAGGACACTCTGACCAGTCTTTTCTTCCAGCAGTGGTCTCTCCACAGAGCATAGCAAACAATAGCAAGACTTTTCCTGGAAGTTATTCATATTTTTTTCCTTTTTTGTTAAAAGGGAAAATGGTCATTTCTCAAAATTTTTGTATTTTGAGCCAAATATTTACAAAAAAATCCCTGTGGAAACATCCTTCAACAAAGCAATGCTTTGTTTTGAATTACATTCCTCTTGGAATATTTCAGAATTCAATTAGTTTCCTTCCAAAATATATTTTGACATGCCTTTTTATTTTCTTTATGTTAATGCATTCCATGCCAGCAACAGCACACTACAATTAGTGATATAGTCAACTATACCTTCAGAGCTGAAATATTTTTAGTATTAAATCAGAGACATATCTGCCACTAAGCATCGATTAAAACAAGATACTTGTTCTAGATTGAAATGTATCTAGCTTAGTTTAGGATGGAACATTCTGACACCTCAACAATCAATAATAAATAACAGCTGCCCTTAAAATGACTTTAAAAGCAAACCCAAGTTATTTCAATTATGCTATTCAATAACATCTCAAACTAAGAGCAGTAGTGGAAAGTAAGGCAGCCTGCTTTCTCTAACATCACAGTCTCTCCTTCTGTGCAAGTTCCTAACAAAAGCCCAAAGAATTTCCATGAAATATCTGAGTTTCCTTGAAACACCATTTTCCAGGAAAATGCATTATTCTAGAAAATTCCTGACAGTCTTCTTTCTCATTTCTTTCCATTTTATGTACTTAACAAGTCTGAATGTCTCTAAAACTTGCAAGGGCATCACAAACCTGACAAGTAAAAGTCCCGATGAACTAGCAAAAGAAAAAGAAAAAAAAGAAAAAAAAAAAAGTTCTCCCCATCTGAATCTTCCATGAAAACACACATAAAAAGGTATCTAAGTTTCCCATCAGTCAATAAACATAATTTCTCTTTAGTTTGACACCTTAAACTTCTGATTACTTCCACATCCTCAGAACAGCCAGCATAGCACAAGTGTTGACATGCATGCTGTTATGCAAAGAACTGTTGAAGGTGGGAGTTTTTCTGCGTTTTATAATTACTGATTTCACAGAGCCCTCCTGGGCTTGCAGTCAAGCAGGACCTGTGGGTACATGCGCCCCATCTCCAGGGGCCAGCTTTGCTATTCTGCCCACTTTGGTGACTGCATTCAAGGGTTAAAACTACCAACAGAAGGAAAATGAGAATATTTTGTGCAGGCAAAAGGGAAAGAAACAAGGGACAAGTGAGAATACCTAGCTGAGGAGCCAACATCATGAGTAGAGATGCGCAGAGCCAAGACACCAGGGAAGCAGAGGCACAGAGCCAAATAACAGAGCTGGGCCATTGGACAGGAAAAACTCAACTCTACCCTCATCAGAAGAACAGGTGATAGGGAAAGGTAGGAGAAAACTGCAGCAGATGGGAGGAGGCGTGGAAGAGCAGAAATGCAATTAACATTTTTCCATGTAGTTTAAATGTTTTTGAATTAAGAACTGCTAAAATTCACATCTAACAACAAACAAGCCTTTTCCACCTGTAGGAGCCAAGTGCTCCAGGAGGAGCCACGCAGCATTAACTCCATTTGCAGACAACAAAACTGAGGCACACAAAAGGAGAATAAAAGGTGTCCTACAGGCTGGTTAAAGACAGCTACAGTATCTGAATGGCAGCTATAGTTCCCATATATTTTTTCTAAGCTAGTAACTTCCTATAATTAAGCATCGTGTTGGGGGTAGATGAGCAGGCATGGTGCAGAACCAGGCCCTGTGCAAAGAGAGCTTATGAAGCAAAGTGCAATGGAGTTGGACAGAGTTTAAGAATGCCAGCTTAAGAAACTAAGTTTTCAGAAATGGTTAATTCTTAAATGGTCTCCTAGACAAACCCAGTGACCTTATCCTTTTAAATTAACTGAAATTTATTAATTTTGGCAGGGAAGACATTTCTTAAAGATCCAGAATTCACATTTAGCACAATTTACTGGGAACAGAAGGTTCTCAAACCTTGAAGATGGCCATTAGCATTTCACAATGTTTTAGCATTTAGCATATAGCCAGGTCATTTTTAAGTACCAATAGAACTCCTCAGACAGAATATGTTCTAAAGATGTGTCTTTAGAAACTCTGCAAAATCTTATCATTATAGGTGATAAAAATGTTAGCTAATGTAATAACATTTGGAAAAAAATGTGGACAACACTCAAATTCCAGCAGAACAGTAAATTGACCTTTCATAATGAAAATGACTAACCACATATTTCAAAAAAGAAAAAAAAAATATCAGACACTTTATAGTATGTGTAAAAGAGATGAGAAGGCAGCAGCATATCCAGCACTGACTCCTCTACCACTAACAATGAGTCAAAGGACTGTTACGGGTTGTAGCTCTCTCCCTTTTTTCTCCACTTTCCTTGGTTACTTATTTTCTTACTCTATTAAAGAATCCTATTGGTGAAAGCATTAAGGTCAAACCTTGATGTACACTGGAGCCAGTGTTCGACTCTTGGGTGGAATAAAAATTCTTTCATTTCCCTTTTTATTTCTAGTTTTAATTTGACTTGATAACTTGTTGCACTTTGACTTGCAGCGTTTCCTAAACCTTTCCCTATCCAAAAGTTAAAAGACTTTAAAAAAATCAAAGTTTCTGTATGTTGAACTTCACAGCCTTCCTGACCATGCAGGAACCATCTTGCCCTGGATGTAAAGAACAGATGCCCTCAGAAAACCGTCTCTGGAAGAGCTATTCTAGCAATGCTTTATTCTAAAATTAATCAACTAGAGGCACCAGTGACTACAGCAAGAAGAAAGGGAAGGGTATGTATTGAAGTACCAAACCTGTTGTGTGGAAAGGCTAAATGGAAAATTCTGTACATTCCTCTAAAACTAAAATGCTGCAAAGATATGGGAAAAAAAAAAAAAAAAATCAGTTTTATATTATTCCTCAAAGGAGACTAAAAAAAAAAACAAACAAAAACAAAAACAAAAAACAAACAAACAAACAAAAAAAAAAAAACAAAAAAAAAAAAACAAGAGTAACCTTTATGTGGTAGAAGATTTTCAGATTCCACAATGAAAATATTCCTGTCTTCCTCATAAGACCACGAAGTGTTTAGAAAAAAAAAAAAAAAGAAAAATGTACAAATATCACTAATGTACACACCAGCTTCTAAAATAATGACATCTCAACAGTGGCATGCTGTAACTCAGTGCTTTACATAGCACGAGAGCCAAGACTGTATAGACACACCAATGCTTGTAGATGTCATTAAATGTAATAAGCTTTCTTTCATCTCTTCACAGCTTGAAGATAATACACAAAATATATAATTTCCATTAAAAAAAAAAAAACAACTAATTGTGTACGTCGTGTATTGTGACATCTTTTACCTGCTGTGTATGTGCATCATTTTATTTGTGATTTAAAATATATATATATATGTAATGTTGGTTCTGGGTTTCCTCAGAATTTTTTTCATTTTTTTATTCTCCATTGCGCCAGATATTGCTGCCTGCATTTTTAGTGAAAACAAAGGTCTCGCAATTACAAGAGTTGTGAAAAATTACTGGAAAAAGGAATCAATGACATTTCCAGGAGAAAATACTTCATTGTTCTTTGTACTAGAGAAGTTTCCAAATGCAAATATTGTTTAATTTAATCTCATAGTATTGTGAAACAACAGAATTATTACCGTGTATGCCCCGATGCATTTAGTTTCCTTTCTATGCAAAAATTCTGCAGGTCATTTCTGTTTGAATGGCCAGTTCTTCATGTGGAAAGAAAGCTCAAACAATGTCTTATTGAATAAAACAGGGTTGTTTTATGATTCATTACACCTTTTTTTGTCCTTATGTGTAAACCAGCTCCTCTCAGTTCCATACCAAGGCAGAATGCACAATGGAGGTTGTGCAGAGCCATAAAAATAATGCTGCAAATTCTCATGCATACAGTAAAAAGCGCAATAAAAAATAAGAACATTTTGCAAAAGGTACTAATAGTCTCCATTTTAGAACTTATTTTTCATTCTGCATAAGCTCGTTTTTTTGTTGTACTTAAACAAAATGACAGATGTTCATAAAAGTGATATTAAGGATTCCTTTTGGCACTTTTGTTCAGTGTTCTCATTTATTATTCTTCTGGTAATAGGGTATGCAATGTTATTCTTATGAAACCAGGATCATCAAAATTGCCAGGTGTCTGATCGCTCCCTCTATATGCAAAGCAAAGTATTTCTGAACACATTAATCTAGTGAATTCTATGCTTACGGCTCAGTTCTTCAGAGTGTTGTGTACTCTGTATGCACCTTAGCTCTATGAGTTTAATGTCAATAATGTTCAGCCTCCTGTAAGACTGAGCCCTTGAAGAAAAATAAATTCTAATTGTGATTCTTCTACTGAATAGGTTTGTGTTCTTGAGCAAATCTATAAACTTGGGTTCCAAACTATAAAATCCATTCACATTTTCAAGCTCTAAGAAACAGTTCTCTTTTACAGAAATTCTAGGCTGCAGATAAAGTTTGCAGTAAAGTCAGTGAGAATAACAGCTGCCTAAATATAAAGCTGGGCACTTAAATTAAGATGCCTGGAACTGGTGCTGCTTGTGCAATCTTTTGTATATGAATAATTTACATGCTTCCTCTTCCCCCTCACCTATGCCTCCCCCAAGCAGAAAAGAAATTCAGATCCATTCATTTCACAAAGTAGACCTCTATGCGGATGGATCAGGTTATGTCATGAAAGGTTGCAGGAAGCAGGACAGAAAAGCTGAGCAACATGTGCTAAAGGAGGCAGCTGATAGCTAAAACCCTGTGTACATATTCATGCAACACCTCCTGTGAAGCCAGCAAGTAATTTTTCATGGTTGGTAGAAGAACGGAACAATCTGACAGCAGTTTTTCAGACACTGAGTGGCAGCAAAAGAAAGGGGACCCTTGAGGGATTCCTCCCAGCCTCTGAAATTCCATTTGCTCTACTGGAGAACCCCCCCTTTGAGCTTCCCCTTTTCTGCCTTCTGCTGCAATCAGAACACGTAGCTCCTCATTCTCTTATTGTTGCAGCCTCAGTCTTGTTTCTCACACAGTCCATCTTCTTCTCCATCCCAGATAACCTTATAGCTTCAGAGCATCTATCCTCCCACCTTGCTGTGCTCTGGGCAGCTCATATTCCCCATTTCTACTGTCCCCAACTCAAAGAAAACAAACAACAATAACATACTTTATAAACTAATGTATCCTTTAATTGTGTATCTGTATATATTATTTCAGTTGAGCCAAGTCTGTACCTTTCTAAATATTTCAGGTATTATTGTATAATATTTTCAGCTCAGCTACATTCTCCTTTCCTAGAAAAAAGTGTTCCTAATGACTGCAGTGTCACTATGAGGATGACATTCATTGGCATATTTCTGATTTGGGATAAACTGTAATTTTATCATCTTAGCCACAGGGCAGTTAAATGGCAACGGATTTACTAATCACTTCTTTAAGAGAGATAAATCTGTTTACTTCCCAAATAATAGAGAAATCCTGCCTCCAGCTACTCATTTCTGCTTGTTGTCTAAAAGTTTTTACCCCCTCAGAGTCCCCAGCTGAAAACAGACCAGAATTTGTTAAAACAAAGGATTTTGTGAGATGCATAATAGCAATGATGAGGGGTGAGGACATTGAGAGTGGAGGGAGAAGCCTCCCAAGGTGGATCAGAGTGAAGCTCTGTTAATGGCAAAATTAGTTAAAATTCCTTATCCTCTTATATTTGTTCCTGCCCTCTCCAAGAAGGTTTTCATTCCTTCATTTACACTACAGTCTCAAGTGAGAAAGTATGAAATGAAGCAGAGGGTTGAAAAGAACAGTGTGATCACAAATTAATATTTTGTTTTTAGAAGGTGATTAATATTGTAATTATGAGTCAAAATTAACAAAACTACTCAGGAGGAGCACTGCTTCTGCCCTACCCTTCCCAGAGCAACATACTACAAAACTAGAAAAAAATTAGAAAACAACTAGAAATTCTATTTCTAATAAGTATCTAATGGAGGTCTGAAAGATGAAATACTGTGTACTCATGCAACAATTATGAAATGGACATTGCTGAATAAAAAGCTGCCTTTCCATATTGTAACACTTCAGACCTATGTGGCAACATATGTGGGTGAAACTTTTTTCACAGACAGAACTATTGAGACTTAATTTAAGCAAAATAAATTTTCTCCTCCGGCTTCCTATTTTGAAGAAAAAAATGTTCAAATTTTCCATTTATTTCAGCCTGACCCAAAGATCTGCTGTGGTTTTCAGTACAAATACAAAGTCATAGAAGCAACTCCAAATAGCATTTTACAATATAAGAAGAATCAGAAAAACCTTGTTATAGCCTACATAATTTCTGTGTTTACAATGTACATACTAACAAACATCTTACGCTAATCTGTAAGTACCCTTCCAGATCAGTACCTCAAATAATAGTAAAACTGAAAGAATTTTGGATAAATGCTTCAAGTCTTCAGATGGTAGTTTCATAAGAAGAATTAAATACCGTTACTGGTGTAATTTGAAAACCTCAGGTGAAAACCATGCAGATGTGAAAAGGCTGTTACGTGTCAGGATACTCTGTATTAATCCTAAAATTTTACCTGCGAATTACACAAACAAGATTCTACAATTATCCTCTAATACATTCAAGGTTATGGTTGCACTTGTCCTGCATTGTTTTATCAGTTCAAACCTTGCAAAGGTTCTAAGCAACTAAAACTGACTCCAACATTTCTTGGACTTGGAGACTGCTCTAATCTTCACATCATCCATCATGTCTTGTTCATTTAATGACAAAATATGCTCTTCCTTCACTGTTTATGTACTCTTGTTACTGCTTTTAAACCAGCAAAATAATATAAATTTTATTCTCTACAATTCAGATAGCATTCTGTAGTCCAACCCTGGATGAGGAAAGTAATGAGAGTTTTCTCATAAAGTTGTAAACTTATCATGGTTAGCTGTTGCAATGTTGCCCTTGTCTCTGTTTTATGAGCATTAATTTTCATCAGTACAAGGGAAGAGAAGTACAGCAGAGTTCCCTTGCTTTGGGAGGTCTATCCCCCTATAATGACTTAAAAACAAAGTCACTTCGAGCCTGAAGGGCAAATTTAGTGCATAACAGTCATGGGAAATACTACAAATTATTCCCCATTTTACAGCCTGTCTCCCTGATGAGGTTGTTGTAGCATAAAACTAAAAAGTCAGAGGTTAAAATAAAAACCTTCCCCCTCTGAACTAAAAACAGCTTAAGACCAAAACAACCATTTTGATTTTTGTCATTCCATATGAAAGCGTTTCCTTTCTTTCCATAGTTTAATACCCCTTCCAGTTCTTTTACTAGTCACAAGGTAGATTTCAGTGTCAATCTACCGCTTTTACAAGCTGATTGATGCCAGACTGCGTGCCAACTGCTACCTGGGGAGTTACAGTTTACTCCTCTGTAGCAAAGTTTGATTTTAAGGGTTGTGGTACTGTGTCAGCAGTGCTGCAGAAGCTTTCCAAGATTTCCAAAGTGCATACAATGAGAAGAATACAAGGTATTGTGCAGTCTGAGAAACAAGAAGAGGTGTGGAAGCATCTCAGGCATTCTCTGGGTAGGATGGAAGTTAGACCAGAGGGCTCTAACTCTCTGTTGCAGCTGGATTCATGCTTCTCTACACCTAAACTGATTATTTTGAGATGACCAGATACACCAAGGATATGGTCACCTCGCTGTGTTCTGATGGTATCTTAGACAACTTCTGTTTTTACATCTTGCTTCAACTCGTAAGCTTTACCTCCCAGCAAGTATCATACTTCAGATGCTTTAGGGAGCAGTTTGGTTCTTCCTCCCTGTTTCTGAGGGGGGAAGAAGGATGTAGCAATTAATTACCTTGCAAACACGCGATCATCTCTGGTCATCTATAATCCTTGTAGTGCCTCTACTGTTTTATGATTAATGTAAGTCAGTAGACACATAGGTCTATCATCCATCTCTGCAACATTTCTTTAGCAAGATGCCTGTGGAAGATATACATAAAGCAGACTTTTTGTCTGGGGGCATCCAAATTGGTCATAAAATCTAGCTTTTTTACTCATGAGCTACACCAATTCATGTGTGCTATGGCCCTCACACTGAACAAAACCAGGAGACTGGAGTGCAAACCAGCAGTGGTTACACTGCAAAAAGTTCATAGCCCACAGCATCTGCACATAAATAGCAGGCCAGACTGGTTGTAGGCAAACTGTGTCCATTTGCAAATTTCAGAGTAAATTGCAGCCTGGGACATGGCTCTGACAAGCACTCATTTCGTTCAGGACTTGAGGACAAAATCTCAGGACCTTGGGCATCAGAGAAGGTCATCCAGCTTGCAGCTTGAACTCGGAAGCATTTTCATTCTCCTGAACATAGAGAACAGCTCTTGCTGTACCAGGGGTACATGCTGGTATGTTGACCTTCATTCTTTTATTTTCCAAGCTATGTAGCACATTAGTAGAGGAAAGCTAATGCAATTGGCATCAAAGAACTTACACACTGTCTGATGGGCTGGAGCGCTGCCAAGCCTCTAATCCACCATGTGACTGACAGGACTTTAGTCCCCAGGAAAAAGTGATTTTTAACACAGTTTTCTATTTCTCTGAAGTTATCAGCAGTTTCATTCAGATCATACAGATCAAACACCTTCCAGGTAAGTGATTATTTAAGGAATTATTTTCAATGAGAGCCTTTGGTCCTAGTGTTCATTCTGATAGTAGCTGGAAGGAAAAAATATTCTCTGGTTCCCTGATGTCGAGCTTTTTTGTACCAAGTTGTGCCAGATGAGGCTTATGCTACACAAAAAGAAAAATATTCTAGGACCTTTATGTATATATATATATATATATATAATAAAAAAGCAAAGTTCAGAGCTAAGTATGGTATTCATTCCAGGGGTCACCAAAGAAGATGAAGCCAAATCAATATTAAAAAAATCTTACACCTTTCACTCTAGCTTAAAATATCAGCAAGCATTGCAGCTGCATCTGTGGAGTTTGCTTACAAAGTGCTCAGAAAGGAATGAGGGAGAAGGGTGCCTGGATTCAGCAAAGCACTGCAGCATTTACTAACTTCCCTCATAAAAAATATCCCAAAGTAATAAAATTAAATCACCTCAATGGCTTGTAATAGGACTTAAACTTGGCTAAAGCAGCGAGATAAATCTGCCTAGACCTGTTCCTTACTGTGAGTTCACAAAAAAAGACAGGCAGTCTCCTAAAATTAAAAAGGCAAAATACCATTAGACTAAGAAGCAGAATAACTAACTCTTCAGGACAGAGAAAATTCAAAGTAATTAGAAAAGACAGAAAATGAATAAATGTGGACCTAGGGAAGATTTCCCTCTTCCTCCTTTGCCCTTCCAGGCTGTCCCTCTGCCCCAGGCTTGGTGTAAATCCCTCTGCAGCTTTCTGGATTTCAGCAAGCACTGCTCAGTCCCTGGATTCCCAATAAAATTCCCTTTCTCTTATCCAGAGCCCTGGGGAGTGGGTGGGGGTCTCTTCTCAGCCCTGCTCAGCATCTCTGTGTTTTGCTTGTGCTCACAAGGCTCTCCCCTTGCTCACAGCCTTGTCCCCACTGTTTCCCCACAGCTCCCCTGGCACCTCTGGGACCCGAAGGGGTGGCATCCCCTGACATGTCCTAAGAGTTGACTGCACAAACCAACAAGCTGGAAAGACTGCCATGAGGCCTAAATCCAGGAGTCCCTGTATGCTTTTGCAGCCACAATTTCTCAGTGAGGCTTATGTGGCAGGTCCATAAATTGTGGCCCAGGACCTGTGAGGAGTGATGCTCTTGTTTAAATCAATGCCCCTCAGAAGTCCCATCGATATCAAGAGGATGACTTAGGCATGTGAAGTAAAGCACATACATTTTGCGGGCTGTAGGTTTAGCTTTCGTAGGAAGTGATAAAGGAGATTTACAGCATTGCTTTTCCACCTGGATTTTTACCCCATTTGTCCAGCTGGGTAGAAAAATGACCAAAGCTAGCCAGTAGCTGTGGTGCACATTTGAATAGGCTTTCACTGCACAGGAACATGAACTGCGGACAAGGTAAAAACTATCTGAAGCGTATATTTAGAGAGAGTTTATGCTCCTTTCCTTTTTAATATCCCAACAAATGGGGTTGGATTCCCAAGCAAGAAAAAGACGCCATTAGACTAAGCACTGAAAAGAAGTCTAATGAGTGACAAACTCTACCAAAATACCTTGCAAGTTAAATATTAGACACAAGTAAATGCAGGTACACTGAGTGGTACAGAAATTTGTTTAAGTCCCATAGATATAGTCAAGATCTGTATATTATCAATCAAATCCTATAACTGTGAGACTCCCCAGTACTCCCAGATATATGGAAACGATCCATTCAAAATCCAGTATATTTCCATAGTTGGGGTTGCTCATCTTTACTACACATAAGAGAATAGATAATTATGCAAAAATATGGTTAGAATTCTTTGAGCATTGTCAGTTTATCTCCATCACATTTATCTTGTCTTCTAATTTACTAGTTAAGCTCTTTAAAATATACTTCACAAAGTCAGAAATCCCATGCAAGACAATCAATTTTGGTATGAGAGATTCGGCTGGAGCATTTGTTAGGGTTGTTTTGGGGGGTGATTAAATACTTAGCATAATCTGCCATCAAATTATTTCTGGAGTTTAACGTGATTTCTAATTCTTCTATGCACTTTGAAGCTTACAAATCAATAGGTAATCATATTGATTTTATTCATGTATAAATAAAAATACGAAGAATGGGGAGGAGGGTGCAGAAAAACAGGGGCCTAATACCTACTTTTTCATGCCAGAAAATAGCGCAGCTTTCAAAATTGATTGGAAATAAATAAAAGCTAGCCTCAGGTGCACATTTTATATTCCCAGAGATGGTTTTGAAACATAATAAATTATTGGAAACAGAGGCTTTGCATCCAGCAAATTAAGTCAAAAAGTCCTCCAAGGCCAATACCACTTACGCTCTGCACAGTACTGCCAAAGATAAAGCTTTCATTAAGGCTACATACTACAGATAGCACAGGCATGTGCAGTATCAAAAGGAGCTGGGTCTTTGGGAAAGAAGTGAAATGGCCATTTTCCATTTCTTTAACATACATGGTAAACTGAATTTAGGTATTGTTTTCACAACCTGTAGAAATCAATATTTTCTATTTGAAATGTATAGACTGCATAAATACACTCAAAAGACTGGAGAGAATATACTGTCTAAACCCAAATCCAAGGTCAGACAATCTCAATGGAATGAAATCGGAAAAATTCCAGGCCCTATGAATGAAATGCTAATAAATTGCACTGTAGAAAGCATAGTGTAAAGAGAATGTTATTTTTTTTTTTTCCTTAAAAGCAAATTGGGATCCATTCTACACATAATATGTTCCCTGCAAATTTACCTCCATTATGTAGTATGATGTCTAATATTCCATAAAGTATATTCTGAAAAGAACAATTTGTTTTCTAATATGCCTGCTGAAATGTGATTTATGATCCTAAACACGAATTGGTCAGCAGCCTCAAAATGCCTCTTTGAAAAGAGTGAGAACTTCTTTTAAAAAGGTTTTTCTTTTAAACTGAAGTAAAAATTAGCTGAATAAGTCCTCCTTGAAAATTGGATGAGACCATGTATCCAGATGGTAGTGAACTTGACATTAAATGAATTTAAAATTTAAGGGGAAAATAACACATTTTATCTGTCTAATAATTTATAAAGAAAAGGACATGAGTTTAAATTTTCCTTTCTGTGACAAACTGTAATTGTTCCTTTGACACAGTCTAGTTTAAATTTATGGTTGGAATGAATGTAGCATCAGAATAATAGGCCTGAGGAGCTCAGTTAAGTATTTATAGAGCTACTAGAATAATCTATATTCTGCTTTAAAAACTGGAAGTATATACACATTAAGTTGTAACTTTATAATCTTCTCCACCTAGCGAGTAAGGTTGTAAGTTGCCACTCATAGCCTGATCTTTTTATTACTCCTGTTTTTTCAAGTACTGAAGATAGGAATGCTTGGCATTATTTACAACCAAAGCTGACTTGCACTCACCACTAGTTCTGAGATTAAATCTAAAAGCAGGATTTTTTAAAGAGAATCAAACCTAATGATCTAGGAGTTGCGGTAAAGAAAAAAAAATTCAAGCATAACAAAACACATTCACAGGTTTCAGGAAGAACAAATACAGAAATGAAAAACTATGGACGTTGTCTAAAACAGAGCAAAGCATTTCAAGAAAGACTTTTGCCTGCTTAAATGGCCTTTGGCTTGGACGGTATCAGATCTTCAGATGGTCTTAGCAATGGCTTATCTAGAACTTAAAGGAGACCCACTATAAAATCTAAAGTTAAAAATAGTTCTAAAGTGACCAGTACTTGAAATGAAAAGCCCTTCATATCATATCTCTTCTGATTTGTAAATTTATTGAATGATTACTTACAGCTGTATTGTTTACAAAACAAATAATAATAATAAAATCACGTAACTGAAAAACGATGTGGATTCTTTTTAAAAATTTGTTACTGTTCATATTTACCAGTGTTGGAACATGGGTCATAAAATTCTTCTCTCAGAAGTTCGTTCCAAGTTGATATAACGTTAAAAGTATCTTATTGAAGACTGTCAAACGACTTATGACTGATAAAAAAGAAAATTATTTTTAAACTATTTTTATAGCAAAAGTTACAACTTCTGAAATTTTATCTTAATTCCTCTCATATCTATAGTTTAACCTAAATAAAGAAGACTATTAGCTACTTTTAGGTAACCAGTGCAACAAAATAAGTCCACTCTCCTGCATTCCTATTAAACACTAATATAAGTACTCTGTCACAGCAGCACTGAGTTCTCCTGAACAGCAAACACTGAAATCTATAACATTAAGAAATATCACTGAAACACCAGTGTGTCAGAAGAATGATTTATAAAGCCGCATTTGCACTAGCCTACAATGATATATGTATTTTAATGGATCAGATTTCAGCCAGACTGTCAAAAATCAGTTTTGCATTTGAAATAGATGCATTTTACTTACATCAACAAGAATGAATCAGGGAGTCTCCATCTTTTTCTCTCCAGTTTTTAAGTGCCAAACTTAGATAAGCAAAGAAACCAAAGCCACAGTGCTTGGTACAAGGGGTAGGCGCAGCCAGGGGAGCAGTGCTGCTGTCATCAAGGGTCTCTGCCTTTTGCATTAACTCTATCCACTACTTTAAAGAATATTCTGAGTCTTGTCACTTCTACGGAAAGCTAATCTGTTGACTTCTTAGAATGCGTGTTTATTTATATCATATTATTACACTGAGGTTATTACAATATATTTATTTCAGGCAATTATTGTGCTGGGCTAAGGCTCTGTATTTATTTTGTACTTCTGCACTCCAGAAGATGCAATTGTGTGTTAGTCCTACGCTTTCTACAGGGATTCATACTAGCTATTTTACTGTTCAGTTCAACATTTTGATTAAAAGTTGTTAATTTTTTTGCACCCTTAGGGAAAACAGGCTGTTTTACTAAGCTGAGTCCATACCATTGCGAGCTTGAAATCCATTTCGTTAGAATGCATCAGACTCAAATTGATAATGAACCTTGATTTTGTAATGAAAAGTCAAAACCTATACTAAGCCAAATTCTAATTTTTGAATGATGTGGCAACAACGTATTGACTGAGAGAGGACAAGAGCAAGCAGTTTCCAAGCTACATTACAAAACTCTCCAGTTACAAAACTGGAATCCTTGCTGCTTTAAGACCCGACTTCACGAGATGTTGACCAGAGCCAGAGCCTTGAAGCACTCAGTTCCCAACCGGTCCAGCCCCCTCAGTGAGACATTCATGGAGCACCAGAAAATGTCAAACACTTTCAGACTCATGCCGGCACTTGCTCTGTACCCTCCTATGAGTCGATTAGTTCATCATCGTGACAACTAGTGAATTTTTAATGCCTTACAAACATTCTCCAAAGATTAAATCAAGGTCATCATACTCATATCTGGTTTTATTCTAATCCACAGCAGATGTGAAGACAGGTTGTACTAGGCACTCAGTTTAAACCACTCTGTCATTTGTCATGTATTTAATCTACTGACCCAAACAAACTAATAGAGTGCCAGATGCATCTGCAGCATATATTTGAAATATCAGACATTTTTCCTCATATATGATATGAAGTTATGTAATATATTTTTAAAGTATACACAGTACATAATAAAAACATATAAAAAGAAAGGGGATCAAACTAAAAGGTATTTTCTCATGAAGAAAAGGAAGATCTTTCAACTACCCCATTTTAGAACCTGAATTGTGTACGGACTGAAGGGAGCTACAGTCTTAAACTTAATTTCATTATATTAAGCCTGCTATAATCAATGCAGTAATGGAAGTAAATGAAAAAAAAAAGTTGGATTTTGAGATGAAATGAAGAGCAACCAGTGGATCTTCAGATGGAAGTAAAGACAAATAAAGAAAAGTAGAAAGCAGAAATGAATTTACTAACTTCGGATCAACCTGAATTTGTAATGAAGGGAAGCCAACCACATGAACATTCAGCTGCAAAGAAAATATACACGTGTGTATACACATGGCTGACACATGTAGAGCTGTAATACTGAGAAAATGCTTCCTATACTTCTTTAGTGACAAAATTATTTAAATTAATATCCTAATATGTGTTATAGTATGGACATAAAATAGAAACATAGAGTAGGGTAGAATAAATTGCTTTTCATTTTAACAGACTAATAACAGACATTTAACAGACTAGCCAAACCAGAGGCCCTTGTGAGGTTACATACAGAAAGGTTCCCTGGTTCTGCAGAGCCACTATAAACACCTACTCACAGAAACACAACCAAGTGCCGTAAACAGTGTGCTCTCACCTCTGAGTCTGCCTAGGAATTTAGTGTAGATCATCACCTGAAAAAGTCCTAACCAAGCAATCACTGAATATAAAACCTGACCAAACAAGTTTTGTAAAGCATTTGCAAATTCTTAAACAAATTACTGCAAAAAATACGAAGTAAATTCATAGTCATGTATGGGCATATAATCTCTTTCCGGATTTTGTTACTTGGAACATTCAGCAATTAATATTACAATTAAGTTAATTAATCAAAATGGCAGGTCAGAAGTATTAAGAACCCAAATTATAAATTTTCAATTTCAAATTGTAATTAACTTCATATAATACCTATCACCTTCTGCCTCTGAGAAACAGAGCATGCAGTAGATTGGCTTCAATTTGCTACAGTGAAAAGCAATCACTTCATGTACGGAGGAAAATGGGACTGGAAAGTAAGGGAATTTTTTCCCCCATAATCTTGCCTGCTGAATAATGGTGCAAGGCAATGCACAGTGGCATCCAAACACTTGCTCAACCATCCAGCAGCAGTCAGCCAAAAGGCTGGCAGAAGAAAAGCTCACTTTGCTGCGGCTGCTTGTTGAAGTACTAATTTCTTCCCCAAGAAATCTTGAGCCCACAAACCCTTCACTTGCTCAACCTCACTGATTAGAAAAGAGATCAGAAATAATAGTGCATATTTGTGTGTGTGAGCCATATGAAAGCCCCAGGAATTTCAGGTTTAATTCAAATAAGCGATGTCATACAGCACTGCACTCCGGTGAACGCAGGCTCATTCCTTACATTCCCAACATCAGAAGCATTACATTTACTATCAGGTTTGGATATGATATCCTCACATTGATTGAATCAGGCAGATTAGTTACCTCCTGATGGCAAGAATGTAAGCAAGAAGAAGAATAAGAACTACCTTGTGCCACTGAACTGGCTGGCACATACCCAGATACACCGTGCTGTCAGCGAGCCAGGAGTACCATGGTGGATACAAAAAAAAAAAAAAAAAAAAACAGGTCTGATGCAGAGTAATTCTAGGCAAGACACGTACTCATATGATCAGAAACTTTCATTTAGAAAGCTCAGCATTAGCCAATGCATCTCCAATTTTTGTGAAAATAGCTCCAAAACAACTTGAACAATAATGTGCACAACCACAAGCTGCTGCAAGATTTATGATCGCACCAGACTCAGCCTTATTTTATAGCTGCCATATGAGATTTTATTTCTGGAAAGAAGCGGCATTGATAAAGAGGTTTAATTGTCTGTCAGCATGCCTTATGCTGCAGTTACTTCATTTACTTCAAGCCTGAATCTCATTACTACTTCAATTCTCCAGGTTCCCCTCCTTCTCGAGGTGGGTGCTTAATTAGAGCATCCCTGGTAATGCAAGCAAATACAGCAGACATTCGCTTTTTTCTCCCCCTGTCATCCTGACAAATCTAATAGACTATTGATTTTCCATCCTCAAAGAGATCAGGCTCCACTTTTACCATTCAATCATGATATTAGCTGTCCATTAACTCCAATTCCCTGGCCTGACAGCTTGTGGACACCTCCAAGGCTGTTCAATCAGGCAGTCAACACCCGGACAACAACGCAATTACAAACCTCTTCCAGACCAGAGCCAAGGTCTTAACCTTCCTCTTTCTCTCACTTCCTAAGAAGTTTCTGTTTCTATTTTTTTGCATTTCTTACTTATCAGCTTAATGATACTATTGCTTATTTAATTACTGTGCTTGAAAGGAAATATATTTGTGATTGACAGGATGATTGTGTTATTCCCTGGCAAAATCATCATTTTTAAGTGAAGTTATTCTTCCACCTCTGCTGCACCTGTAATGGCTTGAAACTAAAGCAAATGCTATTAACATTTAGTATTTGTCAGAGGAAATAAATTTGTCAAATCTCAGAGTTCTTCATTAACTTCAGCTGTGCAATTTATCCTGCCATTTCAAAAATGATCGTCAGGCAGGACTAGTCCACTAACGAGATCATTCAGTATTTGGTGAAAAGAAGAAAAGGAGGTTGATAATTTTATGGCTTTGGTTATTACCCAGTCCACTTGTGAAAATGCAAAGAATGGTCAAGAATTCTGTGACAACAAAAATAGGGCATTAAAATGTACTTTTAGTTAAATTAACTCTCTATTATTGAAATACCTGTATTTTGCATACATGTAAAGCCCTAAGGTGTTTTTTGTTTGTTTTTGTGCAAAATGAATTTTAAATATTTCACTAGGAGTTTAAATAACCTGTAACATCTGAGGCTTGAGAGATCTCAGTTTGTTAAGCACAGCCATGCAATTTGGCATGCATACAAACAAAACACTTGTAGCTTATAGGAACATCTTTACATATCTAAAGTGTATGGAAAAGCAACTTTTCATGATAACCTTATCTATGGGAATGCAGCTTAAATGTGGTGTTTGTTTGTTTGGTTTTGTATTAGACCAATACATCCACAAAAACAATCCTCTTTCCCTAGATTTTACCTGTAACCACAACAGAACAAGACTTACATTACATTCTTTAAAGTGTTTTGTTTGCAACACTTTATGAGCAATGGGGCATTTTGGTACTCACTTAAGTTCTACCTGCCACATCACATTTGACTCAAATATTTTACAGCTGAAATTCTAACACATACCTGATTCTGTATAATGCCACCTTTATTTGATGATCGCATTGCATGGCATTCTCAATGCATGCACTACAGGATGCAGTCAAGCAAGAGTAATCACTTCTAAAAATATGTATTATATGTGTAGAAATATTTTGGTTCTTTGGTGGGGGGGATGCACAGGTGTTTCAATGGGAATTAACATTTAGCTTTAATAAATAAATGCCTGGTTTTACATGCTTCAATAGACTTTTTTTTTTTTTTTTTTTTAATGGGCATTTCATTTTAAGCAATAAACAAACTGTCATTTATTACTGGTAATATTTTAAATAAGAAATCAGATAAGTTTTTACAGTGCATATTCAATTAACTAGTTCTGTAAACAGATTTTCTGTTCCATGTCAACTTATTCCAGAGATCAGGAATGTAAGTAACGCCACAGTTTATATTACACCTCATGCATCCTATGATCAAATATTTACTAGGTCTTCCAATCTGGCCAAATTCAGTCCTCAATTAATTTATGTCTAGGCTTCTTCAAATCAGAACTCTTAATTGAACAAAGCCCTTTTCTGTACTGTGTTGCAGACAAATGTGAACTGGGAAGAATGACACTGCCACAGAAAACCCGTTTGTATTCTAACAGGTTGATTTTATCAAGGCATAAAATAGCAATCTACAACAATACCTGAACCCTATGTTAAATATTTGACCAACTGCAAAATTACTGTCATCCCTAAATTGCACAGCAGGTCCACTGGGATATTAATAGTAGCTTAGCAGCTCCCTTAAACGCTCCCCAGAGTAGACTGAATTTACAATAATCACCCTGCATGACATTCAGTATGCAAAATTCAGAGTCCACATGCAAAATGATGGAAATTAAACCTATTTACCATCAAATTCAGACATATCTTTCACAACTCATACAGCCTAGGTTAGGAGAAACTGAGGCTATTTATTTATATTTATCTTCATCTACTCACATTCCCACAGATCTCAAGGGATCGTTCTTAGGTAGTTTTGCAGGATATTTAAATTAAAAGCCAGTATTTGCAGATACCGTATTACTGACCTGTTGTCTAATCCAGCACTCTGTCCTCACTCATGGACATTTTAGAAGGGTGGAATATTTGTTAAATGAGATTTTCCTTTCCATAATGCAGCCAGACGGGAAACTGGCATGATGTGTCACCTTTGATGACACTGTTCTTGTTTATTCCAGAGAAGAGATGAGCCTCTAAATCATTGCTACAATGTCCTTGGTGAATTATATGAAGCTTGACTGTGTAATATATTGAAAATATAAAATATATATAAAATATAATCTCTCCAGAATAGTTACAAAGTCCGTATGCTATTTTCCATAGAGATTTTTCTTCATTCAAGAGACAGTTATAGTTTGAGGACTTTAACCTTCCTAGGAAGAACAAACATTAAACATTTTCCCACCAAGCCCCTCTAACAACTCCTCCACAGCTACAGGCTGGGGCTCTGTCCTATGTATCTCACACGATATGTGGGGTCCTTCTCTGCAGAAGTCTAAGGTTAGCCAACCCAGCCAACCTTAAACAACCCACACTGGCTGATTACTCCCTTTAGTGCAGCAAATCTGCCTGATTCACTGATTTTAACTTTTTGCTGCACGTTTAGATTGCCTCCAAGAAGTGAAACCTTGCTTCAGGTGAAGAGCTGCAGAAGAATTACGGCTGAGTTAATAAAGTGGTCTCAGAAAGAGATTAAATTAAAATATTAGATATAAGAGCTGGAAGCAGGACAGAAGAAATTTTGCATACAGAAGTGAATTTCAACCAGAAAGCAGACTGAAGATGAATCTGTTTGGTTTGTTGTACCACTCCAAAACAAGCTTGTATTTTAGCATCCAGTAGGCTCTCTGCCAGCATTAGACCCTCTGTCTCAAGCATGTCTGTGATAATTCTCCTCTCCCTCTCGTCTTTGCCAATTTCCTCCTTACTGATTTCCATTTTCCTCTTTATACACTTCTTCCCATTATTTCTTTGGCATCATCTGAATCGTTCTTGCAGGACTGACATGGGAGCCTGAAGTGGTCACCATGACCTGGTGCAATCAGGGAAATCATAGCTGCTTGTTAAAAACTCTGGTGGTTGATTGTAGTTGAGACACTTCTAATATAATGTCTAGGACAGGAACCAATTTAGTACTTTAATTTCTCCTTGTTGGCAAAAAAATCAGATCAAAATTTCAAGCCTGAAAGACAGAGGGGATGGATAGCAGCAAAGGAGCTTGGAGCAAGGTGGATAAAGCCTTGGCTTGCTTTCTGACAGAAGACTAAGATATTTAAATATATAAACAGAAAATAAGGGGAAATATGACATTAGTTCTGGTATAATTAATGACTTTTTTTTTTTTCCCCCAATTAAATTCTGACTGGATCACTGAATATAAAGAGCCCAGAGATTTGCATTTTTCTTCTAGGAGGACCTGTTTCTGGAGCACAGAAAAGCTGTGATAGCCAACCAAAATAATTTGCTGACCACTGACAAATTCTACCTGGTAACCTTCAGACCTTTAGAACCACTGACACTATATAACGTAGTATTTTTGCTCCATCTTCAACCCAGATAGAGGCTGTTGCCACCAATACGCTCTTTTAACTGACACCGTATAGGCCCATACAAATGCAATCTCATTCAAACTGCTATGATGACCTACATACACAGGAATAGATGTCGTAATGTAGATGTAATTTCAGGCTTTAATGATATTAGCTTGCCAATATATCTACTCAATATGCAACTCATTTATTCCAACAATTTTAAAAGTCGTTCTTCTATACTTACCTAAAAATAGCCTTTATGTCCATTTATACAGGTTTTAGCATACATTTATAATCAGCTTTCAGCCTGATTCAATAATTTTTATGCAGATTCATTAATGCTTACTTAAGTAGGCTCAAAGTCAACAAGACTACAGGGGTGCTTAAGAACTATCAAAATGAGTTAAGGTTAAAAAAATAAAATAAAAAAAAAAAGCCAAAAACTTGAGCCCAGAGAGAAGTCACCACTCAAAGAAGCAAATGTGTAATTAAAATTACACTCTCATTTAAAGACTGGAAAAATGAAAGGAGGGTCTGTTCTAAATAATACATTCTATTTCTAAAAACTTTGCACAGTCTTTTTTCATCTGCTGACCTTACCATAGGGAAAATTGCTGTATCTCTTTTAATAAAAATTACATATCTCATTTGCAGTCTTCCAATCTGTTTCAATTGGACGCTTTTTCATCCATTCCCTGTAGGTGGAACTCCTTCTTTAGACTAATTAGGTGGTGTTGCCTTGACCACTGTTGCTTAGATTTAGTTTGGTTAGACTCTAAAATGGCCACTTGTGTATTTGCATTTGACTATCAAGAAAATATCCCCACAAATTTGATGCAGTGTTTTGTTCCAGCATTTTGATTTTTTTTTTTTTTGCCTTGTTGCATTTCATCATTTCTTTTCTAAGAAGACCAGCATCATTCTTTGATGAAACTTGGTATTAGTCTCTGAATTCACCACTGTCTCTTTTAAACAACATTGAAAAAAAGTGGTTTCCAAAAAAGTACAGAGTTCAATTTCATCTTCCACATTGTGCTGTTTCGCACGGCCCAGTGCACATTTCTGAGTTAGCATTGACACAGGTTTCAACCAGGACTTGTTGATGTGATTTATTTGCTGAATATTTTTTGATACTATCAATGATAACATTTTAATGAATTGCTTACACAGCTATAGCGTTATCTCAATAACCAGTGAATAATTTCATTCTTCTGTGAATTTGTTCAGTTAAAACAAACAAGCAAACAAACAATATGCTCCCCCATAAATACATAGAAGACATCTCACAATGGAAAATATCCTTTGGCTTCTGGGTTTGTCCAGGGTGGAAGCTTGGGGTCACATTTTAACACTGATTCATAACTCAATGCACTATTACTTCATAAAGCACTTTGGTTTGAATTTTCATTGGTATGCAAATATCTCTCTGACTTATGGTACTAGCAAAGATACTACTCAATGGCTCCTATTTTTCAAAGTTTCTTTCAAGGTATGTAAAATTAGATAAGCAACAATTTTCTCTAAGCCTGCATGCCAGCAAAACCCCGTGGAGTATTAGAGTATCACAACTTTTCGCTAAGAAAAAAAAATGAAAAGTTTAAAAAAACTTTTGTTTTCAATAGAGTTCATTTCTTGAAAAATATGAAGGAATAAGTCTATAATTTAAAGTGTTTGATATATTAGACTATTTAGTTCTCTGTGATATAATAGAAACTGCCCAGACTTTTCATTCACACTTTGCTTCCAAGAGATTAAGGGATTTATAGTAATACTTGAAACCCACACCTGAGTTTTTATGAATCTGAATCACTGACAACAAAACAAGACCTGCAAACCAAAGGAATTAAATGAAAACAACAAAAAGGAATAATGGCATATCATTCTTCAACTTTTTTTCTTGTTGTTGTTGTTCAATAGAACCAAAACTAAGTTGATTCACACATATTTTGTTACGTTAAAACAACCAAAGCCACATGGCCCGATAAATGATACGCCTACTGAAAAAGTTCATTTTCATCCATGTAAATCTCTGTTTTTCCATAGCACCTTCTGCACCTTTATAAGTCACCTAGAAAATGTGAGTCTCAATGTCCTTTTACAGTATTGAAATGTGCAGTTCACCCATTACCTATTTATAACCATTGAGCTTCTGGCTGCTCACTCATTAAAATCCAAAAGAAGGGTGTGAGGATCAGTACGGAGGGCAGTGCACGAGTGTACACCAAGAAGTTTCTTCATATTGTTCTTCCATGCTCTCAGCTCTGTTGGTCTGACACACTCGCTTATGTAGAAATTAAAATAATCTTTTCATGCACATAAATGGTGTGACTCACAGAACCCCATTTTATCTGTCATATTATCTCCAGATGAAGAAATGCTCTCATTAATTAGATGACTGCGCTTCAGAGGAAATGAGTGAGCAATCACTAATTGCAGCTCAAGGCTGAATTTCCTCATGGCCACCCTGCTGTACAGGAGGCAGAAGATGGAAACCATGTCACTGTCAAAAGTGTCACTGCTGCTCCAGTTGTGGTGATTTCTGTTCAAAGTTCCAGCTGAATATGAGAATTGAGCTGTGAGGCCGACGCAGCACAGGCACAGGTTGCCCAAAGAGGCTGTGGAGTCTCCTTTTCTGGAGGTATTCAAAACCCACCTGGATGCCATCCTGTGCAACTTGCTCTGGGTGACCCTGCTTGGCAGATGGATGGACAAGATGATCTCCAGAGGTCCCTTCCAACCTCCGCCATTCTGTGGTTCTGTGCCAATGGATGAGCCACAGAGAAGTAGGAAAGAGAACTAGGAAAACAGCACCTCTGTCTGGCAACAACTGGAAATTGCAGGATCGAGACTGTCCATCTAAAGGTCTGTAGGTGGGCATCAGTTTCTTTCACCATTCCTAGTGCCACATCACTTAGCAGACTGATATGCAGCCCAGATTCTGCAACTGTGCGATCTAATTATGCAGAGCATTATGCTTTGAAATGAGCAATTTATATGGGAAAGTGTAGACTGAAAATACTTTGATTTCAACCCTCTTCTAAATACAAGCTTGTCATTTATTGTGTGTATGGTGTTCCTTTTTATGAAAAAGAATTCTTGTACTTAATCTTTTTTTGTTTAGATTTCCCTAGGGCAACAACCAAATTAATATGTTCCTCACGGGAAAACACATGTTGGTAATAACATTGTAGACAAATTAGGTAGATAACCTGAAATCACAGTCAAAAGTAATCAGATCAGTGCTGAGTTCTAGGACAGAAAATGGTGACACTTTTGCCTTCCATAATATTTCTAAATTAGGTATCCCTGCATGACCTGAAGAAAGTACTTCAGAAGACTTTATACTGAGCATCCTTACTAGTGAGAAGATATTTTCTTTACTGAATGGAGGAAGACTAAACTTTTAGGCGTAACTTCAAAATCTGCCATTTGAAGTTGGGGGGTCTAAGAAGGGGAACATTTCTGTGAGTTACAAACCAGGTCCAGTACCCCAGTACCAGAGGAGTATAGAATTAGGGATGCATCAATGGTGGTATAGCCACACCTCCACCTGTTTTTTTTGTTGTTGTTGGTGGTGGTTTTTTTTAATATATATAAATATATATATATATATATATATACACTATAGTCGGAAACATGACTATTTGTTAACCAATGAGCTTTTCACTTTCAGCCACGGATGGCTGAGCCACAGAACAGTAAACCATGTGGTTTCCAGTCAGTCTAAATTTCCTGTGCTCAGTTATAGCCTATTATGCTAGCTACAACCCCTGAGCCACTCTAAATAAATCTTCCTCTATTTTGTACTTAGAGTCTCCAGAAGTCTAGGACAGTTATGCTTTCCCTCCCTTATATATTTACAACCTGATTCTTCTTTCTTTACAACAGTGTAAATCATGGGTCACTCCAATGAAATCAGCACATTTGTGCTGATGTAAAAGCGGCATTAGAAATATATCAGGCCATTGTTCTGATTAGGTTAAAAGAAAAATCTGTTACGGCCACACATAAGATGAGTAGAAAACACCTCCAAAGCTGGAAGTAATTCAAAGTTTGCTGATTATTTCTCATTTTTATGCTCCTATAAGCTACCCATGCAATATCTACTTTCCTTCCCTGTCCTTCTGAACACACTGAAAAGGTTTTGCTCACATGAATGTATCTGGCAAGATGCATACAGAGAAGTGACCACATAAAGCATGAATTAACACAGTATCTGATTTTATAACTGACTCCTACCATGATCCATTCAAACAGTGAAGATCATTTCTTAATGTGAGCGGGTGTTACAAATATTATGAAGATCTGTATATGTACATTTATGCAGAGAGGACAATTTATTCTACTCTTTCTTTCAAAATCCAAAAAAATATGATAGAAGAAAGAGCGTGGTCTCAAACTGAAAGAGGGGCAATTACAGCCATGGTGCACAGCTTTTTAGCCTGCCACGTCAGTTCTTCATGACCACAGAAAACCCTTGAGAAACAGGGGCACCTCAAGCCACATTTTACAACTTACCACATGAAATCCCACCATCCTTACCCTGCACAAGACAGTCATTATACTACTTCTAAAGCCAGCAGAACAAAAATACCCCACAAACATTTATATTATGCATAAAATAAAGAAGTTGTATTTTATAAAATCCTTATAACACAGCTGTCTTGGTATATGACACCTTACAGAGCACCTCTAAATAAGCATTTGGGAAAAGCAATCTGAGTAAATGGTTTTAAAGACAGGTTATTTATTTATTACACAAGACACAACTTCTCACATTATTGCCTCAAGTAAAATGAATGCTGATAATGCTCCCGTCTCTGAAACTGAACACATTTATATTAAAAATGTAGAAAGTACAGTATACACTGAGGTGCAATCTATTGACTATGTCAGTAATAGCAGCTTTTTCATTTTTCCCCTTGTAATAGAAGTCATTGCTTGCATTCAGAATGTATTGTCAAGCTTTATTAATCTCAGCACAGAGGCCATCCTGGGCCTTGAAAGCTATTGATTTTTTAAAAGAGATGGTATTCTTTTTCCACGGCCTACTCGAGATCTATTTCAGATCTGTCATAAAAAGGAACCTCAAATTACGGGACTGCTTAAACAACGCTTAGTAATCAGTCATGTGTTTAAAGTCTCTTTCTTGAAAAGCTTAAAAATGAATTATATTATCTTCAATTTAAAAAAAAGTAATAATAATAATCTTTGCAGGTTGGCAGTCACAAAGTGCTTCTTTGTCTCATTATTCTCGGATGAAAATTGATTATTAGACACTGAAGGTGATATTCTGAGCAGAGCTGAATGCCTTGGGGAAAGTCCTAGGGAAAGGACTGAGAAACATCCCTCTCTGAGCTCTGTAAAAAGAGCAGTCATTTTGGTGTCTTCATTCCAGAGATGAAATTCTGGCCCTAGGGAATTCATTGGGATTTTTATCATCTACAGGGTAGGTTTTTTAGTTTGTTTGTTTTAAACCTATGTGTGCACACAGGAAGTATTGGTGCCCCAAGCAGTGCCAGCAACCCTAGCATCATTTGGACTGTCCCATTCTGAAGCAGAAAGGCCAGATAAGCTTGGGTGTATTGTGGGATGGAAGAGCTGTCATAAGGTACCAAATCTGTATATCATTCACATATGGTTTTTCTCTAAGGGGCAGAATCCACTGTTATAGGCTTCATCAGTAACTCCCCAACAATTGCCATTTGGATTCAAACTTGTCATAAACAGAAATTCTCTCCCTAGTTTGAGCGCTGACAGTGCAGTGTTCTTACAGCACATGTCTGCATTACTTGTCTATTACCTGTTAATGGTTAGGAGACTGAAGATCTAGGCCTTACAGCCATTTCAAGCACTGTTAACTTTCTGACATGCCCCTGACCTACCTGGATTCCTGTTTCTGCATCTGTTTCAAAATTTACGTTGCCAAGTGATTTGCATGAAAGATCCTACACAACTATAATTGCCATGAGGAAGGACCAAACACAAGCATACATTACAAAAATGCAAGATTTTATACAGCATGTGATGCTTGAATTCAAAATCATTAATATTAATAAAGAGTGGTCAAGTCTGAAATATGAAAGAATCTGTTTAATCACTTTTGTGGTGGTAGTCTGAATTACTTGTATTTGGCAGGACTATATGCTCCTATTTCCTACTGCCTTTGGAGAAAATGATGTAGGTATATTTACCCGTTAGTAATGCAGCAAAAAAATTACGAAGAGTCTTGCAGTTTTGCAGCTTTACATTTCAGTAGCACAAATAGGATTATCCACTTGTTCTTACTACTTGGATATAAAATAAAATCTCTCCACAAAGCAACATATTTGCTGTTGAAACTCAGTTCCTGTAAAACCTTAATAGTTTGTGTGTAGCATGTTAATAGCAACACTGAACAAGATTTCACTCATAGTCTTTCAGTTAAGTCATGCTTAAAAAATGAAAAACCCTCAGTGCCTGAGTACTGAGATTTGTCTTACAAGTGATGTGCATAAAGTGAAATATAAAACAGGTACAACTAATGAAGTTAAAAATCATCTCAAGCTGTCTGTGATTTACAACTAAAATCTGATATGCCAACAAGCACTTATTCAATAACGTTTGTGATTTCTTGGGCTTGATCTGAAAGAGTTTTTGTTTATTTGTGTATTTAGTTAAAGATGAAGATAGTTTCACATTTTGCAAACATGAGACATTACCAAGCATCATTCAAATTCCAGAAAGAAATTCTCCTTTAACCTGAATTTTCCAAGAAGTCCATAGGATTGTGGTGCCCTGTTTATTTCTGCAAAATAAAAGGTATCCTTTACTAGACCTTTGACCTATGAAGATGAGTGCTTTTCTTCCATCTGAATTGCAAAATCAGACTTTAAGTAAATGCATTGAGTAGCCTTTGAGAACAATTTATAGCCTTTTCAAAATGGGCTCACATAAAAAAAAAAGAAACCCTCTTGCAGTTACACAGTAAGTGTACTTTGTTTAATACAGCGAATTGCTGTTGAAGTCAGCAAGAAAATTTTGTGCCAAAGAACTGTAGAACTGAATAAATTTTGCATAATTTGACAATTCAAGTAATCAAGACACACTACCATATACTCTGTTCCTTCCGGACTGGAGTACATGATGACAATATCCTGCTCTAATGTATTATGAGATGCTGGGAAAAATTACTATTCTAGAAAGACCTTTTAGTGTTAAATGACACCCACAGCATTTCTTTTATTATTTTAAAATTTCCTGGAATTTCTTTCTAAATTTCAGACTCAGCATTAGTAGATATGGCCCATATTTATTAAATCTACTTTGAAAGCATCAATACATATATATATGAATATGTTATTATTGAAACAACATACCCATTTGCACATAAAATAGAGAAAATTAAAGGTGCGAAAACTGATTTTTGTTACAGGCAATCAATCTAGTCAGTCACTAGACAGATTCTGAAGCAAAATACCATAATTACTCAGTATCTATAGATGATATGCTTTACACAAGAGAAAATAGGATGAAAAAGTCACAAAGTTGCATTTTGAAGCTAAAAAGTTCATCCTCTAATAATATTCTCTCTTTTCTATGGCCTATTTTGTTCTCCAGGGCAAATTTCAAAGTAGTAGTTGTGTCTTTACGTAGAAGTTTTACAGCTCCACATCCTACAATCCTACATGTGTCTCTCTGGCCTGGCTGTTAACAAATGCGCATAATGGGCTGGAAATACCCATATATATACACAGACACACACACATTCTACATATACATCTACACATCTCCTCCATCCTATTTTGCCAGACATGTTAACAATTTAGTAATTACAGAATCACAGAATCACAGAATTTCTAGGTTGGAAGAGGCCTCAAGATCATCGAGTCCAACCTCTGACCTAACACTAACAGTCCCCACTAAACCATATCCCTAAGCTCTACATCTAAACGTCTTTTAAAGACCTCCAGGGATGGTGACTCCACCACTTCCCTGGGCAGCGCGTTCCAATGTCTAACAACCCTTTCGGTAAAGAAGTTCTTCCTAAGATCCAACCTAAAATTCCCCTGGCACAACTTAAGCCCATTCCCCCTCGTCCTGTCACCAGGCACGTGGGAGAACAGACCAACCCCCACCTCGCTACAGCTTCCTTTGAGGTACCTGTAGAGAGCGATAAGGTCACCCCTGAGCCTCCTTTTCTCCAGGCTGAACAATCCCAGCTCCCTCAGCCGCTCCTCGTAGGGCTTGTTCTCCAGGCCCCTCACCAGCTTCGTCGCTCTTCTCTGGACTCGCTCAAGCACCTCGATGTCCTTCTTGTAGCGAGGGGCCCAAAACTGAACACAGTATTCGAGGTGCGGCCTCACCAGAGCCGAGTACAGGGGGACGATCACCTCCCGAGCCCTGCTGGTCACACTGTTTCTTATACAGGCCAGGATGCTGTTGGCCTTCATGGCCACCTGAGCACACCGCTGGCTCATATTCAGCCGACTATCAACCATCACTCCCAGGTCCTTCTCTGCCTGGCAGCTCTCCAACCACTCATCTCCCAGCCTGTAGCTCTGCTTGGGGTTATTGCGCCCCAGGTGGAGGACCCGGCACTTGGCCTTGTTGAACTTCATGCAGTTGACCTCAGCCCATCGGTGCAGCCTATCCAGATCCTCCTGCAGAGTCTTCCTACCCTCGAGCAGATCGACACACGCACCTAACTTGGTGTCATCTGCAAACTTACTGAGGGTGCACTCAATGCCGTCATCTAGATCATCGATGAAGATATTAAAGAGGACCGAGCCCTGGGGAACGCCACTAGCGACCGGCCTCCAACTGGATTTGACTCCGTTTACCACGACTCTTTGGGCCCGGCCATCCAGCCAGTTTCTAACCCAACGAAGCGTGCGCCAGTCCAAGCCAAGAGCAGCCAGTTTCCTGAGGAGAATGCTGTGGGAAACGGTGTCAAAAGCCTTGCTGAAGTCAAGGCAGACCACATCCACAGCCTTTCCTTCATCCACCCAGCGCGTCACTTTGACGTATATTGAAATATGTAAATTTAAAGACAGTTCAATACAAGGAGATTCTCACAAGCATACATGTATGACTTAATCCAAAGGGGACAAAGCAAGGACTAATGACCTAAAAAGTTAAAGACGGAAAATGCTTTTCTATAAGATGAGAAGCAAACTGATCCATCATTGTTATCCTATCATCTGGTAATGTGATCTTAACTATTTTCCTCCCTTATGTAGCAGAGACTGCTCTTAAAGAATTTTTTGATAGTCAAGAAGTAGCTCCCGCCAAGTGTTGAGGATCTTGTGCCTGATGGCGTGAGCAGTGTGAACATGAGATACTGAGTATTTCTCCTTCAGTGGAAGCTGCCCGGAACCCATCAGCTCTTAAAACCCAGCTCTGAAAATCTTTTGCTGGCAACATCTGCCTCAACACTGCATTGCAGTGATCCTGGGCAGTGTGAAAGGTGAAAGGGAAAATAAAGTAGAAACAGCTATTTTACTACCCAGTATTTCCAGGGAATAAACTATGCAGCCTGTAAAAACTTGTTAAATCCTTTTGCAAACTACATCTTTTTGCCGTATCGCTGAAGTTTTGGTGAGACTGATAAGTTCAATGGTTTTTTTTTTTTCTTTTTTTTTTTTTTTTTCTTTTTTTTTTTCCTACTAAAAACAAGAGCTTGGGTATACACTTCTGCCTCCTTTTCTTCCAGCAAGGTAGAAGATGCTAATGTAAAAAAAGCAGAAGAAATAGGCTCTTTATTTCTGCAGGACAAAGAGCATTTGAACTCCATCAGTGGCTCTTTGACTGCCTTCAAAGCTTGTCTCTGACTAAATTAAAGCCTCTGCTGACTTCTGATTTGTACAACACTGTAGGCTTTCCATTGCACTAGCAACTAGATGCATGCAATAGATTAAATGTTGCCTTACAGTAATACAGCCCATGAAAAATATTTAAATTAAGATTTACAAAGGGCTATATTCTCACTCAATGCAAAGTAATGTAGCTCCTCTAAGATCAATTTTTATTATAGCATTTTACAGTGGCTCTGAATCTGACCCCTAATTCAATGAGCTAGTTCTGAGAGAGAAGTCTTAACCTTATTCTGTATAACCAGGGTAGCACATTTTGAGGTCACTGATAACATGAAATAGTTTAACTGGAATTAAAGTGATTTTCTGAAGATAGAAAAGCACAACTCAGCAGATCAACCAGCAAAATTGGCCCCAACATAGGAGACCACTGATCCTGATCTCACTTAAATTAAGAGGCACTCCTGTGAAATCTGTAGGGTTATCTTGGTACATAAAAACCAATCACAACAATAAAAAGAAGAGCACAAAAGCATTTGGGGGAAAAGCATTTACATGGATGTACTCCTGGTATATTGGCATTTCTTCATCATAAGATTACGGTAACTGGTTAACACCTAAACATTTACATATGATGGAGGTGGAGTGTAAACACTTGCCAAGGAAATTAAAATGCATGTTTATTTCCCCTCTCCCCATTGCTCTCACCATGAGATTGCCTCTGCACACCTCCTGAGCAAGGAAGAGATGTAGCTGTTGGAAGATTTTGCTGCAGAAACAGAACGGCACGGCTTGACTTTTAAGCAACTTCTTTTGGATGCAAGAAACCCATATTCTTTGTGTTTACCCCATATTCTTCTTGTATGTACCTGTAAGGTGACAGCTAATTGATTGGCATTATTGAACTAAAAAGAATGAATTTTCATTTTGGTACATTTTTGTACACCTGAATTACACTTGTTTTTCTTACACTGGCCTCATCCTAGTATTTACTGAAGTTATACTACAGCTAGTAAGTTTTGAAAATGCTTTAAAAAATCAGTCATTGGTTTTCATTAAAGAAATCCCAATATGAACTCACAAGAAGCTCCCAAATGCTAAGTAAAACAATAAATTTGAAATGCTGTAGTGTTTTCTTTTCCTTTAAGGCAGGGTAGCTTACCTTTTCTTTTAAGGCAGCATAGTTTACCTTGTCTTCAGCATTTAGAAAATGAGAACCATTTCAAGGAGATGAGCCTCAGTGGAGATAATATTTCTACAGCAAGACCAAGTGCCCTCAGTAAGGAGAATGTCCACAAAAGAATTCACCCACCAATGCAAGGCTATTCCCAACAAGTTGAAGTTTCAAGAGGGTGAAGGCAGAAAGCAGAGATGAACATTCTTTTAGACTCATTGGAAATAAACGTAGATTGCTAGAATGGGAACAATAACATAAAAGCCCTAGGACACATAGGAATTTTGTGCAGAGTTATGTACCAGAGACACTTACTAAAATCAAAAACATAGGAGCAAAATAGAGAAGATTCACTAGAGACTGCAAATAAGGGACGGAACATTTCTACATGCACTTTACAGAGCGAAAGAGCTGTATGCAGTCAGACCCAGTTTAAGCTATATTTTATCTGTCATTTTATTATTTTGCCGTTCAAAAGATGAGTTTTAAAGCAACTGATTATTTTGTTCCTTTCATCTAGAACTGTGTAGTTTGAAAGAGACATTAGGACAGCAGCAAACCAGGGGAGAGGAGAAAATGGGTATTAATCATAGATACAAGAAAAAACATTCATGCTTAGTGTGTGTAAGAAATCTAAAATAAGCTTGCTTTGGCACAGCCATGAGACAAATTATTCCTGAATGTAGCAGAAGGGATTAGTTATGTCAAAATACTAACTTCCCAGTTGACTTCTTCATCCTCCAAGAGGCAGACCTGCTTTTCCAAAAGAGTTTTGAGAACTCCAGTGCTGCCTCATAAAACCTCTCGTTTGAGCAATTAGTAGTAGGAAGAACTAGCTTAGTTCTTCTTTCCTTTTCCATTTGCATTATACTGCATAAAATGGAGTATCCGTATAGACTACACAGCTCAATCAATGGAAATTCACATCAGCAGAAAGACCTGTGGGACAAAGTCCTTCTAGCTTTGCCATAAAATTGGATGCTGTGATAGTTATTTCATGTAAAAAATAAATATACAGATACCTTCAGCTGCCTAAATCCATGATTTGTCTATCAAATTAGGTTCACCACACATTTTTACCCTCTTCAGAAATTAGGATATTTACCTACTAAGACATAAAACCTGACTTCTTAAATAGAAATCCTGCTTATTACCTGAAGGGCAGGATTTGGATGTCCAGCCTTTTTTCAGCTTATGCAAATTATCCTGACCCACCTCCAGCTGCTGATTCAAAAGGCTTTGAGGCTCTCCTATGCCCTGTGTTGTGTCTGTTAGGGTGCAGGGCATTCCAGAACCCAACGGGTACCTTAATCTGTGCTACATGTTCAAGCTTCTGCCCTGGAATTGGGTTCTGGACACACTACTAAGAGGGAAGGAGGTGGCATGACTTTAATGACTGGCAGTCACTGACCACAAGCATAGGTTTAGGCTTTCCAATCCCCTGCAGTGCTGGTAGTTTAACTAGTTTTCTTTCCCTCTCCTGTGGTGTGCTAAAAGAAAGCCTTTCTTACTGCCTGCCAACAGAGCTTGATAAACCATGGACAAGCTAGTGCTTCTCACCTTGCATCCCCTCGACAGATCAAACACAAATTCTCCCAAAGCCCTCTGTCCTGTTCCTCTGCCTGCCTCATTCACTTAATAGCACTCTCAAAATGTTACAAGTTTCATGTCTTACTGCTCATAAAGCACAATAATATCTCCCAACAACCACTGAATCCTGTTTATCCCTGAGAAGAATGTTTCAATTTGTTTTTCAAAGTGAATGTTTTGTTCTTAATGATGCCAGGCTAATAATCCTGAAGGCTTATTTTACAGGTAAAGCAGTAAAAGTGTAACCAAAATGTCTTTATTAAAGCCTTTATTTTGTGATGTTAAGGGAAAAAAAGAGTGAGTGTTTCTACTGGGCAAAAAACAATACGCCCACAGGCTCCAGCAGTCTGCAGTTTCTCTGAACTATGAGTAAATAGGTTTTTCTTTTTCTTTCTTTCTTTCTTTCTTTCAGATAGTTAATATCTAAATATTTGTAAGTCTACAAAGAGACATCAAATAGAAATATTTTTCTTTCACTTCTATAAAATCTTTACTTGAAATATCTCAAATTAGAAGGCTCTATCTCAGCTCAAACCACCCCACATCTATGAATGGAAGTAAAAAAACTGTGTATTTTGATCAACACATCAGTCTTTGCTCTGATAGGTTGAATCTCCTGCTGTCTCAATTGATTAATTGTCTATTTTCTGGGAAATTTGCTGCTTAATAGTTGCAACTGACAGGCTAGAGTTTTCTGAAGGCTGATGGTTGCCAGCTCTAGAAGGACTTCTTACTGTTAGAGGTCACTGCGCCAGGATGTTTGTACATTCTTTTTGACATTTTCTCATACAGCACTGAATAATTGGTGGTATGTATGTGAACAGGCTTATATTCTTTTGTTTATAACTTTTCAAAAGAAAATCTTATCTTCTTGAGTTCTGTCAGTCATAGATGAAGAGAGTGCAATTTATACCTGAGTGCCTCAAGCATTGCGAATTACTTCCCCCGCTTCCTCCCCGTTTCCAAGCAGATTCTACAATATATTGAAGCTTGGCCATAAACACGACTCCTCTGTATGAGTATGGCAGACTTCTGAGTGCTGTGTATTAAGGGTGCACATGAACAACATAAACCCACTTTAGTAATGCATCGTATGGCAGGATGGAAACTTACTTCTGTAGGCTCGCTGCTTCCCTTGAACATTCCCCAAGCAAACACGTGAAATATTTTCTATGATTCCACCAAGGCCGCAATATGCTAAACGATCTTACTGCAAACTAGAACAGAATGTGCCAAACACAAACTCTTCAAGGATGCAGTCCCTTTTAGTTCAAGTTCAGCTCATGCTGAAGAACTTTACTTTGGGTAAAGTCTGGGAGCTGAGTTCACTCCAGCCTGCAGGATTTAGCTGAAGGCTTCTCATGCTATAGGGAGGAATATGTGGTGCCTCGTTGTCTTACACTGTGCACAGAGAAGACGACTATTGAAAACTAACAGAACACATTTCATCATTTAACTTCAGTTTGTCACTGAAATCCTGTGAAATAAGGCTTTCATTTCAATAACTCTTGAAAGCTTAATCATTTCCTATCATTCCATGCAGTCTGTTATTACTGTATTCTGACTAACTCTCACTACAACACTATTTAGAAGTCTCTGTCAGGTTAGCTTAATAACAGGTGCTATGTAGTCAGTTTTTCTCTGAAGATCTTGAAATCTTGGTTATAATCAAGACAACAAATGAATAATATATATATTAAAAAAAAATAAAAAATAAAACAATGAGGAACAGAGAAAGACAAAGTTAAAAATATTTTACATGGCTGAGTGGTGACCTCGCTCCTGCAGGATTATTATCTAAGAGAGCAGCAACCAGGATTAAAAAGAGAAAGAAATGGGGGAGGGAAAAGGAATAAGCATTCTCTCTCAGTTATGATAAATTTAAACTTAAAACTAAACAGTCACATGGGATCTCTGGAGTTGCTGGGGTGTTAGTTTGGACAGATGACAGGACGATAGATAGGTCTTTAATTCAGTATCATGGAACTGGTTATTTAAGTTAGTTGCAAATGAAACCCACATAAGATAAAGCACACTGGGAAAAAAGAAAGCAACCAGGACACTTAAGGAACCCTTCACAGAAGGCAGGATGGCATCAAAGAAGGATTTCTGAAAAGCAGTCTGAAAGAATAGATGGAGAAAGAGGAGGAAAAAGAAGAAAGTCAGCTGCCTGGACAACCATCAACAGGTCCAGTGGGAGACCCAAGAACTAATCCTGAGGTTTGCCTTAGAAATGGTCAAAAAGTTTTCATTATCATAAAGGAAATACAGATCTGGCATTTAGTCCAGAGCTGCAAATAACTTTTGGAAGCACACTGCCCATGAGCTCAAGATGAAAAGAGAAGAGGGAGGTGAGGCAGATGTGAAAAGTAACTTAGCTCATGTCCACACACAGTTTGAACCCCACAGATTCCACCTGCTCCGTCTTTGGTTGCTGTTCACATGCCATCCTCAATCAGCAGGACTGCCAGCAGTAAGTACACAGCTCTGAGAAAAGCATCATGTTAATTAAGTGTTTTTGCAGTAAATCTAGCAAGGAAGTAAATGCAAAATTATTCCCCTACTACAGCTTTTAGGAAAAAATGCAATTTCTCACCGATGTTAGTGTGGGATTTTGCAAATATTGATGTTTACAACCCAGGATGCACTTAAGAGAAGTAAAAGTCACAGTTTGTGTATAGGATCCCTGAAACGACATTGAAAAAATGCTTTCTCACAACTCATAATGCTATTCACAGCGTTAGCTGCATGTATATAATGTGGTATATAGCTGCCTTGTCTGTAAATAAGCAGGTATAAAATATTCTACCCTGATTTGATAAATTAGAAAACAAAGTAAACTGGACAGGTAATTAAAAGTAATAAACCATTTTAATTGGTTAAGTAACAATGTAGAAATCCGGTACCAACAGTAGAAGTATAAAATAGAGCAACTTAGGTTTTGGTATTTTAAGTATCTCTGATGCTGTTGAGGCACAGTAGTTTCAGGTACCATAGGGAAGCTAGTACATCATTACTATGCATGTAAAAATCATTAGCATGCCTGACACTGTACACTTAAATAAAATATGTAATATAGATAACTGGCATCCTGAACATAGCAGGAAGGTGATTAAACAGCAGGTACTCAAGAAATATTGCAGATGGGACCCAAAGGCATTTTTATTTCTCTTCTGGCCAAGCCAATAAGAGGCCTGATGACGCCATCTCACAGCAATACCCCGTTAAATTTCAATGGGAATGATGACAAGCCTTCATAAATAAAAGCATCCATTCACAATACCTTCCCACTAAACAAGGGCTAGGTAAGGCACTTTGCTAGCGTGAGCACTTGCATCTAAGGGCATAATCCTTCCACGCTACGACGAAAGTCCAAAAGACTTGCAGTGGGTAGGACAACCAGCACTGGCCAGCAGAACAGGATAATCTGAAAGCTCAGTAATCTCCCAAAGGACCACGAGAGCTAGTCATTTTAAATGTAACACCATTCCCTTTTGATTTTCTCAGCAGAAATACAGTAGGAATTGCAGTACGGATGAGTTGAGTGCAGAAGGTGGGTATCCTGAGGAGCATGAGTGTGATGGGAAATATAATGAGTAACTCCAAAAGATATTGGCTCATTAACAATGCCCTACAGGAAAGAATTTTCCATCTAATAATAGAAGTAGCACAAGCACAGATTCTCGATATGATCTGAAGCCTGTTTAATTCAACTGCTTTGGGAGTAGGGCCCTTGATTTCTCCCTTTCTCTGTCACTTACATAATTTGGGCACTGAAGTGCTAACTCTATTATGTGGTTCAACATGAAAATGGAGACTTTTTTTCAAGCTTCATTAACATACTGTTGCAAAAATTGGCCTCAAAAGAAGCTCTGTCATTTTGCAAGACTAACAATCTCTAGCACTACTTGTTGCCAAAAATAATAGGATCCATTTTTAAAAAACAAAAACAGGATTACAAAATATTGTGTATGATACAAAATGGAGAACCTGGCATGGATCAGAACTCTACAACAAAATTTGTCAGAACAGTTCTTTGTTTGCGCGAGTCTGCTAAATTTAACACTGGCCATAGGACTGCAAGTCCGTTGTCTTTGGCACTTTGAAAGAATAAGCCTAGGAAAGAGTCTGTATTTTGTCTCATCAGATCAGCAACAGCTTCCACAGATTTAAATTGGTATAACACTATGTAGCTGCCTCTTTCTTTCTGAATGTCACGTTCATGACTTTTTTCCAATCTGTCCTAAACGGAGCCTGTACAAGACATAGTCACATACAGATTTCTCTTTGAAGGTGACAGGATCGTACACCAGATGTACACTATTATACCACACTCTCTATCTTCCCTTTCCTGAAGTAGCTGATAAATGTCTGTGACTTGAACTGGAACCAATGACTTCACTAAAAAAAATAACCATTATAGTCGTAGATCACATTTGATCACATACCCTACCACACCCCAAATTTGTCCAAAATGGAACCAAATTTAAAATATATATATATTTATAAAATATAAATTGAGAACAATGTTTCCAAATCCCATTAAATTCTGTTTACTATGAAAACACATGCAATCAAAGTGTGCATTAATAACGTTCATTTTCTAAAATCAAAGGTGTTGCAAACCTAATACAAAAAGCAAGGTCTGCTATTTTGAAACCAACATTTTCTGATTATTGAACTGAAGTAAGTGTTTATCTTACAAACAAGTATTTATACTTAAGGAAGCCCCAGGAATAGTCTATGTAGCCCCAGATATGCATAGGAAGTACCCAGGTATTTTTTTGGAGGGAGTCGGGATGAGAAATAGGAGGAGAAAAGGAATCAAAAAGCAGCTTTTATTTTTCAGTGCCTGGTTGATCAGGAGAAACCAAATGAAGAAAGATTACATGTATTTAAAACAGTTCAATGCATGGGCGTTTATTATTCTTTTTTATTCAGAAGTTGCTTTTTCTGGCAACATCTTATTTTTCATAGGTGCTTGTACTCTCCATCAGTGAAAAAATTGCACTGTCAACAACAGAGATATCTCACTGAAAGAATGAAGCATTAGCAGGAACCATGATATAATGTCTCAGTATCTTAATTGATGGTAATCAGCAAAACATTTATGATATACTAGCAAAAAGAGAATTGATAAATAAAAGCAAAAGCCTGATTACCCTATGCAATGCACATCTTGAGAAGTGAATAGAAATAGCAACTCTTATAAGCACTATGCGATTTACATTCTTCCATACAAGCTTTCAGATACAACATGGAACCAAATATATCATGCCTCAACCAAGAATATTTCTGATTTAGATATAATCAGGCAGGAAGGTGTTACTCACCCAACAGAGCTCTGCCTTCTGTGAACACACAGAGTGACGGCTGGTGACTTCAGAAACTCCTTCCTTTTTGCCTCTCCCCAGCTTTCTCCTCCTTGCATCCTACGGATCCCACGGAGAGAAAGAGTAGCAGGTGGGGCATTGATAACGACGACACCTGTACCTGATTGTGCTGGCTGTATCAGCACAGAGTTGGGTCCAGAGCCCTAGCCCTTGGAAGCCCAAAGGAGAGGCAAGACGCAGTATTGGAAATTGTAAAGTGTTTGCAGTTAATTGAGATGTTTTTGCTCCTCCTTCAGAACAAGTGCAGGGTAAATAAATTATCATGTTTCAACTGAGAGACAGTAAGTTTAAGACTCCTTAGCTTTTGAAGCGAGTGCATTCGCTGTGACAATGACAGGCGAGCAGCGAGCATGAAGTTACACGTTGACATCTGTACTCTTGCTGCCCTGAATGGATCTGCATTTTGTTTTTTTATCCAAAGATCACATGTTCAGCAGAAGCCCTTTCATAAAACAAGATGTACAAACAGAAGTATCACCTCTAGGACAAGCAGAATGATCCCTTCTGCTCTAATAAGCACTGGAAAGACTTCATCTAAAGCACTGCCTCTGCTTTTGGGCACCATCTTCACAGGCAGGAACTGCAAGGAGAGAGAACCGTTCAGTGAACAGCAAAGAGGGGACAAGAAACATAGCATATGAAAGAAAATGTGTACGCTGAGGAGGGTGTAAAGGAGAGACTTGATAAGAGTCTGCCAACACGTAAATGACTGCTGCTATTTATCCCTCCTTCAGGGAAGGCAGTATGAGGAGTAAGAGTGAAGCAAGGTAGGTTTTGACTTGTTATTAGGAAAAAGTATCTAATGATAAGGACAGTTAAACATGGGAATAGATTTTCTGGAGTAGTTACAGTCATCTTCTCTCTGGAAGTTTATGAAGATGGATGTTAGCATCCATCAGGAATGACAGGAGTATGGCCAATCCTGTTTGGGGCAGCGGAATGAATTAGATAACCTCTGGGAGCCCGACTTGTGAGACTGTTCAAGAAATACGTCCAAACTGGGTCTCTTTGAATCAGCATCGAGGAGAATATATGTCACAAAAGCACAGCAGCAGACTTTAGGGATTTGATTCTGTAATATACCTAAGGAAGAGGGATCATACTGGGACATAAGCTCCTTTAATTTTAAGAGACATACTATGTAAATCTGGGGGTTGAAGCTTTCAGTTGTAGGGATATGAGAGATGGAGGGATGTTGGGCCCAAAGGAATACAAAAGCCCCCCAAGCTATCAGCTTTGGATTAGCAGGACAATTTCATGTTCACAGCTTTGGAAGGGATGTGTGCAGGTAATGGAAACTCTCAAGCTGGTCTAAAAAGAAGTTCCTGTAATTTTCCACTATGATTTCTTCCGTAATATTTTTCTCTATTAAAACACTATCTGCTGATTAATTAAACACCTTAGCATAATCAATGCACAAAAGAATATGCCTCCAATATTGATTAAAGCTTTCTTTGAAAACCTCTGAGCTCTTTTATTGCAACCTGTAGAGAGAGATGGTATTTTCTAGAACAAAACAGAACTGCCTAGCAAGTGTGAAAGCGTGACAGAAGAAAGGCACAAAATATGTTACTGTTTAGCTGAGGATGTTGAAACAAAGCATGTTCAGAAATGGAATAACGTGACAGGTAATTTACAGTGATCTGATGTAAGCTGACTGGATGCCAAATAGCCTGGTGTAGTCATGGTATTTTTTTTCCTCCAGATACATTAAGTATCTTCTTTCAAAGCTGGTGTAATTGACACATTAAATTAGTTACAAGATCACCTGCCAGGAGTGAAAAGGGATGAACACTGACATTTAAATTTTTAGGACCATTTAGGAATAATGGGCTTGATGCTTTCTACACAGCTCAGATTTAGGAAATGATCAGTGTCCATCTGGATAAGAGTGAACTTGATATCAGCTTTTGGGCAGTCTTCATGGTTTTGGTTTTAATTCCCTAAATAATATTAATTACTTAATGCGGGGGTGAAATTCAATGACTTTGGAGGGCATTCTGGGAATATGACAGGCTCTTATCCAGCATTCAATGCAGACAGCAGTGAAAAGACTCTTGGTGATTTCTACAGGTATTGGATGATGATCAGTGATATTCGTTTAGTTTTCCCGGCTGAGTATCTGCACATTTAAGTAATTAAAAAATATAGTCTTAGAACGGTCATGCCAGGTTGGTGCTTCTCCCATGTTAATGAAGACACTTTCTTGAAAATCAAGTTGCTAACACGAATAACTATTAAAATTTCCAAACTTTTCTGTGTATATCAAACACCTGTAATCTGACTGAGCAAATGAGGAAAGTCCTGCATGCAAGACTATATGAGTAAAACAAACCCACAACTGTTCATGTAACTTCTCGTCAATGTGCAGGTTGTGTCAAATTATGCCAGAACATAATTTAGCATATCCAAAGAACTGGAAAGTAAAATTGTTTCATGTATTTTAGGTACTCCTAATTTTTCTAAGTGCATGGCAGTTTAGATTTATTCTTCCATTTTATTTTATAATGCACAATAGCTTAAATTAACTTGAAGTTGATTGTAATGGAGGGAAGTTACATGGTCTGTTAAATGTTGCTCTATCTGATGAACACCTAATATTTCTGCAATTACAGGGGCCGTTTTTCAAGAAATAGAGGGAAATTATGAACTCTGTGGGACTGAAGGATACCTTCCCATGTAAATATGATTTTGGAAGGCTACTACCACTTTCTGTGCAATGAACCATAAAGATAGACTTTATGATTATTATCCCAGCATTCTGAATATATACAACATAACCTGCCAACCAAAACCTGCCAACCTATAACTATGTGGTGTAGCAAATCCAATTATTTACACAAACATTTTCATTTGGTACAATTGTTTTCCTTCTGTCATCGATGCCATGCTTTTACAGATGAGCCCCATACTGTTCTGTTTATCTTCTGTCTTTCTACCTACAATGCATTAACTAGGTCCAGTGGTTTGCTTGAAAGCATAATGACTTTTCCTGTACTCCAGTAAAAATATATCCCCACAAATCAAGAGGAAGCAGGCTCAGACTAAGTGGCTGAGAAGATTTACATTCCATTGCTAACTCAGTTATTACTCTGCTGAAAACCCCATAGCATCAATATAATGAATCCCTCAACCTCTGCTGCTAGCACAATTTTTCTTCCCAACTTCATTGGCTCCCAACTTTCTGCTTGACCTTTTACAATCTGTGTGCAGCAGAACTTCATTACAACCTTTTAATGATGCACAAATGGCACACAACACCAAGGTCACAGCACATCCCCAGTGAGGACTTCTCCAACACCTCCCGACAGGCAGCGAGATTTCATTTAAAGACGCAGACAGTCCAGTGAGGAAAAAAAACCTTAGGATTTATCACAGCTTCCAATAGCTACTAATGCACAACAAGTGACCATGTCATAAAATGAGTATCTGCTTCTATGAAAATGTTTTGAAAAACAAATTGATGTCTCAAGCTGTCAGCAACGAAATGAATAAAATGGCTCATTTAGGGATCTATTTGTATCTCAGAAAAAATAATAGTATTTTTCCATATAGAAAGATTATTTAAACATATTTATTTATATATCATATAATATATATGATATATAAATGGTAAGGGGTTAGCAACATTCATCCAATCTAGCACATCAGAAGTCTTTCCAATGTCACAGAAATCCAATGAATATCAGACAATGGATTCTATCTCAAATTATAACCAACATTTTTTTGTTTTTGTTAAAACAGTCAATAAATAGTTCAAGTTCCATCCTGCAATTTTCCAGCTGGAACATGGGGATACCAATTCTTAAGGCTGATTTAAAAGAACTTCAGTTGCCTTTTTGGAAAGTGTTATATAAATGCAAAGCATCTCTCTATTCAAGCCTGTGGACTGCAGAGCACATTATTCGGTATTGGTTAGTGATAAGTCACTGTACCTCAGTTAATGGTGATGCATAGTACAACATTCCAAGTGTATATTTAATAATATAAACATTTATAAAACATTTTGCGTCTGAAGCAATTAATGCTTAAAAACCATAAAGTCTCATCTAAAGTTACCATACTAGGCAATGTTGTACTCCTTTAATTTTGATGTTTGATCTTCAGTTTATGAACAGCAGGGTTCATGAATTCCAGAATCTTTCCATTCATTACGTGCAGGTACATGCATACGAAGCTGAACTAAATGCACTTTACATGCTCGATTCTTCTTCCTTTCAATAGGAAAAGTAGGAGTAACTCACTGTAATCAGTGCAGCCAGACACACAACCACGCAGCTAATTTCAGGGAAGAATTAGGACCCAAACTAACACACATCTCATGAAACACTACCACAGTTACATTGGTTAACTAATCAGATTAAATACCTCATATTTTTCTCCCTCAGTTGTCAGTGACACATCATGCTTTAATCTTGGCCAAGTCATTTAATCTCATTGTATTTCCATTTACCCATTAGTAAAAATAGAACAAAACTTACTTCTCACCCATGGGAGGGTATGTAAGGATTGCTATGGTGATAAAGATCTCCGAAATCCTGACACACAGCAATTTAAAAATGCGAGGCCATGTATACGATTTCAGGTATTTTTCTAATATTAAAAAAAGGAGATATCAGGAGTCAAACACAATCACTGAGAGTAGTAAAAGTCTTACTACTGGCGTATTGCCCTGGATCTTAGGCAAACGCGAAAAAATTAAACATTCATCATGGACAATTGACTTTTACTTCCTTTGGACAAAGACTACCAGAGGCAAACTGTGCTTTCAAACTTTCAGAGAAGTAACTAATACATTGTTCTGGATTTATAGCAACATAAACAACAGCAGATATTGGCTATGTTCCTTTATCAATTTGTACAAATACAGAGATTTGGTGCAAGAATGTACTGCAAATTTTACTAGCCACTAAGTTCTGCAAAGCAACGTATCTTAGGTGCTCTCTCTTAAACACTTAAAAAACAAAATGTTCCAACAGAAAATTTGGCCTTCAAGTCAGAGCAGGCACAAAAACCCAAAGCAATACTTAGTCACATTTCACTGGAGGGGAATAGGACCAACTCAGAGTGTCAATCAGCAAATAATTAAGCTTAATGGAAAACTAAATACAGTTTAATGTATTTTTAATATCAAAAAAAAAAAAAAAAAAAAAATCCCCAAGGGACCTGACAGTTCTGAAATACATTGGAAGCTTGTTTATTGTTAATTTGATTGAGTTCAAGTATAGCAGGACAAATAACGAGGTTCTTTGATTTACTGAAACTGAGAATGACTCCCCTATATCTATGGCTTGTTGCTGTTCACAATGATAAGATTTTAATAAGTCAACTTACTGAGAGAAGCTTGATCAGAGAAATATTAAGTGTATTCACATGATACATGTCAATGGATACACCCATAGAGAACACAAGACTGCTTAGACTCAATTTCTAATTTGATTGCTGAAAATATTTATTTATTTATTTTCAGGAGACAGGGGAGGGAGGAGAAAGAGGCACAGTGGTCTGAGGGAATGGGAAGGTTGAGGAACAGTTCTGGGCAGACTAATGGATGGAGATTTATGTATGTGTGAGGAAAGGGAAGAGCCAGACCCTCAGGGAGAAGAAAGCTGGAGTTCAATGCAAAATGCGTGAGAATAATTTGTTTCCAGTAAAGAACAAAGTGCTCCATATCATATCAAGTAGTGAGATATATTTTATCTTCTTTTCATATTAATTACCAATGGAAATCGTTAACATTAAAACCTGTATAAAACTGTATTATGGAAAAATGCAGTTAATTGGCCTAATCATTTGATTTACTGCAAATGTTGTGTCCATCCTGTAACATAACATCACTAAAGCCTGTGATATTCAAGGCTGCTCAGGAAGTATTTAGAAACTCCATTCCTATGGTGCTGTGACTGGTGCCTTACTCCTCAAGTTCTTTTCCCCCAGTTGAGCAAAATATTTTTGAATTAGCCAAGTATTTTGGAGAAATTAAAAGTATGCTTAATTCTTGCAAAGACAAAGTTGGTGTTGAATATTAGTTACCATGAATATTAGTTACCATGAAGAAATGCCCTTTTCTGCAAGACGCTTTCCTGCAAATTCTCTATACGATGCCACAGGAGCACACATTAACCACAAATTACTTCAGAAGAACTTTTACAAGCAGCCGACATTTCCTGGTGTGACCATGTTCTCAATCTCAATGATCTTCTGTTTCTTTACTCTCATCTAGACAGAGTAACTGCGTGTTACCAGGAAACATTGCTGTTCCTATACCTGTTTCACTAAAATTGGTTTTAATTTTCTCAAGCGGCTCCTACTACATTAAAGCCTTTTGAAAATGCATAGCTAATCATGCACATGGATGCAGCCAAAACAACTAATTGAATTAGGAGCCTGCTTCATCTAAATTTCATTATTAGTATATACAGCAAGGGGGGAGAACCAATCAGCACATCGATTTTTACATTACTGGAGTTACCAGGATGTGCTGTTTTTCAAATGCAGAAGCACCAAGTCCTGTTCTAACTAAAAGACCAAGATTTTTCCTTGTCTTAGAGTAGAGGAAAGAGTTACCCACTGGCAGGATCATACTAAATCAGCATATGTAATATTTTATTCTATTCTACTATTAGTTTTTCTGATAATTAAATAGACAACTTTTGCAACATATGTAAGTTTACATGTCCTTAACTCCATTCTTGTTAAAACAATTTAATGTCAGGCCTATGTATGCATACACATGCATACATTGATATAGTTTATCCCTAAACATCTACAACATATCTGTAACATGCTAATGCATCAGCAGAGATGTTTGTATTTATACGATACTGTAGGAACCGCTTGGCCATCTCTTGCAAAATGTTCCCCAGCATTTTGAAATGCTGTGCTGTCACGTAACGATTTATTGTTATTCAAACTTCCCCATTACTTTTTCATATTAAAAATTGGCAATGAGGCTCCCGTCTTGCTGAAGAACTAACAGAAAGAATCCTGCTACTCCCCTAATGAAGTCCCCAGACACAACCGACAATTTTCTAAAGAACAAAAGAAAAATGTTGCTCTAAGCTTCAGAACTTCCCTATCAGCTGGAAGCTGTGTCTTACCTTGTTGCAAATTAATGCACTAGGCAAATTACCCCACACCAAAAAGGCAGGAGAAAAGGCTTAAATGACATTCATACTCCACATTTCCCAGTTGGTATTGTCAGCAGTTGCTTTGTGTCAAACCCACCAACATCTTAATAAGAGCTGGAAGAGATAAAATTGCCATCTCATGGTAGTTCTGCCTGGGATCCCTTACAAAAAATAATAATAATTAAAATAAAATAAAATAAAATAAAATAAAATAAAATAAAATAAAATAAAATAAAATAAAATAATGCACAGAGGATGCTCTCCAAGAAGGGAACAAAACCACTTGGAGGTATGAGAAAAAGAAAACTGTAATCTCTGCTTCTTCAGTGTCTGTTCCTCTCACTTCATCTCTGTTTCAGCTCTACATGAATGTGGGTTGAATTTTCTTCCTTGAGAAACTCAAAACGCTTTTCAAGAATAGAAACTACTCTCATGAATTTATGCAGATACCATAAATGATAAGACCTTCTGTTTTCATATTTTATTGTTCTATTTCATATTACTCTCATTCATTTTTATTCTTCTTCCTTTCCTTAGTTTCCTTAGCATCAGCAATATTGCAGCAAAATCCCTGCTACCTTGCTTTATAGTAATTGATACAGCACCTATAGTATTGATATTTCTTCTTTCTCTAAGGAAATACAATCTGACCTTTTAGCTTTCAAATCTCAATTATTTTAGTCCATTTAATACCCTTATTTTTGTTAGCTGTTGCTACTCTGTCTCTGTCCTCCCTGTCCTGTTTCTATCCTTTTCTTCTCATTGAAAGATTCTGCTGACAGGGTGTCTCAATGTTATAACTTCTGTACCATAATTGTTTCTAACTTTTGGCACATGAAATACTTTAACAACCAAAGCATAGAAGGAATATTGCATATATTGGCCAAAAATAACTTTTTAAATGCAACACGTTAAATGCAGGAATTAAACAAAAACTGTCTTTATTTGAGAAGACTGACAAGCTAAACACAACTAATGCCTTTACTGTCTTAAGATAAATTTATTTAACTAAAATTCCAGTAGTAAAGCAGTGCAAGCTAATTCTGAAGAGGGATGAGTATTCAGCCTCATCTTTTAACTCACCATCCCATGTCACATTTACTTGGGATTCCTTTTTTTATTTATTTTTTTTTCTCCTCACACAGATGTTGTGCAACAGGATCAGATATGATTCAAGAGGAAATGACAAATTTGTAGTGGTTACCAGACACAGAAGACAGCCCGGGTTACAAGACTACATGCTACAAGGCTGAGCACCAGCACCAGCACCCGCTGGCCAAGTGGTCGGCTGGCACAGGTGGCTGTGTCAGCCACCTCTGCTTTCAGAGTGGGATGATCCCGTCTTGCCTCTGAACCTGCTCTTTCTGGAGTTTTACATATTTTCATATCAGTACATTTCCCTTGAGCCCCAGATTTACTATAATCATCTCAAGATTTCATTTTTCTGGTATTAATTTTTTCATCCTGTAAAGCTTTTGCTTATATGCAACCTCACAGCTCAACAACTGCATTTTTTTGTTTTGTTTTGTTTTTTGATTTGCTTTTCCAGAAAAACTGAGCCAGTCACACAGTTGCAATCCTGGCTTTGAGCAAGACAGCCAAACACAAGGAATGTGGGTCGCAACCTTAGCCCAGCATCACAGAATTGCACCCTACTTGTGTCATGAAAACTGTTCAACATTTTTCTTGTGTTTATTATTAGACGGCTAGACAGTTTATATTTTCTCTAAGTATTGAATTCCTGTTTTCAAGTGTCCCCTCCACATAGGCTTTCTGCTCATTTAATTTCTTTCATTAAAATCAATTTGAAATCAGGATTTTATATTGCTGGACCAAGACAATCTCATAATATTGCCACAGCATAATAACAAACTGTTGAAAGTTTCCATTGCAATTCCTTCATTGTAGTAATTAGTAACTAGTGTTTTGCATTATGGCATTATTTAAATTCAATTGCTTCACAGACTTAGTGCATTATTAAACCTTTTGCTCCTGGGGCCTCTATTTCAATTTCTGGTTGTGCTGGTGGAATCTGCACAATGCTCTCCAATGTCAAGTGGCAATTTTCTGAAGTTCATTCTCACTGGTAAGGACCAGGACCCTTCCTGATAGTGAGTTCGTTTGCTTCCAGGGAAGAAGAAAATGATTAGGGTTAAATTCCCTCTGGCCTTCATTACAGGAGCAGATAGTAGGTTTCAAGTTGGTAACTTCCACTATTTAAACGTATTTAAGTTTAGCAGTAGAAGACAATTTGAAAAGTGTGATGATTATTTGTGTCTCTATTGCACACAATGTCTAGAATTCAGCTTTCAAAGGGGGCTGGAAGAGCACTTCAGAGATCTGCATTTATTCACCTCTAGTGAAGCAGATGGAAATAAAATTCTGTGTCAATCAGTGGTGAGAGCCCAGTGCAGTGCTAACGGGAGGACCTTAAGGCCCACCAACAAGCAATGGGAGGCAAGTCCTACCTTCACACAAAGCAAAACCAGAGTCTGCTGAACACAGCGAGACTGTACGGCTTCTTCCAAGAAAAAGATCACCTTATGTGCTGGCATTTATAATGTGTAATACATTATATATTTACACTTACATGACACCGATTTTATACAAAGCTCATATGCATTTCTATATCAACATTCTTCTAAAACTAATTATTCCTAGGGCCTACAGCAACTGCATGGGCCAACGTGACAGACAAGATGGTGACAGTTGGGGATAATAGTGAGACCCTGCTGTTGTATAAGATGATCCATCTTAATTTTTTAGGGATAAGAAGAGAAAAATAAAACATGCAGTTTCATTAAATGCAGTAAATCATTTAAGGACAGAAAAACTGATCCCATCTAGAGTTTCCTTTCACATATCCATATGGCTGTGAAAGAGAAACTGCAAATCCTACCTCAATTTATAGGATAGAAGCCAGCAAGATTAAAAGCTAATTTTTAGTAGAAATTTATCATGCAATGAATCATTATTCTCTACTCCTTTCATCAGCAAAAAATGGTTCAAAGTGTACTTCTTCATTTTATATTTGTCTATTACTGGGGCAGTCCAGATACAGAAAGAGTACTGGCTGCACCACAAAGCTAGAGACAAATTCCTAAAAATATGTTTTAATAGGCATCCCCCGAGTTGTGACTGTACATAGATAGGTATACAGATGAACAAAACTAGCAGATATTATGGGTAAAAGAAAAGCAAAGGGGTTGCTTTGATTCTTCAGTCGTAAGCTTCTAAGCTGAAGCTTTTTGATAAAATTTTCAGGTAATTTTCAGCTTTTATGGTAAATAGCTATGATCAGCCTTGAGGTATCTCTATGTATGTTCTCTCAATACCCATGGCTACATGGCACTACGTGGGTGAGATGGAGTACATGCAGCTTCCCCAAAGTTCAGCTGCGCCTGTTACTATTTAAAGCCGTTTCCACTCTCTTCAGAAATTTGTCTGCATTTTCTCAAAATGTGGAATGTGCTTGCAGTTTTTTTTTTTCCAAAGATGCTGTATCACAACATAGTTTTATAAACTCAAACCTTCCTTTTGCTAATTCCTGATTACTCATCCTACCTCCTCTCTCCCTGAGGCATCCCCCTGGATATTTGAGATTTGACAGCATCAACAGAGCAGGAATGGTAACAAAGATGGGAGAACCTAAGGCAGTGATAATCCCTAACCCAGTCTCTTTTGGGGACTCATTAGGAAATGAGTACCAGCTCCAAAATGAAGATTCATATTGTTATGCTATTACAAGGAGAAAAACAAGCACATTTAGAAATGCAGCATGGAACACCACTGGATTTGCTTTCAATCAAGGTTGATTTAGACAAATACTGGTAACACAGTGTCTCTTGTTCATTCAGGTGCAGCAGACATTGCAGTAATTGCAAAACTCCTTTAACAAGCCAAAGAAATGAAACTGATACAAGGACAGAGACTGACTTGGCATCAGGGGTTTGTTCCTTCTTGCAACATCTGTCCAGGCAGGAGGAACAGCACCTTTGAGACCTATGCCTACATTTTCCACCTTTTACAGTCAGGGAAAAAAAGTTCAGCTTCCAAAACCATCAGTTTAACATTTTCCTAGGCAGTAAATCAACTGTAAAAAGATGAGAGTCAAGCCATAATAAATGGAAAACCACCAACAAAAGTAATACTAATCGTGAAGATAAGTTGAAAAGAAGAATACGCTTATTATTCAAATTCTGGTTTGGGGGAATATATATTTTTCATTCTTGAATATGGGAGTGAGTGGATCTGAAATGCTAGGATTTTGCTTCTAATCTGATTTTTGTCTTCTGTGAGCTACTTTGAAAGAAATCCCTGATGATATTTCAGAACTCTGCCTCACTCTCAAAGAAATCACATCCTCCCATGTGCATTTTCCAGGAAGGTCAGTTTGAATGATGCTGATTGGACATAGGCGAGACAAGAAAATTCATAAAGAGAAAGGTACATTAAGTGATTGTACTGGAAAGAAAAAAAAAACGTGTAGGTTTGGAGTTAGGCAATTTGAGACAGAATTTTATGAACTTGCAGTTGATATATTAATGTTATAGCAAGTTAGACTAGTCACTGTTAGAAGACTTACCTCCTCTAGGGAAAGTAGTTCTTCAGAGATGTGTAGGAATTTAAAAACGTTAATGCTATAACATGACACAAATGTTAAATAAGCTATACCAGTGATGAAATTACTGTTTATGTCTTTCAAATTCCAAGCTTAGAAGTGTCAAGATTCTCTCTCTGGACTGGGAGAAGATGTGACATTCATGCAGCATAGGAAGAGGAAGACTTGTAGCAAGGGAACACAAAAAGTACCTGGAGAACTGCAGAGTTCAGATAGGAGACTGGTCTCTGCGGGGTATATCAGGGAAACTTGTTATTCAAAAGCCAAAAAGGCAAAGTATTCCCTCATCTGAGACCTTCTGCAGAATTTAAAAGAAAAGTGGCTTTCTTGAACAAATGAAAGAAAACAACAACAACAAAATGAAGAAGCATTTCTGCATGAAAACAAATAAATCAAGAAAAGAACTTCAGCACTGAAGCTGTTCTCTTTCAAGCTACAGATCTGAAGTGGAAGGGTTCTTGCTGGGATATGTGCCACTGAGGAATTGGAGCATATCTAGACCTTCAGTGTGGTGTATCAGCGTACTCTGCACAGTGTTGTGGTGAATTTGAAAAGCTAAGAGCTTCACTAAGATTTTACAATACTAATTGTAAACGCTTGTTCTCTGCTTCTAGACTAAAATAACCCCATTTGAAGTTACTGAAAGAGAGGATCTCTGCTTGAAGATCCTTTGCAGTTTATCAATCTGCTGCATTATCTATATAGGACATTTTCTTAAAAAATTGCCAGCAACTTATTTTGAAAATAAAACATAGTGGGTCGGAAGAGGGAGAAAGGAATAGCAGTGGAAGGTGAAAAGCTAAATCATAAGAAAAGATAGTCATTAACAAACACTAGCAGGCAACAAGAAGCAGAGGTCTTAATGTTAAGGCAGATCTCCTACAAGAGTGATGGAGGTGAAAAGCAAAACTAGTTCCAGAACAGCTTGACCATACATCAATGGTGTTGCATGATTTTGTTGGCTACATCACCAGAGACTATAAACGTCATGACCCACGGTGTTCACTTCATTTCTACGATGTGGTATTTATCCTAAATCAAGTGTTTCACTGGAAAAAAAAAAAAAAAAAAAAAAAAAAATACCTTTCCATTTAATGTAATCTAAGGCATGTTTTTTACTGGTTCAAGTGTTTCTGGAAATTTGTACACATGCTGTTACTTGCAAAACAACAGAATAATTTGTTTTAGACTTCAGTTCTGGAAAAAAAAAAAAAAAAAAAAAAAGGAGAAAAATCTACCAAAAAACCCTCCAGTCCTGCAATGTTATCTTGCTGAAACCTTGCAGCAAAATTTAAAAACACAGCAGCTGTCATTTACCAGATCCTCCAGTACTCTTCTAAAGCCAGATAAGATGAATACAGAAATCTCTAAGGACAGTATATAAACTGCAGTATAAATGGGAAAATGTGAAACAGAATTCATTAAAATACATCAGTAGCTCTACTGCCGGCTTAGAATGGATTGATTCAGGAGAAAATCCTATGCAGAACTTACTGAACTGCTGCTGGCAGGCAGCAAAGGCTCAACATGTGCAAAAGTGATAACTGGTGAGACTGCAGAAGGCCTCTTGGCGATTTAAATGCATAGGCTGCAGACAATTCAGACTGATTCTCCCCAACCACTTTTAGTGTTTATTTCATTACTTTCTGCAGCAAATGTCTGGGAACAGAAGGGTAGCTACATTAAAAAAGTATCAGTACCCTTGCTGTCTGCCCAAAAATTTCAGTAAGCCAGCTTATCACTTCAGTTGTGTCCTTGTAAGAAAAAAAATGTCCATGACCATGATATGTACCACCAAGGCTACTGGTGGTACAGAAAACCTTCAGCTCAGGACACAAAGGCTGTAGATGTATTTTGTTTTGCATACAATGATCCTTCCAGTTGTTACATTCTCATTCTCTCAAGCATACTGAGGCAAAATTAAAAGATGAGTTATTCAACCAAAGCTATCCAGAAAACTAATGGCAAAACTGGACTCAATACCCTGAAACATTAAATCAGTAATCCATGTCCTGGAAATCTTCATCTGCACAGCAATATTGACTCTGATAATTTTTCTTGATATATCAATACCAACAAGAGTCTGAATTTAGATACAGAGTTGCTTGCCAAACACATTAATGATATATTTTATCCTAGCCACTTAAACATGTTAAGCTATACTGGAAAAATTACATTGGCAGGGGGGATGGGAAGGGGAGACCATATAAATTGTATCCAACCTATCTGGATTTCCTGATTTTAAAGTCTTGACAATAAACAAACATATAAATAAATCATATTCACAGATGATCCAAATTGCTACATCAGCAAAAGTCCTTCGGGAAGAGCAGAACAACAACAGATGTTTTGCAAATAAAACTATGTTAGCATAGATATATCAACAGAATTTTCCAGTGAAGACTGAGCTTAAATTATATGCCATCCTACCAAAGATGCTTTTCTGAGGAAAAAGAAAACAAAAAAAAAGAAAAAAAAAAAAGAAAAAAAATGGATCAAAATATCATTCAACCTTATCTAAGGTTAGATACCTTATCCAGGTATCCATCTATCGAGCCTCAGCACTGCCACTAAAACCAGTGTCACATGTGGATGTGCTGCTGCAGCCAGTCCTAGCCAACATGTAACAGCGAATCCCAAAGATGCTCCTAGAATAAATTTCTCTAATTCCCATACAGAATGGGCAACTTCAGTGTTAATTTCTTGGCTTTAAGGTGTCTCTTAGCACTTGTATTACAACTGAGCTACCTCCATCTATGTTTTTTTATTTGATATAGCACTTCTTCAGTGTTCATACGCCTCCTTGCATTCAGCTTACTCCCCATCAGACATGAACAAACACTTCACAATTTGCCACTGGCAGCTCTGTTCCTGAAACTTTTTAACCAAAGAACATTAAAGCTCTCTGACAAAATCCAGAGCACCTTCTGGATTTTCATTTCCAACCATCTAAAAATTATAATGAATTTCAAATGGTAATTTATTACTCTTACTTTCTTCTGTCGTGCATGTTCTTGCTTGATTTTTTTTTTTTTTTTTTTGCTATTTCAAGTTTTTACATTTTATTTGCCTAGATTCTTCCACTAATTATCTTAAGATATTTTCATACACCATGTGCTCATTTCAAGATGTGTCACAAGATCAGTCCTCACATATTGGAGCAGATATTTCTGTAAATTAGACACGGAAATGTACATGACCTATTTAAAAGTTTAGGATACTGCACGCACAGAAGTAATGCGCACAGGCAGCCAAATAAGGCCATTTGTATTGGTTTCTGCTTTTCAGTGTTTTTTTCCTGTAACAGAAGCACAAAATATGATACAGGGCTGGACTGAAGGGAACAGAACTATCCTTCAGTTAACTATGGTTAGAAAAAAAAAAATACAAATTCATAACTGCCATTTGTCACAGCCTTGACTTTGAGTTATGGGAGGGTTAGTAAAACACTGGCGTGGCTTGGGCATCCACCAGCACACCGGGTTGTCAGTCCCTTCTCGGAAATCCTTCCCAAGATGATACTTCTGGGAATGACACTAATTAGTCACCAATCAACATTACTAGCTCTGTAACTCTGTTCCCAGAAACAGCATCTTTCTGTAGTCATATTTCCAGGAACAAAACACGATATGTTTGTAGAGGCAGGCAAGAAAGGTAATAGGTACTTAGATATACATGAGGCCAGCGAGCCCCGGCTCTTAAAAGGCAGAGGCTTTCATGAGGCTTATTGTTGCAAAACAACACTCATGAGTACTTTTTAGTCAGACAAAACAATACTATTGATTAAACTGGTACAATTTTTAGCGAACCAGGCTCCGTTGCAGCATGAAGTGCACACCATTTTTTGTGTCGTGTAGCATACCAAAAAAAGAAAACTGAAGGGTCCATTTCCTTTGGCGTAATAGAGTCCTTTTGCTGCCAGTCTGGAGAAAACAATCTGTGTTGCATCCCTTACCAATCTGAACAGATTCTCGTTAAATTGGTGGCATTAACCAGGCCGTAGGATTTGGACCCAAAGAGCATAATTTCAAAGGTAAACAGGAAGGTAATGGGATACCTAAAAGGCAGCTAAACAGGTTCCAGCTATTGATTCTTTAGAGAGTTAGGTCCATAACTTGGTTAGGTGCCTTTTGAACATCCAAACCAATGCAAGGCTGCATGGTTAGAAGCTCAGTAAGCTGTTCCTAGCTTTTCAATAATTAAAGCTGTTGCATAAATTCCCAAACATTTTATCATTTCAACAGAACTCCAAATCCCTGCACAAACTTACATCTTGCGTCCAAGTTACTATGTATAAATCTATTTTCTTAATCAGATTTCCACGGTTGATTTTTCTGCTTTATGCACTCAAGGAATGACTTTCTCATAGGAGCGCAATATTTAAGTAGTGATGAATTTGATTTGACCACTAAAGATTAAGGCAAAAGTCACTGTGCTGTAGCACATTTGCAGTCACTTAAAATCAGCCGAAGCATTCAAATTAGCACTTACATTGGAATATGGCATTGATGCTGATGTAAAATGAACCCTTTACAAGTTTATATGCATTTCCTCAAGTAGACATTGTAATAGATTTCCTTGTTAAAACAGACCTAATTGCATCTTTGAGAAGAATATTCCTTGAAATAGACGTCTATATTGAAACAATTAATCTGAATTACATTATTAACTATCTCCTCAGGAAGATTTGAGTGGTTGTACTGTAAACAGCCTGTAAAATGGAATCCATACTAATCTTGCACAATTTTTCATCATTTAAAAGAGAAAATATATGCTTTCTTAATCTGATTTTTCTGCAGACACTTGAAGTACTTTCAACAAAGTTGAACCAAGTTTTGTTGTAGTTTCCCCACAAAAATACTAAAATTTTAGTACGAATACGAAACTGCAAATTTTGCTTCATTCAACATTCCTTACACAGAGAATCAACAATAAAGATAATTGGAAACTCTAAAACTGCTAATTTACTCAAATTATGCCCACTGGCTTTGTAATTTGGATAAATGGTTGGTGAAAAAGGGTACCTTTAAACCTTTGTTTTAGTTCAAGCATAGGTAGTTACTGAAGTTATCCCTGGTACTATGTGCCAGAAGAATTCTGCAGAAATCACTTGGAAGGAAACTTGCAGAATGCATGTGCTCATTTTCCTGAAGGGAAAGAGAAGTTACTCACTTGAATCTTGGCTTTAGATTGAGGTTTACTGGAAGACCAAAACACTTTGTGTTCTGTCCCTGGCCAACAATCAGAAGGTATCCTTTCCACATCAGCAGTTTTCTTACTGACCAGCGTCCAACAAAAACAACCACCAGAAAAAGAAACTGGAAGTAAACAAAGCTATAATGCTTTTATTTCTCAGCCCAATAAAAGACTGGGAGAAGTATTTAATAGAACTTCTGTTGGTTTTGTTAACAGTGACTATGAAGAGGCTAAAGTGTTTTGGCAGTCAATAGACAATGAAATATTGCCGAAATATTGCCATAATATTGCATCTAGAAGACCCATCAAATGTTAGAGTTAATAGAACGTCTCTCCAATGCTTTCATTTCTTTGGAACTTTTTGCTGCCTTATCCCTTTGTGGTTGGAGAGAGCAAGGGAGCACCAATACAATTTAAAGATTACTGGCCTTGCAGATTGTAGGAGGAAGACTTATTTGCTACCAAATGATAGCCAGCAACGACAGCTTGTTTTCCAAAATATTATTTTTATCTCTTCATGGATACCTTTAAACAGGAACAACATGCCTTTGCAGTCTCCCTTTCCACATGTGCTGGCTGCACATTTTGATAGTACTTAGCAAAAAAATAACAAATATATCAATAAATATTTTGTCAAAGACATGGCCCTGATGAAGCAGGAAACCTCACAATACTTCTAATCTTCATGAATGCTCTTTCCAATCAAATAAACATAAACATGGCTTTAAGTCAAACTTGTATTTTTTTTGTAATCAAGGATGTGAAATACTGAAAACCATAAACATATTGAAGATGTTGAGCACCTGTCCTTCAGGTTATTTTATTTTACTCTTTAGGGATGCGCTGTTTTCCTAGTTTTATTCCTTCCATGCTCAGGGAAGAAATAAAATATCAGGAAAACACATATGCCATTTTTCTGATCTTTTAAAAGGGCTATGTATTGAATTCTTTAAAATGTAAAGCAATATAAGTATCAACTACTATTAGAATTTTCAAATAAGACTGCAAATTTAAAAAAGAAATACATTCATATCAAATTCTATTTTCTATGCAAGATGGCTCAAGAACATATATATTCAGATGTGACATATATAGCATTAGAAACTAATAAAATACCAGATAATTGTGAAGAAAATGCCTGAAGATCTGATTACAGATATAAAGCCACTCTCAAGGCTTTAAAATTATTTTCAGCAATGTTGAATTGTATGTGTGCACTCTTATTTCCATGGCTGAAGGAGAATGAACACAGTATTTTCTCCACTACTGCTCTCTAAGAATGCTATTTCACATTTACAGCTCAAGCTCCACTAAAATGCTAATGACAAATTGTTATTAGATGTCAAGTAGGGCGATACATCTGTCAGGCAGAAGGATGATAGCAGCCTTCAGGACTGCTAGATCTGGACCTGCATCAGAATCTGGTGCAAAGCCAGGAGCAGCCATTCAGCAAAGCCCGGGAGGAGAGGTTGCTGCCCGAAGCTGCCCTGCATGCCATCAGCAAGATCAGACCAAGAGCTACACGCAGTAATCGGATGATCCTGGCCACTACGGGAGAGAAGCTGCATGGTCGTGACCTGTACCTGTTCTCTATGCCTCCACCGGTTGATGGGAAACATTATGTACAGTGCAATTACAGTGTCCAGAACATAGTATTGCCTTAATAATGGCTTCTTATAATTAATATTTTATTTGATCAGGCTAACCTTCCACTCAAAATTTGAGCATATTTTTATGTTGGAAAACCATTTCAAAACTTGCATTCATTACAATATATTTGAATTATTATTTTTTTCCTCCAAGGGAATTAAAATACAATAATTCATGCTAGGAGTCTCAAATGACAATGACAACAAAATAAGAATAAATATTGCAAACAACTTGCCAGAGAAATTCATCCAGCTAATGCTACAAAGAATGCTTCTGCTAACTTACTGAAGAAAGGAGCACAATTCAGAGACTGTTTACTACACATAAGTATATTTAGCAAAAATCCCAAGCTAAAAACAGAGGTGACAAATGGAGGTATAAGTTATAGACCAGAAAATTAGAGAAAGGCAGAGTAAATTGGCATGAGTTGAAAAAAGTAATTTAGAGCTTTAATTTCTGAAAATGTGCATGACATGGAATGTAAGACCAGTCATGACCCTCCGGCATGGTGTGGAGAATATTTCAAACTAGTATTAGACTTCATTTATGTATCTGTCTAGTTGAAAATTGACATAAAACCATATTCTGATTGAACATTTAAAGATTTATGAAAGTACGTACCAAAGACTTGGCAAGTTTGGCCTACAGTCACAAAATGTTCACGATCAAAATTACAAACTCGCAAAATGCTTAGTAGAATGCAAGTAAAAAATATATGTACAAAAACAAAAATAACTAAAAATGAACTGTTAGCATTATAAACTTTACAGCACACTTTTTTTTTTCAGTATAGACGTAGCTTTTAAGGAAACAGACATGTCACTTTGACAATATAACTATGCACATCTTAACAAAAACTTAATAAAAAAAACTATTCAGTGAATAATAATGGGAAAGTAATACATTTATTTAATCCCCCACACAATGGAGCCAATGTGCCTACCAATTGGGCTATTCACACATAAATTGTATTTAATGGCTTCCTGTTAATATGCTCTAGTTGTATAATGAAAACCCAGAAATCTTAAAGCTTGAGCATCTTTGTTCCTCTACTGCTATCAAACTGAGCAGTAACTGAGTCACACAGGAAAGTACACTTGACCTTGAAGTTTTAAACTCTGATTATCCCACTACATTACAAAAAAAGTCCTTTGTAGTTTCCTTTTTCTTAAATGTGGGTGGCAGTAGTAGATCTTGCATTTTAATAGTTTAGAACCAATACCATTTTGTGAGAGTCAAAATCTGGTGTTCATTTCAATTAAAAAAAAAAAAATATATGGATCCAGTGATTTTTGTAATAGTCTGTTGGCACAATATAAATTTTCTGAAGAGACAATAAATCATCAATAAATTCATAAATTTTCATTCAGAAAACTAGAAAAATTGATGAACCTTAGCTCACACAGATTCAATTTTTTAATTGTGTGTTTCACCAACCATAAGCCATTTAACTAATAAGCAATTCAGGAGTTATTCAGAATCTGTCAGAGGAGAATTTGTAAGTGTATTGTATTATGGGAAAAATATCAGTTAAGAACACGTGTGGCATACAATAGACAGGGTTAGTTATATATGTCATACCTCTGCTGTACTTTAAGAAGGCAAGTCCAGTCCATTGAAAATGGTCTTATAGTTTTGCATTATTATACTACAAATACCAGAGGAAGAGCTATTTAATGGTCTGACTTGATACCTTTGGGTGATTTTCAAAGCTTTTGTGCTTCATATTGACCATAGCGGAATATGCAATGAATTTTGCACAACAAATTATTGGATTGAACATATCAAGTGGTATTTCAGGCATTACACAGAAGAAAGAGTTTTATTTTGCTAACAAGACTATCATGCAAATATTTCTAAAAAAAAAGTTTCCCCCAAGCTAAGGCTATTACAAAAACAAGAAGTCCCATGCTGCATCCTGTCCCATCTCCTCTCTCCCTCCTCAGAGAAGGAAAACCAAAGTTCCCATGTTCTCTGCTAGCCTAAGTGGCCTCCACAGCCAAAAGCTGTTCTGGTGTCACATCTCAGCCTGTGATACTGGAAACAGAGAAAATTCCAACTCCACTAAATACACTGCACATCTTACAAGCAGTGTTGCTCTCCTCCCATTGACAGAGAAAAAGCTGACTCAATGTAGCTGTGTCTGATGGTGGGCAAAATGTTAATTAGCAATGCTGAATTTCAGTCCGTCCTAAATGATGTGTTTGATTCTTAATAACTGAACTAACTTGCTAGTTCTTGAGTTCGTGCATAAGTGTAGCATAAGGGCCTTTTTATGTAATGTAGGATTCAATCAAGCATCATGTATTGAGAGATCATCTTACTACAGCGCTCTTCAACATTTTACCTGGCTTTCTTAGCTTCAGAGAGCTAACTTTTTTTTTTTTTTTTTTTTTTTTCCTCAGTCTAGTACTAATGGCTAAGAGCTCTACACATGCAGAAGAAACTGAATTTATTTTGGAATAACTGCATGCAGAAGTTGATATCATGTAAGTAGCATGATTTCTATCTAATCTGAGTTATGTTTAGAAGAGCACTCCAGAAAAATTCAGTAAGTCCATTGCCTGTATTTCAGTAAAGTTGTATCTATCCACTTTAAATCAGTGAAACATTTATGAACATTCACTTTATCCAAGTTCGAATATGTTAATATGAATTTGATAATCCATGTCCAATGCCACTCTTATACATTATATATGAAATTTAAAAATAACTAATCATACTCAAAGCCTAGTGGATTTTATCCAAATTTATTAATGCAAATTGTGTCTAAACTGTAGTTTTACATTATTGACTCAAGTAAGGGTCAAAATTATGTCACATGGGAAAACCAACAAGTTTGTAACCTGCTGCACCATCTACTGACCAAAGGATACTAACTACAGCAGATCTCAGAAAAATAATGCACAATATGAAGAACATATGTAAGAGCAAAATATACATATACGTAATAGGTTGTTTTTTCTAAGACACAGCACCGATCACTGTGATTAATATGAACTTCACTGCAGTGACATTACAGACAGTACGTGTATGTAGGGCATAACTCCTCTAAGTTACATACAGTTATCAAGACAGTGATTTTTTTATATTTTTAATTTGACTGAATTTCAAAATGGGTAACTGCCAATAAAACTCATTTGGGATTACTAATTGGGTCTTTAAGGTATAACTGTCACACAGTCACACAACTCAGGCTTTCCAAGCTCGAAATGCCACCCTTCCACTGGATATAGGTCATATATTTCAACAATGTTGAGATTTACTTGGTGACACCAACAGCTAATGAAAATGGCTGCAGGATGTCCTCTACTTATTTACATACTATAACAAGAGTCAAGGTAAAAAGGAAAAAAATAATAATAATAAAAAAAAATTAGAGTTATCCATGGGGACTGGAGATCCTTTTGTTCTACTCAACTTTTTTTCATTTTAATTGCCTCAATTTTTAAAACAAATTTTGAAAAATAAATTAAGACACTTTTCTCACTGGGAAGAAAGATAAATAGTCTAAGCCCAAATTGTCTATAACGGTATGCTGTGACTGCATATGAGTATTTTTTCTTTCCATACGATTGCTAAAAGGTGCAGAATCACATGATGAATTAAATAAGGCAATATTTCCTATTTATAGAAAACCAGCATAATTGCATCCAAAAGAATGCACGTGTACACAAGGAAGAGACTAGCAAATTGTAAGGCTTCAAAAATTGCTAAAGTAGTAATTCTGAGTATGGAAAGAGAAACTTATGAAGAAAGAGTGTAAGAAATAATAAGCCTAGCTTGGTTAGATAATTACTAAATGGACTCATGATTATTGTGTAAAAGTATTTCAAGGATGTAAACATCTGTGCTTTGCAGGGGGACTTTGATAGATTTAATGGATTGAAATAAAGCAGAAAAAAAAGTTTAACACTTTATATTTTTCATTGGTAAATTTCTACATGACTTGCTAGTGATTTTCCATAAAGATTACCAGATACCATATTTAAAGGTGCTTTTTTTTCCGTATTAAAATGCTCCTTCCCAGTAGTACATGTAGAACTTTATGACTCTAGGTTTGTTATGAAGTTTAATTGAAAGTTCAGGAAAAAAAAATCTTAATTGTATGCAGTGTTTTCAAGAAGTAAGATGTGATGGCAAAAGATGAGAAAAATAATGTAAGCAAATAAAAAAAAAAGTAGAATAGAAGATCTTGACTTGTAACTTCCTAATTCAAACCCAAATTCAGTATGTATCCTTCAGTAGCAGGAACATGTAAAGCTTCTTAAGCACTTGAGAAGGGCACTTACCCTCTCTAGAATTGGTTTAGATCCTTGTGTATACAGTTGCACACAGCATTACAGATATGGTTAACTAGACTAAGCAAAACAAACTATACATCAACAAAATCACCACCTACTGCTTAAACAGCTTAGTCAACAGCTAAGTGAGAACATTTCATTGATTCGGATACACAGAGACACTACTGAGAACTGGATGGAGATCACCAAATGCATTTTTCATTTCCAAATTGTGTTGATAAAATACTGTTGTTTGCAGTTGGAACCAAAGTCAAGAGACCAATACTTAAAAACACATACACAAAATGAACAAACCAATAAACAACAACAGTGAAACTGGGAACATAAAGACAGGCTGCTCTAGATAGCAAAACTGTTTTGTAAAAAAATAAAAATAAAAATATAACTACAGAATTTCACAGAAGAAAATACCACTGGGAGCTGTCAAACATAAAGAAATCATGATAGGACTTTCTGATTCAAATGTGAATTTGTATCAGCCTGTAAAACCATTTTACCAAATCAATAAGCATAGGGATTTGGGGTGCTTTACACTGTTAAGAGGTACAGAACATACAATCCAGATGGTTACCTAACTTCAGAGTTTATGAGGATAAAAAAAAATTCTAAAAGAGCTTAAAATATACTCCAACTTGCACATATTATTCCTCCTTGCCCTTGTTCCCCTCTTAGGGGCTTTCATGTATCTTAAATTCCCCGTCTAAAGTTCTTTTTCTTCTAAGCCTGTTGAAAGAGCTTTACAGGAATTTATAAATGTCAATGAAGCACAGACTATATCTTCAGCATGAAAAGTGGAATTCTTCTATCAAATTATTGTGATGAACAAAATAAATCTGATTTCTTACAGGACAGGGTTCATAGTTCCACTAGTTAAGTGAGCATTAAGCAGAAAAAGCTTAAAGAATAAGCTTTCTTCCTTTTAAAAGTTCATTGGCGTAGTTCTAAATGAAATTAAGACTAAAATTAAGACCAAAGAAGTCCTCACTGATCTGAGTAACAGCTTCTGCTTATTGACCACCCCACAAAATCTAGTTATACCTAAATTAAATTCACAAGTAAAACGTTCCTGTTCCTCCTCAAGGCTGATACAACACTAAAGAAATCTTAAAGGTTCTTGTATGCACGTCAAGCTTGCTTGAAAAAATAAAATGAAACCCATTACTTCAGTTGTATAACTTTATGCCAGATCAACAATTCATTTATGGCAATGGTTGTAAACCTTTTTTTCAGATGACACTGGAGAGAAAAGATGGTGTTTACCACCTCAGGGGGATAACATCCTCTGAGAACATTTGGAAGTTCTCAGTAAAGTTTCTAATTCTAAGTATTTGGTAAATCTACTCTTGATGGTGACACTCCCCTCCCCACCCTCTCCAACCCCCAAGAAAGGAGAATAAAAGAATCATGGAACTTTAGACCACTTCACTTCATTGATTTTTGAAAAATTGGTATTACATCAAGAGGACCAAGAGCAGTGACATTTAAATATGCAAGATGTGGCTGTAAATATTATAGGAATAAAATATTACCCCATCTCGTATAGGACAAATAGCAGTGGTCTTAAATTGCAGAAGTAGAAGTTTTGGTATACAAAATCACGGAATCCTATAATAATTTCGATTTGTGATTTCTTCTGGAAATTATCTGCTCCAACCTCCTCAAAACAGGTCAGACTCCAAGTTAGATCTTCAAAGTCATACAGAGGAAAGAGAATCTGATTCATGGTACAGATATAAGAATAGACTTCTTACTACTGGTATCTCTATTATTTGAAACAAAGAACAGGCTATATGGGAAGAGTTTACCTTTTTTTTTTTTTTTTTTTTTCCTATGTTTGGGAAAAGGGTTGAACATGTAGGCCTCTTCAGTTCCTATTCTGTAGTTTTGTGACCTTCATCCTTTAGCCTCTTTACACGTATAATACACGTGGATAAACATTTGCTTCAAAGATATTTAAAGTTTCCGTAAAGCAGCTCTTTGTAATGCTTAGTGAGAATGTACATAAAGATTCATACATCACTGACACCAGCCATGAAAAACAAACTACGTTATTTGCCAAACATCAATTTATAAAATATCATTTCATTGTTTCTCTGAAAAAAACCCACCCACAAATTAATAAGTGTCACTGTATGAAATATTCATGAATATGCATTACTATACAAACATTTTGCACAACAGCTGTGAGTTGTTTACTAAATCCTCATTCAAATAATAATGAGATTATTTAGAGGAGGTGAATATTGCTGTAACTATTATTTATAAGTGAGGATTAATCAAGTAGCCAATAGAGTAAACAACTACATTATCACCAGTGGTATCACAGAATCTTACTAACCACCAAAAAAATCCTTACATGTACAATTTAAATTTCCATATAAGCAAATGTTGTCCATTGTGGGAAAATACAACAGGTGGAAATGAAACATGGTTGTCAAATGTCTAAAGGAATTTTTTTTTCCAGATACATTTTGATACAAGCTCTGAGTACAGGATAAAAATAAAATATACATCAAGAAGACAAGACGGAACTACGAAAAATGATGGACTTGGGTTTTTCATGTTAGAATTTGACTTATTTACATAATAATAAAAGAAATTACGCATTTTGTGCAAGGCAACATCCAGCTCTACACAGCACATCTGTCAAATAAAATCTATTTTTATTTTCATGTTGCTAATCACTGTACCAAAACATGACTGCCTCTTCCAAATGAGGAGAATCACTACCTGAATCTGTGCATACACTTACATGAAAACAAAACTGTGCCTGTGATGAGCAGCAACAGTTACGAGCGGAGCACATGAGCTTTATATCATTTTGAAATTCTCATTAAACTTTCTCATGTCTTCCCTGCTTTTTCCTTGACTGTTTACCTCAATTTAAACATTAAGGAGAAGGAGATTTCATAAAAGAACTGTACCTGTAGTGATGATTCTGCTTGGCAATCTTTGAATTCTGCTTCTTACTCTTTGATCAGCCCAGAACAAATAAAACCACACTAACCGCTACAGGACAGCTCCTGCGATGAGACAGTGACGACTACCAGACTGCAATGTCAGAACATATCCAGAACCTGGTGCACAAAGATTCAAATTCTGAATGTGGTGCTCGTAGAGTCAACTCAAAACTCAAGGAGAAGAAATTACAAGCAACTGATACAGAACAACCTTGTTGAAGTGAATACTGAATCCTGTGTTCACACCATTCTGCATTTAATCAAAGGCAGAGTTAGATCTGGAAGTCAGAATCATATTTTTCAAGATTACAGGTGTCTAAATGATGCTGAAGGAAGTGTTAGGATAATTTGTCTCTGTCTGAGAACATCAGGAATTCAGTTCCAGTCCCAACGACATCACAGTAATACCATTAAAGCCTCTAAAGCCTTTCAGTGTTCCATACCAAAACTACTAAGATATAACTACTGATATAATTCTGTGCATCTTGTGCTATGCTTTGGAACAGGGTTTGGACCCCTATTCTGTGCTGGAGAAATGCGGATTTCAGAGAAAGGTATGCAGTTCCCAAAACACCAACTCTTCAGCACTACCTGCCCTCAGGACCAGATTTCAATGTGGTATGTATTTCCTACTTTTATGTCACACGACTTTTTTTTTTTCAGCTCTTGCAAAATGCTGAAGTTTTCATAACCACAGAAGTTAATTGTTTACTTCCATTATTAATAAACCAGTGTTTTGACAATCTTTATAGGAATATTCATTAATAACACACATATTAGGGAAACTGATTAATATAATGCAGTAAGAGGCATGAAATTAATCTTTTATAGAATATAAATGAAAAGCATACATAAACTTTGATCTTCTGCCGTGAAGTGTTCTGCAGAAATTGATTTCTTTTGTTATCATAAACAATGTGTTTACATGTCACACATTTTAGGCAGTAAACTCGCAATAAATCTTTCATTTAAAACACATCTGTAACTATGCATGGTAATCCTATGCATACAAGGAGATTTTCATTAACTCTAATTGTTCATTGATAACACTTTTGATTATTTGCCCCAAGGCAACATTATAAATTCTAAGATGTTTTCCATGGTTGTAATTACTGTATGTTTTCATTAATCTGATTCTGTTAGCTCACTCTATGCTTAGTGTCAATCAATTATTCTGCCAATGCATGCATCAAACCAATTAAAAATGATTTGGGGAACTGGAAATGTATTTATTTATTTAAAGTTTTGAGGAATTGTGCCAATAATCTGAGTCCCAAAATTATGCAACCACTGTTAAACATAAGTGACAATAATACAACCTCTGTGTTTCCAGGGGCCGTGTTTGATTTATCTGTACGACACCCAGTGCTTCTCTGTCCATTCTTAAAAGAGCAGAAATACATAGATATGTGTTAAAAGTATGGTTTAAAAACAAACAAACAAAAAACAGTGCTTTCTTTTAAATTCTGGACTTGTCAGAAAGGGTGAAGGAGTAGCTGCTCTGGAGCAGCCACAGACTTGATGGTGTTTATTAGTGCCTACATTCTGGGTAGGTTTGCAATGAACTGCAGCTGCAACTCAGGCAGTAATTTGCTGTTCGGTGATTCGGGTTAGTTAGCCCCTAGTTAAAATGACCCCAAGTCTTTTTTGTTTATACTGTATTTAATCCAAAGACACATTTATAGTTAATGAACACACGTTAAATTACTACTGTAATTTTTATCATGGAAGACAAACCCGACAAAAATATGAACCAGTTTTGCACTTTGAAGCAATTTGAATAGCCCTGTCATTGGAAAAATGGGAAAGCCTGTATTTAATATGGAGTGGAAACCAAGCTGAATTTGTCTTGAGATATTAAATGAATGTTTATTTTTAACTTACTTTAAACAATGCCTTTGCTTCACTTTTGTTAAAATATGTTTTAGCAGCATTATAAGAATGGAAAAACATTCATCCCAATGCTGACAGTATGAAGCACAGTGGGACAAACTTTTATGACTTTTGTTTACAGTACTTAGCTGTACTCTGAGAAAAAAAAAAAAAAAAAGTTATTGGTGGTTGAGAATGACTATGCATAATTCATGTCTGTTGTTACAATTATTTACCCACAGTGCCAACCTCAGTATACAGAATACAAAGTACACCATCTGGCTATAAAATAGATCCTATATGGTATGCACTTAACAAATTTCATTACAGTTCATCCACAGCTTGAACGTCACAGAAATGAAAGCAGGTACTTTTCAAAAAGAAGCCTGACAAATGCACCTACTATGACCACACTTATGATAAACTTGCAAAGTACTGTTCTGATATAAATCAGGATAATATGAATCAATACAAAGGATAAAAGTGAAGATTCAAATAGAGTTACTATTTTGTTCATTTTGACAAATTGAATTCAAGACATATATTTTTCATTGGACAATTTCCTTATCTTGATCATATTAATTAGGTATTATATGTGATGAACTCTTTTTCAGTGGAAGGACATTAATGAGATGATTGAAAAGGAAAATAAAACTAACTTAGATTGCAAACTTTTCTGGGGAAAGGCCTTATTTCATAATGTCCCTCTGGACCATGACTGGAGCAATAAGGCACTCCTACATCTCCAGTAACTCAGAGAGAGATACGCTTGCCAAATCTATACATCCTCAGGGTGTTTCAGGAGCCTCTGGGTTAGCTAAAGGGCCACTCCAGTCAAGTAAATCCCATGAATAATGCCAACAAAACAAGTGGCTGATACACCTCCATACCTTCATTTAGGAAAACATCACAGCACAGCACTAAAACTTCCACCAGTTGGTACTGATCCAGGTTGCAAATTAAGACATTTCAGAATCTCACCATCTCCTATAGTCATCCAAATGCCTATGTATTTTGGCAGCTGATGAAAATTTAATATTTCAGTGAATATAAACTGAATCAAAATTGAGCACTTTCTTGCCAAAGTAAGATTTTGCTTGGTTCTTTTATTGCCGAGTGTTAGTACATTTATATATATATATATATTCGGATCATCTCTATCTGAAACATTTTCTTTTTAGATGAAAGCACCCAACTTCCATTTCTGAAGGCTAAATCCTGAGCAGGTTGCAAGCGTCAAACATGTCAGAGGCAGCTCACCACAAAAATGGAAAGCTGAGAGCCTTTCTGCTGGCTGCTCAGCCCTGATGGGAGGATTTCTACCTTGCCTTCAGTTTTCACAGTGCCCAGTCCCATAGCTGGGAAACCGAAGTACTAAGACAATCACAAAACAATGGTCATTTTTAAGATCAATTTTTTGTTTCAAAATAATCTAAATTGTATTGCTAAAGTTTAGGAAATTTCATTTTACTATGAATTGTAGAAATTTTCTTTGATTATTATTAATTTTTTTTTATTTTTTTTTTTAACTTCCAGTGGAAGGCAAATTCCAAATACTTATTAGCTCAAAAGTTATTTTCTGTTTTGAAAACAGCAGTGTATTTTGTAGACTGTATGAGAATATATAAAGGTAACCATAAAAGAAAAAGTGACAGAAGATACAACCATGAGGAGGTGTGGGTTCTCTAATGGTGCTGGCCTTAATTATTCTTTAAATCTCAAATTTATCAAGCCAATTTTAACATTTGTTTCTCATGTTTGCTAAATGGGCACACTAATCTTGACTAACTTATTTAATTGCAACATTGTAAATATTAAATTTCTTCCTCCTATTACTATTATTTAAATAACAAAATGCATCTCAAATGGTCTGAAATATAATTTCCATGCTAAAGAGTGAACATTTATAACTGTTATTTATATTTCTACATTAGCAAACATCCCTCTTTACATTCCTGACTTCAACATAGGACATAAGTACATTTATAATTACAGTTTCCATTCATGCAAATGACAGTTATGCCTTGGTATTTATCAATGGGAAATGCTAGAGAATTTTAAGTGGAGCATGACATCCAAAATTATTCAAAAAACCTCTCTATCAACAGTTGACATACAGTAACATGTTGAATAGAGTTAAATGTTTGCCTTTGGAGATTTTGTGCATTAGCTTAAAAAGTGATTGATAATGCCAGAATTAGTGATGGATTTGTCTGTGGTTTGCTGTCATCTGTTTATCTGAGATGCATTACTGGAAATAATCTCCCTGTGAACTAAACATCACAATATAAAAACAAGCATAATTAGAAACTCTATCCAAGGTATTTACTAAGTCAAAGGGAAAAATAAAAGTCAACCTTTTGTTATTATTTTTTTGACTAAAAATCCTGCTGGGTTGCCTTTTACCAAGGTAAACATTTATGTCAGACTACACAGGTTATGTCTGTTAACTAACAGACATTCTTCCTCACACACATTAACACAGAATAAACATACTGACAGTCACTGCTCTTAAAATAGTTTAAACCGCTGTGACAGTTGTGAAAGACCCAAGACAAAAATCAAAGTTCACATGGGCTTTCACATTGTTTTAGATAGCTAAAGCCTTCTTCCATTAGGCTGCTTCTGAAAGGTTCAATTCAAGAAATTCCTTAAGATATGCCTATAAGATAATTCATATGGAGTGTTCAAGATTTAGAGCTACAGTATGGTCCCGGGTGGGATGGATTGCCAAAGGTTGAAATTCCTGTTAAGAGCTCTCTTTGAATTCACCAGATCTTTCACAACTTTATCTCCAAAACACAAATGAGAGTGTAGGTGGCTCAGCAAGAGGCAATGTGGTACAAAAGTCCTCTGAGGATTACACAGATTTACTTGCTAAACCCTGAGTCTGTAGTGTTATGGTTTAACATATGTGTTTTTACTGTAGCTATTACAGTGATTAAAGAATAATGCACTTTTGAAATATAATAAGAACTTTATATTGTCCTTTGCTTCTTTTATTCTGTCAGGGTCCTCTTCCTGCCACTCTGATCCCTCCTCCAGCAGTTTTTCAGAAGCTTCTCTGGGCAAATTCTCAGGATTGTATCCTCAGTCCTGTACCTCTTTATGGTAAGCTTTGGATAATCTCAAATATAAATTAAATTCTATATCAATAAGATTTTAGGTCCCATATGAAATTTCTTATTTCTGTGAACCTGCAAGGGCATCAAGGCTGACATACCTGAACCAGCTTTAATATAACTATTTTAGATAAAAATTCAGTGATGACGATGCAGCATAAATTGGCTACCCAATTAATCTTAAGTTTCACTGTGTTTTTCCACAATCTTACATGAAACTTCAGTTGTTCTGTCATTACTGCCATCTCTCATAAATAATGCAGAGGTATGCCTAAATGTGCTGCAATTACCTCTTCAATGATATTCTGCCACACTTGCTGTCTTAGACTTTAAGCTCTTTATAACAATGGGTTCTTGATGTATATTTAGCTCTCTTGGTGCTATGATGAGTGAAATCATGGGTCATAAAACAAAATCACTAAAATTTTCAATTTAATCTACTTGTTCACTTCCTGCATTTAATTATGCCTACTGTAATTTCGTAATTACAAATTAATTATGCCTACTGTAATTTCATAATCTATAGATATTGCACACTGTCATGATATGGCTCCAAAATGTTAAGATACACCTAGAAATATATATATATATTTTATAATACTTTTCAACATTCTTTGTAATTTCAGTGATTAATGGGCTTCCTAGGGGGAAAGAAAACTTGTAGTTGTTGCATTTTGTTGTTGTTGTTGTTTTCCAGACACCATGCATGAGATGGCCAGGAAGTCCAAAATACCTCTAAGGAATATACGTGAGTGTAGCATTAAATGAAGGGAAGAATAGCTTCTCTGTGGAGAAAACAATGTTAACCTGGGGCTTTTGCATGATACAACAGAAAAAGCAGAGTATATAAATATCTCAAAGGCAAAAATATGCACAGTACTTTTAATCACAGAGATGGATATTTGCTTAGCTGAAGAGAGCACCTATACTGAAATGGGGGGGGGGGGGGGGGCGGGGGTTTTGGATCTATCATACTAAAAGACCTAACTTCAAAGCTCAAATGCCAAAATTTCATTTCTAAAAACTCTTGAGTTCACAACTTTGAAATTCTTGTATTATATTCCTGAATTACTGCCTTGTACTTTGTACAGTAACATAGCAAATACATATAGATACAAGAAACTAAAAACTGAGAGCTGTACATTAGATTCACTCTGCATATCTTTCTATAACGACATATTTAGAGTAACTTTTCATACACTGTTATTATCATCATCATATGGAGCCAAATTTCCAGGTTAGTGATATGTTTTCATGATGCTCTGATTCTAGAGTTGCTTTCAATTGTTCTTCCCATTAAAATTAGAGTTAAAAAAAATTAATTTACGCAAACTAAGCCATGGAATGACTTCAACTAAACTAATTAGCATAACCTTCTCAGATGTCATCCATATTCATTCTGCAGATTGTGGCAATGCTTAGTGGCTGAACAAGAACTGATGAAGCCTTAAGCTGTTTCAGTGCTACACTTCATAAACCTGTGAATTCAGCAAATCTTACCGTTGCTACCTACAGCAAGCACTGTGTATAATGTTAAGCAACTGCCGCAAACTTCATTAAAGCCATCAAGGGAACTGTGCACAGCAGAGATTAGAAATAACATCACCAGTGTCCATGCAGCATCTTTCCTCAGCTGCAGGCTCCACTTGGCAGGTGGAAGCAGCATGCATATGTCCTCGAGGAGGTGACATGCGCAGGTCGAGAGCGTGCCCAGCAGCATGTGCAGCTAATGAACTGTCCTAAGAGTGTGGCTTCACATCTTCTGCTGTGGCACATATGATTGGAATTGGCAAGAAGTCGCAGAGTTAAAAGTTCAGAGCCCCATGAGCTATGCAAAAGCTTGTGTAACATCCAAAGATTCTCCTTGGGCTTAAGCTCCTTACAAGGAGGCTCAGTGATATCCAGCCTATACTGTCTTCCACTGGGAGGTAGGTGTCAAAATAAAAGAGGTTTTTTTAGAACAATTAGCTTTATTAGGAACCCTTTACAGTCTTGTGACCAGCAAAAATGAGGCCAGACTACTGCAGACAAGTTGGTTTCAATGAATGCAGACAACAAAGAAGCTGTTGTATGCCTGATCTTAAGCTAGATGTATCTTCCTAAGCAGAGCTAGAAAATGATTCGAGTTCTCTTATGAAAAGTAGTATCCTCATGAAATATAAACCATGAGATATGAGTTTTATATTCCTTATTATTATTAATCATATAAATATTTTGATAAGCAAACCTTAACAGGCTGTAACCACACTCTTAATCCCTTGGACTTTGAGGCACAAGATTAGAAACAAACACCTACGAGCTCTCCTTAGAAGCAGGGACTTTCTTCCAACTGCCTGCTCACACACTCATCTCCAGCCAGCCACAGACATGCATTTGTAAATTGTATCCACTCGCTGCAAACATTATACAATATTTACACATTTAAAAAATTACAGTCACATTGCTTCTCCATTACAATGCTTCACACACAGCTTCTTCAAATATTAACTTTGCAAGAATCTCAAGAAAATACTGCCTGTATTTGTAATGATTATATTAATAATCATTAATGTTGATACGGCCACTCAAAGTCAGAATATCCTTCTACAAACAATTCAAATATACTTAAGTGGCCACTGAAATGCGTGGTTTATTGTTATTTTAATCCTTTCACATATGAAAGGATGCAAATTCTTGTAAAATATATTAACCCACTCTTGTATATACGTAATCCAAATTCCATTACAGAAATTAACAATTTATCCAGGAGCCCCCAAGCCCTAATTCTGATTCTATACCTTTATATGCATTAGTACTACAAAGCCTACGTTTATGCTTAAATATAATTAACAAACAAAAACCTTTCCACTGCCCACAAATGCCTGTGGCTTCCAGGACAAACAGCAGCCTTGCTCTTGGTGATTTGTAATTGCAATTTTAATAAAGACTTAGCACTCCAAAGCAAATTGCCATCAGCACAGCACTGACTCTGCTAAACAAATTCCTTGGTGATCATTCTTGGGACTGACTGGAACATGGACAGTTATTCTAGCAATATTTGTATTTTCTATTGGGAAAAATAAAAAATAAAAATAAATAAAAATAATTTAAAAAACACCACCACCACCAAAATTTTAATGAAAGCTTTTACCCAAAAAGATAAACAAAAAAATGTAACACCTTTGCATACACTGTATTGTATGGCTTATACTGTGGGATCAGCCCAGGTTTTTACGCTATTTCCATTCCAAGAGCACACAGAAACAGTCAGAACTGTATTTCACTAATAAGTGCCAAACAGGCTCTCTGAATGAGTACACCATTCTTCAACACACATTTTCCTCTCAAGATGGAGCTGCAAATTTCTACAGAAGTTCAGTGCATTAACATCTTGAGATAAAAGCTTGTCCCTTATCTCATAAATGATTGCAATAACAAGTTATTAGGTTACAATAAATTCGCATAACTAAACCTCCCTCTTCTCTGAAAACCTCCCCATCTATTCACTGATTTCACTTGCTACATTTTTAAAAGGAGAAGTAGCAGGCACTGCACAAATATTTTGATGTGCATGCTTTCTTATCTCAACTTGAATCCAAGAGGCAGAGAAAACAAAACCTTAATTTTCTGTGCAATTTTTAGAATATGCATATAGATTTCTAATACTATGAAATGTAGATTTAGATCATGTAAATTAAACTATAGACATCAAATTATTCCATTGAAGTATGTTTCTGCAGAGACTCTTAAGAATGCAGCTGGACAGATGTATATTTTTGTCATTAGTTTGCATTCAACAAGCACTCGTGTCAAACATCATTTCACATCTCTGCAAATGAAAACCTCTCAGGAAACGGATGGCTAATATCATTCAGCAGCACGAGATGGATGGTGATGATCTCCTTCTTCAATGGCACAGTGAACCAGGCAGTTGAAGCAGTAATGCAAGACATTATTAATGCTATCACCTCTGCTAATTCTAAATCCACCACGCAGTCTCTTAAATTCACTGTGGTGACTTCTTTTATATCCCCTCCTCATTGCTGCACTTCATACTTCTGCAGCAGAAACTCCCTTAAAAAGATTTCTGATACAGCTACTTCAAAGACAAACATGTAAATTCTGAACTATGCCAGTCGAAGCTTTTGAAAATTAAGTAGAGAGCTAGAAGTTTAACTCCAAGCAACTAATCTTCCCATGGTCCACTGATTTCTTAAGATAATGGCTTAGTGAAAGTTATGTTTATATTTAACATTTTTATCATATAATTAAGAAACATATCTAAAAAGTCCTTAAGGAAGGACAGTTCCTAAAAATATCTATTTATATATATTTAAATGGAGTTAAGCATTTTAAAGGTTTTGCATCAGGGCAATACCGCTTTACCAGCGTCACTTACCTATAAAATTTTTTGAACCATTTCTTGTTATTTTAAAATTAAAAAACAATGAAATAGAAAATAATAGTTTTAAAAAATTCTACTTCTGTTTCTAGTTATCTGAGTGCAGTTTTCAAGAATGCCATTAAATCCACTCAATGCACCAGCAGGTGATGCTTTGCACCAGGAGGGGAGGCATGGCTGTGGGTACATGGGCAAGCAGGGCCCCTTCAAGAAGTATGCAAAACCAAAATGACATGCACAAGAAGATTAGATTTGTAAAAATTGTATTCAAAACTAATGAGAAGAAACTTTAGGATGTTGAGACTTCTAGACTTATTTGAACTATCTCAAAGTACAAATAAGATCAGTTAAGTATAAAAATGATCATTTAAGTAAGATGGCTTTCAGTTCCCCTCTATTTCCTCTTTGTACATGACAAATGGCCCCCCACACCAGCAACATCTCTGGCAGACTATGCTGACTTTGGGATTTTAGTATTACACTCAAGATTTAGCCAGTCCAGGTTTGACAAATTCAGCATCTATTGATCCTCTCTCTGAAATGGAAATGTTGCAAATACAAAGATAGCGAGGAACTTGCCCAGCATTTCTTTGGTAGGCAGTCAAACACAAATGAGTCAGTTATTCACTGTTACTCTGAAAATGGATAGTTTTCCCTAAGAGCTATCTGCCACTTAGAGACAATTAGTTCAGTGCAAAATGCAAGAGGGCAATACCAGAAGTAGAATCATAAGTAAAAATTCCCAGAAACAACATCAGGTTAACTTCTAAAAATAACATTTTATTTACAGTTTGGATCTTTGAGTGTTTCTTGCTCAACAATTCACAAAGTTGTCCTTCCATTTTTAATATCCATTATTTGTGGATTGGAGGACAATTTAGAATCATAATTGCTTTAGTCAAGCTTTGGAGTAAATCCTGGAGTAAACGCTTTTTATTTTATTTTATTTTTAAAAAGCCTGTTTGGCTTTGCAATATTAATATTTTAACATAGGACTTTACGCATAAGAGCAGCTGCTGATTGTCACATATATTCAGTACACTATAAGAAAACTGTGAGAACTGGTGTTCAAAATGCACAACAAGCAAAGGAAACAATTTTTATGATCATTAAAGATGCATGCATTATTATGGTGAAAATTTTAATTAAATGCTATTAAATAACTTAATTATTCCCTCAGTTTGTGAAAATGTATCACATCTTTCATATGTCATTTAACTGGTTCTCATGGTATCAGGAGGGCAAGCTCCTGATTTGATTTCTAATAGGGTCACTGTATACTTAACCCTGAGATTACCATTCATAACATTTAAAAATAAATAAATAAATAAAACCAAACACCAACACCACCATCTTTATGGCCTTTTCCACTGTCACCATGAGTGCAGTCACAGAGAGGTCTTTCAACACTGCACCTACATCCCACTGAACCTGGGGCTTTGCAATCAGGCATCCTTGCAACACATTTGCATTACTTCTGTTAGAAAACAATCATGAGAATCTCCCATTTATATAAATCTCTCACACATAATCTAAGGGACAAGTTTAAGTATGTTTGAAATATTATGTCATAAACATCTAAAAACGATCATTTACTTCCTTCCCCATGCAACAAGGAAGTCTCAGAACTAATGCTGCGGGACTAATGTCTCTAATGAACCCTTTGAACTGAAAATCAAGGCAGGTTTCTGATCACCGGTAACAGACCTGCAGACTCAAAAATGCATCAGTGCACATCACTAATGCCTGTGTTAAGCTGAAGATGTCTGTCTTTGACACTCTGACAAACAGACTTTCTAAAAAGTAAACAGAAATTCCATTGCAGATAAATTCTGGATAAGGGGTGATGGGAAAATGGAACCATAGAAAACCCAAGCTATAGCACCACATTCAGTTTCAGCTGTACTCGAAATTCCACCAAATCATTTGGAAGCTATTCAAATATGATTTGGCGTAACAAAAAGCACAGCTTCACTTCAACCATCATTTGCCACAGGTCAGAGGTTTCATGCTCTCAAAGCTGGAAAAAGCTTGAGCAGGATGTAATTTCTTTGCATGATTTTTTTTGGACAAATTTGAGGAATATCCATCCCACAATACTCCCACCTCCGTCTACTTTCTCACATGGGATTCTGGATCAGCCTGTGAAGTGAGAAAGGGAGAAAATGCTCTTTGTGGAGAAAAGAACAGAAGGAAAGCAGGATGGGGACTGCGGAGCAAGTTTTTCTGCTGGCAAAGCTGCCCTGTCTTCCAGATGGTGGGAGAAGGGAGCTGATTACGTTCCTGTGGGAAGAACTGCGTAGCCAAATACTTACCAGGTGCTTTAAGTCTCTTGCTCTGTGCAATTGTCATGCCCTCTTCTATCCCCTGTTGTTTAGTACAGAAGCTCCATTTTCAGAGGAAATTGACTATTTAGAGATTGGAAGAAAATGTCCCTTCTGAGGCCAAGACCGGCAGACATTTATAGGAATATAGCTTAAACACTAGCTCAGGTTATTAGGCATAGGACTTGGGAATGAAAGTGAATAATCTGGGGGGAAAGTTTGGTTTATCTCACCTTCTGGCTAACATTCAGTGCTGATAGAAGGCAGAAAGGGAACTCGAGGAAGCACTGAAGACCTCAGTTTTCATAGCTGGACATTAAGCCTTCATCAGGTTCTCTATTTTCCTTTAAAAGGTTGAACTACATATAGCACTAGGTGGACAGAAAAGGACAACTCATTAGAGGTTTACTGTATTAGGGGTATAAAGAACCACTTCACCACTCCTACACTAGTACCACTTGAAAATTGCCAAGTACGTTAATAAAGCTGCAGTGTGACACTTCAAAATCATCCCTTTAATCACATGCCACTCAAGATCGTACAAAATCATAATAAACAGCAGACTTACCATTTTAGAGTGCCCACCACTACTCTGAAGCATGTCACTTACTACAGAGAAGCAGGAAAAAAAAATGCTTTTAGCAGAGCAATTCTAGATAATCAAGGCAGCCTGCAAATATAGTCCAATCCAATCTCTTCCTGACGAAATAGGAACCATCTCCTTTGAGTTCAGATGGGTGAGCTTCTGTAAGCAGGTATAAAGCTTTCATAGTGCCCTAGGTAATAAAAAACTATTTCATAATAATATCTGTGAAAACTCCAACTTCTGTACTCTGTGTGCCTGAGAGAAATAAAATCTTTGTGCTATCATTTGGTTCTAGCAGTTCTTAATGTACAAAGGCAAATTATAACCAAACAACAAAGTGCAGAGCAACAAGCTTTCAGAGACTCAGAGGGAAAAACCACATGCAGGATCCATCCCTGCAATGACCTTGGAAACCAAAGCCCTGAGATGAGGACAGAGAGACTCATCAGTTGTAATACTGAGCACATGGACGGAACTTGCACTTCCTGCTTTGCCTTGTTGTGCCTCATTAGCTGCATTTCTTGTCATTTTATTAAAATAATTATAATACCAAAGCAATATGGTCTTTGCCAATGATACATATTTGATAGGCTTTTTATGCTGGTAGCTACATAATGAGTAAATACTTTTAGTAGTTATTATATCTGAAATGTAAGGTAAGTAAAAATATTTTTTCCCCTGACACTAACGTGTTTCTTAGACATACCAAAGCTCTCTCTCAGCTATATAATAGAAAAAGAAAAAGCTTTGTCTTAATCTGTAATGCTATTTCAGAAATGACTTTTACAGCACAGTAATTCTGGAAATGATGAGAAATGAAGACTAGCAGCGACAACCGAGTTTAGAGTTAAGCCAAGGGTCCTCAGGGGAGAGTGCAGCAACCAGCAAAAAAAAACATCCTTCTGCTGAGAGAATGCAGGATCCTTGAAACAGGCTGTGCTCCTCCAGTCAAAAGAGCAGAAAAAAGCCTAGGTACACCCCAGAATGGACAGAACTGATAAAAAGAACCTACAAGGAATATAAAAGAGCAACCTGGAATGCAGAGAAGTCATTTATCTGGGGTATGTTATTCCCCTAGCAAGAAGGTGAAGACTGCAGCAGGTGCACCTGGAATAATCAGAGTATGCTCAAGAGGGGAGCACAGGAAATTCTCAGAAAGGTTCATGAAAAGCTCAGGGTAGTGGAACAACTTAAAGAGATACTGATATCCACTCAGTGTAATCCTCAGCATAATCACAACTATTTTACTGCCTGTCCAAAGTCCTGACTTTCATTGCAGATGTATAAACCAGAAGCATTTATAGTGGTGCAATCTGAACATAAGTTGATCAGAGAGACTCCCAGAGTCAGGAGGCTTTGGGAAAAGGAAAATGAAAAAAGAAAAAAAAGGGGGGAATCAGGTTTGCAGAGCTGAGGATGAAAGAAGTATCTTATTTCTCCTTTCAGATACTTGAGGGCAATTTCATTCTTTCTCCTTTTTGCACATTAAAAAAAAAAAAAAAAGGATACATGAAACAGGCCTAAACTTGTCCTCCATCCTTATTAAGTTACCTCACTAACTCCAATGGGAAATTTGCCAATAGGAACAAAACCCATGAGGCATAGTTAAATCCCTACTGAAAATCCAGAAAATATTAACAAAGAGTAGACTTTGTTGAAAAACTCATAACATATAACAAACCAAAAGTTCAGCATAATTGCAATTATCAGAGCAAAACCAGGCAGGAATCTGCATCCAAGACTCAACTCCTCACCACTGAAGCTTGATTGCTATTTGGTTAGATTTAAGCTAAATTTGGATCTACAGAAAGTTTTACAAACCAAATTAAACTAAACATCCTTAATAGCTCTTCCATGAGTATAATACATGGTATTTTCTGAATATCTACCTTTTCTCTAGGTCTTGCTAAAATATGCAAGGACAAGACACTTTTAAAGATGATTTGAAACTTACTCTACAATTCCATACATCAAGTCATGCTCCTGGTACATCATCACAGTTCCCGAGTTATTTTGAGGAAATCAGTGCAATTAATTACAAGGCTCCGGTTCGGTGACAAAAGAGGAGAATCAGTCAATTATCTCTAACACTCTTAAGTGTTATTATTCTACTTCTTTCCCTGTCTCTAGTTAGGAGACAGTATCTATTAATATATTTGAATCAAAGTTTGAGATTTAAATCATTTTTTTCCACACTAGTGACATTCCCACCTCAGTGTACATTTGGAAAAAAATTATTTCATATTACCCGTATAAGTTGTCTACTGCCTTCAAATCCTACTGATACCAGGCACCCCTCGCATCCAGGAAGACTTCTTGAACTAAATAAATATTCTTTAATTTGTATGCCCTCCAAAGTGCTTATTGGATGTGTCCTGTAAGCAATTTGAAGCTCCTGATTGCTTGTGCTGGATGATTGATTTCTCCAAGTGCTAAATGAAAACATATTATGTTCACATTCAAATCGGAGGATTATTTCCAGACCAGAACACTGTAATCTCAGATCTAAAGATCTGGCAGCAGCCGAAAATGTAATTTTATTTATCTTTGATTTCATGGGTTGTGCCAGTCGTTGCTTCATCTGCAATAGCAGTTCCATTTTTGCATGTTTAGCTTGAAGTAAAGTTAAAGCAGTCATCGTCCCTCCCAAAAACTATTATATTGCTAACTGCAGTTCATGGAGTGGTTGGGGGAGGGCACCAAGAAATCCAACGTGTCGATCACAGGCATTTTGAGATGCCTGGTACTAATTAAGCATATCAGCTCTGATGCCAGACTTCTTTAAGACAAAGGGTTCCATCAAACTGATAAGACTGCTAAGCAGGGTTTAAAATTAATTCATAATTTCTTTTATGTTTGTCATGTTTTGTGAAAATGAACTGCCATTCATTGCAATTTTTCATAAGCTCTGCACAAGCAGAAGCAGCTTAATTTCAGGCAGTGCGCTGACAGGCCTGGATAGTTTTATGAACAAATTATGATTACACACAGTGATCAAGCTGCAGATAATTGAAGCAGCACACCAAACTATCCAGCATGCAAATATTAATGGCTGTCCCCAAAGTCTCTTTGAGTCTGCATAATCTAAGAAGTTTTAGCTTATTCTTGCATTTGGAATATTTTCAGCATAAATATTTAAAGAGAATTATCTAAAGGATCATCCAATGAAGAACACTCCATCTTACATTTCCTAATTTTTGTCTGGAGACAAGACGCAGTGAGCCTATGCCGGTAGCACAATATGCTTGGGAAGTGCTGCTTCTGCATCCCATTTCTGCCTGCCGAAATGAACGTGCTCCAGTAAAATCTTTACTCAGCTGTCTTATAGGTACTGAACATTCACTGTTCTCAAATAAATTGGTGGTAGAGCTTTGGGAACACAACATCTCCAGAAATACCAGGGCCTGTATGTCTGAGGCTTTAACTCCAGAAATAAGGCATAATAAATGAGAAAGTGTTGGCGAATGGCATTAATGTCTAACATCTGACATATGCTTGTTTTAAGGTGTCTTGGAGTTCTAGAGTTAACAACTACATCTCAGTGCAAAATATTGGCATTATCAAGAATAATCCAAAGGCTATTGTGAAGATTTATTTAACTTCTGTGTCTACTGTACTGGTAAATATGAAGCCTGTGAATTAACTAATCATGGTGAAAAACAGTATAAAAATAATTAAAAAAAAAAAAAAAAAAAAGACACCATCTTTAATATTAAAATCTAAAAGCACAGTTTGCTTCAAGCTGGCAAAGAAAGTGGCGAGACTTGTTGCTTTAGGCTTCGGAAAAAAAAAATAGCATTAATATTGTCAAGGCAACAATGGATATATTTTACTATTATTAGGTGAAAAATTGAAGGTGCAGAAATCCTTCACTTGCTTTGTAGTAGCTTGTTTAATAAAGGGGGACTGGAATAATCGTTTTTCAACTTTAATATTATTATACAGAAAGAGAAAAATGGTGTCTGGGCTCCAGTGCTGAAAACCATTTTCCTGCTGGCTGTGAACAACTATGTCTGTTTTGACAAATCTGTTGTGCGGTAAACAAAAGGAAAACCTTTCACTATCCCCTCATTAGAAGAGTCATGAGTGCTTTTCATTGATTAGTTCCTATTATAGCAATAATCCTCAACGTGCTGCGTGCTACGTGTGAATACTGTTGTGTATAAATAACTACCAGTGAGTAGTGATCAGTGAATAACTTTAGCCAGATATAAATATAATGGGAAGAGAACACAGTAAGAGCTACTCCATTTCATTCTCCAGATCTTCAAAGAGAGAAGAGGTGCAGAGTTAGCTCATCCTGTTAATTACTGTTTTCTTATGAACACAAGCACCAGCTTTATATTAGATATTACATGAGATGTATTCCCTTGACTATAATTTTGATATGATCAAAACTAAGTCCTGTATTGCTATATGCACACCCTCCCCACCCCCAGTCTTTAAAAGGATTTCTAGTTATTAGTGTCGCATTTTTTTTCCTGTTTGTTTTACAGCTGTAACAAACTGTTTTACAGAGAAAAACTGTAAAAGCTACACATTTAATAGCTGCAACAGCTACGGGGTTTCGTACTGATGAACGACGATGTTAGAAATGATGGGCAGCTGGGACTGCACACATTGTGGTCGAGCTGTCTCCTCCCAGCCCTGGAGCTTTGCCACATGGCAGCAGTGGTGGCTGGACCCACCACACAGGTCTGGACCCCAGGGGGTTGAGCCTATTTTTTGATTCAGGGGGTTGATAACTCCCAAAGTTGTTTTCTGGAAGGCTGACATGAAGCAATATTTCTAAAGTCAGTGGGAGGCATGTGCCCCTTGTTCCAGTGTCTGGTTTCTGAACAAAACCTGAGAGGAGTGGTATTGAAAAACAATGGTTTGCACTTCTGTGAGAAGCTGCAGAGGAACTGGTTCAGTCTTCTGTCCAAATGAGAGTCCACTCCCTTGTCATGTCTGGTACAACTTCAGAATTGTGTTCTTATTCTCTTGTGGAAATTAAAGCATAATGGTGTTGTGAATGGGATACCCTCTTCATGACATCTATCTATTGTTACAGATATTTATCCACATTTTTCTACTGCTATTCTCTTCTGGTTTTATGGTGACTCACTCTTTCTTTGTTTGGTTTTCCTTTCACTTGAATGCAAATCACAATGCTATTGATGCCCACACATTTACACATAGGATGTGCTCAAACGAAGTAACATCCCCAGTTCAGATTGAAATGAAAACACTCATAATGTCATGGGCAGTCTAACAGTCTTGAAATTAGCTTTAGCTGTGAATAAAGCTTTGTTCTCCAATGCTCCTGCCTGCTTTTGACGGTTCAGTCACTGTGATGGATCCATAGATGTACTTTATTTTGTGTTTGCTAGTCTTTCTCTTCCTCCAGGCTCAAAGATTAAATAAATTACTGAAAAAAATTTCACTGTGAAGTGAAAGAGCTGACTAGTATCCTTTCAAAAAGCAGGTCCTCAAGTTTTATGATGTACAACTCTTGGGCTATGAAATCTAATATAAACTCACTGAAGCTTTTCACAAGTTTCGATTTAAATCCAGGCTCTAGCAAGTTAGCTGTGGGGATGGTAACGGAGGTGAATGGTACGACAGGGATATCTAAGAGGCAGCAAGCGAGTTTTAGAAACCTACTTCGCTTGAGACATAACACCTCCTACGGCACACCCAGGCATGCAGAAGCAGCGAGTGGGCACAGCTATTGCAAAGAAGACAATTATACTTAACCATTCTTATAAATAGGGCTGTGTAACTGCTGTGGGAAAACAGCACGGGGGTAAGCACATGAGCCATCTACCCACATGTGGATTTTGCCCCAAAAATGATGCAATGAGACAACCTGCAAGTACTAGGAGAGCAATTCTCCCTTTTTCTTAGGCTACAGAATGGTACAATTTTACTGAGCCGCTCCTGGAGACCCAGACTGCTGCTGGACTTTGTGAAGTGTCACCTCATCCTTTTGTGCCCTCTTCAAAACATAGAGGATGTGAAACTACAAGCTGAACTACCATACCAGAGTAGTCTGGATCAGCACATTCAAGTTTCTTTCAGCTGGCCACTTATGACAAACACTGATACACATTTCCAATTACAGTCAGAGCTTGTGGCATTCTGTCACTTCCTTCCGCCACCAGATTACTTGTGATTTTAATGGTGTTTCCCCAGGTGAGGCACAAGTAATGACTTCTGGCAACATTCATTTCAGCATCCCTTGCCAATGTCACACCTCTATTAAGGAGCAACTGACAATCACAAGACGTGTACCTAAATGAACTTAGAAGATCAGACTACACAAACTAGCATCTCCATTTGTGAATGCTAAATGCTTTTGACTTGAAAATTAGAAGCCTAAATCAGATACTTTGAATTTCTCATTGTGAATCATTATTTTCTATTACTGTATACATTGTAAATTGCTGCAGATAAAAGCAGTGTCTTTCATTTACAACTGCTTAGAATAGTAAATTCCTTTTCATTAGTTACAGCATGTAAAGTTTTGTAAGTGCATTATTAAAAGCAACTAATTGTTCTTTGAACCACTAAGCACATATTTCCCTTTCCAATTGAGAGTTAAGTTTCTAGATAACCAAAATATCCTCCTGCACACAGCAGTTTATATAATGTTTTAATTATTTGTGCAAAACCTCAGATTAAGTTCTCAAGCCTTTAGTTTCCTTGCTTAATCTAAACAGCAAACAATTATTTTAAGTTACCAGATTTCACAGCTAAATAAGAACTTCAGTGAAAAAGACTAGTAAAAAAAGGTCAATAAAAATGTAGCTAGTTCAAAAATCCATTTTGTTATTCCACCACCTACAAAACACATGGTGATGATAATAACACTGAAACAAGAATACCAATTTCAGTGATGACTGCACAGAAGAGAGAGAAGCGTCTCTTTCAAGGCTGTAACATTATTACAGGAATGGCACGGCAGAACTAGGCAAACACCTTAAGGCCTACAAGAACAATAGATGCAACACACAAATTCCTGATGGCTAAAGGATAGCATTACACAGTAAGGGTCATTTCCTCAATCTTGTGATGTCTTCAGCCAAGAACAGCAATTTAGAAACTTTAGCTGCAATGCTACAATCAACCACAAGTAAGCTACAATGGCAGCTCTGCAGATAAACAAATCAATGACCAAGAGAAAACATTTAAAAAAATAAAAAAATTAAAAACAGTAAAACCCTTTTAAGAGATGGGAATAATGACGATGGCTGCTACTAGAATTATTTCTTCTAATAATTTCAACATCTATATTCTCCATTTTGAAGCAATAATGTTAGACTTTCAAAGTATGCTAGAAAGTGACTGATACAGTAATTTTGAGCAAAAAAAAAAAAATTAATTATTTTAAATATTTAATCTGTAATTCTAAGTATGTTTCATACTTCTTTTCTTGGTTCTCTGCCTTTTAAATTTCTGTCTTTTTTTTTTTTTTTTTTTTTTGAGACACACAGAGGAAGAGTATTTGGTACCTCTTAAAACTTAAAGAACAAAAGCTTGTTTTGCAAAGGTTTGCAGGGTGTGTATTTAGTAATATTACTTCTCAGAGAACGCTGTGAGATTGAAACAGAAGGCTGTTACAGAAAGTTTACAAAAACTAAAGCTCAATTTTAATCTCTAGATATTATTATAGAACAGAAATGAAGAGAACAATGCTTATAGCTGCTAAATGACACGTCAGAGCTGACTGCCATCAGATTTCAAGATATTTTGATGACCTCTACCAGGATCTAATCCTCCACTGCCTCAGAACTTTGTCCCAACCCTTGCAAGGCTCTGCCTGGGCAGTGGCAACAGCAATAACAAAAATAGCAAAGGCTGCCACCAGGGCTTTGTTGAATCTGCTCCGAGTCTGCAGACCTCACACCCTCTGCTTGCCATGGTTCAGGCAGCCAAAGAGTAAATGAATTTGAAAGAGAAACTGCACTTCAGTTTGGTCTGGGTGGCATTACAATGTGCCTGTGGAGCTCAGTGGGGATTCTGCCAGCTTAAACATTTCTGAAAGGAATCAAGGCCCACCATCATGAGATCTTTGTGACTGCAGTTTGATGACACTCTAAGTATCAAGCATTTACCTTTTAAAAAATATATACTTTTAAAAGCCTTCAAGTTCCTCCTTCTCTGGAAATTATTTTTAAAATAACAGAGTGAAAACAGAAACAAACACTTTACTAAAATATTGTCCATAATAAACCCTTTATAACTCTATTTTTTTTGTTTGCTTTGTGTGTTTTTGTTTTTAAGTAAAATTGCTTTGACTCACAACATTTAATTAGATGTACTTGAAGTTTTTAGCCAAGGCAGCTTCTTTAAATAATGGAGTTATATGGTATGAAAATACTTAGTATTTATTCACAGCTTGTGTATTAAACTTACTGCTTTTTTTGACACACTAAATCCCGTTATATTATGAATTTACCTATATGTAAGACAAGCATTTTCCTGACAGTTTCCAGATATAGCTTGATACAATATCAGTATGTGCATCATTTATCTCAACAGCCTAGAGCCATGAAAGCTTCAGGAATGGATTTAATGCAACAGGCTACAACTGTGCTAACTCCATGGGATGATAGGAGTAAAAAAACACTGACTCTACCTATTTCAATTGAAAGGTTGCCATTTGAGTCAGGTAGGGTAGAATTACTCAATTTAACCACAGAGACACCCCACAGACATGTCTTAAATATTTCCTTCAAGAGAAGATTCAGCTCCAGCAAGAATCGCTGACACCATCCTTTCACAAGTTGGATGAGGACATCAAGAAGGCTGATTCAGGAGCAGAAGACCCCTCTCAATCCAAATCAGTCCTGACTCTGCCTCGGTTTATCAGAGGAGCTGTTCAGATGTGTACCCTGTCTGCTCCTCAATGTCAAATTGTGTTAAACATGCTGCCCTTTTAAATCTTTTTTCTATTTTTTTTTTCCTCTTTGAAGAATTCTCAGCTTGGAAACTCTGAGGAGCACAAAACGCAGCAGGAGAAGCACCAGAGGGACAGAGAGGAATATATTTATTTGGGAAACCCAATTTTGCAAGGGTTCTTGAAACCCATACAGCCACTGAAAACTTTTGGACTTGAAAACAGCAGAAATGAAGAGAAAGATCCCCTCACTCGAGAGCACCATGGGCAAGTACTAAATCTGCATTTTCTAATCTTTTATTTGAACCTATCTCATCCTTCAGATCAGAATTCTCCCTATTTCAAAAGTTATCCTGTTCTAATAAAACCGAGCTCTAGAGATCAGAAGCCTGGTAGTATCTGTCAGCACACTTATTTTAAGGAAGCACTGCTAGCAGTTACATTTCAAAGCTATGGCTAACTCAGGATCCTGCCAAACCTTTCAGACATGCCATCTGGTTCAATGTGCCACGTGTCCTGAGATACAGTATATGTGTTATGCCTACAGGCACTCATGGCCACTTCCAACACACCGAGACATTTAGCTCGTCATCCAAGACAAACACACACTTTGCTGCCATCCTCCTGCAAAGTTGGTGGAAAGATAACTGCAGCATAAGGAGGCTCGGGCTCTCCTCCTGTCTGCTGGAGGTCGGATGAGACAGCAACCACAACACTCCCAGGCTGGAGTCCCTCAGCCTAGGTGAGATGAGCACAAACTATCACTGACATCAAGGGAGCCTTGAAGGAGCAATTCAATTCATGAGTGTTCCCCCATCAAGTAAAAACAAGAGAAACTTTACTTTTTAAAATTTTGTTTTGTTTTTCTCCCACCTGGAAAACCTTGCAGACTCTGAACGATGGGGCACCCAATATGTTACATGATATAAAGAAGTAAAATCCTGACATCATAATGATAGGGATGGATACAATTGAACAGAAGTGTCCTAAAACTGGACACTGTAGGCTGAAACTCTACAGCTTTTCCATCAGAAGCTAATTTGGCTTTCCTAGCTGTGGGACAAGACATTTCAGTGCCATTAACCCTATAGTCCATCTTTTCAGATTAGAAAGCAAGACATAAACTTTATCCTACTAATCTTCTCTCTTTTCTACCCTGTTTTTGAACACATCTGAAATAGCTTCTCAACTACTTTTATTCCATTGCCTTAAGTACTTAAATTTCATTTTCAGTAAGGCACTGTTTAATGAATATTTATGAGTAGATCCTGCAGTGTTCATTGGAACTGTAGACTTCCCTTCACAGCAGGCTACAGATTTACATTTTGCTTTTTATTACTAAAATGTTAGCCACACAAATTGATGTCACTTAGAAAATAAGATGACAGTTCTTCCTGCAAACTCTAGCACCTTCATTTGAGTAACTTCATGCATTGCATTATTCTTTTGCTCTGGAGAAATAGTTTATATTTTTGATATGCAATATTTAATTAAAAATGCATAATTGTAAAACTTCCAGCAGCCAAAATTTACACATGGCAGCCTCAAGTCAGCAAACCACTGTGAGTAGTCTCCCTGAAGTCATTGAGATCACCGTTGTGAATAAAATTACTCACTTGAATAAGCGATCACAAGACGAGATCCTCATTACAGCCAAACACAACCTGGTAAACTGGAGATTTAACTCTGACCTCTCTTCTTCTATAGGTGCTGCTTAGAGGCTGTTGATCCCAGCAGCAGTGATGCATGAGTTCAAGGCCGTCTTGTCATTCCTTGCCAGGTCCAGAAACCCTAAAGCTTCCTCTGAGGTCTCAGGAACACTTAAAGAAATTATTCCATTGCAACAAATTTGGAAAAATCAGAGCGTCTATAGCCCTCTCATTAGTAAGTTGAACTTTATGTTTGCAAAAGCAGAGGTGAGCAGATCTAGTTTTAAAGATGTACACACAGCTACCCATGTTCAGAGAATATAGAGTTCATTTATTCTAAAAGAGATAAATGACCCACAAGACATTTTGCACACAGCTGTGTAACGAACCAGTGAATAAGCAATGGGCTCTTCTCCATAACCAGTTACAGAGAAATATGAACTTAAACAAGATGAATTCAAGCAAAGCAGCCCAGCAAATGAAAGAAAGAAAAAAAAAATAGAGTTAATGGTATTTCACTCATTTCCTTAAGTTTACTGCTAAAGCAAGTTTCTTTGAGTTTTCCTTTAGAGTAGCAAGAGATGTGAAAAACCTATTGAAACATTCCTGGTATCAAGCAGAGCTTCAGACACACATACTTTATAGTCTTTGCTTAGGAACATTTGTTTCCTCCAAGTAAAACCATCCCCATAGGCTATGCACAGGTTGCAGCTGCCTGTAATGCAGGATTTCTATAGATGTTTTAAACGACTTTAAAAAAAATAACACTCATGCTAAGCTGTGTTATGCCATATGTGTGTATGTATAAAAAAATATATAAAAACTTTTCTGAAGGGTGAGATACACATTACACTCTTCTGGCTTCAGCAAGAAAGAGGCAGCATTTACATTGTGTTACCTGTTGGGTAGAAAGTTCACAGAAGTAAGAGTAAAGAATTTTCACATGAAATCAAAAACAACTAGGCATTGTCATTTGTCAGTTCCAGTAAGATTTTGGATGCAAATGATACAATATAATCTGACTGTCAGACTGTAATCAAAGTTAGATTTGCATGCTCACAGTTCACAGTACTTGCTTCTTAAGGATTTTCGGTCCTGTTCAGAAGAATTTACTCTTCCTTCGTAATGAGAAAGATGACTTTTGTACATGAACATTGCTTTATCCTTTAGGTGATGAGCACACAACACTGGGACACAAGAGAGTTACAGGATACCACCTGAACCAGAGTAATTGGCTATGTGCTCATTCTTACCCTATGGCTAATGCTAAGTAATATGCAAAGTTTATAAACAAACGTGATTTACTTGGCATTCAAAATGGTGCCAATCTAGGCAAAGGGTTTCTAAATACTTGGTCAGATGTTAAGCCACAGTACTTGTTTAGCCACCCAAGCCCTCAACACAGATCCACACTTGATGAATGCCCAAGACAAATCACACTGTCCAAACTCCAATAAAACAGCATGTGAAGATGAAAAGCTACCTCTCGTAAAATGAGGTACTGATACTGTGAACAAAAGGTGATTATCAACATCATTGCTGCCAGTATAACTGCACGCATAAAGCCAAGTGTTGGTTCTTAAAGCTCTTTGAGATACAGTCTAGTTTCCAAGTTAACAAGGTTGTATTTTCTCCAAAATAAAAAGTGTAAATAACAGTTTTGTGTAAATAAAAATAAGAGCTAAGCAGTACTAACAAGCGTGCATTTCTCAAATATGCTCTGATTGATAAAGATGACTGGAGATATCTAAATCTTCAATGTTACTTCCCTAACGGGGTACAGGTATAGTAGCTTACTGATTAAGGCTGCACAAGGCTGCAGAAGCGATCCAAAAGAATAAGACTAATTAAAATCATCCAGTAGTATAACTGGATCCTATGACAGACTGTCATCATGTAACCAGAAATAATAAAAGTAAGACAAGCAAAACCCACTAGAGGTTTATATTAATATACAATTTTACAGCATTGATCTTCTGCCATCAACAGATGCAGAGATTAAAACAGTATTGTTACACTCCGGGTTTGAAAGAAGCCCAGTACGAGATACTAAAGGATTTTCCAGGGGACATTGTATCAAAAGAGTCTCAATGGGAATTCTGCAGATAAGCATGCGGGGAAAAAACTGAACATAAAGGATGGTACCAGTTCTGTTTCTTCTTGTTGAAATTCAGGCAGCCAAATCACCCACATAGAACAAAACCAGGATTTCAAACAGAATCAGCCTCACCTGGAGATACACAGCTGTCATCCACACTTGCGTTTTAAATGCCTGCCTGGAAGAGCCTGGCAGAACAAATACTACATCCGCATTTCACTTTGTCTTTCTGCCAACTTTGCACTTTTTCATTTATGAGCCTTCTGCAAGAATAAGTCTGCCAAAGTGTACCCTAGTTTTTTTTTGCCACGTTGCTTACTTCCATTCAGAAGTTTGTTAAAATCAGGCACCCTAACAGAGATTAAAAGCCCTCAAAAAACTAGGGTATGTTTTTGCAGACAAAAAGTACATTCCTTAGATTCACTTTCCTTCTGCCTAGCCTCAGTGATAACCCAATTTTCCACACAGAGATAGAATGGGACAGTCATTCAAAAATATCCTCCAATAATCTCTGTATAAGGTAGGTACCAGAAGCATAAAAGCATTATTTTGCTTTTTATGAAAGTTTCACTTAACGTTAGCCTTTTCTCATCTTTACAAATATATACTTTGAGGCAACTGAAAGCAAAATCAGAGCCATGTAAGAGTACCCCAGCCTAGAAGTGACCATGCTGTTGCGTTTGCTAAGGAACTGAACATTTCAGGGAAATTGCTCCAGATTAGCTCTTGTGTATCCTGTCAGGAAAGTCAATGTCACTTCTACTGCTTTTGGTATATTTCATATCAAAAAGCAAAAACAGGGTTGATGAAAGAATATCATCATATAAACCTTTCCTACAACACAAACCAAACAAAATTCAGTTCAGAGAATGGAGTGAGAACAAACAAGATTTTGCTCTAAATCCAAACAAGCAGTTGTTGATTGCCATTAGTAAATACAAGGCTTGTTTACAGGAATGTAGGTATTGATGTGAAAAGCCATGACAGATCATGAACAAATAGTTTTGAAATGGCACTGATATTCCTTAGGTTGCCAAGAACTACACTTACTTTTCCACTTACTTTTCCCCCTTTCAGACGATTGAGGTGAAGTGCAGATTTAGCCTCCTTATTTTTACTCAGCTCTGTTGACTCAGAGCAAAGCCCATCACAGTAAACAGATGCAACTAATAAGGGTATCAGAATCCATCTGACAGAGACAAATTCAGGTTATTATGTTAGCTCACAGAATTGTTTTGGTCCTATAACTAAGTTATTTCATACAAATACAAAATATATAAGGGGAAAAAAAAAAAAAAAAAAAGTAGCCAAAGGTAATTATGCCATTTTCATTACTTAATCAGGATCATTTGAAGACCTGTTAAAGATAACCACAGAGAAGGGGGGAAAGAGAGAAGTCAATTTTATGCACTTACTGTCAGCAACCCTGAATTAAATATCTTGTTGTAATAACACAACAAATAAATAAACAAATAAAAACCCATTATCAGAACTGTCTAGCTGCTTGATTTAATGGATTACACTATTAAGTCCTGTTACTAACAAGCTATCTTGCAGCCTGCTAGTTTCCTCTCACACTACAAGCACACAGCATTTGCATTGCACACAAGTAAGTGTACTTCCTCTTGTGACAACTCCCCATGAAATGTCTCAAAGTCCTCGTGTGCATTTCACTGTACCTTTTAGACTAAAACATGTCCAAAAAGCTTGAATACAGCTCTAACAACTCTGCTGGGGTTCCCAGCTCCTTGTTAAAACTGGAACAGAATCGTGTTTCTCCCTCAGGCACTGCCTTAAAAAACTTTAGGCCATACGTTCTTGAATTATTTATCAGAAGTTACTATGCAAACAAGGATTAAATAATTCTCTTTGAGCTGGTTGTGGTAAACACAGCAGCTAGAGGCATATTGCCTGTGTGATATCTACATTTTATCCAGCCTTCCTGGCAAACAAATTGCCTTTTGCTAGAGATGCAAGACCTGATTTTCCTCTACTCACATTGGTGCAAGCAAAAAACCTCCTCAGCATCTGATGGAATTACATCACCATAAGAGTGGGTAAGTTAATCAAGGATACTATTTGTTTCCAAATGCATTTGATTAATGAGTGTGGGACAGAAATAGTACAGGCTTAGGCTTTATTCTGCCCTCTGGCTCAATTCATCTGGTGTTGCTTTAAAAAACAGCTAATCTGTTAATGAATAAGGGAAATAAACAATAACCACAGAATAATTTCATTTTTTTTGAAAAGCTAAGTGTGTCATCAGCCATATGTAGTAGATGAAGGTCCTAGCATTTTCTAAACTAAGCACCACTTTCTAAAAAGTTTTAGAAAGCATTTGTCATCTGTATACTTAGGCAACTGCTGTTGCTTCTGTATAATCTAAGTTCAAGAAAATTAGCAGCCTACTTAAAATATGGGTTTGCACTGTAATGAAATTTTAAAGGGTAAATAAAATTATAGGCTGTATCCAAGTGTGTTATGTGGCACAAAATACCTGACAAAAATTCACAAGATGAAACAACTATTGCTGCTGCCTAGACTAAGCACTACCTTACTTTTACACTTTAGTCATATATATGCAAATTTAAGAATACACATAAAATCCCAATCCCCTTTTGCAAACTCCCAAAGAGGACAGAGATTGCTTTGTTCATTTCTTTAAAAAAAAAAAAAAAAAAAAAAAAAAAAAAAATGTAACTTATTTATATGTGCAAACATGTATATACAAACTCACACAGGAAGAGGCATTTGGTCCCTTAACACAGGGAGGCAGAATTTCCTTCTGCTCCTGTTAAAGAGGATACTGGAAAACATGACCACAGTTTCCATGAAAAGTGATGGGTCTATGCCACTAGTCTTTGAACTCTGTATCTTTAGGTATTTAGGCAAGGAACAGCATCCAAGATACTTGATTTGGAGTCAGATCCAAGGAACTGGGTCTGAACTTCTCAACTCCCAACACCTAACACCAGAACTGTGAATGAAATAAAAACAACTTGCCACTTCACCCTGGAGGCAGTACCTCTGATCCTGTGCAAGACTCAACCAGCGAGCCACAAGCTCCTATCTTCATTACCAGGATAAGGACTTTGTTCAATGACTTTTTAAAACCCAAATAACAGCAGCAAAGTCTGGCTGACTACAGAAGCGGCTTTTCCCAGCAGCAGCCTTAATTGTTCAGCCAACCTCCTCCTCCTTACACCTTCTCCTCTCCCTTCTCCTGGGCACACGGGAGATGTTTCCTATCTGTGCACAGCCCCACGTTGCCTCTCACACGCCAGCCACAGCAGCACAGCAGGCCAGCTTGACCACTGCAATGTTAGATGACAATGTGGAGAGAGGGGAAGAAGCTGTGGCACAGCAAGTGTATACAGCATGGCCCTCAAAGCGATCACAACCAGGCCGCGGATGCTCTTAACCTCTGTCCTGGACCTCCCAGGCAGCCTCGCTGGTTGCCACTGGTCCCCCAGAAGATGCTCGTTATGGATCAGGCTTCAAATGCTCTGTTGGAAGAGTCCTGGCAGTCCTGAATCAAGCATCTGCTTTTCTAAAGGAGGTGGAAGTTCAGAGTCACCTTACAATATTTCAGTGGCTAATTCTGTAACTCCCCTGGGTGAATCTAGCCCCAAGCAAAGGCAGTGCTGGATAGCTCAGTGGAACTTTGTAATTAATGTCAATGGGTACAGAACGATGTCCTTAAAGAAGTTAATTAAAACTGAGGGGTTTAGTGCAACATAAAGATGAATTATGTGCTTCATGTATTAATACAGAACTTTAATGAAATAAAATTTAAAAAGCCCCTAATAGTAGCTCTGACATTTGCAGTACTCCTGAACACTGACCAGTGCTTCAGAAGGGAAAGAATGGAAAACCATACAGGATTTTACCTTTTGGGTAGAAATAGAGAACAAACAGTCCAGGAATTTTTACAGTTCAGACCAAAAAAAGCTTTATTGCTCAGTTTCAGCAACCCAAGCCAACCAGATTTGGAGCAAGCACAGCTCCATGACCATGGCGTGGCTGTACTGCCAGCATTGCATTGCAGCCCCTGCACCTATTTCCACATGCCTGCCTAGCTGCATTTGCTTTGTGCTGCAACTTTAAAAGAAACATTAGCAGCAATATTTCTTTTTGATTTTGTCCTTGAAAACTAATAATCTTTGAGAGACTGTGACACACGAGCTGGGCTTGCCAGCTATTAAGTGTTCTCTTTCCATAAGCACTAAGTGCCTCTCAGAACCAAGATATGAATCAAAATAAAGCACACAATCAGATGCTATTCAAGTAAATAAATTATTTTATTTTCCCCTATTTAAGTTGTTGATAGACAGATGCTAAAGCCGGCATCTTCTCACACCTCATTAATTTTTATATTTGGCAGTTTGAATTTTAAAAGTCCCCAGCAGATTAACACTAGTACACTTCCTCAGAAAAGAGGCAAGAACGTGCAGCACACTTTGGTATACTGAAGTCCCAGATGCTAACATGGACCAGAAGTGTAAGTACCACACCTCCATGTGTGGTGCACCGACTGGCCCAGGAGCATGCCCACGAGGCACCTCTCACTGTGCATGTTTGTGTAGACATGTTTACACATGTAAAAATGTTAATTTTTAAAAAAGAACAAATGCAGACACAGCAGAGGGCTCGCTTGGGGGCCTGGGAGCTGCTCACTAGCACACACATTTCTGTGCATCCTGGCAAACACGGGCCCTCGTCAGAGGGTGTGCAAGAGGAGACATTAACAGGATCTGGTAGGCAGGTCCAGTCACTGCCACTGCAGCTGATAACAGAGACAAAATGCAGGAGGTAAAGCTGTGCCAGGGGAAGTGAGAGAGCTGCTGGTTGTAATGGCCCAAAGGGTTATTTCTTGTAGACTAATACATTTCCGCTGCGGTGGGTTTTTTGTTGTTGTTTGATTTATTTTTGAGGGTAATGCTTATGAAGAGTCACAGAATTTGGTCTTAATTTGGGCTTCTGCTTTTGGAAGTGAAACATTTTTCTTTTCATCTGAAACCCTTTGTAGGTAGAAAGTCATGTACATTAATTGGAGAGAATGAGAAATAGAAAGCTTGCAGCTGAAACAGCAAGGCTACGAGACCACTATTTCCACTATAAAAGAAACTAATGTAGTTACTCAGTTAATTGTTACTTGTATCTTAACTAGCGCTCATTTCACTTGATCCTGCAGTGCACCAAGTGATGTATATACCCTCTGACTCAGACCTCTGGAGCCTTCTGCATATTCTACCTCCAAGACCCAAAATACACCTAGGAGCTGTTACAGCTTTTATGTAGGCAGTGGCAAAGTTTGTCAGACCAGCTGTCTTCTTACAGACACTCATCTCAGAGATAAAAGCAGGGTTCTTGTATCAGTTAGGTTATGCAAGCTCCGAGGAAGACACTAGATCCTCTGAGCCTGGTGGTTTAATCTTCTCTAACATGAATGGTTCAGCAGATTTAAGTCCAAATCCAGTACATACTGGTGGGAGCAATTTACAAAGGTAGGAAACATCCCTGTACGTATCCTTTTCCATTCATTTATAAGCAGGTATGTGGTCATTGGGGTTGGTGAGCTGAAGGCATGAGAATGCAGTATTAGCTATAATATAAAAAGAGAATTCTACATCGAGTAGAAAGAATTGTTTTCCCCCATATCTGGGTTGAACTTGTCACTACTATTATTACATCCAGAAGCAGATACAGGTAGATGCAGTCTCCCTTTACAGCAGACTATTTTAGCAAGATCTTAATGCTTCTGGGATTTCTTTGGTAATCCCAAAGCTTTCTGTACTTCAAGTGCATCTCAGCCCCTTTTAGGAGGTACACATTTTGTTTAAATTGGCAGACCTATGCACTACTAAGTTTTCTTAGTTCCCACCATAAGATACCAAATATGAAATACAAGTTAGTTTTTAAACAGCTACACAGCTTGTAAGCGTTATGTTCTAAACACGTACTGCACTTACCAATTTAGCACAAGTAGAAACAGTTGTAGTTGCTGTTTTTTTTTGTTTTTGTTTACCGTAGAGTTATAACTTAACAAATGAAGCTGCATTTCATTCAATAGATAGTATACGTTAACCAGAAATAAAGTGTTGGTTTACACGAATCTATATTGACTCATATGAGCTCCGTAGTCAGTCCACCCTTCTATTACAAAGCTATTTACCAAACCTTTCAAAAATATTAAATCTGGATGGTGTTTGATGTTGTGTAGTAATTCTACATTTGTTCAATGATGTTTGCCCTAAAAATTACAGTTATATAAAAGCCATGCTCACTCTAACACAACACAGCTGCAAAACTGTTTTGAAACAATTCAGATTATTTGCCAGACCAATTGTGTTCACATTCTTTAGAAAATTTATTTGGAGATTAAAAACGTAGATGAAGATTTGGGAATGCATATGGTCATGATTGCATCAGATCTGAGCTACCCTCTTGATAAACATCCCACCTCAGCTTCCCTCTCCCCCAGTAGATGCCATTTTTTATCTTTCCTATCCCTGCCCTGTCATCTCACCTTGGATCCTCCCCTTGTCCATCGTTCTTTCCCTTTTATATTCATCTTCTGTCTTTAAGAAAAAATGTCAGAAGTATCAAAAGCCATCACTTTTATTAGAACAAAAATAATATTTTTTATTGTCTTTCATGAAGAAAGAAACAGCCTCTCTCAGGAAAACAAACAAACAAACAAACAAAAATGCTTAGTATTATGTCCCTACAACAGAGGTCCCATAACCTAATAAACATGAAATCTTTATTGCAATTGATGTGCTTAATGAAGATTTTTCTGAGATGATGTCACTGCTCAGTAATAACTTTACATAATCAGAACTTTATCATGAAGTTGTCCAATACTACTTTGTTTTCATTTAATCAACTGCCTAGTCCATAACATTGCAGAAGATCAAATATATAAAATCCATGTTACATATCAGCTAATCATACACTTAAGACAGCTCTGAGGAAGACATCAAATGAAGTTTGTTGGACCAAAGTAATCCCTCTCCAAGTAGATATCATAAATTAAAATATCTAATGAATAAAGCAACTCTTCACAGCCTAGTCAGAGGAGATAAAGAAGGCTCAAGCCCAAAGCTACACTGGACTCCCTGTGCAGACACCTCTGGCTGCCCATGGTTGTGCGTGTACCCTTCTAAGCTATCCATGGAATGGATGTTCATAGATTCAACTTCTGTTATTTGTAAACTGAGTAGCTGTATTCGGACTGAGCTGCGTCTGCCAAAGCTGGGTTAGGGTTAATGTTTTCCAAGAAAAGCCAGCCTCTCAAAGAAGATGCAGAGCATCTCCTCAGCTGCTGAGGCCAGTGACCCTTAACAGAACTGCTGCAGACAACAAATGTAAAGACAGTTTTGGTTCCCAGGCAAGCAAGATTCAAGATTTTTCATGCCATATCATTTTCGTGCCAGGAACGGTGTTGCTCTCAACCCCACTCAGTAGGTGATGTTTTTAAGTTCATATAATTGACAAATTGTCCTATAAAACTTCCAGGCTGCAGCATAGTGCTTATAGCTACCAATCTCACCTTCCTCAGATGTGCTTATTGTACAAATGCAAGCCAGTACAATACAAGAAAAGGAGAAGGGAAAAAAACAAAAACAACAAACAAACAAACAAAAAACCACCACAAAGAAGCAGTAACAAGTCTCAGTCTCATCCACTCATCTTCATTTTTAGTGTTCCAGAACCGGAAACCACAGGATCTTGTGGTTGCAGAAATAAACCCCAAATCCAAGTACAATATGACAATATAACTTGCAGGTGAAACTGGAGTGGTTGTGGAAACTTTTGAAGCCCCTCTGCCGGACACTGAGATGAGCTCTAGGCAATTTGGTACATTCCAAGCACAAATTAAGACAAAGCAGAACAACCAAACAAACAAAAACTTGCATCAAAGCAATACGTAGCACTGGAAAAAATCAGCACTGTTTGTGCTGAAATAAGGGTTGAGGTGAGGATGCAGGAATCCTTTTGCAAAAATACCTTTCCTCAGACCCTCAGAACAGAGCTCAGTTCCCCCGCCTTTCCAGAAACAGATGATGATGAGGTAGGGCTTACCACCCTCAAGCACAAATAGCTCTACTGAAACACTGCGTTAATTCACACAGAGGTTACAGCCAACAGCCTATGCTGCTTTACTATGTTTGTGTAAACCCCTTAGGTTCACATATCTGTTTGGAACTGGACATTCCAAGGAGAAAGACAACAGCTGTAGACTACAGTGGAAGCTCAATAGCATAGCTGTAGCCAGTTCTCAAAGACTACTTGCTCTCTGAGCAATCTATTTAGCGGGAGTACAACTCCACACCTTCCTCTGAGCGACAGATTCTGGCCCTGGGCGCCCTGGTAATGGATATGCAAATCTACCAGTGGTTCCTGTACTGCTCAGTGCCTTGAGGCTCTCAAGCTTCCAATTCATATACTTGGAGTAAGAGCTCTTGCTAAAAACATCATGTGTAGCTGGCTGAACAATGTGAGGGATCACTCAATTTCAGAGGACCGTGCAGCCCTTTGTATTTTGCATTAGCTTCAGACATTATACCACAGAACAAGAGACTTTTATGAATGTAAATCTGATTGCCTGGAATGACTCAATCCAATAGATGCAAAAGTGCCACACCACCCTGCTTATATTGATCACGGGTTTGAGCGGTGCATGCACCACAAAACAAATCTATTACCACACTAGTAGAATGAAATCCCTGAAGCTTATACAGGTCAGCAAACACAACTTCCCCCTGTAAAATATTTATTATGTAACCTGCCTTCCCCATCCGTGCTAGTGCTGAGATACACTTTTCACGTTTACTGGTGTATTACACTGCGATAACACATTTACTCTATCAAGCAATGGTGCCCGATTCCTTTCCTAAGCAAAGAGAACATAAATCATGCAAACACTAGCAAGGACAATAGATACATAGAGATGGCACAAAAATCTCAAGGCACAAGGCAAAATATCTCTGGATAGCCCAGAGAAATGTAAGTAGAAAACAGGTGCTAAAGTTAAAAACATGCAATAAAATCATACCATAAAAACAATTTATCTAATTGACAGCTAATGTGATTGTCCCAGGAACAGGCTATTTATAACTTTTCTTCCATCAGTATTTCTAACTCCAAAGGCAGGATTTACCTCTCACTTACTCCCTGTAAAATATGTTATTACTATCCAAACAATAAGATGCTGAAATATAAAGGATCTATCATCCTATATTATGGTGTAAGAACAAACAATGCTGCTCATTTGTAAGCTACTACCAGTACCACCTTAAGTTTAATAATAATTATTATTATATTATTATTTAGCTGTTTAAACATCATGTTAACCAGGCTTACAAAGAGAGAGAAAATTCTCACAAACCACTCTCACACCAGATCCACCTTTTCTTGGGAAATGGGTGTAGCTGAGCTCTCTCAGAAAGCTCTTAGCTTTAAATGGCAACAGCCTTTTTAAAGATAGAGCTAGAAGTACTCTCCTCAGCTGTCCTTAGTCCTCCCCTTTTGCTTCTCCCTCCTCACCTTGTACCAGCTGCAGCACCTAATCGTGCCTTTTCCAGGATCCAGAATGCCTTTTGGCCTGTAACACTGCAACTTGGATCTATAACAAAGAACTATATAGAGCTCCTCTAAATCTTTCTGTTGTCCTCATTGCTGTACTTTGTGCACATGTATTTTTAAACACTTAGCTTTGCCCCGTGGTTCTTCACTGTAAGATTTTGCACATTATATCAACAACTTCCACAGGGATTTTGTGGGACTTAGTTAATATTGAATTCAGTTATGTCTTCAGCTGTTTAGATGATGAAGCATGGAGCATGTCACCAGCAACTGAACTACTGAAATAAGCATTACTCTGAGAAACTAAATTTTCCCACACTAAGATATTTCAGTAATCACCAGCCCATCACTACAAATTCCTTTCTGCCTTTCCTATTTGCGTTGCTGGTTTGCCCTGGAATTCCTCAGCTGGCTCTAATGAAGGAGAAAGCCAACAAATCCTCCTCCCTCCCCCCCCACCCCCACCCTGATTACCTATTGAAGTAGAAATGTATGCTCTTACATCAGTGAGGACAGAAAGGAAAGGTGGCACCTGAGATTTTAAGGTTGATGCATCTTGCCATATTGCACTCAGCCAAAGATCTACTTGCTGACAACCTGGTCTGTAAATCCCATCAATCCCGTGTTCTCTAATCGCTCCAGTACTATCCATTAGAAAGTCACTATTTTATAGAGAAGATATTTAAAGCTTTTTCTTGATCTAGTGTTGCTATGCATCTGCTATTCAGCTGTATAAAGTAATTAAGGAAAGCTCTCATGGAAAGAAGAGCAGAACTCTCTTAGGAACATGTGTGTGCATATAAAAAATCACTACCAAAAAGTACTTTAAAAAATATTCCTGCTATCACATTATGTCACTCTGCCAGTTAATTCCAAATGCAGATTTCAAGAAGGGAACTACTGTGCGCAGCAGACTTGTCTATACAGAAGAATAAACAGGACCTAGTTATGAGAACACACCGAGAATTTTAATTTCAGAATAAAATGTCTTGATTTTTCAAAGAACACTTTTACTTCCACACCTTTGCCACTGTCCTCCACCACATAACAAAACCCCACCTCATCTGAAGAGTTCTGTGATGCAGTCCAGGGCAGAATTTCAACAAAGATACACATAAAAATATATATATATTTTTTTTTCTTACAAGTGTTTTTAAAAAAACAAACTAGCCATCTATATTAGAGAAGTGTGCACCAATCACAGATGGTATATATTTATGTGTGTTGGGTGTGCAACACCATAGGGTCTCTCCAGAGAGTTTCTCTTCAAGGACAAAAATCTTCATTTTTAAGCTAACGGTTCTCTGATTTAATCATCTGCCAAGAAGTAACTATACTTCTGTTTAGCTTTTTTCTTCTCTCATGCTTTATTTCACATTTATTAAAAGATCCTTTGAAGCAAAGGCTTGCATCCTTGAAGTCTGTTATTAAACAAGCTAAAATTGCTGCTTTCATTGTGACACTTAATTGGGATGTTGCACGTCAGGACCCATTAGAGCTCTCCTGCTGGCACGGTTGGTAATGCCATGTTATGCCATATGGAAGGCTCGAGCTTGGAAGCGATTTGGGGATCTTTGATCTTTGTGCCAATGAAGGCTAAAATACAAACAAAATGTACATCCCAGCTCCAGGGACTTGATAGCACAGGTTGAATTACTCTTCGGCATCCCCTAGTGGCTGATAACATGCATGGGATTTTTAAATATATATATATATATATATACACATACATATATATATATATATAAAATAAATTTAAAAGTCTCTCAGTCAGAGAATTAATTGCATAATGAGAAGATATAACCAGTTACTTTTTCTAGGGGATTATTTCAGATTATTGAATTAGGCCCAGAAAATTTCCTGTATTAGAAAGATGGGGCTTACAGAATGAGTTGGAGGAAAGGAAAATTTCAGTAAAATATTTTATAATTGCATGATGCAACAATGATGGGAGTAATCTTACAATTGCAATAGATATTGGAAGGGTGTTAAGATAGGTATATTCATGTATTTTTATATCATGACTGCTACTAAAAATCTTTGGTATTATCTTGTAAAACAAGTAATGAAATCCTTGTTTTTGGAAGAAGGTCCTAAAGGTGTTCTTTTTCAACACTGGAAAACTTTAAGGAGTTTCTACCACTAAGTAAAATAAAGTCTGTTTCCAAACAACATAGCAGGGTATAAGGATCATGGACTGGAAACTCATTCTATCTTTCAAATTAAATATCATCATATTGCTGTAATTACCAAATCATTGTCTTTCATTAATTGGAAATAAATTGAGTATTCATAACTTGTTTATGTTGCTACTTTAATTTCCTCTAGAAGATCATCTTTAGGTTCTCTCCTCCTCTCCCTTCCCCCCCCCCCACCAAGTTATTTCTGATTTAATTAATAAGTGGTTTCAGAAACAAGCTAAGTTTGTTAGGTGTAATGGTCTGGACATCAGTATTGTGTTATGTCTGCCTCTGAGAATAATAGGAGTAGGTTGGATTGCATTTTTAGTTCTATGTTTACATCTTCTCAAGGAATCCCTCCATCTCTGTCTCAGATTCTGGCAACAGCTTTTTACAACTGAAGCTACATTACATTCATAAAACATTACCGTGGCCTTTGAGTTGATAGATTTTAGGCAAGAGCTTGCTAGGATTCATGGCACAGCATCTAGTAATAATTTTACCTTTGACATTGTTGTGCTATTTGTAAATCCCCTTCTCCAATGAGAAACAACAATTACTGGAAAGTTGACTATTTTTTCCTCCTTTCTGCATGAAGATTTACCAATTTAAAAAAGCGATTGCTATAAAACAGCAAGCAGTAAGACTGCTTTTGATATACCTTGCATTAATGAGGTGCAGAACCTTATTCAAAATACACTTTCAGTCTCAGTAAGGAGGGCAGGGGCTCATGAAACATTCAGTTTGGAGCTGCGTGTAAATGCCCTACTATACTGAACCCATATAGCAAGTTGTTTTCAAAATTAAAAACCAATCCAGTTTTTGCAGTGCATTCATTTTTTCTGTAAGACGGCCAGGAAAAAAAAAAAAAAAAAAAAAAAAGCACCCACAGCAAATATTGCCTCTGCTCAAGGAAAGTTCTTGGGATTCAGTTCTGGTAACAGCAATTCAGAGTATATTCATAGTGTCACAATGGTATAGATACGTAAACACACAGTAAGACATTTTGGCAGAACATGTTTACAAGAATGACAATGCTGAGGCTTTTTAGAGACCCCTGCAAAGTATAAAGTCATGCCGGACCTGAAACTTCACTGCTGGTAAGATCATTGTGTATACACTATAAGAGCAGTCTTCATAACCAAGGGATTTATTTGTTCATTTATTAATTATTTGATGGAGAATATTTTGAAGAAATCAAGGGTGTCTGCAGTTCTCAAGATGAGTGGGCCACATGCCTAAATTTTCCTGACACCATTAACTCCTTCAGCCAGGACACACAGAAACTCTATTTGTGCAAATGATCTCCAGCTTCTCAGGGGAGGGGGGAGTGGAAACAATTATTTGACTTTTTTTTCCTGGGACTGGAAAAGCTACTGCCATTTCTTTCAATGGATTTGCCCTTTCGATCTTGTATTTATAGCTAAGAGCTCAAAAACCAAAGTATGAGGGGAGAGACAAGAGAGAAAAAAAAAAAAAAAAAAGTCTGGAATAAGTAATAGGAAGAAAAAATGAAAGAAGAAATGTAAAAGTAAGAAGAAAGATTAAAAAAAGGAATCTAGACTGGTAATAATAAAAGCAGATTCAGACGTCAAGGAAATACGATGTCACATGAGAAAACAAGAGACTTTAAATAAATTTATGGGTCAAATGGAAGCTAAAAGGAAAAATGTAAAAAGAAATGTGACACATTATTACTCTGACAGTAACAGATTGGTTTTATGTATTTTGTGTATGTGGGTACATTTATGCATGTGTTTGTATATCACTTAAGAATAGTGGCTTCAGTCATTCATAAGTCAAACTCCAATGTCTTCCTAAGGGAGGTGCATCCCTGCACTCCTGCAAACCTGTACAATCCCCATGGAATGCACTGATCAGATCTTGCTTCACAAAGTAATCATTCAACACTTTCCTCTCTGTAACTCTCTCAAAGTATTATCTTGTGCATTCGTTATTAGATCTCAGTCTCTCTATGTCTGCAGAACTGCTCCAGTATAATTTTTTTAAATTTAATCTTCCAAATCTATCTTCAAGAATCAATTCTGCAGAGGCACTGCTTAGTAATAGCTGCTGTGTCCTTACCACACCACCCCCGGAATCATTTTCAAAGTTATGTCTATGCTGCTTAAGTAGGTGGAAACAAAAGTAGATGAGATTTCCATAGTGTGAGAAAGCTTGGTAGTGGCATGCAGTAAAAGTAAGTAGACAGAGTTCTGAGGTTTAAAATACTTGTTTTCATTATATTATCTCTACCATTAACAAACAAACAAACAAAAAGTATAAACTCTATCATCGCAAGATTAACAGTGGCAGAAGTGCAGCACTCACAACTGCTCTCATCAGCTAGTCCAATGAAATCAGTATCAGTTCACTTTGCTAATTGACAAGGCCCTCCAAGATGAATTTTGTTCAAGTAAATTTCCTCTCTTTCATTTCTTCCACATCAAATTAGAAGTTTTTCAAAAACGTGCAAAGCTATTAAGAATTTAGAATATTCAGTTTTCCATATTGAACATCCTATTTAATTGCGGAATTAAGAAAAGTAAATCCCTTTGCTTATGTGGGCTTCAAAAAGTGAAAATTGAAAGCATCTGATTTTTAGCTGCTGTGACACTGAACATGCATACAGAGAACCAACACAAACACTTGTAATTGTCATACACCTGAACTTGGGTTTTGAGCTGAAGCTGTAGTGAGAACAATTTGTTCCTCAAAATGAACACCCTGCTCATTGTAAGACCTCTAACACCAAGGGTAAAACCCAAGGGCTTCAGCACTTTCCAAAGTATACAGAAAAGGATTGTACAGGAGGTAATATAGGAACACAACATTTTGAGAAATGTTTTCATTATCTCTCATAACCACAGAATACCTACATCTCTGTAACTGTGCCGTGCTTCTACACGAGCACTTGTTCTGGAATATGGAGGACAATATATTCCAGGTAAAAAAGCCACCATTCTCCTCTGAGATGCACCCATACAAACATTTGGAAAAAAAAAAAAAAAATGTAAATGTGCAAAAATTAAAGTATGCTTTTAAAGTATGCTTAAAATGCAGGATAAGGATATGCACTTTGTGGTTTCAGAAATTGAAGTCAGGCTCCTATTCCTATATTTCTGGCATTAGAAAAATGTAAAGATTAGAAGTCTCTAAAAGCCTGTCATTATATTTTACTACCCTCACACATACACATACATAATAGGCATCAGCTAAAAGTAGAGCTATTGGGTCTGGACTCATCACTTTATATGCTGCTCTCTACAATGCTATCTGGATGTTTTAGCTGGGGGAAAAATGTGGTTTCATAAATGAATGGGTCACTGACCTTAGAATTGAAAGATTTATCAAGGTATGTTTGCATGACAAAATATAGCGCTACACAGGAAGATACTAGCTCTAAATGTGACATTTCCAAAATGGAAAAGGATTTAACTGAATTAGCACAGTCCTCTCTGATCACCCTCCTATGCCCTGCTGTTCAGTAAAGCTACTTAACCCAGACAGAGTTGTACTAACACAGTTATAGTTGTCCTGGTTTCTGTGCTAGCCCAGCATGACTCTTCACTGAATTTAACTCAAAGGGATTTACATGATGCTTTCTGAAAAGGACCCCTAAACCTCCCACCACCTCCTAATTTCAACTTAAATAAGACCCTTACTGGTTAAAGAGCAAAAAATAAAAAATAAAAAACAACAGCAAAATAAAAATATTTTACTTATTACTCTGGGCACTGAGAAGGAGTTGCATCCACTAAACCTTTCATGTCCTCTCTAGGAAAGGAGTGGAAGTTTATAGAAAACATGAACAGTACCAGCACTTCCTAAAAACATCCAGATCCCAGCAGCAGGGACACAGCAGTCAGCAGGACCTGCAAGAACAGGCACTCAGTGGCAAGGCAGGGGACTCGCTGGAGTCAGAAAGTTCTCTAAAATATTATAAATGGAAAGTGAAAAAGAGGAGCAAAAAGAGCATTCATTTGGGTCTAAGTGAGATCATGAGAAGAGAATGAATTCAGGACTTGTGGAAGGAAATCATTCTTGATTTGTTGCCTGCTATGGTGAGGTGCCTGAAAAACAGAAGCACCACGGGAGCTGCATCTCTATGAGCATGAACGTCACCTAGCTGACACCACTGGCACTTAGTGAAAAGGGCAGCATTGGAAATATACCATTAAAATAACTCTCAGAGAGGACTGAGGGGCAAAACAAAAGATCTGGGATGCTCGTGGATGCATAACACAACTGAACAGAAGGTGAGGTCCCTACTGACATCTGCTTTGTACCACCAAACACCCCAGGGGACATGATGAAGAGATACCTCAACACCTAATCATGGTATGTACAGAAACAGTCATGTAATCACGAGATAGTTAATCTGAGAGGTCAGATTCTGAAAATCTCCCTCTACTGGAAATAAAATGGAATTTTGGAAATTATAAGAAAAGGTTTCCTATCAAAACTATAGGGAATTCTGTATTAGGCTGTGTTTATAGGCTACTGTTTTCGGGAAATTGCATCTGATGTAAAAGTTTACAACATCCCTTCTGCATTTGGTTTCTCTTTCTCAGCCTGAGCTACATTCACACATTTCTGGAAAATAATCAGTTCCAGCAGTTCTTCTGTTTCTCCGATTTAGATATCTGAAAGGGTTACGTGAAATAATGTAGCTTGCAAGCAGATAAAATAAATAAAGAAATAAATAGTTTTTAAGCTAGATCATTTTTACAGTTGCCTGTAACTATGGTGTTAGAACATGTCTTCACAAATAAAAGAAAGCACAAGAATTCATGGTAACTCCTTTTCCAGTGACAATCATATAATATAAATTGTGTTACGAGAAAATTGTACAAACTATTCCTTTTTCTTTAAAATGTGTAATTCCATAAAGCTCAAAATAATTATGAACTAAATCACATGAAAGAAAAAGCGAAAAAAAACTAAGCAGAAGGAAAAAAAAAAAAAAAAAAAAAGGAAAAAAAAAAAAAAAAAGAGCGAGAATAGCTTAGCTTAGTAGATACTCAATTTAAATGGGAAATCATGAATTATAATTGGAAACTGCTTAAGAGCATTTTCCTAGATGCTCAAAACCAGAAACTGATAATCACAAAACACAACTCTTTATGAACTGAACAACAAAGCAAAACAACATGTTTTAAAGCAAAACTGAATGCAGCTATTTAGACGATGTAAAAAGATACCATTATCACAACTGGGGAAAAAAAAAAAAAAAAAAAAAAAAAAAAAAAGGTAATTCTCAGTAACAAATATAAACCTTTAGGTAGATAGGTATACAAATATAAACCAAGGAACTCAGCAATACAAACCAAAGAACATGAAGTCAGGAGCTGGCAGATTTGATTAGGATGGCAGAAAATTTTGAAGTACGTTAGGAACGAAGGGATTCCTTACACTGATATACAGATTTAGTACAGTTATCATAATAATGCTGAAAATACAGAAGAACCCAGCAAATATTTTGGTTCTGTGTTTTGAGGAACCAGCTAGGTGTTGCCATGTATGACGAAAAAAATCCTTTCCAGCACAAACAAGCAGAAACTTAATTGGACAGCTTTCATATGGAGGTCCAAAAAAGTAGCCTGAGAACCTCACTGGTCCACATATGTTAAATAGATTATATTGAGGAAATTCCGGCCAGCTAGTGAAACACTGAAATTGTGCTAGTGCTAGTTATGAGAGGGATGCAGAAAAGCATTTGTGTTAAATTTCTCTTGACAACTTTTAGACAAATTAAATTTGGTTTCCAAAGATCCTGGTATTGACATTTTACACAGATAGATTATCACATGAGATTTTTATTAATAAAGTGGAATGATTCAAAGCTCAGCATGAAATACATTAAATTAGCTGCAAGCTGGTTGCCTTCTTGAAACTGTAATTAAAAAGGAAACCATCAAGCATCATTAACACTCCAGTTGCACTCTGTTATGGAAGTTCATTGACATCAGGTATAAAAGCGTTGTCGTGCCAATAGCCAAGATGTGCAACTGATGCTACCAAGGTTGTGACATTTTTCTATAGTCCTTTGTCATGAAGCAAGAGATCCTAAAAACCCGCCCAGTCCTTCAGGTTTGCTTTTGTGTTTCCATGCAAACCATAACATGCTGACATGATCGTTTTTCATGAAACTACTACTAATTTTTTGAGTAGTAAAATGTCCTAAAAGTTCTTTGTTATATTTCAGTTTGATGAAGAAAATACAAAAAAAAAAAAAAAAAAAAAAAAGTTGCTGTGAAAAAGCAGGGTGAACTGCAACCAGAGACCAGCACTGATTTTAATGGTATGCTCTGCAGTACCCTAAAGTAATGAAGGCTGCAGTGGAAGCCCAGGTGTCATAAAGCAGTTCCACTGACTTGGGCAGAATATTATACCCGCTGAGTTTTCTATTTCCTCCATGCTTAGGCTATGTCTATATTTATGGGGGGGGGCCCCCCACGAAATATTAACATAGTAAGCAGCTTGAAAATCTTCTATTTGTTTGCTCAAGTTTAACACATGCTGCAGTAAAGACCAAAGTCCTGGAAGCAAGCTGCAGGGCCTTCAGGGGGACAAGGAGCTGTCTTGGTACATGCCCTGCAGCCACAACAACTCATCCCAAGTGGTTGGGAGCACTGCATCGAGGGTCATTGCCGCTGGGCCTCAGGAAACTTAAGGATACATTTTGTAAGAGGATAAAAATAGGACTTAATGTTCTTTTTGTCCTTTGGAATGGAACTGAGCTGGAATAAAGAAGGAAGCTATGGCAGAAACATTCCAAAATTATTTGTAACTCGGTGCAAATATTAACAGTAGAATTTCCTCTTAGAAAAGTGGCTGTCAATTAATAGTGAAGAGACCTAGGAATGGTCCATGACTTTTTCCTTTTGGACTAGAAGATACATTTTTTAGCCTCAGTCATATTGCCAGCCCTACCTTATTGTTAATTGTCTTGAGTCTCTGGCACCCAGACCTGGTTTTGGGGAAAAAAATAAAAATAAAAATAAAGAGGACAGTACTTTTAAAAAGTTTGAAAACTTGCTTTAAGGGAAGGTCATCATAGAAGAATATTTTTATTTTATTTTATTTTATTTTTGTGACAAGAGCAACTTAGGTAAGGCAAAAATGGACCACCTTACTCCATCTCCTTCCATATTTATTCCATGGCCTAAGTCACTGTCTGTCTCTGGCAATATGGACTGTACAAGATAATCTGTCCTTTAAAAAATGGATGTCTCAGATATGACAACCGGGGATTTGAAAATTGAAATGCTGTTAACCATTCAAGAGTTGCTAGATGTTTTTCCAAATCTTCCTGGCTGCAAATTGAGGGACTTATTCAATTTCAAAGATAACAGATCAATAAACCTAGATATGATATTATTCTAAATTAAGACCTCTAACTACAAGTTATCTAAGTGTTGCTGGGTGGGAAGCAGGAGGAACAGGAGGGAACCTGTTCCTAGTAATGAGAAAAAGCACATAAAGGGTTTGAGGCTGTATTCTCAAATTGCTACTATACACCACCATGATAAAGACACTGCTTTGACTGGGGAGATGCTAATTTACACTGAAAAGTGCAAATGTGCATGTAAACATTGGAACATTAAACATTTCAAGCAGTGATGTACAAAGTTTTTTTAAGAAATAGAAATTGCTATAAATTATATGATATAAAAGACTAGATTTAAAAGCTTACTCTGGACCTCTGGGTATTAAGTGATCCCAAGAAGATATCTGGCCCTTCCTCTGCAAATAAAATTGGGATTTACATAGCATTAAACAAAACAGAAAGATAACGACAGGATACTGGAAAAGTAAGACAAATCTCTTGGTTTCAAAGTGAAAATTACCCTTATGCAGCATTGTAACATTTGGGTAGTTCCCTCACTCATTTAAGAAAAAGGTGAATTTTTAAAAGGAAATATCCAATATTCAAGTGAAGGGATAGCAAACCTGCCAGAAAATATTAAATCACCCAATAAATAGAAAAATAAATCTGGTAATTCATTTGTTTAAATATTATTTTTGGCTTTTCATTCATGATTTTTTATTTATATTTTTAAAGATGTACACAGAGAGATAAATAAAAGATTGGAAGATGCAATTAATTTAAAATAGAACTGTGCTATCAGTATTAATATCAAGAGATAGTTAATAGCATAAACAGTAAAAAAAGAAAAAGATGCAAAAAGAGTAAGAGCATAAATTCTCAATCTTAATTGAAATGCATTTATTCATCCAGAGAAACAACAAAAACATGTTTTGATCAAAAAATCTTATGAAAAAAATGGGAAGTAGATCAAATTTTTGTTCCGATGGATTGTTAGAGGAGATGCAGACAACCACTTAGGACATAATGGAACAATGACATTTGTAACAAAAAGATCACATTTGCTGTTTCAAATGGCCAAGTGATCCATAGTTGCACTCAGGGACCCAACAGAGCCCTCATGGTTTTAATTCCTTTGAAAGGTACAGTGCCCAACATCCAACATAAATAAAAAACTTATAGTTCAGTCACCATAAATGTGAAGCACTTCTCTAGGGAACATTTTTTACCCTGACAATGTCAGCGTGTTCACATCAAGTCCCGGCCCACCCACGCCCTGTGCTCAAACCTTGCTGGAGCAGACAGTAGCTTGATGCAGAAACAAAGTTGAATCTCCCCACGTATATAGCGACAACATTAAGCAGAAAAGGAGGAGGAAAATAATTAAAACATTAACTAGATTGAAAATTAAATGGCATGGATCATTGGGTAGCTCTGTGTTGGCTTATTGACTGTTGATAGGTTACTTCAATTATTTGCAGTTTCTACTGCAGTAGCATTAAGGGCCCCGATGTGCTTTGTACGGTATAGACGTGCCTGCTCTTAATGACTAAATTTAAAAAGACAACACAAGGGAAGTGACACAAAGTCATAAAGAGGTTAATGGACTTAACCAAGGTTACAAGGCAGATAATAGGAGGAATGAGAATAAAATAAAACAAGCGAAGACTACAAGCTACACCTCCTATCCTTTTGTCATGCTTAAAATAACTCCATGATTTAGATAAATGAGCTTTGCAAGAAACTAGCTCCAACAGTCTTAATATGATGCATCTCAATGTGATCCAATGACTTTCTGGTGGTGTCCGTGGAAAGACATACCCATTGAACAACTATAGGTTTAGCCAGGAGTTTAAACACAAATTTTTGTGTAATCAGGGCCAAGCTGCCTAAAAAAGAGGCATGACAGACTGTCCTGTCTATCAGAGCTTTATGATATGCCAATGTGACAGAAATAAGGACAAGGAAAAGTAATTAGACTCAAAATGTTCATTGATTCTGAAATGTTTCTATGTAAAAGCAGATTGCTTCTCAGTGGACTAAAATTCTTTTATTTATTTAATTAATTCTTTGTTATTACATATCCTAGGTGAGAACACTACATTCTATTGGTTGTATACATCTTCAACAGAACTGTCAAGTATTCCTAAATTGTGACTGAGAATTACTATTAAAGGTGATGATATGAACCACTTACAGGAGTGGCAGTTAAGGGGAAAAAAAAAAAAAAAAAAAAAAAAAAAAAAAAAAAAAAAAACTTAACCCAGAGTCTGTACAAAATCTAGATGGGAATCTTAAAATACCATTTTTTAGAGTCATATTCAAAACAACGGCTTTAAGGGGATGAATGATGAGCACTAAGACTGAGTACTTTAAAGCAGATTTTTCAGTAAAATGTATTCTCATTAAATGAAAACAATGAAATTCCTACACAGTTTCAGGTAAGTATGTCAACATGATGATTTGGGTGCATAAAATTAACAATTTGGGATTGGCAAATTTGTGTCCAAATGGCAAATATATTTCCATAGTAATAGCATTCCAGAAATTATGACAGGAGTGCAAGTGTAACACAATAAGCAAAATGCTGGGATATTCTGAGGAAAGAGATTTATTACCAGCATAGGTTCCTGGTTAATAGTTCCTAATAAATTCTACATGGCAGAATTTAAACTGTTCTCCCTGTTTTTAATTTTTCAGTTTCTTCTCCCTTAAGTCCCTTAAGCTGTACTACTGACTGTTTGCTGACACTGATTCAGCTACACTGGTTACATGCCTTCATATTGTTAGCATAATTAAATTAGACAAAATATGAAAATATAATATTACTCTTCAAATTGAGGTTTGGTTACACATGCTGTCAAAGCTCAACTCATCCTGTAGAAGAGGCTGATACATCAGCAACTTTAAAAAAAAAAAAAAAGGCAAAACAAAAAAAACCCTTTTAGGGTAGGTTACACAAGCTGTATCAATACATTGATATACTCCAATTCTGCCACATGTCTATAACTACTACAGACAAATTTCTGTGACAGCAAAGGCAGTCATGGACAGGGGAGGGCTGGTTTTTGTTTTTGTAAAAAGCTTATGTATTGCAATACTTTCCACTTTTAGAATTATGTCTCTGAGCTGTGTAATATAGAATTAGGCATTACTTCCCAACTACTTACCCTTTACAGAACTTTGTTAATGAAGAGGTAATAGTTAATATCAAATAAAATCTTTCTACTTTTACTTTTATCTTGTATTCAAAAGTGATTCACCTACAAGCTGTGAGAAATCATGCCAGTGATGGAGAATTTTAGAAAATGACTGCCCTTTTCAATTGGAAAATATTTTCTTTTGCTTTCCATGACCTTTGAGGAGGACAGCTCAGCTCCAAGTTTCACATCATAAAAAAAAAAAAAAGTGTCTAAAGAGGAAACTGAGAGAATTGGTGACGTTTTTCTTTTCCATTGAATCACCAGATGACATTCAAATGACTTTATCTTCTATAATTTACTGTTTTCACTACAGCACATTCCTTGCAGCCCATATATGCTAGAGTCCGAGTAAAACAAAGTATAAACCTCACTTTTCAATTTATTTTCTAAGTTCTTTCTTTGTAAAGAAATGGAATGTTTCTTTCTGTAACTTAAAACACCTAATAAACTGTTGAAAGTAAAATACATACACTTGTATTTTAAAGCTAGTGATAGTCATCTGAATTAATTTAGGAAGAACTAACCATTCATCTTGTTAGAGTTATTTATACTAAAAAAATAATGAAATGAATTTTGTTTACTTCCCAGTGGGGATCTGCAGCAGGTACAGATAAGGCTTTCTACCCTTGTACCATGCTATGTATGTTAGTAGAAAATTGTGTGTTTTTTCATATAAACCAGTTACCCACAGCTCTTACTGCTGCATTTCTAAGCAGTGCAACTTTTTCTTAGTTTCTTAGATTTTAGCTAGGATAACTTTGTTTTCAGTTCTTAATTTATCCTTTTAGAGCAGCTAAATTATCAGCCTGAAGAATCCACGTATTACTCTAGTGCCACTTAGACTTTTCTGGCTTTTTGAGGACACTTCAATCAGTCCTTGTTCAGGTCCTGCAATGGGCTTTCTACTTCCTTAACTGAGCTCAGTTCTGTGTATAGGAAAGCAAAAAAAAAAAAAAAAAAAAAAGTATTCATTGGATTGTGCTACATGAATACTCTGAACATCACTGGGTGTGGTGCCTAGATACAAGATTCATGATTCCCTACTATGACAGAACAAAGAGAATCAAGGGGAAAAAAAAAAAAAAAAAAGTGATTTTCAGTGTAACTGAGCTTGTGTTGACTTCACCACATTTCTGGTGTTGACTTCAGCTGAAATAATGGTAAGATAACATCTTCAAGGATCTTACTTGTGTTGCTTCATGCTGACTACCCAATATTACAGGACACTCCTGTGTGACATGTACATTGCAAACTGTTGTACAGTCTGAATCATCTCCTGAAGCTTAGAATAAATGTGTTGTACTGTATCTTCCAGTAACATTCCTTTCACTAGTAAAAGCAGCACTTTCCTACGATATCCATCTATCTATCATTATGACAGAGATCTGGAGAGTCAAAACAGTTACAGAGTACCCTTTCTAATTGGAGTAAAATGTGATTACAGTTGAAGAATATTTCTCTGAGAACTATGATAAGTCTGCACTTAAATATAGCTCTTGAAGAGTGAAATTGTGAGATTCCAGATGCTTACAGTTTGGGGTGGTTTCCTCTTCATGGAACAGTCTGCGTAAATTTTTTTTTTTGATAATAAGGGATTACCCTTAAGGAAAGAAATTTGTCGTCCATGATGCAAATAGATTAAAGACAATGGAAGATCACATTCTAATTCTGAAAAATAACAGTAAATGATAATCTACTAAGCAAATTGCCAATATGTACATCTATTAGCTGTCACAGCAATGAACTGCAACAAATTTATTAACTAATCTTGTTTCTCCATTCCACAAGCGAGAGACCAAGGTGATTTTTCCAGCTAGATTCACGTACATTGGAATTCTTGACCAATACTCATATGCTGTGTCTATTTAAAAAATGAAATTTAGCAATATATCATACTTCTAACAAAGAGTAGCATGATGACCTACACCTCACATTGTCTTTTCTTTTGTTTTAAATGATAGACATCAGTAATTTTGTACAACTGTAGAGTATTAAAGGTGGTATTAGTAATTATGATACTCAGTTATTATTTTCTCCATCTATTCTTCCATTTGTCCATCAGAGCTTCTCCTTTATTTAGGCTTAGAGAAATGGAACCCACTAACAATGGCAGAGCTAAGGTGGTTGTTTTAGAACACTGCAACAGCCCCAGCTATGTCAGTTTCAAACACGCAAAAATTCCAGAAGAAAAAAGCCTGGCAAATGACCAACAGCATCAAATAAAATTGGGATCAGGACAAGTTTTTCATAGTCCCTTTCAACTGCTACAGCACAGCTTCCTGGGACAGAATCAGGAAGACCTCAGAACAGATCTTTAAAACCATATTTGGGGTAGACTGTATAGTGAATTAACTTTATAAAAAATTAAGAGAAACACCTCCTCACCCAGACACAACAGCCAACTGGATCCACAGCAATGATCTTTTCATCTCCAAATTCATACCCACTGAACAGCCAGATAACGTGTTTTTGTTAAAATCTTCTGACTTCTTATACTGAGCAGCCTCAGAGTACTTTATTTCTACGTGCAACTAACTGAGCATTTATCTCCCTATCATGAATTTCTTCTTCTTTTCTTTTAAATACAACCTCTCAAAATCAATTTTCTTTCCTGTAAGAAGATGTTTTATAGAATCTTTTACTGTGATTTCTTGATCAGGAACCACTCTTAGAATAAATCGCCATTCTCCAGGGTTATTAACTCAAGACCTTTCACAAGCCATGTATTCAAATCCATAAATAGTAAGCACGAATTTCACATAATCTCTAACAATTAGTATCTATCACAGATCATGATTACCTGTTCTCAAAGTGCTAACCCAAATTTTGTCAAAAGGCCTTTCTTAATCTTACCTAAACTATTTCTAAAATATGATAAAAGTAGGAAAAAGCCAAGAGGGTAGACTTGTAGACTTTTTTTCCAGAGATATTGTAATAGCAAAATGTCCAGCACTATATAAATGACCTATTCTAGACAATTTACTCCATATGATGAATAAAGAGCCCATATAAAAAAAAATAATTTGGGCTCAATATTTAAAGGTTTAAAATTGACATTCAAAAGGAAATGAAAACCAATAATGTGTGGGTTGAGGATTACCATAGCACTCAGGAAGGAAGATGCCTTTGGAAATTAAAGTTGTGTGTTTACAGAAGGATAAGCAGTGATAAAAATCATGGCCCATTTTAATAAACAGCAAGAATGAAAAAGGAAAGCAGACCACACCGAATACCTGTCTAAATGGCAGTATTTGAACAAAACAAGCCAAATCTCTGCATGACAGAGGCTCAGTTTTTGTAACACTATGATAGTTAAATCCAAGGCTATTGTTATTTCATGTAATAGAGATCCCAGAATATGAAATAACTTTTTTTCAATTTGAATTTGTGGATATATTCTGAAAAGAGAAATTCCAAGCAGTGTTGTTCTATACAGCTTTCAGAATGCAAATGTAAAAACTGTTTTGTTTTGTTTAAATGAAGAGAGAAATAGCACATAGCTTTTCAATTCAGGTAACACAGCAAATATAAAGAAAATAGTAATAATTATTAATATTAATACCTTTGGTTTTCTGGAATGAATGATTATTCACTTACAGGATATAGCTCTGAAGATCTCAAAACACTTTATAAATATTAATGAATGATGACAGCTGTATAACAAATATAATAGGTAGCAATTTTGTGTTCTACAGAACAAGAAACTATGTCACAATCCTTTTTAAACAAGAAGTGGATACGAAACAAAAAGAAACCAACTCTGATTCTCTTCTCCTATATTACAAAGATTGTTCTTCCACTTATGTTTGATATTAAGTGTTGTGCTGCCGCAATACTAAGTATCTTGTGCCTGTATCATTCTTAGACACCATTCTGAAGGGATGGAGATTCAGATGGATAACATTTTTCCAAAACCATGAAATACTATTTTTGTAGAAAACAATATCTGTATTCAAGACTCCTTTCACTGGAGATGTTGAATTACATTTGGTGATCATTACCATAATGATGGGAAGGTAGAAAAAACAGAAGAAAATCTTGTCTACTCAAAGGGATCATCAGACTCTACTATGTTCCTGCGATATGTGTTTTTCTATTAAAGGCATACGCATAGAAAATAATGAAACTACATTTTTTACAGGTCACAGTCATAAAAAATTATTTTTCATTTTTACTGCATTCCAAAACACTAGTTACTGCACTTTTCTTTTTTTTCAGAGCACCAAACAGATATTTTTAATAATAGGTGTGCATAAATGCTATTATTATTTGGGGGCAGGATATTCTTTTGACTAAGAAATGCAGATTGGGTTGAAACCACAATTAGCTAGGAATCTGGGATTTTATTTTATTTTGTGAGTTTGAGAGGAAGTTGTACGAAGAACAAAAACTAGGTGTCCATGAACTTGATATGCTTTAAAAAAAGAAATCATACCTTTTCAATTCTAGCACATTTTCTATGATCTTTTCTGTCTAAATATAAATGTCAATTTTTCCTTTAGACCTTTCATATCACATGCAGTATTTGAGACAGTGAGTGCAGTGAAACTTTCAGAAGAAAAGGGATAAAGCTATGTAGCTATGCTACATCCTGAAGCCCAGTATGCAATGAGAAAAGTTTTCTACTTTCTTCAGGTAAGACAGAAATAGATCTCTCAAAATAATGAAAATTGGAAGAGTGGGAACGTGTATCAGACCATGAGATGTGGATGAATGAACAATCAGATGGTCCTACAGATCAAGAAAGTGAGGCTTAAGATCAGTTCATGAAACTTGACAGGTCTGTATATGACAGATAAAGAAATGAAATGTTTGGAGAAAGATGGGGAGAGAATGTATGAGCAGTTTGGTATGAAGGATTTGTGCAGCTCACTTTTGGTAAGGCAAAGCTCCAAGTCAGATGCCTGCAAATACTTATAACTACTCGTCTTTTCAAGGCCATTACAATCAGCTCCTCTTCCTTGTGGAATACTGGAAACCAGAGAATTAAACACCCTCATTACAGTAGCTAAACTGTGCCTTTCAAAACCAAACCAAAATAAAATTGAGAAGGGCAATAAATCTCCATTTAATTGCAATGGAAGGTAGAAGCCTGATTCATTCACTCCATAAGCCATCTAAGAAATTCCTGGCCTCCATATAAGCCAGAGAAATGCAAGAAAAACTGAGGCCATAGTAAGGAAAGCTATGGTAACCAGAACTGGCTGGAGTACCTCATGTACTGAGCTGAGTTGTTCAGGTCTCCAGTAGATACTTGCATAATGTAAACCTGCAAAAAGCAAGTTGTGATGAAGTCGCAATGAGAAAGCTTTGCTGGATTTCCTAAGCAGTCAGCCTGGGAAGCCCAGCAGCACGTAGATGTCAGAAGACACCGCTGAGACGCTGCTGCAGGGAAGCATTGGGCAGAGGAGCCAACTGGCATGGTCTCAGCCACACTGCCTCTGGGCAGTAGCCTCTGAAGTAACCTATCCAGACAACTGCACCTAGATTTCATTTCAGAAAAACAGATTTTCTCACTCAGAAAACACGTCTGAGAGTAAACTAAAATGCACTTAATGTGGTTACCTCAGCATGAAATAGGACATAAATTTCTTGACGGTTTTGACATATGTTAAAGCTACTGAAATACAACAGCTTTCCCAAATACAACACTCCTCTTTGTAGCTCAGCCTCTTTCTTGAAGAAAGATTCTCTTGTGTGACAAGGGGAGCCCTTGTTTCATCAAACTCACAATTCAAGGACATTCCCCTCTTTCTGAACTCCCAGCAATGCCAAGGAGTCCAGCTTCTGCCCTCTTCTAAGCTGCCAGACTCTGTAAGGTGACCCCAGCTATCAGCACTCGCAATGTCATCATACCATTTGGCAGATGCCTGTTGCCAGAAAACCTCATACCTGTCAGCTCAGTCATCAGTACGAGCTAACCTACTGTCACGTATAATTGCATCTCAGTGGTGTAACACCTCAGTCAAGGATTCACTACTGGAGCCTCTTAATGGAGCAGATCAAGAGAGAGGGTAAGTGGCACAAGAGTCAAGAACTCAGAAAGAAGTTTGGAGTCTGACTAGGGCACGTGCAGAGTTCATATTCCCAAAGGCAATCATTTAGCAGCACACTGTCTGATTGCCCAAAATGTTATAAATGACGTACACAAGGAAATATATTCCCACTTTTTCATAATTATAACTAAGGAGCTGCATTAAAATTCTTTCTACCCCTCTTTGTATGTTGTTCTTAAATAAATTACTAAAAGCTAACATCAAAGTGGAGCAAATAGAGGAGGGAAGTGAAATAAATGAAGTCTACCAGCGATTTTCCTTGAAGAAAAAAGGAAAAGAAAACTGAACACAAAGCCCAAGGAAAAAAAAAAAAAAAAAAAAAAAAAAAAAAAAAAAAAAGCCATCCGGTATATTCTGTGCCATTGTAAAAGCAAAAAGGAGTAATTTTTCTCAAGCATTTTTATGAGTAAGGAAAAATTTATCCCTTTTCCCTGCATAGCTTAACACTGTCAGGGGAAACAAGAAAAGCCAGAGGCAAAAACAACACAAAACAAACAAGGACCCCAAACCAACACTGTTTCCCCCAAAATGCTCGTTGCCTGTACTCTAACTTACAAAAGCTAATTAGGTTTTCTGCTTCACAATGAATAGAATCAGCAGATTTTTATTTTTTTTTTCATCTAAAATCTGTTTAATAAAATTCCTTTTTTTTTTTTTTCCTCTAAAAGGTGAATAATAAGAATGACGGAAGAAGAATATCATCCTGATGGCTCGTCGAAAAGAACTATCTGCAAAAGTTGTTAGGACATCAAGTATAATACATCAATATGATCTTTTTAGCTGGTGTACAATCCCAAGGTACTCGATGCAATAACAAGCATTTTAAAAGTTACAAATAAGTAGATATGAAATGATCTACATAGTAATTATAGAAATAGCCAACTGTGTACCATCTTTGCTTTCCTAATTAGCAGCTGCTCAGATCTGTTTTCCACGACCTGACTCATTCTTGTTTGCATTTGATTTCTGTATCACCTGGACCACAGAGCATCTTCTTCCCAGCTGATGGCATTCAGGACTAAATTTCATATTTTGGGTTTGCTTTCTTTTTTTAAAACAAAACAAAACCTTTACCAGAGTTGGACGTTTTCCATTAGGGTAAGCAAGCAACACCTGTAAAAATGTTTTTATAGCTGTTACAGCAAGGGTCTTTCACAGTGGTTCATAGGCCAATTAGATCTGGTGTCACTAGGACACTGTATAGGACAGTCTAACAACAGTTGGAAGGCTGTTTCTGCCTGAAATTCCTAGGGGAAACAGCCAGACGATGCTGGAAAATGGGAAAGTACTGGAAAGTTATCTATCTAAACTAAAAATCCAGAATAAATATTTATCCCATAAAATAGTGCAAGACAAAAACTGGGAAGAAAGAATGATGTTAATAATCCTCTGAATTTAAACTTGGGTCCTTACAAGTTCATTGAATCTGGTGCTCTCTCCCATAAAATATATTATAGCTGCAGTGTTCCATTCCCTTTATACTGGTCCCTGGTAACTGATAGCTCTCGTTAGCAGTTGCCCTTGATTTATCCAAATGTACTTTTAAATACATTTAAAAGACAGAAGGAAGCACCATTAGCATATAGAAATACTTAGTAAGTAAATGCAAAGAATTCTGCCTATGGTGATCTCTACAGAGCCTAGAGATTTGTATTTACGTAATTTACATGTGATTTAACAACAGTTCGAAAGTGAAAAACAAAACAAACAAACAAAAAAAAAAACAGTATTTCAAGATTCAAATCAATTTACACTAATTATGACCTGGAGAATAAGAAGAGAAGTCTGAGCTGCATATTAGCAACTTACAAGTTCCAGACAAAAATCAAAATATTCAGATTGCTGATTGTTTTTGGTTTTTCTTTGTTTGTTTTTCTGTTGACACTTATTCATGATGTAGAAATAACTGAAATTTCAGAGACTTTGGTCACTACATTCTGTAGTATAGATTTTTTTGTTTTGAGTATCATTTCCATACATTTCAAGCAATCATTTATGGATAAAAAATAGGACTTAATTTCAGATAGGAATCCACTTTATACATATTTACTAATCCCTTAAAAAATGTTTCAGATTTATGTATTCCTACTCCACATAAGTTACAAAAATAGGACAGTAATAAAAGAAATCCAATCCTTGTCAGAATCAAAAGTGTGTGAAAAATTGCTGTAAAGCAGATGGTTATCTGTGATGTCAGGAAGAAAAAAAAAAGAGAGAGAGAAAAAGAGAGAAAGATAAAGAAAAGAAGAAAGAAAAAGAAAAAGGCAGAAGCAAGATGCGTGTCATATAAAATATTTGGCTCCCCTAATTATTGGTACTTTCACTTGAGTACTGGTTTCTTATTTATATTCTGTAGAGACTCATACCTCTTTAAAAAAGTAAGTTTTAAAAAGTAAGTTTTATTATAAATTAAATACAATTCTAAAAGGCATCCTTTACTGAAGGACTTCCAGTCTTTTTCTTAAAGATCACCCATTTTCTGAACATTTTGTTTTGCCTTTTCATAGACCAAGGGATTTGCAATATTAGCATGTGAGATATCTGAACTAGGCAAATATTGATCAGCCTGTTTGTGCCAGCATTTTCAGATGACTAAGTTAGTAGGAGGAACTGTCATCTTTGCTTCTCATTGACCCAGGGGTGAGCTTTTGGAAAGTCTATTTTCTTGTATCTCACTTGGGATGTAAGTGTCATATGCATTTTATGGGGAAATCATTAAGCTTAAATGCTTTTCATGAACTCATGTGATACCTCAAGTACATGCCAAGCATTACCACATAATAACTGTAGCCTATATGTGTGCCTGTGTATATTCACATAAACACATACAGGCAAGTACAGACACAGTTTTTTTGCAGTAAGCACACAGGAGCCATGCTGTCTTTCTTACAAGACTTTCTATGACTGATCTCATTAAGGATAAGAATAACATTGCGTATACAGTGATTGCTCTGTGGTAAAAAAATTCTTAGTATTTAGAGAAGTTTCTGATTTCTTCTTTTATATACCATCCCAAAGTTGTTGGTTTTTTATGGAACCAGCAACAATTTTTCCCACCACAGAAACATTGCAGACCAATATATCTTGAAAAAGTATCCAACTAAAAAGGTTTCATGGAAGATGTTTGCCTGTCTGTTGCTCTGTACAGTGAATATTCAGGTGGCACAGTCAAAAGCTTGACTCCATACTCACCATCAGGCCTCAGTGACATTGCTCTTTAGAAGACTAAGATATTTGGGCTTGCTGTTTTTACTGATTAGTGAAGCAAGATTTTTAAAATTTCCTTAGATTTCCTTGTTGTTTGTCTGATAGATGTTGATACTCTTAACCTCTCAGGCCCTGATGTGGCAAACATATCCACATGAATGTAATTACTGGAGGTGAAACAAACTGGACCACTTACTGAGAAGAATATTCATGTACTTAAAAATTTGATGAATACTTCAGCTGCAGGTTTGAGCTAAAGAAAACCGTATCAATTTTAGACAATGGCATTACTTCAGTAACACCTTTGATGCCCAGAATATTTTTTTAGGAAACACTTGATGACATAACTTTTCTTATGATTTTGCTGACTGCGTTCATTGTGGGATTGAAAACCAGGCATTGCATTGTAGTTTAAAAGTCTCATACATAAAGGCAAAATAAATAGCCAATCACTTTTTAAACAGATAAGAAAAATTATGTCTTCCTCTTTGGAAGCCATGGCTTTTAAAATGTTCCCATGTGACCTGAGAGAAATCACAGCACCTTTGAAATACTAAACAAAAGACGGAGTTGATTTCTGCAAAAGGTTGCCTTAGCCAGTGACATACAAATTAGACCTGAATTCACCTCAAACTCTGCTGCAAAAATAGCAGAGTTAAAACATGTCAACTGAAAGATTTATGTTGAGTAAGTCAGAAAGTATTGCAATGAGTAAAACTCAAAGAAAAAATAAAATAGAAAGGATCAAAATATAGCTTAGATTTTATAGAAGTGTAAAAGACCATTTAATTGCTAAACACTATTATTTCTTGCATGGAATGTCATCCAGTATCAAGGGAAACATGATGATATCTGTAACAGTATAAATTTCCAGGTAAATCTAGGAAGTCTTTCACTGTGATAGACCAGTAAAACAAAGCCAAAAATATTACAAAATGTCTGAGTATTCCCAAAGGTCTGAAATACAAGCACTGCAAAATCAACAAACTTCTGTGTAAGATAGATCAGTCAAATTAATTTGGGAAATATGGAGCTGCAAGCGCTGTAGTAAGAGTGGCATATAGCCTATCTGACTGAACTGCAGATATTCCTAGGACCTGCTTTTGCTGTAGATATGCGGTAAAACAGTAATGTTAAGGTCGCATCCTTCCTTAAATGCCCTAAAAGTTCTCATAAAATTCTGTTCCACCTTTATCAGACACCAAATCAGTATGCTGCCTGTGGCCAGGGTTAGGTTTGTATTGTGCTTGTGCCCTTATAAAAAGAACTTGCCCTTCATGTTTGATTGGAAACTCAAATATCTGTTTTGTTTCAAAATCCTCCGAGAAATCTTACTTTATAATGAATATGGTGTCAAAAAATGTCACTTATACATTGGCTTCCTCTATAAAAGATTTTTTTGGAACAAGCTGTGGTTGCACTGCAGTTCAGTAGTTCACTTTGTAACAGTAGCACTTTGTAACTCCACTTTGAGGAGGCTGGAGTCCCATAGGGAACTATTCTTTTTTCCAGTATATTTGACATGTTCGGCTGTTAGTGCTTATTATGGTCATTATGAGCTATTACTGCTCATTACGCTGTTAGGCAGATGACACCTAGATTTACTGAGCTAATGATGATGGGGGTGGGAGAACCTTTCTTTTTAGATACACAAGTGATCAAAAAGGAGAGCTAAAATATCTTTGAGATGAGAGAAAGAAAAAAGAGATATTGAAAGAAACACTATACTTTTAAACTCAAAACAGTGATAGAAAATCACATATGCCATTTGGTATTATCTGTACACATGCCAGTTACATGCATCTCCCTCTGTTTTTCTCCCTACTAAGCTCTAGAAACCATATAACTCAACTACTGGAAACAACAATGAATCTAAGCTAATTAGAAGAATAATTCAAATATTACTGTTCTATTTTCTCTGTGCCATCCCTCATGCAATGACACATTTTACTTCGGCGACTTTCTTTACTGATACAATTTTAGATAGCCTTAGGCATTACAATTTAATTATTCTCTAAAGCAAAAATAGAAATATTGGCATAGGTAGTTTCTGAAAATAATATTGAGAGCTATGCAGCAACAGGCCTGTCTGGAAATACTATTTCAGTTACACATTTGCTTTTTCCATTTTCTATTAATGCAAACCATATACCATAAAAAAGTAGCAAACAATGTATGTCCCATAAAAATATACAGCACAGTGGCTGACCAATTAAATTGCTTAAATAACAGTTATCAATGTAGTCATTTTTTCTTCAATCATTATTTACTTTTTAAAGACCTAGAGGCATTATTTGGGGAGAAAAACACAAGATTAGCTATGATATTGGATTTCATTTCACTTGGAATTAAGCTTTTCATGGGAAGGACAAGAGATTAAACACAATTTTCTGAAAAAATAGATAATAATGCCAAATTTCTAGTTTCTCTTCTATTACTGCTCCAAATGTAAGGATACAGCATGCTCTAGCTTTCAGATCTACACAGGTCCTTTATTAACTTCCCTATGGGTCACACAATTCAACACAGCACTCAAGCTCCTTGACGTGAAATCCTGGAATAGAGTCTCTGAGGGTGCACCGTACTGCAATAGCTTTAAGTATTATGCACTCACTAGTGTAAAGTGCCTAGTATAAGCTTCAGGATCAAGGGAAAGGAAATGCCATTGCTACCTGCTATTTGGTGTAGAACAAGAAGCAAGTAATAATCTTTCCCCTCATGGTTTCCACTCAGCTGTGTACAGGCAGGCAGCAAGGCCAGTGTTCACTGGCTGAGAAACAAAACAAATGTGATCACAATGAAAACGTAGAATGAGATATATCTTATTAATCTACTTATTGCATCCCAGAAACCAAATAATTCAACAGTACATAGCTATACTACAGGAAGTCTCAGGTTCAAAAGCCCTCTCTCCCTCTCTCTCTAATGAGCCAAATGAGACAGTCATTAAGAAATTGCTCAGGTACAACTGACAGATGGATAAATAATATGCAGGGGCACTAGCGTAATCCAGAGATAGGTTTAACAACCCGGGTATTTCCAGTATTGTCTAGTCTGCTGAGAAACAATTGTAAAGTGCATCAAAATATGTTGTTGTTTTTCCATACAACAAGCCCAAACGGCGTTGTGATACATCATAGTAGCTCAAACTTACGGTGTGTCAGTTCTTTCCTGCTAGCCAAGTTTTCAGCAGCAGCAATCATTAGAGAAAAAATTATATAATATGTATATCCTTCATGCTCTGATAGATCAAAACGGAAGTCTTCTGTCAGTAGCAACAGCTTGTATCAACTTCAACTATCAACTATCATCATGACAGGAGCAATATAACATATAAATAAATATAAATAAAAATACATTCTGACTCAGTTTCCTAGTTTTTGCTGAAGAAATATTCTGAGTAGTTTTTTTCACTTGACTCAGCATTGTCTCATGGCTAATCCTGCACCAATAATTACTGTCTAGTGCTTTCCTTGTGATCGGAATAATATTTTCCAAGAATTATGTTGCCAGATGTCATTAATGTAGTGGACAATTACATCACATTACAAATATAGGGCTTGATCCAACACAATTAAAATTAATGATTTTTTTATTGCCTGAAATTTGCCAGAATCAAGGCCACTATTAAAAGATATGGTCAGACTTTTAAAAGCAATCTATGCTTTTGTGACAGAACTAATGTTATAGTATGTGATAATCTTCCAACTATCTTATATGTAAAAAAGTTAGCATGAGCGTAGCTTTAACTGAAAAAAAAAAAAAATGTTTTCAATGTACAGTTTTTAAATAATTTTTACTGTTCTGGTCCAGTAAAATACTAAAAGGTTTTATCAATAATCAAGAACAAGAAATTATTTTTTCTATGTGACTTTAGAATAAGTAATATTTATTTTATAACAGATATATAAAAGAAATATGGCCAGATTGAAATCACACTTTTTCTACATTGAAAACGATTCAAAAGATAAAAATTTTCCCCATTCCACCAGAGCAAAATTCTGCTATTTTCTTCACTGTATTCTCCAAGGCTCAGATTCTATAAACATCTATTATATGTTAATTTTATACATGTAAGCAATCTAACTTCCATCAGTAGAACTCTTCACAGTCACAGTTAATCAGGAACAACAGAAATAATGAGCCATTGTAAAATCACAAAAACAATGTCAGCAACAAAGACGAGGTATACAGAAAGAAACATTAAACTCATTTTTAAAGGGTCTAGACTTTCTCCTCTACTCTTTCTGTTTATCATCCTTTTGAGACAGCCTCCCTTCCATCCCAAACTGCCCTCTTGTTTCAGACTGATGTAAAGCCATGGTAGAATCCCTGATATCTCTTCGGAGTTGTGCTGTTGTGAGAGAAAAATTTAGCATTAAGAAATCTTTAAAAGCTTTTACTCGAGTGTTATTAAAGAAGGATGTTGAGGTTAGCCACATCCAGAAAGTGAGAATGAGCTGGACACCTGAGAGCACTGGATGACTGTTGCCCTCAGCAAGGAGCAACATGCAAATGGCACAGCTTCAGACCTGAGAGCCCAGTTGTAATTGTATTTGGAAAGTATAAGCAAAACTAAGAAACTTAAAAAGAAGTAGACATCTTTCTAAAGAGAGAAAGGATTTTCTACTTCTTTCTCGTGTAGGAGAACATAGAAATTATAACAAATGAGAACAGTGGGGTACAGTAGGAAATGTGATTTTATCTAATGGAATTAAAAGAAGCACTGATCTTTTTTAGTTATCATGTAACCTGCAATTTTGTTCCTGGTTTTGAGTAATCTCATATACTATTATAGAACTTTCATGATCATCATTACTCAGTACTTGATAAAAATCCACTTCTATAGCGTTGCGTGTTAATGATCAGAGCATTTTGAAGAAAATATTTAATAAACACACCTTTAATGTTGCTTAAAACCATGCAAAATGATAAATCACCCTTTCCTTCCTTTGGTATGACATAAGAATGTTTCCTTTCATAGCATAAAAAAAAAAAAAAGGAATTGTGAATTTTATTCTGCACCGAACAACTGTTTGTTGTGCTGAGTGTTAGTGCTGACCCAGGTAGCAGTGTTTTATAGCGTGAAGATCAAAGTGCAGCTTACCCATCAAAATCACATTCAAGCCTTTGTTTATTACTCTCTTAACCTTTCATCTGCACTTCACGTGCTTTAGACAGCACTGAAAAATACAAATACAAAACAATGTTCAGAAAGCCCTGTCTTGGTGAACGATCCTTGTTTTTAGACTTATTTTAGTATTATTTAGACTTATTTAGTATTATTTTCTTGTTTGTCTTTTGTTTGTTTTTGATTGTTTTTTAATTCTTTCATCACTAAAATCAGTTATATCCCTTCTGAAAACTGAGTGATTTAATATATAAATTTTCTGCTTTCAGATGAAAAAAATTAAACTTTATTTTCATTCACCTGTGGGATATTTATGTTAAAGAGTCAATATTAATGCAAACCATAATGAAATAATGAGTTTATCAGTAGCATTGCTTTCAGTTTTTCATATTCCTATAATGAGTTTATCAGTAGCATTGCTTTCAGTTTTTCATATTCTTTTAAACTAATGTTATTTTAGGAGGGTTTTTTTAAGGAAATGCATGAAAAGGTATCAGATGTATGTAAACACTCTCAAGGGAAAGGAAAACAAGACCGTTTATCAGTCATATTCTTAGAGAGAAATCCCCAAAGATGTCTCTAAAACAGCCTTCTCTATGTTGCAAATTGTTAAGCAAAGGACATTTAACCTGCTTTTTGCAACTGCTTCATTTTAAAGCATTTCACTACTTGCATTTACTGGGAAGCTGCTATTAAAAGCACCTTCAATCTGCTTTATACATGTCAATTGTAGAAAGCTATTAGCTGTAATTGGCAATTTATTTTTTTTTCCTTTTGCTGCTTTTAGTATATGATCGGCTTCCAAGAAGTAAGGTTTCAGAATTTTGCTAATGTACCCTAAGCGATGTGTTCACCCATGGCGTAGGCAGTTTTTAGTTAAGAAACTGGTCTTCATCAACATGTGATTTTTCAATATGTGTCAAAAGATGTGAAAAAATAGGTGCTCAGGAATTGCAAAATGGTGTGGAAAAGGCACAGTGAGATGAGTGAGAACACAGAGGAAACATCTTAGCATGAGGAAAACAAAGGAAAAAACAGAATGCCAAATAGGTCATTGGGTGCTAGGCTGAACCTAAATAATTGGCATCAAACTGAAACAAGCCTACATTTCATGGGTGTAGGTTAAGTTTACATTGGGTTCCTTCTTAAGAGAAAAAGCAGGTGAAGAAGGAATAGAAAAAGCAGTCTTCCACTCACATAACTTGCAGGTACTGTTTAGGACTCAGAATTAGGAGCTCCTTACCAAAAAACTCAAATTCCAATTGAAAAAGCTACAGCATAATATTTCACTTGATCCAACCTGTGACCATGTTATTCTTCATCCCTCAGTATTTAATTTCTGGATAATACTAGGATAACTGTGGGGTTTACCCTAGTTTCTTTTTCTTCCCAAGAAACTGTTCCGGGTGACGATCCCCACTCTCCTGAGAGTGGGCAGCTGAACAGCTGCCTGCCGATGGGAAACCGTGAATGGATTCCTGGTTTTGCTTTACTTGTGTCTGCGGCTTTTGCTTTTCCTAATGAACTGTCTTAGTCTCAACCCAGGAGTTCTCACACTGTTACCTTTCTGTTTCTCTCCCCCATCCCACCTGGGGATGATTTCCTGTGAAGATGTCTGTTTTTGGAAAAATCTTTCTCATTCTATATAAACTTAAATTGAAGCCAGTGAAAACCAAATCCTTTCACATGCTTGTTTTCATTTCTTTTGGCTCCCTGCATATACTGCATGCTTTGCAGTGGGAGGTTAAGAGCCATGTTCTGCTGTGTGCTGCAACTTTGCAGGATGACTTGAACAACAAGTAAGTATTAGCGGACATTGATCGTCACAAGTAATTTTGTTTCTTTCAGAGTGAGATTGATTATCTTTCCCTAAGTTGTGCAGATCTCCAGGGAGGATACGCTGAAGCACCGCAGAGAATGCGATGATAAAAGGTTTTAAAGGACTCAAAAGTTTTAGCACCAGAAGACTGACTAAGCGCTTGTGTAAATGAAAAGTGCGTACCTCATGACAAAAACTCTCCTCTGTATAGCCAGGGAAAGGAACTTTGTTTATCTATTTCCATCATCCAACAACTAGCATTCAATCATTAATGGGAAATACTCCTGCTCAGGCCCATTTTTCCAACACAAAAGCAGAGAAAGACCCACATAATGCTAGTGCAATATTGAAAAGTTTCCAGTTATACTGGAACAATGTGATGAGATATATGGGGGTAGGCTACAAACGTGCTTACAACAACAGGAATAAGAGAGAAAACCTAAGACAATGTGCCATTTTCCTTATCGCTCTGGGCAGCAGAACTGCCATCTCCTTCATGGGCACTGCAGCAGGTGGCTCTCCTACAGATATAAAATGGCTTCTTAGGTGTTTTCTATTTGTGGCTGCTCCTAGTGAGAATAGATAAGGTTCTAGCAAAGCTGAAGATCTTTTAATGACAGCTGCTTGCAGCTGTTTTGCATGAGGTCTTGTTCTGTGCTAACCTGGAATGGGTCACAAGGCAGCACTGTCTGCAGGAAGAGGGTTTCTTTTCCATGTCTGCGAGATAATCCAAATTATTTCTGACCCTCTGCTGCACCTTTGACGCCACAGCCATGAAATATTATTTTTTTTCATATTTTGTATGTCTGAAGAAAAAAAGATTAAAAGTGAGCATTTATTATAGTTAGAACTCTTCAAAATTATCAGTTCCACTACACCTGTTAAATATACTCTTATTGGTAAATTTGTTTGCCCACAGTACTTACAAAAGAAACTTCAGAAGTTGAATTTGTTATTGCTGGAAAATGAAGACAGAAACTTGTTATCTAACCCTAGCATTTAAAAAGCACATTTCCAGCTGGAGAAATCCCATATTAGAAAAGACCTATACTATCAGGGTCAAGCCAAGTGAATTCTTTTTCTTTCCTTTTTTTAAAAAATAAAAAATAAAATGTATGAAATAGTAAGATCTTTTCCATTCTAAGTTCTCTTTTTAATATAAATTTAAGAAAGCTAATGAGAAACAAAACCCTATTGATGCACATTCATACAACTATTAACTACGACAACGGGAAAAACTCAGTAGCAAAACGGTTTGTCAGCTTTGAACACACAGGATGTGCAAACCCATGAAGTGTTAAAAGACAAAATTTTAAATTACTGGAAAGAAATGGTGAAAAGAATGTTAATACTCTTTTTATTGTGAACATTTCCCTTTGTTTCTCATAAATTAGCCCTCCTAGTTAAGGACTATATAAAAGGGAAAGGAAAATATTTTGAGAATTTTTTTCAAAGAGGCATGTAATAATAAAGTGAGTAATTATAATAGCATTAGGACACTCAGGAGTGTATTTTACAGGGTCATTAATATGGTTCACGGATAGCTGAAAGCACATGGCCTTTGGCCTCATGCCTCACAACACACATGGGGCATACATTAATGGCTCCGTAAAGCACACCCTATTGTGTCTCGGTGCTTTAATAAAGCCTTGCAGATGAAATGCAAAACCATTTTCAATTGAGCTAGAGTACTTTGCTGAAGTTGAAAGGGAAATTACAGTCACGAAAGCAAATCAACTAATGTGCAATGCATTGTACCGACAAGTAGAGCTGGAAACAAACTTTCTGGGGAAGAAATTAATTTATCCATATGTTTCTTGTTGAAATAAGTAAGATGATACCAATAAATGCTTGAGGTCATAGGACATTAGAACTTAAATAAGGAAAACAGGTTAGGGACACATTTGCCTTTTCTTTTTGAATTTATTTGGATCTATAGGGCACTATGCCATTTCTCTATTTCTGTTATGTACTTCTGTACTAAAGATGTAATTATCACCTAATTAAAAACAAAGCAACCTAAAAATATTTTAGAGCATACAACTGGCAATGGAAAATTGCTCATCCAGAATCCTGGTGAAAAACATTGAGAAGACGAACAAATTATAATGACTGTGGGAGATTTCATGAAAACATTCACCAGCAGACAGAAATGTACAGTAAAAATCATTTTTAAAATCTGTAGATTTCTTGAACATGTAGTGAATCCCTCAGAGAAGGACTGCTCACCATTTTTTTATTCTATTTCATTAAAATTTTGGCACATAAAGAGTGAAATATTACTGCAGAATAATGAAAAAAAAAAAAAAAAAAGTTTAATTTCTGTCCTGTTTCTCATTTTGAGCAATGATACATGAAGAAATTTCAAACAGTTAAGATATGTCACCTTACTTTTTTCAAAGATGTTTAGCTTGCAACACATAAAACACAACAGAGACTCAAAACGCTTCGATAAAGATGTTAGTATCTATTATTTGTTTTGTAGAAGGCAGTTTTCATATTTGCTTAATCAGGGGCATTAACCAATATCCATCATTTACATTGGCCTTTTGTAGACCTTAACCTAGCAGTTTGTTGTCAAGTGTATGTAATCAAATTTAATGTTCAATAAAATAATATTTATTTTTTCAGTGTATCATGGAATGTAAGAAATCAGTATATCAAGCAATGCAGTCTTATATATATTCTGGTTGCAAAATTGCTATATTTTAGTGTACTTTTTTTGTGTGTTAGCTAAGGTGGCCATTTGCACACAGATCAACCATTAAACTGAAGAAAGAATTTAGGACCTATACTGCTGCCAAGAGAGTTTTGGGTCCTTAAATCTAGTGCTCACATTACTCTTTTCAGCTGTTAAAAAGTTCTGTTACAACCTTAAAATACAGATCTTGTTCAATTGATTCAAAATTATCATGAGGCATTACATCAAAGAGTATCAGATCAGTATTTGAGTTACTACCACTATATGTAAACTACATTGCACACACACAAAGCATAAAAATTTAGCAATATTAAGCATTTGAAATGTGTGAAAAATGAGAGCAACATTTCAACATTTGCAAATGAAATTCCTGCCAAGTTATCTATTGCTACCAAGGTCCAATATCATACAGAATTGCTTCATTTTAACTTCAGAAAACTTGAGACTATTTAAGTATCTGTAATAAAACAAAAAATTGGGACTTCAGAGGCATGCTATCTTCATGTCCTGCTACTTCTATAAAAATTTTCAAATGAATCTTCATTTGCTTCATTTGGGCATGAATCAGAGGTCAGGGAAGGCACGCTGTAAAACTTAGGAATGAAGAGCAGCTAGTCCACTGAGACTGGGTACAGATCTAGCCTAGATGTTGAGTTGTGGCATATTTCTTACTATCTTCCTACTGTGGTTGAAAATCAGAATATTGGAAACTCAGAGGATTATTTCAGTGTTGGAATACTCTGCAGTGAGATCAGATTGCCACAAAGTCTTAATTCATCCCCACCTCCTGGCCTGCAAAATGACAGGTCCTTTCCTGGGAAGTCTGGCATCCTGGCAAAAGAAGAGCAGACTAAATTCTGTTTGCTTGTAAGGACAGTGCCAAGTCTGGCATCCTGACAGGTCTACCATCACAACACAGCCAAAAGCTTGGGATGTTGTATAGTACATAATACAGGTTATTTTGTATACATGAAACATCTAAAATATTGTAGAATGGAGGTTTTGCACAGGGATCAATGATAGCGTTAAACTAATTTGGTCAGATATTACTTGAAGGAAAGTGAAGGTAGGAATACATATCTAGATAATAAGAATTACAAATACCTTCATGTACGATAATTGGGTCAAAGATTTTGATATTTTCTGAGGCAGTAAGATGTCTATAATTTGTCTTCAGTTAATGCTTTCTCCTTCCTATTTTGCAAATATTATCAAGTTGAAGTTTATTATGAGCTCGAAGATTAATCTGCTATTTGGAAAAGCTGGAATATTTTCATTATATGATTAAATATTGATCAAGGGAATTTATCTTACCAAAAATTAATTTCTCTTTACAGAAATGGCATAAACTGCTCTTATGCCAAAATGAATAGTTTTTAAATTTGCTATTTGTTATTTTTCTGTTCACCAAAAAGAAGTCTAGTGATAAACATTAGAATAAACCTGTTACTTAAAGGGTACCTGTACCAAGATGGAAACCTATTCAGTGGCAAACAAAATGATGTCTTTGTGCCCTGAAAAATAAAGAAACATGTATGTAGCCATCTATCTAAGCAGATGGATAATGTCAATTTGTTGTGCTAGAAAAAGCACAAATAGAAAAGAAATGGTTCATTTTAAAAGTGCACTATATATTCAGGGTTCCCATTTCATAAATATCTTGCCTGCTGTGCACTGCAGTTGACCCTTTAAACATATCTAGTCAATAACCTATTGTTTACTGCAAGTCCATTTTGTCATTTTGATGGTACAGCTTCAAGTGTGGCAATCTTCCTTTCTCTGCTTCACTGCATACACGACTCCCTTTGGCTGGTACTAGCTCACAAAAAAAGCCACTAAAATGTCATTAATTAGAGCTGGTTTGAGATCCAAATGCTAATTCTATTAACGGACCTATGAAATTAGGAAACTGTAAATCTAGATGAGCTATGCCTGGGCGTCCTGCAATCTGGGCTGACCAGAGGTTACCTACTATATTAAATAAGAATTGTCTAATATATTATTAGAATTTTAAGTATGTGTAAATCAAACCATGTGAAGTACATCACAAGAGGGAATAGACAACTGCAATATGCTTTCTATCTTAGCCTCTTCTATTTATCCAGCATCAAATTCATTTGGAGTGTTTCATACCATGAAACAGTAATGGCCAAGGATAAGGTGGGATCAGAGAAGTCCTTCTGGACAAATTCCCTACTGTGTAACCCCAAAATGATTTTAAAAAAAAAATCATTTATAAACAACTTAGTATCTACATCTCTAATGGAGACTTGTCTCCATTAGAGGGTCTCCAAAAGTATTTATGAATTACATTCTTCCAATTCAGAAAACTTGAATGATTTTTAACTGCAGGTTTTGATGTGTTTTGTTACTAATTTCTCATCTTTACTTTCAAAGTAATGTACTTTTAATTAGGCAATAATATATAATTTTTTATTCATCTATCATTTTTACTCAAACATATTAGGAAAGCAAGAATAGAAAAAAGCTCATCAGAGACCCTTTGTCGGTACAGCAAAGCCAGAATAAAATGCCATCTCCTGACAGCACCTTTAACGTTTCATAAAAAGATAATGGATGTGCTTGTCACTGCCACTAATGATCAAACATTTTCCCAGTTTTACTGGATATTAAATTGTGAACTATAAAAGAAAACTCCACAATCTAAGCAATATAGCAAAAAGAATCTTACTGCCTTTTTTTTTTTTTTTTTTTTTTTATCTCCTCTGATGTCTAACTAACATAAACCTTCTTATTCCATTGCTACTTAATAGTAACTGAATAGTTACTATGACATAGGTGCATGAAGTTTACTTCTATTAAAGTGAAGAGGCTTATTTTCAGAAGGCAAGACAACTCTCCACGTTGCAGAACAGGGCATGATGGGTTATATGCGCAGAGATGCTTAAGTGACCCAGGACACTAATTCATCACAATATCTTTAAGAAGTTGACTAAAACTTTTCTAATCTCCATAAAGCAATTTCTGAAAGGGTTACATCTAAAGTTACTGGATGTTTTTTAAGCATCTATTGAACAAATTGAAAATATATTAGAAATATATCTTCTCTTTAATATTTTCAGTAGCATTACCATGATGGAAAACTAAAGAGGCAAGACAGGAAAGAAAAAAAAAATCCTATCCGATGTTAACAATACGAAGTAAATGATTACTAAAAAGATGATCAATCAGTTTAACAGATTAACGCTGAAGAAATCACACCTATTTTGAAAGCACTGAAAATTTTTAGTTTTCTGTTCTACTTGGAAGGAGGAAAGAAAATCAGAGCAAAACAAGACAATATTTTCCAGTCAGCAAAACAAACAGACAGACTAGGAAAACTGTTTTCTACTCTATTGTCTCAATTGTCTACTCAATTGTCAAATATCCACCAACTAATGGTGACAATCCAGTTACTCTTGAATTAGCGACAGTGTCATCCCTCTCCTCAAAAGAGGGATGCTTATAACTAAAGGACGTTGACCAAGACAATCTCATTTATGAGTATATTTTCATTTTGGCATAATTTGTAGTCTTACAGTTGCGGACTGTTTGCTTTCCCAATGCAAACATTATTCAGAATGCCAAATGGAAAATACAAAAAACTTATATTTTTTTCTTTTTTCTTACTTTTTTTTTACAACCTTCTAACCCAGATCCTGAGAATGACAGTTTACTGCCGCATAAAGAGGAAAAAATTGGGAAATTTAAAGCAGTGCTTAACCTAGAGATTTCTCTGAATCATTCTTCCATCCCCCAATTCAATTTAATTGTGAGCTGCATTAAAAATGTTTTTCTTTCAATTCTATTAAATTCCTGTGGTTAAAAGATAATAAAGAGCAAGAAATATAAATTAATAACATTAATAAATGAATATGCAGTCTGCATAAATCTGTTCCCTCCTTTCTCTTCCCTCTTGGAAACTTAAGCTAAAGGAGAAGCAGCCAATGCTGACCCAAAGCATTCTCCTTTCCTAAAAATATCTTTCAAAAGAAAGAACATAGAAAACAGCATTGGTAGTATTAAATCTGTCTATCATAATCTGTTCTGGTTGTTAAATATATTCTGTTTGTTATGCTTTTACATTTGTTTTATGAAATTTAAATAATAAAAACTGCTTGTAACCAGTTGGAGATATTTAAAATAAACATTTGAAGTCTTAAATTAGTTGAGTTCAAAATTGAAATTGGTTTTTACATCCGTCCTTTTCTAAATACAAGTGATAAAAATATTTCTGCACTTACTTCTATGCTGTCCTTCAAGGATATTAGACCACTCATGCAGTATTTCTCACTAGACAAAATTGCTTGCACAAGACTTGCATTTAAAGAGATTCTAATGAAGATATAAATAGTCTGTTTCCAAAGGCTTTTTTCTCAGTAGTCCCAGAGTTTCCAGGGCAAACAATTCTCTTTTCCATCTTATCAATATCTAAGGAAAGATTTTAACAGACTTTCATTCTCAGACTTGCTTCAGATAAAGACAAAATTGAGCCAGAGGACTCACAGGACTTCTGTTTGTTTTTTAACTGCACTTGCTTCGTACTTCAATTTTTATCGTTATTTTCTCTTTACCAATGAGATTTCACTTTCAAGTGTTCTAAAACTCTAGTAAGGAGCAATCTTGCATCTCCATAAAATGTAGGTTCTCAAATAGAGTCGTCTATAGGACAAAGATAGTTTCAGATCAGAATAACAGGAAAATAATCTGAATTGCACCTAAAACTGTCTACTATGGACTGAAGAGTACCAAAAGCAATCTAATACAATAGCATATCCTCCCTTCCCATCACTATCTGTATGGAAAAAAATATTTCAGTTATATAACTGGCTTCCTTGCTAAGAAATGTCACGGTGAGAATCCTGGAAAAACAATGGCAGAACTCCTAGGGCTCACACAGATCACCTACATTAAAACATACATCCATAAAGACTGATACAAGAAACCCAGACCAACAAAGGTCATATGAAAATGAGAATATAGACTTCATTTTGTCCCTCCATCTCCACATGTGGACAAAGGAACTAAGGCCCTGTACAGCCAAGAATTTTAAACAGCAATTAATTGACATTAGTTCTCATGCAGGACAGTGAAGCTCAACCTCTCACCTTATGGGATGTGAGTCAGATAAGAGAAGCTGAGAATTTGTCAGCTATGTGTTTGTAAAACCTTACCTTATTCAATGTGACTGCAATTGGTAATGATCTGCCATATAGTGATGAACAAGAGTTTCTCTGTGCTGATGAACAAGAGTTTGGAATAACAAAAATAAAAGTTGATATCTAGTATGATTACACAAAAGTCCAACTTTGAGGCTACCTCACAGAGTTATCTGAAGACCAGGAAACATAAAGAAAGCCAGAAGAAAATGCAAACTGTGCAGATTTTCTTTTTTGATTACTAGTGTGTTTCTACACTGCCTATTTAGAGACGTCATTATTTATTTAATACGTGACAGATAAGCATCGTACCAGACACAAAATACAAGACTGACTTTAACTTTTAGTTAAAAGGTACATTTATTATACTAAGAAAATCCTAAAAGCCTGACACAGGGTTATTTTAGCTGAGTTGAAGGTAATTTCAAGTATTCATACCAATCATTGGATTCTGCTGTGAGTTTTAGCGGTTTTAACGTAATAGGTCCCACTTAAAAGAAAATTAGGTCTCTGCCCCTTGAGGCTCTGTAAAGACCACAAAGCCCAAAGAACCACAAAAGCACGAACATAAATAAAATCCTCCTAAGCTCAATAAGATGTTAGCAGTTGGTTACCTCAGGGATCAGTGTTGAAATTACAAAAGGAAAAGCCATTACCATCAACAAATGTGAATTAATTCTCATCTTTCAAGCAACTAGCACTTTCAAACACTGCAACTACAAGTGAATTTAGCAATTTGAATATATAATTCATAAAAATAAACAGTGCTTTCGGATAATAGCTAGTGTATTACCGGACAGAATACCCCACTAGTATATAACACAGATAAACGTTCAAAACTTCAAGGACAAGAGCACTAGTATAAAAATAAAATATTGATTACAGACACAGATTATAGATTATGAACTGCAGCACTAACATATGCCTAAGGGCTTGAAGTAAATAGGCAGACAGGAGAAGGGAGAAAAACATACAAAATATCAGGATTTCCTTGCTTAAAGCAGAACATCACAAATGAAACCTCCAGCTGAATACTAAGGATACTAAATGAAAGCCAAATAATGTTTATGATCTTTCTGGAAATTAAAAAACACATGTAAAACACAACTACAATAGACAATAGACTATTTTTCAAAATCTAGGTTAAAATCCATTCCCATCAAAGATTCCATCAAGACATTTCATTAAGTATCTTCACACACAAAATTTTAATACACATGAAACCATGGGAAATAAGTTATCCAGATGAGCAAACCAGAAGAAATAAATTCAGGTATTATCCTAAATGAGTTCAGAACATGAAGAAACAGAGCACCAATGAAATAAAATGATCATACAAGAGAAAATCAGAGTAGCAGACATTGCTATTGCCCACAAACTGATAATAAAGTTCACTAGTCTTCAGAACCAACTTGCTGCTATGAATGGAACCTATCCTATCAAGCCACATCAGATATTACAGGGAACACTCATATACCCATGCAAGTATTGTGAAATTACTGTACTGACTTCCATAGTATCCCAGAATTGAATTCCTTCTTTCAGGAGCCTTAGCAATAAATTTGTCAGTAGATTATACAGGACAAAAGAAACAATCATGCAATTGTCACAAGAACTGTCAAATGTGCATCGTATATATGACTGCGGTGAATAAATAGCAAAGGTGGTTTTTTTTTAGAAGGAAATGCAAGCTACCAGAAGCATATCACTTGCCTACCAACAGCATAAGCAAAGCCTATTCACCAAGTTTGAAACAAAGGTGACTATTCACTTTCTAACTTGCATGAGAAAGCAAATAAATATATACATGTATATATTTTACCTATCTATGAAATCTGTGAAGTAAAGCATCGCTGCTATTCACAGAAAACAAAAACAAAACAAAAACAAACTTCCATCTGAACAACTCAGCAATGGAAACAGCTGTTTCATACCATTAAATGCAAAGCATGACAGAGGTTCTTTCAGATAATACTTGTAATGCCATTTTATCTCATCCCCAGAATAAAAAGCTTTTCTTGCCAAATTTGTAAACCAAAGAAAACAGTAACAACAATAAAAAAATAAGTACGTTCTCACCTATAGCATGAATTGCATTACAGATACCAGGGATTAATGGAAAGCTGAAAGCTTCTTACCAAGTACCCCAAGGCGGTAGTTGACTGTGATGACTATCACATTCCCATAACTTGCTAGAACACTGCCATCATATAAATTTCCAGTGCCTTCCATGTAGGACCCTCCATGAATATACACCATCACAGGCTTAGGTCCCCCACTGTCCCGAATGTCTGGAAAAAAAATTAAGACAAATTTTATCTCAAGAAAGTACCAAAAAAAGAAGATACATGCAATACATATACATATATTTATTTAGTGAGGTTATTTTTCTTGAAGTGTTTCTCAAGCAACATCTTTTACATAAGGAAATGGGAAGATAGGAGCATTTCTTTGTGACTTGTTTACTTATAACTAGAGTTCATAATTTTGAAGCTGTTATTGGCCTCAGAAAAGCAGAAAGGAATTGAAAATGGTAACGTTTGCTCAAATGCAACAGGACAGTGGTCTGATTCTCTTCCTGCTGAATTTGATGTGAAATGTCTGCTAACATCAGTTTGAGCTCATTTAAGCCTAGCCTGAATGCTTCAGAAAAGCTCAGTCCATCTTTTTACTTGCTTAGCTAAAGGCAGTTCATCATATTAAGATAGATAAGGTTTCTCCTCATACCCAAGTTACTGATGGCTTCCAGTATGACAGATCAACTATTAAACGTATATATTTATATAGATGTCTTTTGATAGTTCTGAAGTCCAAATTTTCAAAAATGACTTGGAAGCTCTTTAGCAGTCGGACCTCCAACACACATTACATATAACCTTGGTAGCCTGATGTTAAAGGAGTGTGGGTGCTTCTTATTTTACTGGATTGTGAAAAGGACTGTAGATTATATCTGAAAAACAGCTGCCTGCATTCAAACAAATAGTAAGGTTCTTAAAAGTGACACTGAACTCAAGGAGCAATTTTCAAACTTAGAAGCCCTACCTTTCTCTCAGACAATAAAATTAGATATTGACATATCATTTGGGATTTTTTTTTAATGCAAACATTGATTTGGGTATCCCTACTTCTCCCTCAAATCATTTGACTTTCAGTTTGACGCATCGACTCAGGACAAAATTTTGAATATCTAAAGTTTACTGAACATGTGGATAAACACTGCTTTTTGCAAGGAAACACTGTTTTTTGCAAGTTAGTTAATTGATGAATAGTGGGATAATACATGTTTTTAAAAGTTTGTTTTTCTTTGACTGGAAAGAAATTAACAGAAATGCAAATTTAAACTTTTCACATGCCTGGATTAAATTGTAATTTGAACTAATTTACCAGGCATCTGACTCTTTTCCATTGCCTAGAGTAATCCTAATATTCCATTCTAACAGACGCTAAAAATCAAGGAAGACAATAGCAAGAAGGCACGTGAAAACTTCCAAATGAGGAACTGCACTGCATATTCCTGTTCAAAGACATTTTTGTCATTATGAGAGTATTCAAGCAACTTCCCTGATTGCTCACTTCAGCTTTTAAAGAAACCTCAGATGTATTTTTTTACTCCTTTGATTTGTATGAATCATAGTTAGGAAGCTATCAAGTAAGATCTCTCTAGAATTCTTTGAATTGTTTCTGAAGCACTGTAAAGAAGACTAGGTGAGGGCAGTTAAACTAAAAGCCCTGCTTTTTGAATTTGCTGAAAGAGATCGGCACAGATGTGTCTGTTTATAGAAAGCCAGTTGCTATTATTATTTTGATATTGATTCTCATCTGAAGAAAATGCCAGAACAGTCAAGATCTGAAATTGGATCTTCAATATTGGAAGTACTAGAACAATCATTTATTCAAGACCAAAAGGATGATGAAAGGTTGTACATGAAATTGCTTGTATTGCTTTCCTCACTCAAGCATATAGTAAGGGCTTTCCAACGTGCAATTTTCAGAGTGTAGTGCTAAGGAGATTATTTATCTCCATTGTCCATGGGATAGACTTATGAGCTCCTGAGATTTAAACTCCACACCAAGGAAGTCTTTTGAAATTCATATACTGTTTTCAGTACATGGTATGCTCATACTCTATGCATTTATTTTTTTCTGATACAAGTATGGAAGTAATCATAAGTTATTAATCTGAAACCACCATGTGACTGTTCCCAGCAGAAACTGTACACAGTTAATTGCATGCTCGGTGGTAACACAGGGGGAGACTGTCTCAGAATTTTCTTTAATTAAAATTACATAGAATTAGAGAGCACCAACTGTGAACAGTAATGAAATGTTGGTAGTACTGGTCTGTTTATCTGGAAAATAATATTGGGATATTTAGAAAAGAATGGGTGCCTTTCATCGGAGAAAAGCACGCACTTGAGTAAAATCTGGCATTTAAAGAAGTGACTGAGTAAATTCTGTCTGGATCATATTTTTATTTCTTGCTAGTAATATGCTTGTAAAGATTACAGGCAGATAAAGTAAGCCTAATTTTAAGCTCTGCCTATGTACCATGTCAGAGCAGATGACACGTGGTATAAATTTTCCTCATGCTGCTTTACCAAAGTCATCAGTCTTAAAAGAAGGCCCTTCTACAAAAGAAAAATTGCACACCTGTTTGTCTGAGGCAGTAATTTAGTGCTGGGGACATCTGCAAAGCTGTCACAGTGTGAGGCCAGCTGACCTACAAGCCATATAGAAGCTATGAAAAAGAGCTTTTTCATGTGAAAAAGAGGGATCTTTGCATTGTGGTCATACAGCCACTGGTTTCACACCAACAGAAGTGCAGTCCATAGCTAGGAATACTTGAAAGGTGCAAACATGCAGCTGGAAGAGTGCTGTTTAAGTAGAGATGTCACTAACTACTGAATGTTATTTAATAATTAAATCAAAGGAATAGAGCAAAAAATTAGATTGTGATCAAAAATTGGTTCCTACCTTACAGAGTAAATGTTTCCTCATGAAAATTACAATCCTTTACAATTACACTGGAGACAATACTAGGTAATAGTGTGCAAGGAAAAATTCTATCTATATTAGTACAAAAGTTGCAGAAAGATGCGTTTTTAGAAATTCCTATTGGAGGTAAGTGGCCAACTGGCCAAAAAAAAAAATAATTGAGACTTCATCACTCAGCTCCTACAGCTACTAAGTGAAACCCAACCCTAAATGATTTGATGAGTCTTTTAGTTTTTTTTCTAAAAACTGGTATCAGTCCTTTGTACAAATGTGCTGAAGTGGTCTCTGTAAACTACAGTTACACTTTCTCACATAGATTGAGTTATTCGTGGAAACAGCTCTTCCTGAACAGGCCTGAACAATTAGGGTACAAATGTAATGTTCCAGCCAAGAAGTGCAGATTTACATGCAACTGAAGTTAGTTGTATACTGTACGTTTTATTAAGTGTTGCTTTAATTGAAAAAGACAAGCAATTCCAAAGACATGCAGGGACAGCGCTGTACAAAACATTTCTCTAACTCTTCTGGTTTTATTCGCCCAGAAGATAAGTTTTGAGTGCTGTGACTTGTTTGCCTTTAAATTGCTAGTTCATAAAACACCTAAGTAGGTCTTACTGTGTAGTTGAGAATGATCTTATTTATATGACACATTGCGTGAACTTTGTTGTGATGATTTTCATCATCTCCTCTCTTCGGTACCTACCCAACATTTGTTGCAACTGATTTTTATGTCAGGTCTTAATTACACTGCAGGCAGTTTAGGAACGGGGCTGTCCTTTATTCCATGTCTGTTATATCGCACAATAGGGAACCGGGTCCAACTGTGAATACCGGTCACAATTGTCATATATAACAAAACATAATTACCGCTTCACTCAGTTGAAACTGATGTGAATTAGTCATATGACTTAGCAATTTGCTGGGAACCAAAACAGGAAAGGAAGAAAGCTTACCCAGAGACAACTAAAAAACTGTTTAACAAAAATGTCACAAACAGCATTTTTCTAAACAGTGTAGAAAACTGAAATTTTGATGTAACATTTCAATTAAATCTTGTTGTTTTTTTTTTTGTTGTTGTTGTTGTTGTTTTTTGTTTTTTGAACATGAAACAGCACTGAAACAACAGCAAACTTTGAGATCGGTTACTGAAAAACCTACAAAGTCCTTACACAGAACACTGGTAAATAAATGCGTGGCTCTTTCATAAACTTTTTCCTGAAGTATTTAAGTAGATCACAGTACCAATCAATGCAATGCTTTTGATCACTTGAAAGCCTTTTGAAAGTATTTAACCTTTCAGGTCAAATCTATCATATACCTCATAGATACACTATTTAATAAACTAATACCCTTATCAGTATTAACATGTAAATGTCCATTAATGCTACATTTTTTTAACATGAGGAAATAACTAAATGTCCTGAAGACCACTAAAGGTAAGTAGTAATTTTAAGCTGTTTAAAGATTGTTAGAAATTCAAAAGCTGAGACTCTTTACTGAACAAGCAATGCTTGGCATTGACAAAAGTGTAACAGAGCCCCAAGGAAGTCCTTACATTAAAGGTCTACCACAAATTTTACGGTGCATGTTTTCAAGTGTTAATAACATAACTGCAAAAATTCAACATCATCTAAATTATCTTCCTCATGTAAAGGGAAATCTGTTCAGGGAATATAATCTGAAAAATTTAGTATGCAGATGACAAAGGAATCTATACTTGAGAGTTGGAATCACGGAACTAACAGGAATGAGTGACATGATGAACAGGAAACGTGAACTCATCTATGTGTATCTGTCAATACGTCCACCTAAAGTAGTAACATTTATGATAGTCCAGCCTGGCTGGAACTCATTAGAGGCTATAATTAAGACTGGAATATGTGATTGCTTTGCAAGGTAGATGAATGTGTTCTGTTGTTTACTGATCTCTGAAGTCCAAAAATGTACAGCTAGTGCCAGACGGAAAGATTGTTTCTCTGTTTCTTACCATGACATTTGAAAGCAGATGACACGCTAAACTTAGCAACCTACTCTATTTTAATACTAATAGAGCAATACGATTTTCTGCAGAAGATCCTCATTTCTGAAATGCACTCTTCTCTTGCACCAACAAAGCTACAGCCTGTTAAGCATACAAAGGAATTTGCAGATGGATTCTGCATCATTAGCAATTTAGAAGTGAAGAGTGGATTTTAGCTGCGATTTAAAACACGCTCCGGACCAAGAACTTCCTTCACTCTATGAAGTCCAATGGCCCCTGTAAGACAAAGCATCACACTAAATGATCAGAACTATCACAGTTACAGTCTGTGAACAAACAGCAACATCTGTTCCCAATCTGTCTCCCCTTTCACAGGAGAAATTGAAACAGAGAAGGGAAGAGCAGAAGTATCCAGCAATTTCAATGCACCCCCACTTCTGAGGCATACACTGTGAGTTCACCGCTTTACTGTAGACCTGGCATTTGCATTCCTCAGTGCCTGTATTCCTCATCTCTAAAAATGGAATAATAGCATTCCTCTATCTCAGAGGGATGTTGTGAGAGTGAATACATTAAAAATTGAGATGCTCAGATAGCACTGGGGACTAAATAAGGATCTAAGATTGACAGATTGATTTTCTAGGTAATATGTGTACGACAGAACGGTGGATGAGAAGAATTCATTTGTGAGCAATCCTTCATGGATATTTAATACAGTGCTAACTACCTAGAAGTCCAGTTCTGATTACTGAGTACATAGGCTGATTAATGAGTTGTGTCACTGTATTTTAAGTCATGCTAGTGATTTTAGCATAGAGGAAATAAGGGTGCATAGAGATCCCCCTCCAGTCACATTATATGAATTCAAATTATTGCTTTACTGACAGTGAGGTAAATATATTAAGATATCTTTCTTCTTAAACCAAACCTCACTCCTAGACTGCATGCACACGCATAGGGCAGGTGCAGTCTATTAAACTGCTAAGCAACTTAAATTTTGCTTCTACACTACATATTGCTTACCTGCATGTCAGTAAATACACAAATTCACTACTGCTATACAAAGTCAAAGATGCTTTCTGGTTGTAGGTGTTTTTGTCACTCCTGTTTTTGGTGTCTGCTCAGGTAGTTCACTACTTATTGAAAAACAGGTAAGCAATTTCATGCATAGGCATGAAGGGGTTACACCAGCAAAAACGCTACCAGACTGAGGGGGAAAAGATTTATACAATTTGACAGTGCACACATTTCACACTCGTAGAATTTGAAAACACCTTCATTTTTTAAACAGCAAATTTGCAGATCATTAGCTGGTAATGTGCACTACTGCCTTTGGGTCTTTTGAAAACAAAAATGAAAAATGATCTAATTAAGCCTGGTCTACTGGTTGCAGCACATGCCAGAGATCCAAGTATGATTACTGATCCTGGGTGCTTGCACTGGCAAGGTTTGGGCAGCAATACTGGTAGTGACATGTGGCAGATAGGAGCAGGATTATTGAACACAGTTTTGAAATTAAATCTTCTAATCAAACTGATGCATGAGTGACACGTTGCAGAACACTTTCCAGACATTTTAGCCAAGGAACTTCTGTGAAAGATCTTTCTTCAGGAAATGCTTAACACAGGAAATGGAAGGGGTAGCTCTGAAGTTCTTAAGTAACAGAGAAATCATCCCGGCCATTTTAGAAGTCATGGGACATCTGCTTATGTAGTGTGGATTCTATGGATATGAGACAGCCCTTTTCACTGTATTGGCTCTCTCTGCATCACTCACTGAATTTGGCATGTTATATTTCGCTCCCAGTATTCCATCTGTAGATATATTTACTAAAAAATACCATAGCACAAAAGGTGAAGCTTTAATGGACAAGTCAGTAATTGAGACAGGTAAGGTGGCTTTTTACTTCCCCCTCTCTTTCCTGCTACTCCTATTTAAATGCATGACAAAGTTTGTGAACTCTTCAGTTCTGCATATGCAATACATGCTAGAGCTTCAGTGCAGAGCAACTCCACAGAGGGACAGTGAAATGCAGGGCCTTAGCACACAAGGTTTCTACCAACCCAGCAGATATCCTCAGCAGCCTTCAGGGTCTGCAGATCATAAAAATTTAAGTTTGCCCTGTCTCTGACTCTTGGAAGCGGTGAACATCTAACTAATGCTTGCATTCTTCTATTGGCACAGAAAGGAGAACAAAGCCATCACTTGTATGCCAGAGAAAATTAATCCCAGTTCTGTAAATTAGTGATTTATTAATGCTTTATGTGTTTCTTCCCTTCTAGTTTGACTGCCGTGTTCTTACAGTCCTTTCTCTCTCGTGCAGCTGTCAAGGTGGGAGATGGGTTTTCCCCGACACAGAGACTTGTTCTCCAAAGACAGAGATACCTATTCTCATTTGACTTTGCATATTAAACTACATTCTGAGAACAGCCACTCTGCTGAATTTTAGCAATCTGTTTTAGTAGTCTCTTTTAAGTGCATCTAAGTAGACACCGACTCAACAAATGTTAAGCCATTAGTGTCTGTCTTGGCAATTATACAGCAAATTAGAAGAGCCATTAAGGTCCCCTGGATGAATAACCCAGGTTTCAAACTGTATCTTAAAACATATTTTAAAACAAGACACTCACTTTTACTGTGGCTAATTCAATATTACAGGTCTTAGAGAATACACAAGAATGTCTTTTGCAACATTTTGTCATGAACTAATGTAAAAATGACTTGGCCTTATAGAGCTAAGTGGCTCTGAATTACCATACTCCACTGTGAATAACATGACAGCTTTCAATTAGGTCTTCTTTCAAGTCCTGGGCCAGCTGGTGGGCTTTCATTCATATGCTTAACTTTCACCTTCAGTAGAGAGCAAGGAAAATAGACGAATCTGAGTTTACATGTAAAGTCTGCGTTCAGTTATCAGTTAAGATGTTAAATGGTCATATTTGCCTTCCTTGACCTTGTGATAAGACCACAATGTTTGAGTAACACAGTAAACATACTCTATGATGAAAAAATTCTTAATTAAGAGCCTTGCAATTTACAAATTAAGCTTTATCAAAACAACTGATAAAACCAAATATTTAACGCAGAAGTAGTAACTCTACCAGTCTTACAAGGAAATTTGTTTTACTCATTGGTCATATAATATATGAAGGTATGTGCTTAAGATTCAGAATACTGAAGCACATCTACTTGAAGGAATGTGACCACTCTGGTGATAGAGCCCCTTGTTACCATTTTCACAGCCCTGAAAAAAATCAAATCCACATCACTTATGATTAACAGATGTCATTAATAAACAGAATAGACTGCTTGACATTTCTAAGTTTCAATTTTACTTGGTAATATAGGTTCCAAGGAACACAAGAAGATAGTCATCTTTATGTGGCTGTAGAAAACAGACTAGATTCTTTCAGATGACCTGGGTTTAGCTCCACTGAATTCACAGGTGTTGCAAACATTGCCTGCTGCTCTAGGGCTACCTCTCCTGTACAGGGAGGTGGGGGTAGTCTTGTATTTATTTATTATTTTCATCATAATATAAATGCAGAAGTTCAGAAGTTGTTTGTTTTATAAAATCCAGGGAAATTCAGTTGCTTAAGAGAGACTTTTTTTTGTATTTTTCCTTTTATAAACAATATTTGATACGTTTATCAAACTAATAGGCAGTGAAAAACATCTTTTTACTGGTGAAATACATAGGGTTAGAAAACATGCAAAAAGGTGTACAGAGAAGCTTTAAAAGAGTGTTAGTTCAAATAGTATGGACAAAATTCAGTCAAAAGGTGGGATGCAACATATCAAAAGTCCATTTCAAGAAAACAAAAACCCCTCCGCTTTAAATATTGTTACTGTTTTGTATCAAAACGTAGAACTTAACATTTTCTTTTTAAAAAAAATAAAAATGTATGTATAACAACAAGCAAGAAGACAAAACACATCAAAAATGGGAATAAAAAAAACTCTTCAAAAGAAGACAAGAAGTCAAAAAAAGAGGGGAGAAAAAAGATTTTCAGGGATCCTTGTCATGCAAATCAGTTTGGCGGCAAAAAAAATACCTTCATCTTCAGCACCGTCATTATCACCTAAATCATCTGTCTGTTTCTTTGTAAGGGGACCTAGGATTGAGAACGGAGAAAATGGAGGAAAAAGACAATTCAAGAATATACAAGACTGAGGAAAAAACAGTGAATATTAAATTCCCATGGATGTTTCAAGAAAAACATTTGCAAGGAGGGAAATCTTAGTTTATAACAACCAATTTTTCATTAAGTTTTTAAACATTACAGCAAAACCTTCCCTAGGGGGTATGGCTATTAGAAACATCTAGCACGAGAATCAAAGTACCCAGTGCTTTGTTTTTAAATGAAGAATCCAAGCTTGTTTACTAAAAGCATACCCACCGTAATAAACTACATTCATGCACTTTTTCTTAGGAATAGTGGATACAAGAAATGCAAAATTATCTTTCATTTAATACAGTAAGGCAAATAATAACTGTCTACATTTGGTTAAAACAACTTCCTGCGAAATGCTAAATCACATTTCCAAGTTCAACCATTTAAGCTCATGCTTTACCAAGAAAAGCATGGGTTTCGCTTTTTTTGGGGGCGGGAGCGGGGAGACATGATCATTACATTCTCTTTTAAATAGAACTGTAGTTTCCCTTGAAACCTTTGACTACCTGCTGAGATATTTGTAAAGAAACATGAAAATCCATATGTAAACTAGAAACAGGTGTGAAATCCTAGACCAACTGAAGACAATGATTTTTGCCATTGATTTCAATGGGGCCAGGGTTTCTCCCACAGTACACAAAAGTTACACCGAATATGGATTTTTTAGCTTGGGCAGGATGCAAAATATAATTCCTTATTTCCATAAATAGACTGCAAGACAATTTTTTTTTATGCCCAGCGCTGTATTGTTAACACTTATTAATAGATCACATTTTCCAATGGGAAAAATGCCCACTCGTTTACTGAGTAATAGAAATATACACCAGAAGGAAAGTCAAAGGCCATTTTGAAAATATTTCCATGTCATATTTTACACACTTACGCACAAACAAAAGACAGTTGGAACTCAGCATTATCTTTCCTTTTTTTTCAGAGCTCTCTCATTTCCATGACATTCTGTAATTTGCATGCAAAAAAGCAATCAGTACAAACACAGGACTAAGTAACAAAAAAAAAAAAAAAGCCAGCCAAGCACAGAGTTGAAAACAAGAACTCTCATGCATAAAATAGCAATAGACAAAAATAACAAAAAAGATGAACGGTATGTGTTGGTATTTGCGGTAGATGTAGGCAAGAGACATGCATTAACTCTAGGCACTATGGAGTATTAAAATATTTGTACTGAAAACACTCTATTTAGCTCTTATTTCACAAAATATTAGTTACTCAGCAGTAAACCTGTAGTTCCTATGCAAAACACTATGTATTTGAGTGATGCATTTAAAAAATTCAAAAAATGTTTGTACCGGGTGGATGGATTTGAGAAACAGAGAACCCATGAAGTGCCATGAGATTTTAACTGTGAATTTAGGAGCTGGCCCATGTTATTGAAAACCAAAGCTCAATACCTTAATCATTGCATCAACCAGGAGTATAATTTTAAAACCATTCTAAATACAGAACACCAGAATTATACATCATAAATTAAACACAAGCATTTTTATAGTCACACCTGCAACAATCACACTTCTGTACAGAGCCTTGGTGAATGCAATAGCTTTTCTTAATGGAAACCCTGGATGTAATCTGCACAGTACAGGACGTTAGATAAAGCAACCCTGTCTGAACGTGCACACTCAAATACCTCACTGCCCACCACTCTCATACCACAACAATTTACTTCTAAAAGAATAAAATTACAGAAGTAAAAGATGTATGCAAAGCATAACAATCCCACGGTGGGTTTTCAGCACAGCGCACAGGAGGAATGAACTTAAAATTTGTAGAGCTGTGCATCTAATAGCAATGGAGAGGCAGACAACCAAAGATATACGTATACATTTTTAGTGGTTTCTTATATTTTAAAAAGTCGTCAGAAAGGAACAGTAGTATCTGGAAAGGCAAACAGCATGCATTTACCCAGATAACTTGGACAGAGAAGGACAATTTATTTTCTGTATGAAGCCATGATAATGAATGCTACTGATTTTAATACCTGGCCTTTCTGTGGTATTTTGTTTAGATCATGGTTCCAGCTCTCAATGCCAGTTACATACTGCATTCAATATGTCAACACAAGGGACGGACCTCATACCATCTATAGTTTTACAGTCTAGTGAAACATCATGAGGGTTAATGCTATTAAAGATAACCCATGTGATTTTCATATCTATACAGGTGTGAGTTTCACTAGAAGGCATAAAATCAAACCATAACATTGAACCCTCAAAGAGGAAGCAGAGCTCTGAATTCAGCTGTTTGTTCTTTGCTACCTGTTTGTTCTTTGCTACCTGTTTCAATCTTATGGAAAGTTCCTACAAAAAAGTAACAGCAATAGTGGTTTTAATTAAAAATAAATCAGGACTGGCTCATGTAAGTAGGTGTACCATTTCCAGTTACTTTCTGGAGGTTTGAAATAATATTCTACAGAAAATTTATGATTTTGCAATTTAAAAATATACCTCAACTGGATTTATTTCTTTAGCCCTGTCAATTTATTCAATACAAAGTTCTTTAGGGTTTTTCCATTATTTTAATATTATTTTCAGGTACTAGGAACTAACTTTATAAATACTGATACAAAGACATGGACTCAGAACCAAAATCTAGTGAGAAACATCCCTGCTTGTGGCAGGAAGATTAGTTTAGATGGGCCCCTTTAAAGGGCGCTTCTAACCCAAACCATTCTACTACTAATTCAAACAAAGAAAAATACGGGTATATATTTATATATTATCATAATTCTCTAAAATTATTACCAAAGTCTTTTGCCCACTTCTTTCCACTCTTGTTCCATTGTAGCTTCCCTTCACCCTTCACAAAGGCTCATTTACTCCTGTTCTTTGATCACTTTACTCATAAAAAATGGGCATCCATTAGAAAAAGGTTGCCTTTCAGTGCTTAAGACATGGATGTTCAAACAGATGTTGCTTTATTGTACTGGTCTAAATTTTAGCTAAAGTAAGCAAGTACTGTAAATAATGCAGAAAATAAAAAATCAGGATCCTAAGGGCTATAAGATGCTGATGGAAAGAAGAATCACTTATCAAGAGGCTTTATTAAGGCTGTCTCATTTAGTCTTTTATTAGTGCATACCTTTAATTCTCACTAACAGAAAAGTAGACCCTTATGTTAGTTGAAAAAGGAAAAAAGCCATTACTATATTTTATGCCCCCTAAAGGCAATGAATAGTCTTGCCACAAAAAACTGAAGGAATACCGTGTAAAGGGGAATCTAACACACACTTCACTCATTTAATTTGAAAGTAGTTCTTACATTACGGAAGTTATTCAAATATTTATTCTATTTGCATTGCAATAAGTGTTACTATGAAACAATTTAAAATCTCTATAGTTGAGCCCTGCATGTTTGCAGGTGGCTTTCCTTTGCTCAGAATAAGGGAAATATCCTACCTCCCATCCTGTTAACTGAAGAATAATTATGTGCCCAGAAGTAATTAAAGTCCAGCCATATTAATACTGTTTTTAATCATTCCCTTTGATGAAGGACTAACGTACCGCAGCTCACAAATACATTAAAGCCGATTATAAATTCTCTTTATGATCTTGATGCACCAGAAATTATCTTTGGCCTTTTGGACCACACATGCATGGGAGGGATGGACACTTGTGGATGTCATTAGCTTCTCAACCCAGGAAAGCTGTTCATCACCAGAAATATATAATGTAAGTTGACACCATTTTGTAAATCAGCACAAAACCACTATTTTAATCCGTTCCTATGTTTACAGACCCTATTTGGGCCAAAAAATTCACCTTTGGTAATGAGAAAAGTCAGAAAGAAAAAAAGGACCTTTTACATTACATTAGACAGACTCCATTTTAGAAACCACCGCAGTAATAACCATTCTTGGAGTTAAGGTTCAATAAAAAGGGAAAGAGGTGAGATTATGGCAAACTGCTGAAATAATACAGGTATTAGAATAATTCACTAAGTGCAACACAACATGGAATCTATTTATACAAATGGAATCTATTTATACAACATTAAATGATGTTTTGCATCTTTAAACTTTGATAAATGCTTTCTTGACCATTTCCTCTTCATTATCTCAGTTTAACTCAGCATTAAAGACCCACAAAGTAAAATTACTTTGCCTTTTTAGGCAATACATGGATTCAAGCATAAAATAACCAATCCGTTATTTCAACTACCATTTTCCACTAAAATCATATTTTTTCTAGCTAAAAAAAAGCTGTACTGAATTATCAGTCTAGCAGATGTTAGCTGAAGCACAATAACATGTTGTACCTACCTCATGGTTTTAATTTAAAAGAAATTAATGATGAGTTATAATTAACAGTCTTCAGACCTCAACGTTTTCAGTGAAGAGAATTCAAAAATCAAAATCTTATATGCTGAAATTAAAACATAACGATATAATAGTTTTTCTTATAAATGTAATGACATTGGAAAGATGCAGCATAATAGTCATCTGATGAATAATTTTATAAAATCATCATCTTTCATTTGAAAATTAGAAAGCTGTCAGCAGAAAACTAGAATTCCTTATAGAAGAGATATTTAGAAGGTACAAGTGACAGCTGGGTCTAAAAGAAAAACATAACAAAGAAATCTTTATCATTATACTTGCAATAGACAAAAAAATACGCTTTATGTTTTCCCTTATTACTGCCTTGCTTTCACCACACACTCACTGTTCCTTGTTATTTCTCCCCGTAAATTCATTTTATTTGCATAGTGTACTTATTTGTCAAGTGTACCAGCAGGGCAAAGCTCTGGTTGCCTTCGCTTTTTGATGATAACATTTGCACTCATGTTTTAACAACAAATGATGGCACAAACCTCAGTCATTTCACCTCTTACTACCTGATTTGTGATGACAATCAAATACTGTAATTAGAGCTGCAAGTAACTCACATTTGCATCTGCAAGTGAATGACAGGTGCAAATTGAACCCACAAAAGGGTTGCCAACTTTCTTTGAAAATTTACATGTATAAATGCTTTGTCACTACAGAAGCTATTCTGACACTTCAAGACTAACTCCTGCTGTGTCTTTTATAAAATCATATTGCAGAAGTGTCACGCAAAGAATGTTTAATCCTGAGCCTTTTTATTCACCAGATTAATCACACTGGCTGGATCTTGATTTCCCTTAAATCTGAAGGAACTTCATTACTGAACACTACATTTATATGAATTTAAATGAGGTGAAAATCCACGACTGGATAGTTTCACTTCTCTGCTTCCCATTTAAGGTGCAGCCCAAAATTGTGTATTCTCCAAGGTGAGGGCACTTTATGTTCACATATCCTGTGGAGAGCATCCCAAATGAACCCTCATTTCAGCCTTTCTTTAAAATCCATTCCCTTTGCAATAGACCACTCCATAAGTCTAATTTCCTTTCTAAAAGGCTTTTGGTTATGTGACATGCCTTCCAGTTGTGTAGCACTACTAGGGAGTAGGTGGGATAAGTGCAAACCGCTGAGTGAGCTGGTGTCCCGAGGCCCATCCACACGACAGCCAGGTCGAGCCCTGAAGCAGCACACACCTGATCCTCCTGGACACCTGCCTGCCCCAGACAGCCTCAGGGTGCCCTACGAGATGGCAGCCACAGGGGTGAAGCTCTGCTCCACTCCATCCCCACACAGCAGCGTGGACAACTGTACTGCTCACACCAGTGAGATTTGGCAAGACAGGTTCAGCAACGGCACACATGATTTTTCCTAACTTCTCATGAAGTACAAAGCTCATGTCCTAGATGAGCTATCCGCTAACCCTTACAGGTTGCGATGAAAACTGAACTTATGCAGAGCATACTTTGTACAAGGATGAAGCAATTCATTGGAAGAGCTGACAGACTGATAATTACTCCAGACACAGTAGCTTTTGAACCACGCTGACTTCTGCTCTAGCCCTCGAAAAAAAATCACATTGGAGCACGGATAAGAGAGAGACATTTATTTTTACTTTCCAGTGGACTAAGGAAAGGAATGACTAAGGAAAGGAACAGACACTTGAGGTAAAGCAGTGGTTATGCCTCCCATTGGGATTACCTGCAAGAAGAAGGATGCTTCAAACACACTGGGACTCCATTGGCTAATGTTGAGAGAAAGACAGCCCATGCATTTAACAAGAAACACTGCAGTGTGAGTACAAAGCTCCAGAGGCAAGGGATGGGCAAGTAACAGACAAAAACCAAGTCCGGTAATTGTCGTATGGTTATCAGCATTTACCACTGTTGTGCCACTTCACTAGCCTGTATTGCAAGTCCATGCAGCTTTTAACACCTCACTTGCATTAATAATTCATGTTGTTTACAGATACTCATGTTCCAGGTTGACACCACCACTATGATAATTGAATGCAGCATTACACAGCAATGCCACCTGAACTTCAAGATTATGCATCAGTTTTCTCTCTACAGGTAATGACTGCAATTCAGACCCTAATGAAGACTCATGCACATGCTTAACTTTAAGCCTCTGAATAAGTTCTGTGAAGTCAACAGGCTAAACCTCCTAATAATATAGAGATAGATTCACTCCCATTAACAGAACTGCTCCTATTTGCATCTGGGCCAGGAGGTCAACTCAGAAGCAGGACTGAGCATCCCAAATTTCTACCTGGCAAAATTTCCATCAGTTATTCCGAAGATAAATCTAACAAACTAACAGAATTTCAGTATACTGGACATACTGTCAAAGCTCTGTGATAAGATTTTTATGAACACCTTTTTATTCAATTTGTATACATATAAATAAAATGCTAAATCCATTTTCTACATCTCCCACGATCAAACTTCATCCTAACTTTATGCAAGATTTGAATTTGTGTTAGAACACAAGCCTGAAAAATTAGTATTTAACTCATGCAATACAACCAAGAAGCTGCAATTTTAAGATCCAAACTTTAAATTCCAAAATGAAAATTCAGAGTTGCCATCAACTGTAATATCAACGCTAATCTTCACATTCTTTCAAGTCTCTGTAGTGTTGCTGTAACAGCAATGCAAGTCAGGATGCAGTCAGCAAAGAATGCTTTTAAAACATATATGAAGGTAGATAGCCAAGAAAAGCTAGAGAAAAGTTAAAAATATAAGGTTTGGGCACTTCACCGCTGGTTTTGTGCCTTTTGGTTTTGGTGTTATTTTGTTTCAGACAGGCGGGATAGGCCATTAACAAGGAAAAGAGATGTTAGAAAGCATTCTCTGCTACCTCTTGCCTTCAATACCGAGATGATCAAAAGCATTCTTAAAATTTCTTATTCTGCTTATTTTTGTCTCTGTTCTCAGACCTGGAATGGGGAAAAAAAGACTAGTCCAGAACAGCTGCCTCCACAGGTGAGATAGCTTTGGATCCTTTGCTAGGGACAAATGCTGTCAGTTTGCCTTGTGCTGAAAAAGCCTTTTTTCCCCCATAATTCTATTAACTTCATAGGCTGTTGTTAGCAGCAGCTATATAGTATTGTTCAGGGCACACCCCTGGAAACTTAATTCTCCAGCTTCCTCAAAGAGCTGAAGTTCTTCAGCAACGTGGTGAAATGGAAAAACGTGGTTTATGGCTAATGGCAATCCAACCCTCCCCACAAACACCCAGCAGACAGGACAAGGGAGTTGATCAGTGATGTGCTCTGTCTGTAAATATCCTCATTAAATCCAACTCACTACTTCTCTTGCAACGCTTTAGGTAGCGAGAAGGAAGTCTGATTCTATTTGTTAATCAAAGTTTTGCCTTCAGCATTGCACAGAACTTCCCTATCACCTAACGCTGATGCTGGTACCTCTGGCACTGAGCTTTTCTTCTCACTCTTATATACAAGTTTGCCTCTCATGATCTCAGAGAGCAGAGAGAGTACTCCTGATAGTTTCTATCTGCATATAGGGACATATTTAAATGTCTTGAAACAGTCATACAACAAAGCTTCTCCCAGGGAAATAAAGGTCTGATTCTTTTGGTAACGTACGGCTATCTGGAGTTACATACACACACATTTACAGGCAGGTTCTCCTATGTACCTTTTTATCAGATTCTTCCCACAGATCTGAAGCTCTAAGCATTACTGAAGTATAAATAGAAATACATAAAAATCAATAAGCACCAACACTAATAACCTAGTGTTCAGAACTACAGACTTTCCATTAACTTGGATCTTAAAGAAAAAAGATGCTCCAAGTCAGATGTTTCTCCGCTATTCAAAGCTTTCAAGGCATCCTTAAAAGATCCTTTAATTGCAATTGCAGTCACCAGGTTTTAGACCCGGTTTTACCTGCCCACATTACCACACCTTTCAACAGAATCAAAGTGCCCAGCTCTGAGTAACAGTGATGGGAGAACTGGGGGAGCAGCACTTCTGGAAAAGGCAGTCAGGAGAAATGCCTTGCCTGAAATATTTTCTCATGCTTACATACTGTATTTTTAGAAGAGCATAATTTTAGGCAGGAAAACTCAAAACTTCTCGGCAATGGAGCAGTCACAAAACAAGAACAACACAGCGAGCACTTGAAGATTAGTAGGATTAAATATCTGTCACAAGAAAAATCATTTTCATTTTGACATGTTTTCAATATTAGCACAGTACTTGTTTTGAAACTACAGTTGACTCGCTCTGCATTTTATATTAAGGATTCCCAACTGGATAGATAAAAACCTTATACTGAATGGAGCATGAAAGGAAACCAGTGCATCACTTCTAATGAAGCAGAACTTACAGACAAGCAGCAAGACTTAGGACCACGTATTTACACAGTTCCTGTCAACTCCTATAGAAGGACAGAAGGCTCAAAAACCTTCTAGAAGGTGCTTTCCAGTCATGATTCCTATTTAAAAATTGATTACCTTAACACAGAAGCCGGTGAGCAGGAAACGATCATCAAAATAAAATAGATCTACAAAATGTCAAGTCTGGCTCTACAATATATTATTTACAAAAGCACAGCAAACTTAATAGCAAAATGTCAGAGTAGCCCTTGCTTCCATTTCCATGACATCCATTTAGGTGAGAGTTGACTGGTTTGGGACAATATAATGTTTCTAATTTTTTATCTGCTGACAATGACTGCTCTCTGGAGGAAAGCACTACAATGCACAGCAGATAAAAGCAAAACATTTCTCAGCACTGGACAAAAGGTACTCACTTTATTTCCTTCTCAGAAGTCTACTTATGTAGGATCACTGTAATTGGCACAGTTATTTTTTACACTGAGCTACGTTTCTCTTTTTGAAAGCTGATCCTGGTGCGGTAAAAGGTACTTTCTTTTCCTAACAAATAGGAAAATTCCATAAGCAGTGTGAATTACTAAATTATAACAATGGCCCAGGGTTTCACACTACTCCTTTTGATAACAAAGTCAGTAGCTAAATTAAATATGGAGTTCAGTAACAACTGTGCATCATGTTAAGTTACTTTATAATCACTAACGCTTAAGTTACTACTTTAAAAACTATTCCCTAATATGATTAGAAGATCTTCTGTTTAGAAAGTAAACAAATCTATGGGGATATTTGAGACACTACTCATGACTCCTTAGTCAACTGAAGTTAGCAGAAAAATACCACAATAATCCAAGCTCCATCCCACTGAGCTGAATATTTACAGCAAGCACGGCAAACTACTGCAGCAGAACAGTATTTCAGCCTACCGAGCTACCAAAATGGAGAAAGCAAAAGTAGTTCCTGGAACAGGCAGCTTTTCCTATGGGGCAGCAAAGATCGATTTTGCTTATGGACCCATCAGTCAAAAATCTCGCTCCTTGTTTTCACTTAATCATCAGCAATGAGAAGTTACCATAGCCGGAGGCTAAATTTTGAGTTTGCAATTTTGCTTTAAGGTTTAGTTTGCTAGCATTGTAGATTCAATAAAGTTTTGGTAACATTAGACATCATCTTTGGCTCTTCAGCTACAGAATTATTAACTGAAGTGTAAATGCAAGGTATGTATACAAATAGGAACGATCCAATTAACTTCAATATTTTGATCGAGAGCCTCTAAATCATACCTTGATATTTATAGATGTGCTAAGTCCACATTTAAATCACAAAGTTAATATAGGAGAAAGTTTTAGAAGCATATGCGGACATAAATGACTAGTTTTTGCTAATCCTTTTTCTCCTGCAATTTTCTGTTTATACTTTGGATATATCTGATGGAAAAAAGACTAGATACAGACAATAGTTTGAAAGCAAGAAAAAGAACTTATTACTGATAATAACTTCTTAAAAACAAAACTTGATTTTTCTTTTGTTGGTGAAATTCCTTTTATTGGTAAAATTAGATTTCCTGAAAACAATATTGGTCAGGAACACCAATGATATTCAGTGTCTTTTTATCTCAAAAGTTTTTGGTAGAGTAGTTCAATTCTGTTATCACTGGTATGCAATCTTACTTTTTTTGAAGTAATTCTAGACAATAAGACTTCTATACAAACCAAGTACAATGGGCTCTTCATTTAACATAATTCAATATATTTTTATATTGTCAAAAACAGTTAAAAAGCAGTGTTGACTGATGTTTCTGAATCCCACTCCAGTTTCCAGAAGTTCAGATTAGACAAAGTGGGGGTGGGAGATGTACACATCCCTCACGTGAAACCCAGGATGATTTGTGGTTTCACTTCTTGACACAATTTCATAGTTTTACAAAACTTGCCAATTCATTGCTAATTTGAGTGTGGAGTTCATTCCATGCAGACAGGCAGAATTTAAATTAAAAATTCTCACTAAATTGAACATGCTGTGTACCATTATGCCTATATAATAGTCTGATATACTATTGTCTCGAATATTAGTGCATGTCATTGAAAGCACAGATGGGTGATTCACATAAATATGTGTCATATGCAAAATTCACTGAACCTTTAAAGTCTTCCAACTAGTTGCATCTGTCATATCTATTCTGTCAAATAATAAACTGCAGAGCCCATTTTGAGTTTCAGTCTTGAATTAAAGGTCTGTAAGAGCTCCCTGGCATCATCCTTTAGAGACAAAATTCCTTTGTTGGGACCTATGAAGAACAAAGTATCTAGAAACCTGTACCATTTTGGTAGCAAGAAGTTTCATTTACATCTCTTTACAATTACGCGGGTCCCAGAAAACCTGTTACCTTATACCCTAAGACTTCTCACTGGAAAAAGTGTTCTAATCTCCACTCACTAGAAATTTGCCCCAATGTTTCATTATAACTTTGAATTTTAATTTCTTAAAAAGAAAATTATACATTTAATGTGTTTTCCAGACAGCTGTGGTCCATATTCGTCAGGCATACAGTACTAATTTGGAAAATGAATATCATTTACTTGATGAGTCACAATTTCTATCAGTAAATACATAAGTTCTTTACTAGAGACTAGTCTTGCAAGCAGCATTGCATAGAAATTGTACTTAAACACACAAACAGCTCCCCTAAGAACCGAGGCCAAAGCTAACAGCTCCCATCTTCTGTATTGATTTCATACTTCTGGTTGATGAAGTCCAGAAGTGAGATATTGTCAAAGAGTGCGAATGAAGAGCCTGAGTTTTATCTGTTTTGTAGAACAGAAATCCCAGGGTACAGCAGACAGCCTCCTGTTGCAGATGAAATGATGCTCCATTAAAGCCAGGCACCTTGGGCAGTGGTCCAGCTATGAACAATGGGAACGGTTCTGGTACCACACAGCACGCTCCCAGCTGCTGTCTCCTTCAGGCCCTGCGAACGTGCTTTTGCCTGGTCATGTGTCAGGAGAAGCCACTGATATTGCCCACCCCACCTCACCTCTTCCACAAGACTCAGAGGAAGCAGGAAGAATGCAGAAGACATTTCTTCAGTGATAGTTCAGAGGTCTCAATGTGTACTTTCAGAAGGGGAAGGGGATTCTGTAGATAGTTGCCAGATTATTGTTCTTAATTTTAACTATGCTGGTTCTTCTGTCAGATTAATAATTAAATGTTACAGTGCCTAAAGCTCCGTGCAGAATTTTCTAAAATAAAATTTAATTATAATTACAAAATTACATCTTAACCATACTTTTTTTTTGCTTAAATATTTTGCAGGACCAGGGGTTAAAGCAGTTATATGAATGCCTGGCAGCAGGATGCCAGGCAACTAAGAAAAACATTCCAAAACAGCTAATTTAACTTCAGGTCACACCATCAAAAGTAAATTAATGTTTTAAGTTCTATAAAGTCATTTCTCCTTCCTATAATACTGCAGTATGCTCTTTCCATATGCAAGTTCATGAGAATAAAAGCACCATCACTTTCAGCACATTAAAAATTCCTACAGCCAGTAACAGTTAAATTAGTCAAAAGTTAATTAGTATCTTTTAAAAGGAAGCTGAAGTTACTCCAGCAGCATTTGAAATATATATTTTTCAGCATTAAAAACCACATTAACATGACTATTAGAAATGTGCTACAGACTGATTCCTTACTTGGTAATAGTAACAACTGAATCGATGACAGTTGCACAGTTTTTGTCTAGTGGTAAATCTGAAAATGAGCGAGACAGCAAGCTGTTGTATTAAAAGATCTACATCATAACATAGTTGATAAAATATAGCCCTTTTGTTTGAATGTATATTTAAAACTAGATCCATTTTAGTAAACCATGATTCCCTGATCATGTGAAATGCCCCCAACTAACTGAATACAAATGCTGTATGAATACAAATGCTGTATTTTCTGAAGTGAAAATAAAGCCAGAGAACCAGGACAGGGCCCATGTTACAAAAACAACTTGCAGTTATGCCCTACTTTACAAACCTAAGTGGAATTCATGTGGTTCATAAGCCCTTGGTAGCCTTTTGTAAAAGGATGAGCTTGTTTTGTTGTGTTTTCTGAAACACCAACCCTAGGTCAATATTGTGCCATTAAAAATAAGTAGTCCACACAGCTCTCAGAGATGTCTGCAATCTTTAGAAATATCACAGGTACTCACACAAATAAGGAATTTTTTCACAAGCAGTTGCAGCATTTTTATTTCTGGAAGAGTTAAAGGATGAGAGTAACTTCAGATGTAGGTTTCTTTTGGCTCTGGAGGATGAAAGGGATTAATGGAGGGTCACAAGAGAAGGATGGGAAAAGTGGAAATAAGAGGAGAGTGCTATTGGATGTGGCTTATCCTTTCCCTAGGCAGTGGTTAGAGGGGTCTAAGAGAAAAAAGGAATTGACTTCTTGTTGCATGTTTTGCAGTTATTCCAACAGAAGGATGGAGTATGGTGAAAATGAGATTTTCCTATTCTCTTTGTCAAGAGTAGGACTCAGGTCATGACATTCTTTATACAGAATTTGATTTAGTGTAAAACTCTTAGCCCCTTCAGGCTAAGAGTTACTGTAGAGGCTGGGAAGGACACCATACGTCCCTTGTTTTATTAGAGGAATTGGAAGAAAGCTGAAAAAAACTTACAGTTACGTGCTGCTTTCTCAGAAGTAATGTATATATATGAGATTACCAAGACTCCTTGAGATTCTTGTACTGTAAATCTGATTCACAACAACTCAAGTTACTATAGAGAAAGCTCTGGCAACTGATACTTAGTACAGCAAAACAATTCCTCAAACACATTTTACTGGTTTTTTGTTTGTTTGTTTTAATATCATTAAGATGAACAACACAGCTAGGTATATGAGTATAGGAGCTACTCCAGAATCTTTTGTTTAAAAATAAGAATAAAGCACGTTCTAGGGACATCACACAAAAACACTATAGAACTGGAAACCCTACAGTGCTAATGCAGATCTTTGTACAAATAAGGGCACACTGCTGCACAGACAAGAGAAAAAAAATCCACTTCCATACTCTTGAGTATTTGATAGGCTTTGTAAACAGTGCATACAATTGCAACAAAGGTTTTTGAAAAAGTCTGCATTTAGTTTCTCAAAAGTTTGGTTAAAACTATGCACTAAAATTCTTCCTTCTGATTTCTGCAATATAAATATTAAAAAAAATACTACTGTTGAAGTTCCAAAGATTGGGGGGAAAAAAAGACTTCTCTAGATACCTTTCTGAAAACATGACACTATCATGCATTTGCTAAGAAGGCAGGAAATGTAACATCACCTGGCAGGCCTCTGGTACTGTGAAGCTTACAGTGAAGCAGTACTGGGAGCCGTGCATATACTTCTGACTACCAGGTTAGAAGAAGTACGATGCAAAGTCTCAAAACATGCAACCAACGGCAACTGGAATAATTAAGGTTCTGTGAATAAGACATGATGCAAGCACACTAAAATTAATCAGATTTTAGTATACAAGAAACTAAATATGTTAAATATATGTAACATAGGAAAAATATATGCCAGTGAGCTGTTAGAGATGAAGCCTACCGTTCAGGTATGGTATGATACTAAGGCACGAAGATGAGGACTGCTAGAGAAGCGACATTTAAAGAATGAGCCTAGGCTTAACTTAAGGTGACTAGCATAATTCTTCTGCAGCATGGTTGGAAATAGATGCTTTGTGCAGCTTTTAAAGGCTGAGCAGAGGGAAAAGAAAGTCAGAGGTTCAACTACTGTGAAAAGTTAACATTAATTGTAATTTACATGGTTATATAGGCTCAGAGCCTTCTGAGACCTGAGCTAGAACCAGGTGGGGACATTTTCAGAGGCACTGAGAGTTAAACTTTTGACAAGCACTTCTTTCCCACCGCCAACCATTTCTTGTGTTTATTATTATTCTTACACATGTATACATATTTCCCATAAATGAATGAATTTACAATCACAACTCACCTGTGAAGGAGAAATGGTTTTACATTTCTTTCTAGGGGAATGGAAAACAGGTGAGTGATGAAATAGTTTGAGGTTGCACAGAAAGTCTGTGGCAAAACTATCTTTGTTTTATCTCATTTCACATTCCTTCTCAATAAGCCTGCGCACACCTGAAATACTGAAGCATTTTATCCCCTGTATGATTTGCAAAGCCTTCAGGAAGGTTAATAATGTGCTATTTCTATACAATTCTGCACAGGAAAAAAAAAGTGGGGATACTCTAGTCCTCAGTAATCAGGTTTTGATGGTTTTGTTTCTGGGAAATGTTCAACATGATTTTCTCCACCTTACTGTATCAGCATCTTAATGCAATTGCTATTCCACAGTATGCTGTTTCTTATTCCTGTTTCCGTTAAGCCCTTGCTTCCAACAGCAAGGAACAGAATACATCTTCTCTCAGGCATTTGCTCTCAGTTTTGATATTTTCCACATTTTTGTGACCTTGAAAAAAGTAACTCTATGATTAGCACAGAAATACAAGACAGACCTCAGCAAGAAATGATAGCTTAAATGGTTTCTTATGAAATCTCATAATTTAACCTATTATAAAGATTCTCAAAGTAAAATTAGGTTTCTTATATCCACAGGAGGTGATGCCCTTTATTTTTTTCTGCTGTTAATTGCTTTCTTCATCTTTTTGACTTCAATGTTATGATTCAGTATTTCTGCTGTTGGAAGAAGGAAAAGACTAGTTTTCTTTCTCTATTTCCCAAATGGGAAATTAGTAAAACACTGAAAAGGTAAACATCCAAATGACACGTATGCTGTTTCACATCCCTTCAGAGTTCATGATACTACTTTCCCACTTGGTTTTAGTGACAACTACTCAGCACAGAGTAATCTCACCCTGTATGAATAAAACCAGTTATTACACAGTACACCACAGATAACATCTGCTTCTGTGCATTGGGCAAGCATGAAAGATCAGAGCCCTTAACATCCCTGGTGGGCCCTGTTCTGTAGGCTTAAGACATGTAATGAGCGTACAAACCCACTGCTGACTTACGTACAAGGATAAATTAAGCACTTTTTGTGCCTTTTCTCTTTTGCTCCTTATATGATACTGTTCTTTCAAATATACTTTTAGTCATTTAACCCTGACATAGTACAGCAATATCCTGCTTGGAACTGCAGATTCCTTGGCTAAGACAAAGCACCGAATGGCTTTATGATCCGATGGGCATTCCACTGGGGACAATATCATGCATGTGTTGGTCTCGTACTGAGGTCAGATACTCATTTCAAATACTGCAACCAACACTTACACCTGATAATGGTAAAAACTATTTGAAGAATGCCAAAATGGGTTATCTTCAAGATTGTCATGCAAACCTCATGTTCTTCATACACCTCCTCCTATTTCCACTACAATCTTTCCAATTTATTAAAAAAAAAAAAAAAAAACACCTTCCCCCCAGCCCCCAAGTAAAAATCTTACTTCCAGTTTATAGAAAAATTCTATTAAAAACATACTTTCCTGCAGCTGCTTCCCAGTCCTTCCACTGTGGTTCTCCTTGCTAGTGTTTAATCTGAATATTGTTGACTGCAGCAGACAATGCTCTTCTACTTATGGTCAATTACTTTTTATTACTATGCCAGTGTTTTTATTTGTTTTCAGGTCACGGTACCACATCAATCCAAATCTCAAACTCATGATTTTGCTTGTGTTTCGGTCTAGGAGTCTTTGTTGTTACCCAACCCTTTTGGGAAACCTCTGGCTAATCTTCATGTGTTACTCTGGTTTTTGAAGTCCTAGCCCTGAACAGAGCTACCCAGCTATGGGAGGAGTATAGTGCAGGTATTGCTTGCACAGATTCCAGAAGGTAAGTGGCCTACTAACATCAGTCACAAAGAAAAAAGTAGCGTAAATGCCTACTCCTGTCATTTGTTCCACTTTCACTCTATGGAGTGTATAAAAGTCAGTTTCAATGAAGTGATTCCTAAACCGGTAAAAACCAAGTCTGGCTCTATACTTACTCAATTTTCATGTATCTAGTCAATCACGATTAAAGGATTTCTCTTCACTGAAGTGTTAAAGGCAGATCTTGCCTGGATGTTCTCTAACCAATTTCCTATCCACACAACAAAACTCTTAACCCAGGCATGGGGTAACCGCAGCATTCCTGTTGATCCTTTTAGGTACAGTTTAACACTACACTGCTGTTTACTGTAAAATAGTAATTCACACGCTTTGCACTGAGACACGCTAAACCTCTCAGGTACAAGTAATCCTCACAGCTATTCAACAATTCTCCACAGTCCCCCAAAGACAAGTCCTCCGGTACTTCCCTGATAAAGACGAGTAGCCCAGCTCGGCTTACGGGTCCCTATGAGCTGTGAAGGTGACCTCTGACATCCTGCAGACACAAATGAGTGCTCACAGCACCAGCACAGAAAATTGGAACATTTAAGGGGGCTTCTCAGTGTAGCTGCCAAAGCAGGAATTCACATGAAGGCCAGTCACTGAAACTCTTCTGTTCAGAAGGCTTCTTCCAAGGCAGATCAGGCTTCGAGGGGATGCATGCTGCTTCTTTGCTGAAATAATTTCTAAATGACAACTGGCCTTGCTAGTTTAGAGACTCCACAAGCCTCCTCTTGAATTACCAAAATCATTACTATTAGCAATTTGGTGCCATACAAGTCTGCAGCTGCAGATGTTTCTATGGCAGATACCTGATGAGAAACAAAACTTTAGTACAGAGAAAACCTATCTATTCCATGAGTAAGCTGGTTATCCAAGATAGAAATATTTCATGTGTAATTACTGTAACTAGAGATTCAGGTTCATGATAAATTTTACTAGGGAAATCTTTTGTCTTGCCTACTGATATTGAATTATCAATCACTTTTATTCAATCAGTACTTTTTTTCCCCCAGATCCTTACCATTAATTCTGTATCATGTATTGTTTAATATATTTAAGAAATATATAGACTTAACTATGATGACATATTTCCCTTTGGTATAATTTTCACATTTAAGACCAAAATCACTGAGTATGAAGCTCCACAATAAATTAACTAGAAACAATTAACAGGCAAAAAAAATAACAGGAAGGTGTAACACCACCAGAAATCTAAGACTGCCAGGATGACAGGAAGCAAAAGCTCCCGTGCCATAGGTCTCCCTGAGGCCATGAAGTGAAGCTCAAGCAATGTTTCATTCTGAAACTACCTCTGCTATGGAAAGTAAATGTACAAGGGATGCACACAGTCCTCTAACAAAATTCAGTGATACCTTGATGCCTCTGTAATATCCTGGTTAAATCCCACCATTTTTTATACGTGAAAGAAAAGTCTCCATTAGTTCCAAATGCAATCATTAAAACCCTTCCTCAGACTGAAAGCTAACAATGCAGCATCCGTCTTCCTCTACACTATTCCCCACAGAGTATTCGGTCAAATTCAAGGTCTTGCTGTTATACTTCAAAACCCTCTAAGGAACTGATTTAAAATACCTGTGAGAGTGCCTCTCTTCACAACACTAACATCCCATGAGAACAATGTTCCCCAGAAACTTTGAAGCTGTCATCCTCAAAGATAACACTTATGATTACAGGAGACAGGGCTATTTCCACAGGACTTCAGCCTGGGTTCACACCAGAGGAGTTTACAGTGACCATAAATACAACAATAAAGTGTAGCTTAGTATTCTTAAAGATATGATAGAAGTAAAGTTAAAGGAGGGATATTATTAGAATAAGGAGAGTGCAAAAATTAAAAAGCTACATAATCCCAAATATTATAGAATGTAACACATCAATAGTGCAGTTTATGTTAATCCATGGAAAACAGATTCTACAGTGAAGATGCAAGAAACAGCAAGAATACACACAGGATCAGGCTAAAAAACTGGTGTTTTTATAATTGACATCTTTCCTTGTTAAAAAATGTTAAGACATAATAAAAGCAAAAATCAGTGAGTTTTCCTAGCATAAACGTGTTCATTTGAGAAGCACACACCCCATTTACACTTTATGGGTCAGTTTGGTTCATGATTTTCCCTCCAGTACTGGGACAGGAAAGGATCTAAAGCCATTCAATCAGCTTAAACATTGCTGCCCCTTAGAAATTAAATGGCCACAGAAGCAAAGGTTTGTGTAGCAGTGATCTAACGCAAACAGGAACTGCAGTGTGAGGGGTTTGCCAAACCCATGCCAACACCCACTTCAGAGCTATGCCTATCAGTTTATCTTCACCTTATCTCTGTCTGCCTCTTGCAGTAATCCCGTACAAAACCATTCAAGGATATTCTGTCCTGTGTGTGCTGTAACACTGACCTAGTGCTGAATTAACAGATAAGCAAGAGCTTTAGCTTCTATTTTCATTGATTTTATGGACTTAACTTAAAGCTATTTGGATATTTGGAGGTTTCTTTGTTAATGTTATTTAAGTACATCTCAGGGATCTAGCCTCCTACAAGACACAGGAATATTGCTCGTTTACATGCAATATTACATTAATCAGTACCATCAATTCTGGTTGCTTGTTATAATGATAATGTTTACCAGGACTATTGCAATGGATGGCATGAAGAGGGACAAGTATTTCCCTCCTTGCTGAAGCTGCAATCAAAGAATTTTATTCCAAGTGTCAAGACTTCTCATAGGCCTTACATGAATAGCTCTGAAAACGCACCAGAGGATCAGACTGGGGTGACCTATTAGCAGGGCACAGGATTTTAACTCCATTCACAGAAGTGAAAATCAGCTTCAATATCTTTATTTTAACTGTAAGAGTAAAGAACAGTTGATCAGATATTGAATTAAAGCCTCATTTCCCGGTTCAAATTACAACACACCAAGGCTTCTGCCTAAAATTAGTCGTGCAATGCCACAACACAACTCAGTTTATGTAATATTGGGACTGTTGCTATCCCAAAAAGCAGATGAAAATGTCACAAATGAAGTTATATCTATTTAGTTTCCCCCATTACAGCAGCACCACAGTGCTGCAAGTTAGTTGTGTATTTGCCCAAGGTTTTAAGGTTTCACCATCAGCCTCATTCCACCGGATGTGCTCCTTAATGTGACGTGAGCACAGATGTTAGCACCCAGCAGCAAAACACCCAGCAGGGTGTTTTACATCCTAGACCACAAGTGCAGCCAGATTAAAAAGGTACCTGATGGTACAGGCTCCTTACTCAAAACAGGCAAAATGACAAATCAGTTGTGACACTCATCCTTTTACTCATATAGGATAAATATATAAGCTCATTACAGCTTTTACTATTCTATCCTATTTCTATAAAATCGTAAGGAAACATTTAATATCAGGAACAGTCAGATTGCTTTCAGCTATCTTAGCTGTAATAGAAATAAGTCAAACATGCTTAAAGTGTAGCTGGCACAGACATCGTGAATTCTGTGCATATATTTAGGAGACGCACGTGTACTTGTTTTACCTCAATAACCCGACTGAGAAAATCTAACCTCGGGCTGTGCCTCAGCCACAGTTTGCACAGCAACATGTGTGATGTGCTCCTGCCAGAAACTCATCTCTTCCTGCAAGATGATCAGGTAATATGATCATGACATACCATCTGGATTTACCAGGCTATTTTGTCTTTTTAGGAGGTATTCAGTCAACATCTAAAAGGTCAGATTTGAACCATCTGTGATGTAAAGTAGTTACAACTTTTCATCACGAATACCCCAAACCTTAACTAAGGCAGTTTGGCAGATGCAAGACATGGAAAAAAAAAAAAAAAAAGTGAAGTAAAAGGTACTTATTTGGTTGGTTGTTTGTTTTTGATGTGAAAAACCTGGATTTGGTTAGGTGTATTTGAAAGTAATTTGAGCCAGCTTACTACTATTTTATATTAAAATGATTCTTTGAAGCTTTCCCTTCCAGTTCTGATGAAGGAGCATCAACATAATATTTGGAGCCCCAGACTGTGCAATACAGCCTTAGAACAAATGCAGAGATGAGCCAGGGTCCAAAAATTGTTGAAATACTGTTAATCACCACTGCCAAGGTCAACATGAGCTGTTTGAGCCCTGAAACCAAAGGAGATGCTTTCTGTCTATGAGAGGAAAAAGTTGAAATCTCAGCAATATTTCAGATATTTATCTACCCCTTTGCATGCTCACCTAAAACAGTGTTATCACTGATGATCAGATATTAGGAATGCAAGGTTTATGAGGAGAGGTAGCATCTTTTAATAGGACCACAGTATAATCGGAAAAAAAAAAAAGGCAGATGCTAGAAAAAGTAATTTGGTTAAAAAAAAGATTAAAATCACTACATTAAACGAAAGACATTCTAACTCCAAACTTAGCATGGAGTTAACTGATTGACCTGAGGAAAGGACACCTGCATAAAATTACGGCTACTTTTCCACCAGCAGTGGCTGACATCATGGACTAGAACTGACAGAGCTAGGTGGTATTTCAGTGACTAAATAGCACTTCATACACTTACAAGAAATAGAAAGAGTAAAGAAATAAAGCAACTAACAAAAACAAGTGGCTTTCATTTCCTCAAGTATTCTAGTGTTCTCCTACTTTTTTTAATGACTGTACCAGGAGATGCTATGGTAAATTGATAGCAGTCACAAATCCTAAATACAGACTCAAGCTTTGAAAAGATATGCAGAAGTAAATGAGCCCTCATTTCATTTTACCACATCACTAAAATTTCTCAATGGCTTTTTCCTCAACATGTTTTATGTGCTCTCTGCCTCTTGCTTTTCTTTTTCTTGAGTAAGACAGAACTTTCATTGCCATGGAAAAATAAACAAACCTTGAATGCTGTTTGCTAACTGCAAACAGCAAAAAGCTGATGCAACATAAGGTTATAATTGTAATAATTGAATGCTAGTGAAGCAATTGTCTTATATATTTGTGCTGACAAGAATTCAATGAACTAAAGTGCTGTATATACATAGTCTGAAGCCATTTAAAAATAATCAGAAATGGAACTGACACTTGCAGTATTTTGCATATAAATCTTACCCAGATGGCAAATGAACTACATGTCAACTTGTATCTGAGTCTAAGGCAAAGTGTACCTCTCACCATTTGAGTTGAGAACAAACACGATATAATTTTGATCATAAAGATCTCATGCCATAAAGTCATACAGTCTGTTCCTGCTTTTAACTGTTTTCCCACCTTTTAACTCTTTTTTAGGTGTTCTCCCAGCAGAAAACACAAGGAGCTAGAACAGACTGCTTTGCTTTTCAGTAAACACTGAGTTTTGTTTCTCAGGCAGCACATTATGAAATCTGTTAATAAGGTAGGAAATAATACAATATTCTCCAGCTAAATTCTGAGTATCACCTAATTAATCACTCGAGTATCACATTCTAATTAATAATGTTTATTCTAGCTGCTGCACTACAAATGCGAAGTTTAATCCACATTACACATCAATTACTCTCACATCCTGGTCTCACTTCAAAAACAAAGCAGCACGAAAGCACATTGCATTTACCTATACTGATATTTATCCTATACAAAGGTTTGAACGCCTTCTGTAGAACACAGTGACTGAATGGTATTTTCCCCCTCTACAGGCTTCATTTTTCTTCCAAGTTCAAGTTTTCAGCAGTTAATTGCAATTGGTAAACACAAGTGGTTTTCAAACCCCTAATTGAATTTTCTTCTACATGCAATTGTCACAAGCAGAGATGTGTAACTCTAAGCCTTTAGTCTTCAAAAACACATGACAGCAAATAATTAGAATATACAGTCATGATACTCTGCTGTTACCTTTCCTTTCATAGGTGTCCACCCAATAGGTCAGCCTAAAATGTTATTTGTAATTGAGAAAATGCAAATTCTAGCTGTCTGTATTACACCTCAGTCCAGCAAAACCAGCTCCCTGAACTCCAAGCAGCATTCACTGCTTCCCCTGTGCAGCAGCTAGAGCTTACTATTAGGGTGAAAAACATTTAGGATGGCATAACGAGTCAGTAACAAATGCTAATTTTAGATATCCTCAGTGAGAAGTCTGTACTTTTTGTAGCCTCTGCCCTGCATAGGCTACAAACCAAGAAAGGATCTGATGGAACATTTTACAGGTACCACATTCAATTTGCCAAATGGGTGAAAGCTGCCCGAGACTAAGAGAAGCTCTAAGTGACTTAGCAACCATAAGACTCAAATCTCTACTCAAAGTGCAAAATAGCCCTAAGCCATTGTCTCTTCAGACATATTTTAGACATATAAAAGATTAAAATATGCATTAAAAACAAAATTAACCCCTCTAGAAGAAAAGTACATACTGTTTATCTAACAAATCAAAATTTGGTTAAGATATGGGAAAATACTAGCTGGATGTGATGGCCATCAGTTGTACTGCTAAATACTCTTTTAGAAGAAAATATTTTGGGGAAGAGGACTGCAGAGGAATCCTGACATAACAGCACAGCACAGACCATTTAAAAGAGAGGCTTTCAGTACACGTTTAGTAGATGCAAGTTAGAAGTAATCCTAAAACCACGTTTGTTTTTTCCCCATGGACCTGAGAGGATAACAAATTCAGTGCATGGAATAAGCCCAGGCCAGCAGCTTCAGGAGGCACCTGTGGCACAGCCTCCTGAACAGCCAAGCCCCACGGAGGAACAGGGAACGTCCAAACACACGGTTAGGTGTTCTTCAGTAGAGACACCTCGGCTAAGGCTGATGAGTCCTCGGGATAACAGCAAGCAGCAACAGGGAGCAAACTCATCCATTGCAGTGGTGAGGAGCTGACGCCTGGGGAGTTCATTAAAGTGCTGAATAAAGCTGTGATGTCTTCCCAACCCTCCCATGAATTCTGACCTGTCAGTGGTTTCACAACCACACAAGAAAAGCCAGATTCGAAACGGAGCCTTCTCTCTCCGCTGTTAGCTCACTGAATTATCTAAGCACTGTAGCATGTCCGATCTCAATTAACAAACAGCACATCTCTGACCAGGAGCTTTCTTGGGCATCACGAACGCTGCAATAGCAACCTAGCAGCTGCAGTTACCTTGCTGCAGACTTACTTTAACAAGCCCCTCCGCCCATCAAGCACAGAGATATACAAAAGAATTAGTGAAGTCTCCAAAATACCTGATCAATACCTACACATAATTTGCTATAGAGGACGTATAGTGTAAATAGTCATGACAGTTTTGAAAAGCATAACAAGCATCACCTTAAAATGCTTGTATGTATGATAATACTCATTTTTCTCTTATATGTTTAACACAGAATTGTCGTTACAAATAATTACTCCTATCCCAATAATTTTTTAAAACAAATGCAAGGGGAGAAAGGACTTTCAAAAATCAGAGTAAGTTCTCGTTTCTATCACAAGCCTCTAAATTGACCAAAAGATGCTGGTGATGTTTCTTAGAGAATGTAACAGTTGTACTTCAGTGACTTCACAGAGGCTAAAACTATATCCACATACTCAGTCTTATCATTAGTGTGTAAGATATAGGAATGGAGAACCCATTGCATTAGTGCTGTGCCAGGCATATAGCAATTCACCCTTGTGCCCTGAGCACCTCCACCCATTGTCCCTCTTCATCATAATCCTGCAACAAGTTCTCAAGCAAGTTCTGCAGCTGAGCACAGCGTAAGCTTTCCAGCTAGCAGTGATGCTGCTTTCAGCACATCCCAGTAAAATTGGGATTCATGTTTACTGTATTATAGATACAGTAGCAGCTGGGGCAGTTTTCCTGTGCTCACATGGAGGGGCTTTCAAAGTCCCCTTGAACTGAAAAATTTCGAGGGTGCAAGAAGATAGAACATAGAAAAAGCTCTTAAAAAGAGAAAGGTACTCAAACTGCTGGTAGCATCCACTTTTTGGAAGCTACGTGCAACCCAGAAGCTTACAAATGCAGCCTACTTCTCTTTCCAGAAATAATTTTAAAAGCTAGACAAAATTCACTACAAGCAAACAGTTTGATGTCTAGAAAAAAGGAAAGAAAATACAAACAATAGTAAGGGAAAACTGTGAATGTTTCTTTCCATTGGAACCGCAGCTCACGGCTGTTAGCTGGGTTTTTACATTACAGTATGCAATAATTGCAGGTCATGAGTGTAAATCCCCTATTGCTTTCAGTTCACAGCTAAAGCAAAACAAAGGCAGGTGACGAACAGTTCTTGATTGTTTCTGTCAATCATTTTTCCAGATGAAATGAGAAAAACTACACAGGGTTAACTGAGAAAGCGGGGTTGGAGCTCCTTTGATATAAATGGGAATTGAGCTCATGGGACTGTGCTGCTGAGAAAGATTTTGCAACATTTTCATCTTTCCCAGGATTTCCCCCCCCCCCCCCAACCCCAATCCCAGGTTCTCTAGGCACCTTGCAAAGCCCACATTTATTCACTGGCATTTAGGGAGTGAACCACACTCACTGAAGTCAACAGGAGTCTTTTCATTGACTTCAGTGACCTTTACATTGGGTTTTTAAAGAGACTGACAGAACAGAGAGGGAAGGAAGATCTGATAACACTTCCCAATTTGGTGCAGGCTATGGCTATTGTGTTTTTACTTATGAAAGGATCGGTTACATGGAATTTTTATTGAGCATTATGTGGAAAAAAAAAATTAACTGCCTTCTTCTACTGTGGTAGCTGTTATGAGCACAGGTCGGATATCTGATGAAATAAAATACATTAATCTTAGACAAAACATGGAAGAACGGAAGTCTGATCCCTTATGCAATACACCTTATTATTGAGCATTCTTTTCTAATAGATAACCCAATGTAAGAGCCCGGTGAATTGTTAAATATATTTAATTATAAATCAAGTCCACACGCAAAAACTTGCTAGGTTGAACATTAAAGGGGCTGATATCAGTCTGACAGCATGACACAACTTGGTTTAACAAAAGCTTAGTCAGAAATACTGAGGCATTTTTCTCACTGTTACACGAGACGTTTTCTATTCTGTTTGTCAGCCTATTTTTGTTAGCTGATTATCTACAAAATTAGTAAAAAAATCAATAGTCAAAATTTTAGTATTAAAGTAGAGCTTATTTGCTATCGCCTTCTAAAACCATGCACAAGACAAGCACTCAAAATGTATAGGTCACCTGCTGTCCTAAAGGATGCAGTTGAGGTTTACAGGTCTGTAATCAGATCTGTGCTAAACGATCCTTGTCTTTTCATGACAAGAAATGTGGTTTTGGTAACAGCTAATTTCAATATTTGCATCTCATCCAGAATACCTTCCTCACTATTTAAGGAAAGAAAGATTTACAGTCCTTACACCTGATCACAACCAGGCCACCTGGTTGTTTCTATATTACTCTGTATCAATGAACATTTGTCCTACAGATTTCTTAGGTAAACTGCAATTCTCAGCTGGTCTCTGCAGCAGAACCTGAACTGCCAAAGCTACACAAGAAACTTCTTCCATCCTTCCTTTCTAATCAATTCAATGTAATTAATCAGTTTTACAGTATGCTCACTGATGACAGAGCTGAACTGTCGAGATAAGCTCCAGTTTTTTTCAACACCTGCAGTCAGTGGCAAGGATCAGTGTTGCTAGTCCAATAGCATGGGATTTCAGACTTGTTTGGCATGTGTGAATGTTTTGACCTGTTCTTGATGATTTATCTCTACAACACTACAGAGAAATATTATTTAGCAACCACTGCTTTTGCTTTAAGCATAGTCTGAAAGAAAAATGAGAACCCCTAAAGTCTTACACATTTTCCCATGTACCTTACCCAGTACCTGTAAGCCTAATATCATTACAGTCTGCACTGCACAAAGCTCTTCACAGCTCCTTAAAGCTCCCTGAACCACCAAGTATTTCCATGACTTGCCTTTTTACCCCCTTCTCACCCATTAAGCATTTACGAGACAGCTGGTTTAGTCTCCTCCAACCACCAGTTTTCAAACCCTGCAATATTAGAATGGGAGAAGCCAGGTAATTCTCTTTAAGCATCACAGCAAACAATGACTTAACACCTTAGGACCAGAGGAGGAAGAAACATCTCTAGATATTAGGAGGCTGTATTATCTAAAAAAAAGTATTAATTATGAGATTGCTGATACAAAGTATTGTCATTTAATAGCATGATGGTGAATAAATATTTGCAAAATGATAGGGCCCAGCACACATTTTATCAAGTGGTTGCTTCAGCATTTTTTTTTTTAATGCTTTTTGCCCAGAGTTTCATTTATATTTTGTATAGCTCTTCCCATTCCACAGCTTGACATTTAATTACAAATTCTCAGAAAACCTTTCCTTCCATGTGAAAAGTTCCTTGTCCACAAGGGCTTTGACAAAATGACAGCAGGTCCCCGTGATTTTGCCTCTCTTTTATTAAATCATGAGCTAATGTAATCAAACATCGTCAGCTGTCAGGATAAACTGCTCCATTTCAGTGCCACTGCTGGAGACCCTGCTGCCCAGGCAGCACACCGACCTCTCAGCCTCCTGATCATAGATTGTTAGCAGCTTGACCTGGATCAACAAGTTCTTCTCGGGTCCTACAAAATTTAACTTCACTGCTGATGCTCCTGTTCGCAGAGATTTCAAAATGGTAAAAGATTTTGTTGCAAAGACTGCTGTCTAATTGTGCCAATCTAGTACATACATCTGCTTGTAATTTAGAAAAGTAATGGCACGTTAATGAGGAAAATAACAGTTGAAATATTAACTCAGTTTTAAGATGCTTTCTTCAATATCAATGCTTGTGATCTAGAAGCCTTATCAAACAGAATTCTGTCAAAAAGCACAATTATTTGAAAACTGCTAGCCTTTGAATGATCTAGAAAGTGTTCTCATTGACATTCATCCACTTTGGGGATATTTCTTTGCTTGCTGGATCTTTGTAGTGAAGATTATACTGAAAATTTTGCCTGTGAACTTTAAGATTTTAGGAACCAAGAGGTCTAGCACTATGATACTGCATGTATAAAGCTCAGTACTAAAAACCTAGGTCTATTAGAAGACTCTAAAGTCTAATTCAGTGACATAAAACAGATACTTGCTCTTAAATCAGTTTTCATTTACATTACTAAATCACTGCAGCTTAAATTAACCCTATGGGATTTAAGGATCAATTTATAGCTTCCATATTTCAGCGAGTTTGGAAGTTTACTATAAGACAGATGTTTCCAGGTATCATTACTTGCTTCTGTTTACTATCCTAGTTAATAAGTCACATAAATATATCCAAAATTTTGAATGTTAAATTGTAATTCTCTTCTGCACCTTCTTTACCAAGCCATAAAATGTTGCAGAACGTTAAATTAAAAGTTTCATAATTTCATTTATTTCCCAACTTCAGGCAATATTGCACATAGAATTTTTGTTTATATATGCATACCTGTAGATATGAATTCTGGTGATTTTATATGTTCCTGTATATATGAATACCCTCACAAAAATTATGCTATAAGCTAATGACAGGAAAGCATATGTAAATAGTGTGACAAATTAAATGCAGATGACTAAAAATGATCAATAAAGCAGGTTGTGGCACTTCAGTTTTGTGTGCTCAAATTTTATTGAGCACTTCAATTTACGTGTTGTCATCATTAGAGTTAATATTTACATGCTCCAATCACACTAAACGAGCAGGTCCTTAATTTCAGTGATTTTTCTGCAGTTGCTCTCTAATTTCTGCCTCTTCACTTGGAGCTGGCAGTTGTTCTCTTTGCTACTGAGATATCACCCATTCTAGGGAGGTATATATGCACCTCTTCCACACTGCTGATATGCACCAGGTATTACTCTTCCCTAGACTTTGTTCTGTTTTACTTCAATAAGTATAAATACAAAATAAAAATACAAGCATGTTTATAATTACTAACAACACTACACAGCAGCCTGAGATTTATAAACACAAGCAGGATGAAGTGGATATTTCACACGAGTTTAAGATGAACTGTTGAGATCCTGATGATATAAAAGACATCATTTATGCCTCATCTATGCTAAACCCTCAGCTATTGAAAGTATTTTCTCTGATGTTGTTCAGATACAAGTATGCTAACAGTTGCAATAGTGTTACTACACTATGTACTCTCCTGTACACTTCTCACATTCATGAACCTTATCCTTGTTAAGGAAGATTGTTGCATCCCAGTACAGCAATCAGATTCACAAGGGCAGAGCCTTGCACTGGTTACAGACTCCCTCAGACATGCTCTGTGTTAAGTACACTTCATGTTATATAGCACATTTCAAGAGTAATATGGACAAATGATGGTGATTACAGCAATTTATGTAAGATGGTAAAATAAACAATCTGAGAACGTAAAGACAGCAATTTATGGGGCAGATGAGAGTGCAAGAACTGTCATTGTCAGTAGTGCAATTGATCTCCAGAACAGAAACTGTAGTGTCAGCCAGATTATCTCAGCAATTTGTTGACAGACAGCCCATAAACAGAAGTTTTGGTGCCTGCTTTAGGACAAATCCATCCAGCTGTTTTTTCCAGCATGGGATCTGGGCTTTTTGACAGCCCACCCTGAAGCAGAAACAGAGAAACCTGAACATAACTGCATGATAGCAGCTTCCAGCACAACCTGCAGCTGAAAGGTCCAGGTTAGTTTTTTAAGGGAGATCTGCTCCCGGGCCTCGTACCAGCTCAGTTCTGCCTCCGGAGGCAGCGTGCATCAAAACTGCCATAAAACAATGCTTTTCCTGTCTCCTTTCAGCCTACAAGAACTGTATCTGTTTTTGCACGAGCACGTGAGTATGAAGCCTCTGAAGCCAGTTTTTCAATTTACTGCACTGCAAATGTGTTTCAGAACTCACTGAGAAAACTAAAGCCAGAAAACAGAGCTTTTTCCTCATTCACAGAATGAAGTAGTGGCAAGCTCCTCACTTCAATGAGAAAAACATTAGTTCCATGTCTTTATTATACAGCTAAATCCAACACTTGTGGCACTTCCAAGACAAGCTGACAAAGGCAACCAAGCGCAACACCAGGTTTTAACCAGACAGTTTTACATTACTGTAAAACAGCACTGAAGGAGCTGTGCACCGCTCCAGCTGACCCCTAGCACGAGAAGATGCTGAGCCCCCACCACAGGGAGCTGCTGGGGCAGAAACAGGAATAGTCTCCAACAAAGCCATCAAACAAGGACAAGAGATTTCACAGCAAAGTCTCTGTACATAGGAGATGAGGTAAAGAGACGGTCGAACACAGCCAAGGGCCCATCAGGAGCTTGTCTTGTAATGCTCAGTAAACTGCTCCTTCAAGGGCTCCCAGACCTACAGGAGGCTGAGTTAAGGTAGAAGAAATGAGATTTTAACCATCAGCATTTAACAAGCTTTACCACTGCCAGTGGTGGAAAGGTTCTTTCCTGTCACCAGATAGGGATTGCAATTTAGCAACTGAATGGAAAACACATTTGTTTGAGCAGTTAATTTGTTCTCCAGAGGGCTAAGAGCCATCTCAAAAGTAGCTCTTAGTTTTGAAAACAAACCCACTACTAACAGGGCAGCAGGGGGAGGAAAACATACCCACAGGACCTATGATCCTGGATGGGTATTAACCTAGATACTCTGCCACTACATGCAAACACTTCAGTAAAGTATTATTGATGTATTTCCCCATTCTGAGTAATCTCTAGAAATCGTATCTCAGATGTTATGAGTTCAGAAATTTGCTGAAGGAGGGAGAGGCCAATGCACCAATGTGATTCACCTAACTTAAAGCAATTGTTTCTTGTCTGTTTCCATTTTACAGGAGGAAGTTTAGATATATGGGCATAAAATTGTACACGCTATCTTTTCCCCTCAACTCAGGCTCCCCCTGCGTGACTATGGCTGGCACACCTGGGGTAGCACCCACAGTGACAATCTGAAGCAGTACAGACGTGTGGTTTTCTTTTTTTTTTTTTTTTTTGGTTGTTTTTCCCCCCACTGGTGCCCTACATGACAACTCCTACATTCTGTTACACACCTCCGCCTATAAATCCCTATTAGAAATCAACTCTCTGCAGCATTTGCGGGCACAGGCTCCCAGTACCAGCCCTAGCTGCGGCTGACAGGGCCGGCGTCGCCCTGGCAACCGAGCAGGGCCCGCAGCAGCGCCGCGGTTGCCGCCGACGTGAGGTGGGAGGCAATGAGGGCCCCGCGCCCGCCGGGCGCTGCTGCCAGGGCTTTGTCCCTTGGCCGGGAAAACTCGTCCCTGACAAAAGGCCACCGATTTCTTTTTTTTTTTTTTTTCCCCCCCTTCCCTCTTCTCCTTTTCTGTTTACAAGGCGTAATTAAAATAAAATGTCTTTCTAAGGAAAGTGGAAAGCTGAGAAGAAGTCCACTCACCCTGAAAATTATTAGGCTGTGAAAACTTAAATTTGACAAACTGCTAATTCACGCTATTTAACCGCTGTTTATAATCCAAGTAGCAGTGTAAATAAGGAAGATAATAAAACCTGATGAGAGATTAATGTCTGACTGAAGCAGTAATTCCTTTTCAAAGAAATATAATCAACAGATTTATGACAGAGTGGAGAAGCTATCACAATTTAATGGATAATGGAGTATGGGTCAAATCCTGCACGCAATTATACTGAGCACATTTTTGTTCTAGATACAGAGTAGAAGTTTTGCAGAGTTTAAATGATTTGTTTAGTGGTTTTGTTTGTTGTGGTGGTTTTTGGTTTTTGTTTGTTTTGGTAGTGTTCCTCAGCCTGTAATGCTAGGTTAAAGCCCTGTAGACACCCAGGGGACTTTACTGAAATAAGCACTATTAATGAAATAGAATCATACAATGGTTTGGGATAGGGACCTTAAAGCCCTCCACCTCCAACCCCCCTGCCATGGACAGGGATGCCTCCAAATAAATCAGGTTGCTTAAGGCCCATCCAACCTGGCCTTGAAAATATATTTCAAGTATGAAAAAAAAAACAGGTGTTTACATAATTTAACTGTATCCTTCCATAAAGGAATCAAAACTTACTGGGGTAATAAAAAGCAGGAGCTCTGCAAAGAAAAGAGGGGCTTAGGACAGCCATGTCACCAGCACCACCATCACAGGCAAGGCCGCGGCAGCCTTTTTGTGGCCTGGTGAGGGAGAAGGGCTTCAGCCACCCTGAGTCCCCACACAGCACCAGGATCACTGACAAGGAACAACTTGGAGGGCTGGGAGAAATATCTGCATCACCTTGGAGCACATAGAAGTGTTTTAGCTGCAGAAATCCACCTTGCAGCTGAAGGACACATAATCCCCCAGATGACTGACTAGTTGTACTAATTCAGAGAGCATTAGTCTTTCCATAAAACACAAGGACATTGAGAGGTTAAATGAGATGCTTATGGTCAAATGCAGACCTCGTACTGTGGGTGTCACTCTGCAATGAATCCAATTATCAGGGGATGTAAATACAAAGTGATCAGTTGTCTTCAGCCCAGTGCCAGAAGTCCATACAAAAATAAGAGGAACATTTAAATGCTTCCATATGAGGAGAAATTAGGCAAAATCAGAATCATTAAAATCTGGTGGGAGGATTCATGTGACTGGAGTGTTTAAAGTCTCTAAATACATCCAGTCAGGAAGAACAGCGTGCCTGGCAAGAGCTGGGGAGAGAAAGTGTTATTGCATCAAATTATTCACACATCAGACAACCAGGCCCTGGAATGGATTAAAGTCCTATCTGACAGCAGCAATCATTAACATTTGTTGCAGAGCACCATATTAGATCAAAGAGCAGAATTTAACATGTATGATAAAGAAGAAAAATACACTATCCAAGGTAATATAAGTCTGGAGGACATATGCTAGTTATCTTACACTGCCATTAAACACCATCTCTAAAACGTCTTTAGAGAAAGTGCAAATTATCACAGCCTGCCTACATTTGCTACGTAACCCACTACTTACTCCTAATAAGATATCTATAAAGTAAATAATTCCTCCAGAAAAATCCACACCCATGTTCCAAGATTATTCAAGATTGTTTTAAAGTCATTCTGAATAAAAAGTAGAAGTTGCACTATAAAAAGTAATCTCTAAAAGGGTAAGAAAAAACTGATTACATTGCATAAAATCTGAAATTTAAGATAGCTGAAAGCATTAATAAAAAGAACTGTGGCAAACAGAGTTAGGTGCAATAATAAAGAAATTGAATCTCAGTGAAGCATACATCCATTACTGTGTTAGAATTTTTAAAATATCGATAAAGATGCATAAAAATTATTCCTCAGTAAGCATGCCTGTTTATGTCCATAAAAAACAGAAGATATGGATATATTACAAAGTTAATTTAGTGGGGGGGTTAATCCCTACAGTAATTCAGGAAAATCAGTCATCTTCTAATGGCGGATTTTAGGATGAGCAAATGCTTTCATTCAGTTTTTACATTAACTCATTTCTAATACATCTTTAAATATTGCAGAAATTTCAGAAGACTAATAAAGGACACTCTGGACAAAAATTGCTAAGTGCAAACCAAATGAATTCTTTACCTGCAAGTCATTAGCTTGATTTTGATCCTGAGAAAAAACAGCAAAGCAGCTGCCAAGTGAGCAAAAAAAAAAAAAAAAAAAAAAAGGAATTGGGAGAAAAATTCACCTTGGTTTTATAAACATGTTTTTAAGTCTTCTCCAAAAAGAAAGTTTGCCATCAGCTTTAGTTGACAAAAAACACAGACATTTAATGTTAAAGCACACAATGTTCTAATAAAAAAAATAGCACTACACAGAATTTAAGTGGCACATTTAAATATGCACATTACTATGCCAAGCTGACAACTCTAGAAGTTGTTACATACTCATTGCTCATTAAAGGTGCTGCTGCTAGGGGGTCTTTAAACATCTGTTCTTGGCCCCATACATTTTCATAGTACTTTTCTCAGTAATTTAGGAAAAACAGTCATACAGTTTAATATACAATGTTTTGTAGAGTTCTGAACACAAAAAGCCTTTACATAGGGGAATCCTAATTGTCTAGTAAACTGGAATAAAAGTACATAACTAATGCAATATTGCATACCAAGAAACAATGAATAGGGACTATCCTGACTGAAGACTTCTACAGCTTGGAAAAGACCGTATAAAAACATAATCAGCTCAACTCTTCTACGGCAGCTAGCATAGCTCCTGGTTGTATGAATATCAAGAAGGTGTAGATAAACGGTATTACATTTGTATGAAATTTTAATGACTCTACTCTTTGAGTTCTTGAACGGGTACTTTAAAATATTCACTTTTTAATGGAAAGGGTTCCAAAAATGAACTATAAAATACCCATATCCCAGTTGTGTTCCCTTCTTAGTTCCGAATGACCAATCCTTTCTAGAAACTGCCAAATTGTCTTTTCCAAAGAAAACATCCTCAACTCCGAAACACTTCTAAAGAGCAAATATTTTGCCTTTGAAGCACACCTCATTGCACCAGATGGTGCATACATATATTTTTTTTAAATGTTCCTGTAGATGAATACTCCCACACATTCCTTACAATAGCACCTTCATCACTGTTCAGATCATTGAGACACACTTAAGGGCACACAATTGCAAACTTAGTCACACAAAAGAGTAGCAAAGTAGAGTAATGAAGAACAAATGTTATCCAGCTGCATAAAACTCCTGTGCTTGTTAATATCCCTAGTAGCAGCACTACTCTTTAGTGCTTAATACTTTTACACCAAGGTCTAGAAACCATACAAAATCTATTATACCAAATACAGAGAAGATTTAAAATTGAACATACTGATCCAATAGACTAAGGAATCCTTCTTGATAGTTCAGGTTTTATTAATGTCTAATGCACCCAATTCTTTATTTAAAGCACAAGCTGCTTATTTCTGTGCTCTGAGCCACCTGTAACTTCACTGCCACTTCGGTAGATTATTGTTCAGTTATCACTTGTGCAGTGTAACAGCAGTGACCTTAGTGGATTTTTACCTAGTTTGCAACAGACTGAGGAATAAACAAGAACTGCCAGATTTGCAGCTGATCCCTGTGAAGTTCTATTTGCATGGAACTGTACTGATTTCCTCAGCAAAGAGTATGGTCCCTAATTTGCCATTGCATCTTCACCCATTACTCAGCAATAATGCTAAGTTTAATTTATTTTTTCCTCTAACCCATCTCTACATTTTTCCCTGAAGTTCCCACAAATGAAATATTTTGCCTGGACAGCAACTCCTCCATTATGTAAACCCCACCTTATTTTTTTTTCTCCCTCATTTGTAAGCCTTAGTGTAAGAACTGTTTTTGGGTGAAGCTCTTTACCATAAATTAAGTTTCAAAAAAATAAAATTAAACCTCAAGCAGCGACTCCCACAGAAACATGAAATAATAACCTGAACTACTGTCTTCCTTCATAGTTAGAGAAGCTGTCAACATGAAATAATCAATCACACACAGAAAGGTTGTGACATCATGAGAAAACTCCCCTACAAAACAGAAGAAATTCTGAGCCCAAACCACCAGCCTGCCAGTCCTTCACAATGTTATTCAGGCCACATAGAAAATGGCCATCAAAGAAACACATTCATTGCTTTCAATACCGCTTACCAGTACTTTATCATTTAAGCAGATTATTCATCTCACAGCCTAATACCTTCTAGTCTGTCTCCCAAATACAGATAAATGCATGAAATCCACACAGAACTGAGTGCATAAGCTCTGGCATGCAGAGCTCCATACACTACTGCCACGTCCACTAGAAGTGGATCAAAAATAACAGTGAAAGGGGAAAAGCTCAGTATTTTTTGTTCTGTGAGTACTCTGAGGGTGGGAGAGAAATAAGATTGTCAGGTAGTTGCTTATACCTTTTCAGATTCTCGAGAATTTTTAGCACCCTGAGTGCTGCCATAGTTAATTTAGTAAGGATTAACTGAAAAATAGGAATGATTAACAGACAACTGTGATACTTAAAGTCTTACCCATCATCTTTCATTAGTATAATCATCTCTACAAACTTGCACTAAATAAAGGAAAACTCAGAAAAATCTTCCATCACTATGCATTTTTTCTTTGCAGTAACTTCTTGAACTGAAGAGCCAGATACAATCTCTAATTTAATCTCTCCTTGTCTAGTTTGTGCTGCCACAGTGCACAGTAATGCTGTTTCAAGATTGAAGATTTTTTTTAAAATATATTTAGCTACCAAAAGATATGGGAAAGCACCACATCACAGAACAAGAAAGAGCTCTAAAATTTTCATTCCTTTAAGAAGGCTACTGAGTAATAATGCTGGTTAGATTATGCAGGGAATATGGCATTCTCCCACAGACACACATTAATATCTCCTGAGATTTCATGTATTACATAGTAGAATGGAAAACATGAAGACTGTTTTATAAGATTTCCTTGTAAAAATGCTCCTGGAGACAGTAGCAGTTCCATGGAGAAGTAGTTAAGGGTGGATAGTTTTTCATACATAGATATATATATATATATATATCATCAGTATTAAAACGGAAATTAAATTCATAAAAAGGCATAAAAATGCAAGCAAAACCCTATCATTTGGAGTATGTAGTGCCTTTGAAAATCCCAGTCCTCAGACCCTAAAGGAACAGTCCTTTCTGCAGCACTTTTCAGACAAGGTGCTGCATGTCTTCATTCTATACTGACGTGTTTTTGTTGTTGTTTTGTTTTGCTTTTTCACCCATGTGCTACCACGATGTGAAGCATCCATTGATGCTGAAACATTTCACATAGTTGTTCAGTACACAAAACCCTCTCATCCAAACAAATGCTGAGCTATGATGGCAGCTTGGAGCAGAATTTGTTTTTTGTTTGTTTGTTTTTGTTTTTATTATTTTATTTTTCCACAGCAACAGAATATATTTTTATTTGGTTTAGCCTTCTTCCATCTCCCCAGGATGGGCAAAAAAACAACTTAAAAATATTCTAGGAACAGTGATGTAAAACAGTTGAAGAAAGCCATGTAAGCCTGAACTAAGACCATGAAACTTCATGGAGGTCAACTAGTATCTTTTCTCTGCATGGAAGCCAAGGCCTTTTGTCTCTTCAAAGGATCCCACACAAGCTTTACCAATATTTCACAGAAATCCAAGTGACTTTTAAAGATACCTAGTTGTGTGTAACTTTTTTTTCTCAAAAGCAGCATTTCTTAAATACTCTAGCCCTTTGCTAAAGCATACAGTGTATGCAGTGTAGTGATCAGCGAGAACCCCGGTCTTGCAAATTGACAAGTTAGAGACAAGCTGTGGGTATTCTGATACAAACATCGACAGAGCGAGAAAGCTAGCAAGAGCTTTTGGAGAGGAAGAGAACAGCAAGAGATAAGGAAGGAAAAGAATTCAGAGGGGCAATACAGGAAATCACAGCTCTGCAGAAGGAAGTGACAAACTTCTGCTAACAGGCAAACATTCAACCCAAGCAATCTAAACAATTTACATCCCTCCTACTGCAGTTACTTAACAGAAGACCTTGTTTTCTTGAGAAGGAAGCCCAAGTTAATATAATTCCATTTTGCCCATATTTATTAAACAATAACAACATAATTCACAACATTTGAAAAGTCACTAACAAGAGCTGGAAACCTCCCATACGCAAAACGGAACTCAGGTAATTATTATTAGCCATAAATATTGAGAAAACTATGAATTATAATGCTATTAGTGGAATAGGACTGATGCAAACAGAAAATATGTCTAGCTGTGAAGTGCTGCTTGGGTAATATTGATGCAAATAAAGATACTGTACAAATTGAAAAGACGGGCAAGTAGAGTCACTTTGTAAGGAAAAAAAAAAGATGATAGCACATATAAATGGGTATCTGATACAGTATTTCTTGAAATCAATACATGTTCTGGGCATGCTATGAATTCAGTACCAGATACTAAGAGCAGCAAGACAAAAAAAAGAAAAATACAACATTAAGAGGAGAATATTGTCATTTATACTGCAATCGGTGAAGGCAACGTTTACACGACTGAATGCCAAATTCACTTAATCAAGAACACAAGGCAAGCTAAGTACCTATGATCTGCATAGAAGTGAAATTGACAGGTAATTGTTCATTATTAAAACCAAATTGCTCATTACTAAGCATTAGAAATTAAATCTGTTTGCCAAGTCTGTCATTATCCTCAAATTATGTTCACGCATGTGCATAAAAAAACTGAATCTGTACGTAGAAGGACCTGAAGAAAGAGTAAAGACGACTTCGATTGACCAGGATGTATTTGAACATGAAAAAAACATTAAAGGGATGGAAAAAAATAATTCCCTTGATGTTAAGTAGTCAGCTATTTTGCTTTCTTTCCGGTATCTCAAAATGAGTAAGGCTGATGCAGGTAGAAAGCATTGTGTTTGAAAGAAATTAAAACATTTACTCAAATTTAATTAGCCCAGTTATTTTTGTACAATCTGGTTTGTCCATGTGTGAGTTAAGAAAAGGGTGTTTTTTTTTATTAATGTACATCTGTCAAACGGTACAAATCTAAAGCATGGAATACATTTGCATCCTTTTCAGCTCTGCTGAAACAGAAGAAAAGGGGAATTATTGATGCATTCAAACAGTGCGCATCTTGCTTTGTAATGTAATCTGTTGTTGTTTTTTTTCCTTAACACCTACACAGCTTATGTTCCTTGCTAGTACAGTTTAGAGAATAAATGTGGACCCAGGATATCTACTTCCAAAGAAGAACTTGCAGGAAGCTGTTTGCAGATTTGCATTTTGTTATTTAAGAACATGATAGTCAGGTTCAAGCTTTAGCTTCTTCAGGCACTTAAATTGGCTGAAGTGATTTTTGTTGTTTCTGGAAGTCATATCTTAATGTCCAATACAGCTACTCTACCTGTTAATGTAAACTCCTCTTCCCCTGCAGACTTTCATAAAGGAGTCAGAAGCTATTAAAGCACGTACAGAACAGAAAACATTTTCTTCTGGAAATGAAAACACCTGTTGCACTGACTATATTCGTAATGATTCTACAAACACAAACCAAGAACCAAAGTCATAACATGTAAGCCAACAAACCTTTATATTAAGGAAGTTTTGTGGGAATATGCCTAAGTTGTAGAGAACTGAGTCTCTTAAAGCTGCAAGCAATCACAAAACACTTCTAAGATGCAAAAGGAGAGCCTGGTCAGCAAGGAAAAGAAAACATGGCTATGATTTAACATTTGCAATTGGCATAGCGTAAATCACCATGTGCAGTAAGAGTACTGCATTGCCTCAGTACCAGCCACACCAAAAAAAAAATAAATAGAAACATTGAGGCATATCTTGAATCCTTCAATACTGTTGAACAGAATTACCATTTTTTTGTGCACGTACCAAGGAACAGCTAGGTTGGGAGTGGAAGGAGAGGACAAAATATCATGGAAGAAACGAAGAGGACAGGCAGTCAACTTAGCTGAGTATTTGCTGTGGCTAAAGGAAGAGAATTGTCTGCTGTGCTATTCTGAAAGAACTGGAAGGTTGAGTTGCCCAAGCTCAACTCCTGCAACCATAGGCTCTTATAAATGAGATGCATTTCTCCCAGGTAAATGGAGCATAGCAAGTACTTATGGCCCTCTTCATTTAACTTTGTTTTGCAACAGCTTCTGAGCAGTGTGCATAGGAATTAAGCACCAGTCTTTCCCCACATGGGAAAAGGGATTTTTAAATGATGTTACTTAGGGGTGGCTTATGCAGACAAGTCACAGAATCAGCACTGCCAAAAATTCCCACGTGGGCCTTCGGGGAGCAGGCTGGTAGGGATGAGTTTGTAGAGGAACAGCAGCTGACAAACAGAACCCAAGGGGGAGGGACACCACCTAACTAACTAGTAAGTGCAATACTTGTTTAAGTAAGGACAGTCCATTTAGTCTACGCTCCAAAGTTCTCCAGGATTCCTTCCTAATGCTTGGCATAGTTTCTTAATTTACTTCTGACAGGAACATTTTCAGGAACAGGTCAGAAGCCTGCTCACAGCTGTGTGTGTTTTTTTCACCTCCCAACTGTTTAACAGCCCACAGTATCTAAACCATCACCAAGAAGTCTGAGACCAAGAAGTCCATTTCAGACAACACCTGTGCAGGGGACAAACTGCTCTGCAAAGCTAAAAAGTGGCTGTGAACTGTCAAGGTATACAAGAAACACACTTCAGACCTCACTGCCAGATCTCTTAGATGAGATCTGTTTGAATGCTACACACCATAATAAAAGAAGAATAAATATTAATGCCTTAAAATCTCAGTTTATCTGCTAAGAGAATTGTGCCTCACGTGGGCAGGTCACACTGCTTACTGCTTTGCAGGAAAACACTGAGTGCAGTGATGAAGATGCTTAAAAACATCCAAACTGAAGAGAATGGAATTGGGTTGTATAATCTTGAACCCAACTAATTTGCTCTCCCCTCTCATAATTTGCCTGCTAACATCACATAATTATTGGACTATATGCTTACAAAGAATAATTATGTAGAAGATAGCTGTTTCAAGAATTCCTAAATTTTTTCACGTTTTTAGAACCCTACTAGATTTCTTAGCACATTTAATAAGTCTTTTTTTTATGTAAAGAAGCTGAGAGGGATAAGTGACCTAGGCAACAAATCGTACTTCCTGTCCTCTGCTACTGTACATTAGCTGCCATTCCTTTTAAACTCTCCTTGCATCTTGAAAGCAACATAAGGGCAGTGAAACTGCTTTTATGCAACATGTGGTTCTAGAACTTTTAATTCAAAAAAAAATGTATTCTTACTGAAGAGCTCCCTCTTCATTTTCAGTAAACAGAAGTTACAAACATTTTTAGAATTATGCCAGTGCTTTGACTTTAGTATGCTGCTGCTTCTACATTGGTCAGAAAGCAAGAAGTGAAGCGTGATCACAGCAGTTTAATAGGGATGGACAAAGCTGGTATAAACTAAATAGAATTTTGGATGTATTTATGTAAATGGTACTCAGAGGGCATCTCTGATGAGGATAAATCTCTATCAACGTATTATTGCTAAAATATGCATTTGACTACAGCCAAGCTTTAAAACACAAGAACTATTAGAAGCTTTTATGTTATTGGATTTGCTTACAAAGCTCATACATTAAGTTGTTCACATTCACTGCTTTGCTTCTCTGGTGCTGTCCTACAGCCAATAAAGATACGTGCACCTCAACATTCAGAAAATACAACCACCAACAGCCACACCAGGGCTCTAACTCATTGCTCCAACAACCTTATTCCTACTTGCCCTTTTTTCCCCTTCAGCAGAGGGATAACAAGTCTTCTACACTTCCTCACTGCTCAGGTGAGGGAGGAAGCATAGGGCTCGTCCCCACCTGCGCTCAGGTGCCATACTTCTAAAGCTTCCATATAAATACACACAGGAGATCCCTGTCTTACTTGGCACATGACTCAAAGAATTTCATTGAACATACTTGACACCTATTTGACAACTATCCCTTTTCCTCACTCTGAATACAATTTAATTCTCAAAAACAGCACACAAGACACGTTCCTGAGAAACCCTCCTAACAAGTCTAGTCAAGACCTACATTTTTCTAATGCTGTTCTCAATTTCCTAACAGCTTCCTGTAGGTTCAGGGTAGAAGAGCCCTTATACTACTTACTGCTGTTTCACAAGTTTGTTCTCCTCAATCAATTGCATTCCTCAGCATTAATACTTCACACAAGCGATAATCCCGTCTCTTGCAAAGACCATATATTTTGTCTGAGAGATTATTCATTTCTTATCAGTTCCATGTAGAGAGCGCTTTTATCAGTCACCTTGTAGCAGGATAAAAAATATCTTGTTGGCGGTTGGTCTAGCGAAAGAATTAGAAGAACCACCTCAAAGTGGCAGGTTACTCTGAAGTTTGATTAACTAACACAAATAATACAGACCCAGCTGACTATTTTTGCAACCTTGTGGCTCCATGAATCATAGGAAGCAAAAGATACAATTCCTTTGAGAAGCAAGGCAGGTAAGAGAATACTGCAGATTAAAAAATTGTGCCTTTCGGTGCTGGAAAAAGGCTTTCATTACTCCTGTGTTGCCAGGGATATTTTTCTTTATTTTGAGGTCTTTTATAGACCCATACAAGGGAAAAATTAACACTTCAGACTAGATGATATCAAATTTAGCTAATGCATGGAGGTACTTGGTAACAGTAAGAGTTACCGTGGCATCACAAAATAAAATTACACTGCTTAAATTTACTTCTGTCAGTAGGTTTTGTTTAATCTACAGTCCACAATAATGCAGTGAGGAGATGGGACTGAGAAGAGGTTGAAGTCATCTGCTCATCAGAAGTCATTTAATAAAAAGTAAGTTGTAATGGTAGCTGGAGGGAAAATCAAATACAAGAAATGAATTCAGGCTCTGCGATCGAACTGCAGTTTCATTGATTAATGTCTGCTAAAATAAACTGCTGGACTGTAGGCTCGCCCATTTATTGCCTTCCCCGTGCTTTGGTTGCTATGATATCCTTCTAAAGATACGTAGCAATTACTCATCTGGGAGTTGCAGGCAGGCAAAGGACAGGACAAGCAAAAAATCTCAATTAAAATGGATGATTAACAAATAACCCAAATTTAATTAATCTTGTGCCCATATTGCAAAGCTCTCAGAAAACCTTTGCACCCATCAACTGTAAAAATTCTTATTCTTCCCCATTAACGTAATAATTTTCCTGTTCCCTAATTAGACAGAGCTAAGTATTTCCAGCAGATGCAGAGTCTGGGAAGTATTAAATAAAGTGGAGGTGGAGGCACATTTTGCACAGATGGGCTCAGAAGTAATGAAAAGCTCAGGGTTGTTATTTTAGAGTACTAGAGCACAGACATCCCTAAAAATTTATGAAAACAGACATAAATTCCCCTTTCTCCTTCTCCATTCAGCGCCACCCCTACTGCCATTAAACATTATTCCAACCAGTTCTGCCCAGTGCCTTCCAAGCCCTCCGCACACCCACCAACCTGTCCAGAAGGAGGGCGTAGGACATTCCCATCCATCCTGCAAACTAAGCAGCCCTGGGAAAGCAGAGCTACATAATTCCATGCTCTAGCTCCACTTAACACTGCTGGCAACAGGGAAGTGCAAACCAAGCTCCCTTCTCCAAACCAACTTATTTATGTGCTACCCCTAATGAGCAATACCTGCAGTAACGGGCATGGGAGGCCTGAATGGCCCTCAGCTGAGGGCACAGGCAGATGATAAGGGTGATGTGCAGGTGGAAGGCCCAGCACCGTTAAGTGCTAGAAAGTTTATTTCTGGTGGCCACGTGAAAGAAGGAGAAGATGTGGTTTGCTTCAAATCCTTTAATAGCTTTGCAGCATGTTTAGGTGAAAAAAATAATAATAATAATTTCTACTTGTAAGCAGAGCACTGGAAATCACTAAAAAATAAAACCTCATAGAAGTGGGAAATTAAAATCTCTAAAATATAGATGTGAGAGATTTTCAGATAGCAGCAGTAGCATTTGGAGAAAAGTATGCCTACACCACGCAGACACACAGCTTCTGCCATTGCTGGGCACTTCCTCTCTTCCGTGTTTCTGAACAAAAACCAAAAAAAAAAAGCTTCTTTTTTTTCCACTAACACAGTTGAAAATGACTCATATTTAACCATGTGCCATACCAATGCACCCACAAAAACAACACTAGCACTTTTCAGACAAGAGACCTAGACTTACAGAAATGTCTGCATTTCTGCTTGGCCACCACATATACGTATATAAGTGTGCATATATATGCACGTATATACATGTCTGCTTGTGTGTCAGCACAGCAAGGTGCCATAAAAGTGAAAAAGGGTCACCGTTTTTCCCTGGATGCAATATTACTGCTTTACTTGGGACCATCTGAGGATAGAAGTCTGCAAGGGATGCTTTATTACAACGGATAATATGGGTAGGAGAAAAAATCTGAGGCTCAGCTAAAACCCTCTCTTCAGTTTTGATATAGGAGCAGTCCCCTTCAAGATGGCTAAGAAAAAATGTTTATGTTAAGGAATTCAGGAAAAGAGATGTTGGGTATTCACAGAAAAGACTAAAACAAGGTGATCAGGACCTTAGTCCATATCAATAATATAACTATTTGACCTGCAACATTTTCACGTTCTTGTAGCAGGTAAATTCTGTACCCTTGATAACTGAAGATTCATGCAAAAATAATCCAAATTAGCAAACACTGGTTTCTGGATTCTCAGTGCGTTCAGGCAGATTTTAAGCACAGGAATGATGCTTTCCAAACCAAGACCTCAGCCCTGCTCTCATCCATGCGCTGTACTCATCTACTCACAGAGCAACCCACTGGGATACCGCAGAAGAGTACAGCGCACACAGCTGTGCGGTTAGACCCCTCCAGAGAAAACAACAACAGACTGGAGTGACTGTGAGACAAAGGATGGAGACGGACAACAGCAGAAAATATTGCCCACCATCAGCCCTGTTGATGGAAGATCAATAAGAAACGGAGCTCAGCGGCCTGTAGGGACTTCAGAGACTCATAAAGGATGTTTCTTCATAGGAAATTATTTCACAGGAGGAAGATCGTGAATGAACACAACTGAGATTTGAACTTCCACTGAAAACTTAAATAAGTAATCCTTTTCTTCATGAGAATGACTTGGGAGTAAAAATACAGAAGTAACTTTAGTACACATTAACTGTAATGTTGCTGTTCAATCTATGAACCTTTTTGGGGGGTGAATGAAGGCACCCGTACCAATTTGCAACACTGAAATTTGAATCTTGAGCACAGTGACGACAAGGGAAGTTTCACCGCTGGTTTTAATGCAGCTAGCATTTCACAAAAAGAATTTGGATTTATTTCCCATACTATTCATAAGAAAATAAATTTTTAAAAAAAAAAAAAAACTACTATATTCAGTGTTATACTGATGTGAGAAATGATATAAGAAAACAGTGACACTGAATAACAGTGAAATGATGTATATTGCTTTAGTTATATCTACACATTTTAATGTGTTTCATAACAATTTGTTAGAGCAGCATCTGTTACGAATTTACTAATATGCTTTTCAGGGAGCTGAAGAACCGAGCTCCACCTATTAATCATGAAATACATATCAATGAATAATTTATAAATGGTACCTTTATTCAAAGTGCTGCCAATTAACTAAGCAGTCGCTGCATTCATAATTGTATCAGTCACCTCTAAACTTTCTACCTTTATCAAGATTTCAAATACAGAGGCACAGAAAATGAATGAAAAGTAAATTTTTTGTGTCATGAGGACACTGATATTCTTTGGCATCACTGACGTTCCCCAGGAAAAGCAGTTCTGAACCCTTTAATGTAAAATACATATATATTTCTATTTCACACCCCACAGCGTTTTAAAGGCAATCATCACTGCACACTGTATATACGGTAAAATAAAAATAGGTAGTGTATCACTACAAAAGAAGTAAAGTGAGGCTAAAAATAATTCTACAAAAAAAAGACTACATCCTGAAGCTTTGTGTTTCTATGAATTTCTTCTTCTGCAACTCAGGTAGAAAGCTGTAATTTTTTTTCCCAGGGCCATGCCCTTTCCTGGTCTTCCAACTGCATAACAAACCAAGCAATTACATTCACTCTCCTGTCTTCCAGTCCCAATCACCACAGCAAGATGTTTACTTCAAAACCAGTGTAGAAACATTTGTACAGCAAGACAGAAATGCAGGAGGCCTCTCTTTCCTACTTTTTTTTTTTTTTTTAATTAAAAAGATAAATAATTGCAAGCAGCCACATTAATTCAAGATTAAAACTGCAACTGTAAATCACAAAGGGTCACATTTAATGGTGACATAAACAGAAGTCAAAATTATCTGCATACATTTTTAATGTAAATTGGGGTTATTTGCATGTCCAAAAAGAAAGAAGGATGGTAGCAAATAAAAAAAAGGCAATCAACTGTCTCGCCTTAAAGCTTCATGTTGGTTTCCCTTGCCTTGTACAGAAAAGCCCTCTGGCCTCTCAGCATGGAGGCTGAGCTAACACCGACTTCCCAATGTGTAAGATGCAGCTGTGATATTTAGCTAATTGAAAAACATGCTTGAAAGTGCATTAGTAAATTTTGGAAAGACTGGGCTATAACAAGGTGTTATTCACACAATCCCTGAATTCAGCCCCCCAAATTTTTAGGTTTTCATTGGCCACATCAGTTTGGTAACCTTGCAAATTTGATTTTTTTATGCTCCGACTTTCATAATTAGTTTATTTGGCTTAGTGTGGAACTCCTCCGATTGCAAAATATTCACCAGACACATGCAGGTCTACAACATTCATTTTGAAAGCATGTATGTTGCAATTTCTTCAATTTCTTTGACTTCCAATAATGTATTGTGGAGGGTGTTGTCATTTGTTTGCATTTCTGTATAATGTTATAGTGCAACATTATAGTTTTATGTGGACACGAACCCATAATATATATGTATATTTGTGAGTATGTGTTTAGGAATACACACACAAATATGAATATATATCCAAAACAAAAAGAAACATTCACAGCACATACATATTTAGTGAAAGATAGCGGTTAGCCTTGGGGATAAGGGGAATGCAATTGTGGCATGTATTATTGTTCTCACAGTATGGAGCAATTTAAAAAAAAAAAAAAATAGCAGAGAGGCAACAGCAAAAGCACCCAAAGGAACAACAAATTCTTGAGAACATGAAGAGAAGCCAAAACAGAAGATGCATCTACCTCATCCTGCAATACAACTTCATTTTAGAGGAAAGATATAAATGAAAAGTCAGTGAACGTGTAGATTGGTAATTGAAAATCTCTGTAACTACCCTAGTTATCAAGGGATTTCATCTACTTGTACTCAGACATTGTTTTTTTAAAAAACCAAGGCAAAATTACAAAAACTATTAGGGAGTACTTTAAGATAATATTTTAAATTATATAATAAGAATAAAGGAACATCTATTTTACATCTTACAACACCGACCAAACCGCCTCAGTTCTAGAAAAGATGGAGATGATGCATTTTCATGGGGAGTTCAGCAGAGCTGACATACAGCAACGTAACACAGCCGTCAGGGTTTTGTCTAACAGGAAGCAGAATACCTCACAGGCATTTCCGAGCTCACCACCCAACGCTGCCAGCAGAGGAGCACATTACTGCATGATACGTGGTAGGATAATTGTTGACTCAAAAATATCTTCTAATGGCTGCTTTGTAACTTGGAATTTTAAAATAATTGTAATCATTTTCCATATAGACACAAGCAGCAAGAGGAGGAAATCCTCTAAGAAAATGGTTTTAAAATCTTTTCTATGATTTGCATTTGCACTTTAAATAGCTGAAATTAACAGATGCTGGGACTCTAAGCATTTTTCCCTTAGATCTTTAGTCATGCCACAGAAGCAAGCCAAGTAAGTGAACTAGGCTGAACCTTCACCAAACTAAAGTTAGTAACAGGCCGGAGGCTACAATCATGTCCACTGTCCCTATCAGCAGGCAGCTGATGGATCTGCTAAACGGATGGCATATGAAAACAAAATGAACAAAATCCTGTTTTCATTCTTAAAATCCATTTGCTAAACAAAATAGGCGTTGTGTTCGCATCGGTAAAATCCTCACTAGCTGCAGTGCTACACGCCGTTCCCGCAGGAGGACAGAGGTGGTGATGGAGATACCCCGAGGCAATAGGCTGAGCGTCCAGTGGTGATGCAGGATGCCGCGGGCAGATGATAGCGCTATTTTAAAGCAAGGCTACCAAAAAAAATGCATTAAGAGAGAGCCTTGATGGGAGAAATATGTAAAGGCAAAAACAGCGATGGAAATGCAAGGGGACTTTACAGATCTTTCCTAATTTCAAAAAGGTCCGAGAGTGTTACCTAGAGGTTAAGCACCTGCTAACACTGCTGCTGCTTTGACTGACCCACGGCCACCACCAGGACTGCTGTCCATACCTGTACACTCCTGCTCTTGTGCATTGCTCTTTGTTGCATTCTTTCACCCTGTTCAATTTCTTACTGTTTCCTCATTTAAATTCCTTTTTTATTTTTTATTTTTCTCACTACCTTGTCTGTTCAGCTCTATCATACAAAGTTCAGCAATATGGAAAGCCATAAGCCATATACTTTCCTTGGCCATACATTTCCTTGCCCTCTACCTATTTGTACCCTATATATATATATCCTTGCTGCATCTTTACTACCTCAAACTGCAGAGATGGATAAAATTAATGAAAACTGGGGAATTAACAAAACAGAGAAATGCCACCACTTTTTATTTATTATTATTATCATTATTCATGAAAACACTTCAGTGAGTATTTTCCCTGCAATCCATCAATAGTGCCTCTTTGCAATGTCCTGTCATTGAAGGATTAAGACACAGTCATCCAGATGATGCTGAGTATGATGCCAAAAAGCAAATGTGCAGAGTGGAACGATAGTTGTAGTTCTGACAGATGGCCCAAGTTTTTGCATTTTTTGATGATTTTTTTTCTTAAAATATATATATATTTAGTCTAAAGAAGATTAATATTTAGAGAAAATATTTTTTAAAGTGATGTTTCCATGCAAAGAAAAAGAATGTAAAGTAATTAACTTTTGCTCCTGAGATTGACATATTTTGTACAACTACCCAGACCTCTCCTGGGCTGTCTGTTTGCTTTTAGTCAGTAAGGACAATGGCATCCTGAAGTTATTATTTCTCATTCATTTCACTGAATGTCATTCTCAGGTAGAAGGGAAATTAAGTGATTAAACAGGAAGAGCACTGAGCTGTCACTGGAAAATTAATATTTTCAAATTAACTTTAGACAAAGGATGCGTAAAATGTAAGTTATGTTGATGAAAACAAGCAGTTTCTCCATAATAAATATGTAAATCAAGCCATTGATCTATCAGTTATTATGACAATCTAATGTCTCAGAAAAACTTGCTGCGATTCCGAGCCACATCCATGCAATGATGAACACATATGGTAGCAGATCAAGATGGTAATGCACAACCAAGTACTTGGAATGCTAAAAAAAAAAAAAAAACAACAACAACAACAAAAAAAAACACCTTTTATCAGGTAATTTTTAATATAAACAGCTTCTAAATGCAAGAGCTTTATCTGTCACTGTTAATTAAACCTGTACTTTGTCAACATACGATAATCCATTTATTATAGTAAAAGCCACTACATTTCAAACCACTCACAAATTACAAACCATAATTGCTAGGATTATTTTATTTCCAAGTGCAGGCAGCAAAGCCACCTTAAGATTCAACAATGGTGAGATAATTTTGGAGTGTAACCATAGCTCTATCTCACAGTCCATTGGCTTTAGTATTGGCAGCGGACAAGCTGTAATTTTTCATTTCCTAATTAGATTTAGCCATTAATTTAACTATTCTATCATATTGGTGGGATAAAACAACCCTATTTGTTTGGTCATTTTTTCCTCATTTCTGTTACTAAATATTGTCTGATAAACATCATAAATGAAAGAAAAAATAAATAAATAAAAAGAACACACAAGGACCTAATAGACACAAAGATCTTGCCACATCCACTCTGTCCACGTGATTACCGAACTTTTGAGCACCTGACTTCCAAACCCAACTCATGGCCCCCCAAGAACTATCTTTTGTAAGCACACTTGGGGAAATTGGGCTCTCTGGGTGGGATTCCCAAAAGCTACCTAGAAAAGCTAACGGAGACTGCCAAGGATGTGAGAACACCATTAAGCCCACCACAGGGCACAGGTGCCTCACTCGGGACTGCCGACATCGGAGCGGGATTCGCAGCACTGGCACCCACTGTGATTTCAGGAGCCGGCAGATGGACTCAGTGCTGTCGGTGTGGTAGTCCCTGTTAGATGCTGCCATTCACAAAGCAGAGCCCCGTTATCAGGTTGGGTGAATGTTTCAAGACCAGTTCAATACCAAGTCAAACAGATTAGCGTAAATCGCCTTTAATGCTGGTTCAGGCTACCCCGGCTGTCTCCGGATCGACAGGGAGTGAGAATGGCTGCTTTGGAGGCAGCAATCACTCGCAGGGAAAAGGTAACGAGACAAAAAGGCAGCACGGTGGTTACCTCTTAAATTGCTACAGCCGGTCCCAAAATAATCCTCCACCACTACATTTATGCACCTAAATCATTCTTTTCAAAAAAGTGAGTGAGGGTCATTCCTGCAAAAAACATAATAGAAGGAAGCAATACAAATCACTTTTCTTCTGCACACTACTGAGAGAAAGAGGTAAATGTTCCACACCATTCTCAGCATGAGAGAATTCAAACTCCCATCATTTACCCATTTCGTAGTGCTCCAGCCACCTGCTCTGGCCAGAAGCACTCTCTATACTCCATGACTGTGTGAAAAACATCTCAAATGTTCAAATTAACCAGAGCCAAAGAGGTGTGTGATCAGGGGGTTAAAGCACTTACTTACAACAAGCAAGAAGGAGGGGTTTGGGTGCCGAGCCCTTCTCTGGGGACTGCTCTCGGAGCATTTCACCTAATAGCAGTTTACACTATATGGGGTGAAGAACTTGGCCTGGATCTCTGCTGACCCAGGCACCTGCCTCAGTGACTGAACTGCAGACCAACCATGTCTGATCAGCCCAGCTCACTTGAGGGGGTTTTTAGCAGAATGGCAGAGATTTAACTGGAATGGACAATGCGCTCCATGCTGAATACCTCAGGCGCTCCAGTGGGAAATGGAAGGTATGAATGTGATCTCCCTGAGGCTACAGAGAGCCCAGAGTTTCAGTCTTGCAAGCCTGGATGAGTGCTCTATCTACTGAAATACTGTATAAACTTCACAAGTCCTGATTCAGCCAATGTATTCTGTGCGCTCATCACATTAACCGTGCTTCATCTGGGTGGGACTGCTACAGAGATGTAGGCAAACATCGCTTTTCCTTAGGATTTCGACGAGCCTTGGATCTGAGATGAATCTATGTCATATGGATAAAGCAGCATTTTAGGAAGACAGGGACTTCATTACTGAGTCTCCACTTCACATGATCGAGCCCAATCTTTTTACAAACAGCTCTAGCTGTAGTATTTGACTGCTCCCTGTCTTCCTGGGAAAGCTGAAACTTAATGAAAGTATTTGTAAATAGATGTCAATATCTGAGATACAGCATAGTCATTATAATAAGGTAAATCTAACATCAGGTCTGCAAACTGAACAACCCCTTTTAGAGCTCGTTCTTAAATTAATCCCATAAGTATTTGTACTGTTCTGTCTTTAGCATGAAACTACATCTAAATAAAAATGTACTCAAGAGTTGGTGAATAAGTTTTGGTATCACTAGATCGGTGTCTGGACCTACTAATATAGGGTAAACAAAAATTCTTGAAGAATTTGCCTTGGTACAAGAAGGAAAAAATGTCTTATATTATGTATTTTCCTGGCGTTTTAGAGCTATCCTATTGAGAAAGCACTGACAGTGGCGAGTGCACACACTGCAGCGCTGACAGACACCCTTGGCAACCCATGGGAGATATGTTTGGAAACATGAAATGCAGACCTGAACAAACGATACGAAACTGTCCATCCTGCACACAGAGAAACGCATCTCATAGTGACTTCTCACTCATATTGTTATTTTTCCCTACTGAGCATCAAGACAAGAATCTCATTCTAAAATCATTGAGATGTATGAGGGAACAAGGTGAGACTTGATACTTATGCCAAAAGAGCCAAGCTCTGAAGCTCTAAGCAACAGATCTGTTACATGTCACTGACACACAGTCCCTTGGTTTCATATAAAACCACAGCTTATGTTAACAAGGAGATTTGCTAAACCTGAAAAAACATGAGAGGGACTGCTCCTGAGACTCTGAGACAGAGCAAATGACCCTTGAGACAGAGAAGCAAATCTTTCTTCTATGTGAGCAAGTACCAGAAGGCTAATTAATCCTTACGTGTAATCGTAAGTCACCCAACCAAAAAAGCAAGGTCAAACTATGAGTTTGTAAATCACTGAAAATTGTGAGGTGTTGCATTTTCTGTTTTCAAAGGCACAGATGAAGTGCCCTACAAGTCGCTAAAGCATGTGCTAACAGCAGAAAATTCTTGAATGTACCTATTGTAAACCAAATTTTGTAATTTTTTTTTCATTTGTTAATTATTGGCATTTTCCCATTAAAAGTTAGAGATCCCACATTTATTATTGTCACAAGAAAATAATAATTTAAAAAAAGAATTTAAAGAAAAAAAAGGAAGAGTAACAATACTTTGGGATTTAAAAGCAAACACCTCCACTGCCACTAATTACTCTCTGAATCTGAATGGGTAAAACCATAAGATTATCAACAAGACTCAATAAAGGTAGAACAATAAAACCTAATTATTTCTCACAAAGCAGACCGTTCCATTTAAAATAGAGGAAAGCTAAGAGCAATAAAGCCTATGCCATTAACAATTAGTCTTCTGCACACATGATTAGACTCACGGAGATAAAGCAGCCTCTGAATTTAATGACGAATCCCATATTTCTAGTTGGGCTCAATATTCTGTACTAATTGTGTTGAAAGACCTTGTGCTACTTGAATGTACTTAGACTACAAAATATGACGCTGTCTCCAAAGATTCACTGCTAGCACTTAGCATGTAATATCGGGCACTAAACTACACTGTGAATTAATATCAGCATTTAGGGTTATTTCTTTTGTGGGGGTTTGGGTTTTTGTTTTTGTTTTTTGTTTTTTTGTTTTTCAAAAAAGTAATTCTGGAAAGCGTGAGGACAACATTTTATGAGCTGTCTGCTATTTAGAAGCCCTTAAATATGAGCTGTATACAGATGCTGCCCTAAATTAAAATTCAGCAGAACATGTTACTGAATGAACTTGGGAGCTTCAAGAGGCTGCACTACGTACCTGATGAGGGCTAGTTCTTAGCAGAACCAACACATAGGGTTATACTCATTACATGCGATTAGAAGAGAGAAAAATGTCATTTAATCTTTAAGTAAATAATATGCAAATGGCAACAAAAATGTTAAATGTTGCCTTTCTACAGAGTACTTGGAAGTGGCCATAGAAAAGCTGTTTATTGAGCCTGCTATGGATACATATCTTTTATCTTTGCCTTTTTTCCCAATATATAATTTAATTTCTTCCTTTCAGTTTGGGAAAAGGGGCAAGAAAAGTCCTTTCTCTTAAAAAAAAAAAAAAAAGGGATAGCTGAAATACATACACTAAGCTAATGAGAACTGCAGGGTAGAAAAAAAAATAAACAATGAAAAATGTTTATCACATGCACGGTGCCTTAAGGTTTTTCAGTAAAGTCAACCATAAAGATTATTATGCAGTTGATAATATGGATTTGTTTCCTGGCATATAAAGTATATCCCAATACATAGCTGTCTGTCTGGTATTTTAAGAGTCTTGTGAAGTTTGCAAACACCTACTTGGAACAAGATCCTTAGCCTGATGTATGCATGTACCACACACACACCTGTACACCCATGTCTACATAGCCCAATAAACTCTATTCGTGTCTTCCTTGTTAAAGATGTTGAGAAATCTGTCATTTTTGGGTGGCTGGCTCTGGTTTCTAATTTGCAAAAGCAGAGGATTTTGCTCACAACTAACAGATCGTTTCACAGAATGCTGCGTGGGCGAGCAAACATGCACAGCGTTGTTAAAACACCGCATATAGGGGCAGGATTATTTTTACCAACCTTACCACAAAATTTGACACTCCCCAACTGCAAGTAACACCAGAAACAGGAACAATTTAATCAAACTGAATCATCATGTTTGGGGAATGTATGCTATGTACTCCCCATACAAAATTACTGCAGAGACAAAGAATGGATTTCGATAAATTGGATTATAAAAAACAAGAACAACAACAAAAACCAACGAATTACAAGGGCTAGATAAATTACCATGTCTTCTTATTATCACAAATTAAGGTGTACAGTTAGTCATGTGTGAGAAATGAATTTGATTGACTCATCAGTGACAGTGCAATCCAACTATAAGAAGCTGTGCTGGTCCTGAGCAAGACCCAGAATAATCCCAGATGTAGATCTGCTGGGCCAGCTCCTAAAGCACCATGCACTCTCCTTTCTCCTCTGAAAATCTGTCCATAAATATAATAATTGCAGATGCTAGGTACTACAGCATAATGTGCAGATGCTGATATGCCCAACATTCATAAACACTACTATCCTTGTGTTTTCCAAGAACATCTCCTATTTAGCTGCTTTGCAGTTCATTCAAGGTTGCAATCTACTTTATATTTCCACTGAGACAAGTATTTCGGTTTGTTCTTTCTCTCAGAAATGCAATTAAAACCTGTATATTACCACAGCATATGCATCCAATGGTATATTTCAATCTGTGGGTTTTACTGAATTTCAGATGACAGTAACAAGTATTCTAATCTGTATCAAAACACCAAACTAGCAGGTATTAGGAGGTAGCCTGGATTGATTCCTGACATCAAACTCAGCGGCCCCAGTGAGGTCAAATCCTGATATGAACTCAGAATTGCTGGGAACAGTTTTCTGCCAACGTGTTCAGGCAAACGAAGGCAGCAATTACTGCAATATTCCAATCTGATTTACAAAGGAGGAATTCCACAGACTTGCTAATGTTCGTTGCTGATTTCTACCAATGCAAGGAAGAAATCTCAAGCATATTTGTTTAACTCAGCATCAGTTCTGCAAAATCTAAAATCTAGACTTGCTGTTGTACAAAAGCATTACTGATTTTTTTTCTTCTGAGTAGGTGTCAACGGAATACTCAAATGACATTATTCAGGTGTTACTTGAAAAATTTGTATTTACCAGGTATTAATTTCAGTATACTATTGGAAAATACAAGACTACTCAAACAAAATGCAAAATACTTAATTCCCTACTTTCCCAATAGCATTGACTGATTGCCAGTGGCTGTGGGATTGCCTGGCCTCACAAAGGTAGCGATGCTCCCACGTCTTCCACCCAAGTGGTCCCAGGGGAACATGCCCTGCACAGAAATGCCCTCCTCAGATGCAGAACCCACAGACTCACAGACCTGCATGTGGATTGCAGCCAGACTGCCGTAGTATCCTCTCTATGGTTTTTAAAAACATTTACATGACAAGATGAGACAGACAAATAGATCTTAATTTAGATGGCATGAATCTTTATTCATTGCCAGCAGCGCATCCACTCAGCTCACATTTTTAAAGACACGTTAAATAAAATTTATGTTGTTTTACTGTACAGCCAAAATGCTAATCCAAGTTTATGGACATTAATCCACCATCTTCGTCTTCCTTAGAAGCACCTCACAAATGAAGCTGACATTATGATTTGAAACTGATAGAAGTACAAGAAGAATCAAGTCAGATTTCTTGTCATAGTTGGAGGATGTGAATGACAAATAATACTCAATTCATTTACCGGATTTTTTTCCCTTTCCTCTTGGTGTATTTAAATATTTCTTCCACATAACTATGTCTTTCCCTACAGACAGGCAATTCTTTATCACTATGTAAAGTAAAATTTGCCTTAAGAAAGGCTTTGCATTGATCATACGGTGAGGTTTTGATTTTGAGAATTTGTTTTGCAACCCAAGCATGTGATTGTTTGATTACAGCTGTGAATTAGAACCTGGGCACATACATCATCCATTTCTATTCTGCATACACAATATTATTCAGTAAAACACAAACTGAAAATACGAATACATACATTTTCCAATTTGAGTCCAAATCATAATGAGTCATTATCAGTTAGAAGAAAGTCACTGACTCAGCTCACTCAAACACGTGTGCACCCCCTTCAGAGCAAGAGATCCAGGACGGGCAGCCCAAAGACCTCACACTCACCGATTTACACAAGTTGTGTATCAAAACACTTTAAATAAAATCTCAAAGAAAATGTCGTTGCTCTCAACCTTCTCAGCACCTTTCATAGCCCCTGGTGTCCAAATTGTTTTCAGTCAGTTCAGCACATCTCTAGTGTATAATTTGTTTTATTCAGTGGAATTTCCTGTCATGTCTTGTCACATCAGTCCCAGAATGGCTCACTGCCTTTAAGAGATACAGAACAGTCTACGGTAAGGGGAAAATGTCAGAGAACACCACAGTCACAGCTGACTCGATGCAAAGGGAAACATTCATATGGAACAGCTCTCTCTGAACCCCAGAAAAATGCAGACTTCAAGAGATGCGGAGATTGTTTTGTATTGCGATGGAAAATGAAAACTTAGAGCAAGAGTTCTTTACATCAAAACAGAAAGCAAAAGGCAATTTGAGTATATCCCATTGGGGTGAAATGGAGAAACCTAGTGTATGTTCCTCAGACTCCCATTTAATGCAGAAATCATTGTGCATGCTGAGATTTTAGTTTGCTTTTCGATCAGCAAAAGAGAAAAAGGTAAAACTCGTGTGAAGTTGTGTCACCTGCATTCCACCTTAACCCACCTCACATTTAAAGCTTATAGTGGTGTTCAATTTGTTGAACAATTTAACAATCAACTAGTGAAATATTTTCTATTTCCTCAGAAATTATCGAATCATTTCCTCAGACAGAAAAAATAATAGTAATAATAATAATTTTTTTTAAAGGCAGTTCTGAGTCTGCTAACAGCAACACAGCCTAATAACATGAGTTTATCCAGGTTAGAAACAGCAGCTCTACACCACTGAATTGATTGGGTGAAGGTCTGTGGACAGAAAATCAAATTGGATTATGATGTTTCCTTCTGATCTTTTACACACTGAATCTGTGGTTCAGCCCTCAGCTTTAGTTTGCACACAATGGTGTTTGGCTGAAGACCATTTATATTTTTATTAATACCACTGGTCTGTGTCTTCCCTTGTTGGTTACCAAGACTAATTTCACCAAGGATATGTAATACATAATTTTTCAAAAATTACCTTATTGGTGCAGAAATACTTTTGAAGAGTCTATGCAATGCTTAGACAAGAGAACATTCAGTCAATAATTTAAAAATAATTTTAAAAAGCTGACAAAATGCATGAGTTCAGGCACAGACAGCCAGCTTGAGAAAAACCTTATGATAAACTTTAGCCATTATTTAGGGGACAGAAAAATGCACTAGCCCCATGGTACTCTGCATTCACACAGCCTGGTGGAATAGGAAACAATACCAAAAATAATTACAAGCCTGGAAGTTCCCAGAGTAGGGAGAAACAAATCAAACATTCAGACGAGAGGGATGTGCGTGGTCTGCCCGTACCCACAGTGGAGTTCCCCTCTGCTCTGGGGAGACCCAGGTGCCTCCAGAACTAACCTTACAGCAGACAAAGTGAGATTAAGGTCAAGACAATGAATAAACAGGCTTTTATGACACTGCGAGGAAAACTAAGCACCCAGCAGAGGAAAGTGAGGCACAGATAGATTGCAGAGAGATTGTACAGGCATAACCAGATGTGATTTGGCAAGTCTGACCACAGGAAAGAAGAGAAAGATTTGAGCACATCCCGAGGTTGAAAATAAGGTGATAAACATCCTACGAAGTGCTGAACTCAGTGCTGTGTCAGATTCTTGCATTAGCTGAAATACAGCACTGGCATTAAAGAAGTCCCCGTTTTCCCAATTAGAATCCAAGGCTATAAAAATGCTTCCTAAGAAAATGCAAGGAAATTTCACAATGTGGTAAAGGATAACAAGTTCAGTCTCATAAAGCCAAAGAATTGTTTTTTAAAAATATTCACAAATGTTCTGGCAAACCAGAAGACACAGCACCCAGGGATTCTCATAGAGGATTCAGTTTCCAAACAGTCACACAGCTGAGTTAGGTTTTATCAGGATCCATCTTACAAGGCACCAGTTAACCTCCTGTGGGCATACACATTTCTGCATGAAACATACACCACACCACCCAGCACATGACAAGATCATTTGGCACTTTTCAAAAGAGATCAAAAGAGGAGGAAAAAAAATAAAATAAAATAAGCTCCCTGCCTCCACCCCGAGCATCTGAACATGACCTGTTCTTGGACGCTGTCCCAAAGAGCTCTGTGAGGGAGATCCAGCAGGACAGACTTATCCTAGATTTACATTTCACTAATTCCTGCTTTAAAGTGACATGATGCAGAAGTCCCTCTGGGGGCCTCAAGGAGTGAGGGAGAGTAGGGCAGAATTCAGCATCTCTTTGCTTTAAAGAACAGGAGCATCTTCTCGTGGGCATCCCCAGGTTAAAAAGCACCCTGCCGGAGGTTGCTTTTGAATTCGGGCAGCAACACAGCCAAGGCAAGCTTCCCCTGCTAGGAGAGCTTGCACATCCCATTTTGCTAGGATAATTAGTTCTGAGCTACTGTAATTGTTTAAAAAAAAAAAAAAAACAAAAAAAAAAAAAAAAAAACAAACACACAACTAAATTATTTGTTTTTTTTTTTTAAAATTTACATACGCCTGTACGGTTGCTCAATATTTTCCAATATGCAAGCCTAGCATATTGGAAAATATTGAGCGAGAGTGTCAACACAGTTTACTAATTTAGCTGTTTCTGTCCTCCTATTTCTACACAGCTCTTTTGGCTGCCTGTTGTAATTAGTAACTGTCAAGTGTGTCTCACTTTGTCTATACCTCGTGTGACATTAACAGCAGCTTATTTTAATTGATTCTCGATCAAGATCGCCAGAGATCCCACAAGTTATCTTTTATTATGTGCATGCTTTAAGATTTCTGTCCTGCTCAGACAGAACGATGCCCCTTTGGATGATCAGGTAATGACGGCTGACACACTTGCTGGCACCGAGCTGTGTGATATATGATTAAAATGACAATACAATTTGGTATTTGACATTAATTCTCCATTAGTATTCATCTTTCTATAGATTCTTGGCATTTCATCCAAAAGTTACCTTCAAAATAGAAAAAAATATCTATCTATAAAATAGGGCGATAGGCCTAATGAGCAGAGGCTGTCTTCATAACATTGTTTATATATTGCTTCATTATTCATTTTCTTATAGGTGCCTTATTAAAATGGGAAAACGGAGGCAAAATGACTATACAAGAGCTTCATGAAGATAGTTAGCATTTCATTTTTCTGTGCCAATTTCTTTCAAACACTGAAACACTAGACAGTGCTGTTTGTCAAAACTGACTACAACAACTCATTTTTATCCTTAAAATTTCATCTCCCCACTTACTTAAGGAATGAAACACTCAAAATATTTAGTGCAAAATAACAAAGCTATGACTTTCCGAGGTGTACTCTTAATTGTATACCACATGACCAACAGGACAGCCTCAGGAAATTACATTAAGAAAATGAAGGATTGCAGTATAATATGGGCTTCTGAAGAGTATGTTCCTTGCATACAGGTCTTCAAAGTCTAGCTTCTACAGAGAGCTAATGGTCTGTGAGTAAATTAGTGCCATGAACATCTTTTACATCATATTACCCCAGGGAGACCTTAGACCTACTAACTTCAGAATATGAAAGATGTATTAAATGTGTTCTGACCATTGACTGTCAGGTTTATACTTGTCAAAACTGCCTCAGACAACAAAAATTTACAGACAATGTTTTGATCCCGATGATACTCATGCAGAAATTGCCTTTACTTAATCTTCTTGTCTTTGAGAAATAAAACTCATAGCAAGAGCATCATCACTGAGACAATAAATATATATATATATATTTTGTCTCTTATGTGTTACTAATTATTCAACATTTTTTTCCACACTATGGAAAAGAACTCTTTGCTATCGGTGTATTGACTACCATAAGCCAAGCACTTTATCACCCTTTTACCCCTTTTTCTGGACTGTGCTGTATTTTCCAATAAGTGATAGCTTGCGAAGAATTACTGGGATTTACTGGGTTTTCCATTAAATTTTCTGGTAAAGATAATCTTGTAGCATATGTATTGTACCTTCTGTTTCTGAAACATCCACTTCTCAGCTAGTGGCAAAGTAAATGCAAATACACGGCTGGGAAGACAAAATAAGAGGAGGCTAAGGGGAGTGAAGTAAGAGAAAGAAACAGGTAGCCCATTGTCTGGAGAGAAAGAATAATGTCTGGGTTCTTTTATTTTGAGCAAGCAATGGGAAGCAATGTGCATGCAGCAGAAAAGCTAAATGCATTTATATGTAATTTTATAAGGTTGAGCACTAAACCACTGCTGAAAGTGAAGTATTCTGTAAGGAAATATATGCCTTTTATCTCCTTTACATCATGTTGAGAAAAAGAAAAAAATCAAACAACAAAAAAAAACACCTATAACAGCACAAACATTATAAAACACCTTCCATTAGCTGTGAGCACAGCACACTTAATCTGTCTGAGGAACCTGGGCTTGAAAGTAACCCCAGGTTTCAGTCTCACCCTGCATGTCACAGCCAAGAGGATGGCAGCAGTGATGCCTCAGCCGATGGGCGATGGCAGACGCTGCGCAGAGCATCACTTACACGCAGCCTTCGGGAACGAGCGCTGAGACCTTGGTGCTCAGCCTCGCTCTCTGCCTCTGCACTACGGTGACAGCTTATGAGAGGTGATGGAGGTGAGACTCAAGAGAAAAAGAATGGCCTCTTACAAAAGAAGCAAACAATCAGATTTCTGAAAGGAATGTGCAAAGATAACTGGAAGCATCTCTGACTTGAAGTCTTCAAGAGAACCTCTTTTTTAGGGTCATATCGGATAGGCTTAAAACATACCTGAAAATCCACTTTCAGAAATGCACCTGCTTCTTCTGGGTAAAATAAACACAAGTACATTGCCTGATAAAAATATCAGGTTACTGCTTGGGGTAGCTGGAGCTTTTGGCTTACCAAGTAAGTTCAGAAGTAAACAGTGCTCCCTTCATGTGTCCCAACTTAATGCTGATATTCAGGGACCATATCCCAGGACTGGTCATTGTTTTTTCACCACAGCTGCCGATAAAGCCATTAACTAACAACAATTTCACCTGCAGGTGCTCATAAATGAGCATAAACCAATGAAAAGGGGAAAAGATGACCTTCCACTTCTTTTGAGGGCCATCAGAAATTCATTGATTAGTAACCAGCGTGAATTTAACTTGTGAACTCAGATGCCAAATCCGTATCTTGCTCCCTATCCCAAGAGTCATTTTTCTGTTTACAAAAAACACCCAGCCTGCTAGAAATATTGATAAAAGAATGAGACTCAAATGTTCTTTACAGTGGTACTAAGACAGCAGCCTTGAAATCCATTTCTGTTTTTAAGGCATAGCTTGTTTTATAGAAAAAAAATGTCAAAAGGTCAATTAATATTCATCAAAACATCAGTCTTCTTCCATTCTCTTTTAAAGGCTGAACAGCAACCACAGTCTCTGTGTTACCTTGCCAAAAGCAAAAAAATCTTTTTGTCTATTTCCTAGGATATAAAACATTATTCAGTACATCAAACACTTTCTCTGAATTCTGTCATCTTTGAAACTGAAAAATTTATATGAATGTAACTCTATCTGATGATGACTAGGTTCATACTGTTGAACGGTTTTGGTGGGAAAGAAACACAGCCCTCACTGAAATAGTTAAACCAGCATAGAAATTATGTTCAGACAAAATGCGTAAATACTTTCTGAACAGGGTAATGCAGTCATGTTATTCAGGAGATATGGATCATTTTGTATTCGTGTCTGATGAATACCATCCTTCGGGTGAACCTGTACAGCAGGTTGTCCAGGTGAATATCAAAGCTGAGAAATAAACACATTACTTGCTTAATGTTACAAAAATGAGCAGAATTAACCTGACAGAGTAGAAATACATGATTAGACTCAAATAATTTAAACCTTAAGCTACCTGAGAACATTTTGCAGCCTTTTATGAAATGGAGAAAAGAAAATCCAACCCAAAACGCACAGATGAGCTTTCTCTTTCACCCCACTTTAGCCTCTTGCAGCCACGGAAACTACTCTCACTGGGTAATTTGAAAGCGCTGCCTATTGAAGTAAAACAATTCTGCAGCTTTGCTTACCTAGTATTGTCTTAGAAACCATTAAGCAGAGGTAGTCACAGTCCTTGCCAGGAAACTTGCTGTGAAGGAAGAAAATTTCCCTTATTGCTTCAAAGCCTCACCCAAAGCCAAACAAAAAGAGGAGGTAGCAGGGCAGGATGGAAGCAACAAATTAGGGTTCCCTTATTCCAGCCATGCATCCCTGCCAATGCCATTGGGGGAAATGATACTGCTATGACAAAATACAGGAGCTACAATAGTAATATGAGAAAAAGAAACCAAACTGAGGAGCAAGGAAGAGCTAAGCAATCCATTTCTCCACCTCACAGCCCCACTTTTGGGACGCCGCTACAGCTATCACCGTGTCACAGCATAAAAAGGAAAAAGAGCAGGTGCCGATCTTCCTTGTCTTCTGTGAGGAAACATGACACAGCAGAGTCTCACAGTAAATCCTTTATCTTCACGCTAAGGTCTTCTGACATTTTAAATATCAGCCATAATGATTAACATCTCTCCTTTAAGCCAGAAGCTAAAATCTGCCAGCCTGCCACACGCGGTGACACCTTTAAACACTCGCACACTTCAGCAGTTACTAATTTTCCAATCCAGTACCTGGCTATGACATTTTGACAAGTTTGCAAAGGATTTGCTGAACTACTTATTAGTTCAATGTATAAAAAGTATGCTTTTTTGCAATACCTTTCCAAAATAACTTCTGAGTACATTTTATACGTGATTTTCTAAAGTAGCTTTCCCGTCGCTCTGCTTTCATGTGCCAGAAGAGCCTAATGGTACTTGCGGCATTCAGGCGACTTAGAACATCTAATTACCTCAACATTATTTCAAGTAATAGCAAACTATTTTCTATCTAAGTTCTGTTAAGCAATACAGTCATTAGGCAAATGGATGGATCAAGAATTTGCAATGGCATTTGCAGTGATTTAAAGTGGATACCATTGGAGCTATTCAATGGCTCGTGTAAAACAGGAATATGGCCTGAAGCGGCTTTGTATTTGATAGATGTCTGCGTCACAAACACCACCATAAAAAAAAAAAAAAAAAGCAATGCTGTGGGTGTTTTAATAAAAAGGTAAAGACACGATAATGGAAAAAATCCTTGCAGGTAAATAGTTGGGGAGAGGGTGAAGGCTGCATGAGGAAGCTGTCACTGCCTTTCAGCATGCAGGTTCAGGGGGAAAGCAAGAGCTCAATCCAGTACCGTCAGCAACTACTAAATTAGTTATAGAAAACATGTTCTAATTTAATTAACTCAGATTCTCTATATAGTGGCTGTATTATTCTTTTTCCCTGAAGTTCTCCTAGGTCAAATGATTGTTGTCCCATTCTCGGAATAATGATAGGCTATTTTATGGAACTGAAGAATCCAAGAAGCTTTTTATTATCTTGAAGGCAAACTGGATCATGCGCTAGCTCCAGGACAAACTACAGGCTGTTTTAATAAGGCAACAATGAAAACTAGAATCATTCACAGTGGGGCAGCGTTCAGCAAGCATTGTTAGCTAAAATGTTGGCAGCGTAATTATTATGCCACACTAAGACAGACCCAGCACTGCACAAGCATTGCATTTCCCCAGAAGACGTTACAAAGTATTTGAACTTGCAGAGAGGCAGGCGAAAAGGAGATTAAAAATGACCTTCCAAAAGTCATAAAGTAGATCAAAAGCACTGGAAAACAGGAATAGTTCTCAGACTTTAAGCTTAACTCGGAGGCCCACGTATTGACTTAAGCATCCTTATTTGAACGGTGGGTCTGGTCCACACATAGCACTGCTCACTTGGCCACAAGGCAGTGCTCCACGGGCTAAACGGTGTCTCGGGTGCATTCAGATGCATCTTAGGTGACTCCAAAGTGATCCCAGTAGAATTCAGCCCTTACGCTTTCAGGAAGGGAGCATCATTCCTGTCCAGATCCATACAACTATCCCCTTCACCTCGGGGTCACTGGTTATGCTTTGGGAGATTCAGCAGTGCCCAGCTGAATTCAGCTCGTGAACTGGTTTTGACTGATCGTGGATTTAATTTCTTTTCAAATATGTCCCAAAACACCTTCAGCTATTATATTTTATATCTGTAATTCAAGAAGAGAACCCAGGTGCTAAATGAATTTAAGTTTCCCTCTCTCTTTTTGTCTGTCAAAGAAAAAAGTAATGAGCTTGGTTATTCCAGTGAAATATACCAATATGTTAAAGGAGATAAATGTAATGATAGTCATGATATAAAGTTCAAGCCATATAAAAACTGTATTATGATTATGGAAATAATACATTTATAAATTATGCAGAGACAATTCTCTTTGAGAGTTTAGTTTTTACCAAGGCTTTTAATTAAAAAATCATTTTTTTAAACAATACATCCCATTTTTATCTACATTCTTCCTTTGTGTTGTTTAGCTTGTTTCAGAGCACTGCAGAGGGATGGCAGGTTTAGCCCACAGAGTATCCATGAAGCAGCTACAGTCAAGAAGGATAGGAGTCAGACTTTGAAAACACAAAGATATCACGAGAGAATTCATTTTTTGATGTGACTGCTCTATTAATCATGTCCCCACAGCTGGAGAGGATACTCATTTTAAACAAAGACTATCCAAGAGTAACTGAATGGAAGCATCCCACCCCAAAACTGACACATGCTGATTTCAAAAGAAATCGTCTGTATAGTGCCAAGAAAATTACTATGTCTGTGCCCACACTGATTCACTTTCTACCTTGGCATTTTTAAAAGTTTATTAGTCTTTATATAGTTATAAGATCAGACATATATGGGCTTATTATAATAATAAGTAAAATTATTTAGAAAAGCATCTAAGACTCCTCAAGAAGATGTCAAGAAGTGCAAGAAACATAAGTAAAATAAGAGATATCATGGGTGGAAAGATGCTCACCGTTAGCAAGAAGAGGATTGTTGCTTTATTTGTTTTAACCCAATTCCAACACCATTTTCTCTGCTGGCTCAGATTGCATCGCTCCCAGTAATGCTCCCGGGTGCCATCTGGTGTTTTATTTTTACATTGCAATTCTTGTTAGGGGAACATTCTCTGCAGATGTACTTTATCGTTGTGTTCAGCTAAATGCGAAAAAAAAAAAAAAAAAAAAAAAAAAAAAAAAAAATCACAGAACAACAGTTGTAAACTGTTGCTTTGGTCTAGGCAAAATGAAACTTGGAGTCTTTCCAGTACCAGTTCTTGGACATTGCAAACACATGTAACAGTACACACTGTACCTCCTGCCACATAAAAAATTACAGGCAACCTTACTCATTTTAGCCCCAAATTTAACTGTGTCCCATCTGGACCTTTTTAAATATAACATAAAAGTTGAATAAAGAGTCTGATACCCTTAAACGTGATTCCAGTCACCGGCATTCTCCTGCTACCCTTCAAACAAGGCTTTTGTTGTTTCTTTCATTCATTTAAGGCTTTGCTGTCTGGCTTGAAGGCCAAGCTACACATAGGGTTTGGCAGGCACGTTGCAACGTTCCAGCACCCAGACAGAGGAGCAGAAGTGATTTCACTTTCTTCCCTATATAAACAGATTTTCTTGTATTTCTATACTTTCTTTTAAAAGTGAAATTGTTCTAAAAATAAAGGTCAAACATGTCAGGTAGAATTATTATTGAGACAGACAGCATTAGGCCTGATAGCCCTGCTTCCTTTTACACGTAAGTCAATGGGAATTTTGTGCATTTAAAGAAGATAAAATTGGGCCTTTTATTATGGCCATACTGTGAGCTTCTTTCTCACACTGCTGAATAGTTGCTCAATGGAATAGTGCCATTGACTGTAATGAAGCTATTCCAATATAGTGCTAAAGGAGCGACTGAGTCAACCTGAAATGTCTCAGAAGGATCCTGATTGCCTCACAGGAGGGGACCGAGATACTGGAGAAAAATTTCTCCAAGTTCCTTATGTGACACATTCTCTGTGCTACTGCATTGAGGGCAAAAGGATAAAAGGTTTCATACCAGGTCCCACCACTCAGAAAATCAGGGATTCTGGGGATGGGATCAGCTGCCGAAATAGAGATGCCTCTTTAACAGACTACAGGATAGCCAAGCCATTTGTAGGGACCAGCAGAGGACACAGGACCTCAGGATGAGGTTTGTCCCTCTGCAGTTCAGTGAGACAGACCAGCCCAAATCCCAGGGGTGGGCAGGTACCCGGGCACCCACTTTCCCCATGGGCACTCAAGTGCAGTTTCCCCATTATGTAGCACCCATGGGGGGCACAGATTTGCACACCAATGTAATATACAACAAATTTGTGCATGCATGTATATCTTTCCCAGCTAAAACCATCTTGAGTTTTGTTCTGTTTGTGAATTCGTCCGCGGTTTATCACAATCTGTCCTAATGATCTAAGAAAATTTGTATCTTAAGTAAAAAGAAAAAGGAAGGAACTCAAAGAAACAAAACTGCTCTGTGACAAATCATAACCAAAAGGAAATGATTGCTGAGTACACTATGTTTAAATCCCCAAGAGCAGAAAAAAAAAGTACAAGATTTCAGCTACTGACAGAGACAATAATTTCTAATTATCAGTAACTGCTCATATGTGATTAGCACAGACCTAACAAATGATCATGTGTTTACAGCATTTATTTTGTTCTTTCTGCTGAAGCTGTCTGTGTAGGAATTATATGTTACCGTTGCTTTGCACATAAACATTTCTTCATGAAAAAGGCTGTGGACAAGCGCAACTCCCTTGCCAGCACAGTCCCCAGTCTTCTGACTTACTCAGGTATGTAAATACCATGGATCGTCGTGACATAATCTCTCTTAAAAAATCATTAACATGAAAATTAAGTTTAATATGCATATTATAAACACCAAGAAACTGATTATCCACCAAGTAAAGGCAATGATGCACCAGTGGGTAAGTGATCAAGTTAAATCTTTTCTTTTTCTCCAAATCTAACAACAATAGGGTCTTACTTTTGAATATTTCTACTTTTAAAACACATGAAATTTTCAGGAAAAAAAAAATGAAATTTGAAGGCAAGTTTAACTTGTAAATAATATATACCCATGCACTGCTCATGCACCATTCCTAGAGCTTGCACAGGGCAGCCTAGGTGACTGATTGTGGAGCCGTAAAACCAGGGATAACAGTGGGCCTGAGAGTGGGCTGGTACACTTTAAATTGTTTTGCTATGCAAAACTTCCCCAATTCCCACTTATTTATACCTAAATACTGACACAGCTCCCTCTGCAGTAGAAGCTGAGCATGGAAGTCCATTTCACCACGTATGCACTAGGCTCGCTGGCTGAGAGACAAATCTCCCATTTCCTGATATTCCTTTCCCTCGTTTTGACAAGTTTATGAATTAAATACCCCTATCACTCACGCCTTTTGCGCGATCTACCCAAACGGCCGCCGCGCTGCTCTCAGAGTACATCCTAGCAGATCAGGTCCCAGAGTAATATCTTTCTAACACTTCAGTAATTCCATTTGCAGGGCTTTATGGGTTTAAAAGCAACGCTATTCCTGCAGAGAGTTCCCCCAACTATTTCCTATAGCGCAGGAGCTGTAAGGTCACGAAGCGACTGAGCCTACCCTTGTTTCATAAGCAGCTTCCTTCAACAGCTGTAATATCTGGGACGAGTGCTCGGAGAGTGTCATTTGGCCTCACTGAGTGATTCATTGTGTACTGGAAAACTGCTCTGCATTCTTCTGGATGTCTTCGCTGCATAGACAGGACAAAGCCCCATTTAGCTGGAAGCCCAGCATAGTGGCTCATTATTCACCTGCCACGGCAGGCACAATATTGTGAGGGCTTCTAGACAATGGTGAAAATTTCCACCTACTTTTTATAGGAACACACTCCATTTTCTACTTTTGTATCCCAAGGAACAGAAGCTGCATACAGACAGACTGAGCGTAGGGAAATAGGAGTCTTTTTTTTTTTTTTCCTGTAATAAAAGAAAAATAAATTGCCACAGCGCTCTGATAACGGCCACAGGATGCTCAGGGCCCAATGATCCTGCTTCAGCATCAATAATACATGGGAGGGAGCGAGGGAGGGAGGGAGAGAGAAGGAGGCAGAGGAGAGATGGAAAGAAGCCATTCGGCCCTCCCCAGCCTGTGATTCTGGCAGAGCTCTGGCAGCCCTGGCAGCCCCGCGTGCCCCTGACCAGCGGCTGTGCCGGCGGGACCCCTGCCTCCCGTCGCGTGGCCAGACATGCCCTGCTCCTGCTCAACCCTCTGCCCCAGCCCTCACAGCCAGATCTCACAGGAGGATCAATCCACATCTTCAGTCTTCTTCTTACACCCGGTGCAGAAGCTTTCACTGATTTGGGGATGAATACATTTCAAACGCCACACCAAAGCAAATGCGCTCTCTCCAAAAGCGCCGCATTCAACAGCTGGGTTTTTCCTAAAGTATATTTTTGCTCAGAGCAGTAATAATTCAATAAAACTAAGAGGTGCCTTTAACAGTTTTCCTCTCAAATGTGTGTCCTGTAATACACTGCTGCACAGGGATATCCTCAGCGCTCTTGTGAAGGCTTTTAGCGGAGAAAGATTTCTACCTCAGCAGGGAAGTAAACAGTATCAGCAGGCTCTACAGCAGTCCCCTAAATGGCACCTGCATTTAATTTCTACATAGTCCTTCCAGCACTCTTTGTCTTTGTTTTGGTTGCCACCTCCTCATTTGTCAAACTCATCACTGTCACATTTTCAGGAGGCGTACAATCCAGCAAGGCATATATTCTAGCTACATTCACTTACCGCATGCCCGCGTTGCAAAGATCAGAAAAAGGTATTTGGGAAACAAACGCTTCAAAAACCCATGCTGCATCCCTGCGGAGATTGCCACCTACTTCCTATTAAGCCAAAGCATGCCATATGTTTTAAGGGCTTTTAACCTCCTTTCTTCCTTGTGCAGCTCTGCATTCAAAATCGCGCTCCCAGTTCTGCTGCTGTAGGACTTGCTTGTGGCTGGGCGGGCAGGGGAGGAAGGGAGGGGAGAAGGAAGGGAAAGAGATTGTACAGCCAAAGGGGGGTGCTTCTCCAATGTAACCCACAATATGAACGACTCTTTCTTTGGCTCAAGTGGAGAGGAATATTCTCTGCATTGAGCCTGCCCATGCAGGGAGGTTGTTGCGGGACAGTCGTGTTGCAGAGACGCTCTCCTATAGCAGGGGAGTCCCCACGGCATGCAAGTGACTCAAGAAAACATTACAATCCATTTAAAAATCCCCTCGGGGAAAAGCATGCAAACCTTCTCCTTTTGTGTCATCCCAAAAGGCCAGGAGAAACCGTCCTATGTCCAGAAAAAGTGGGGGCTTTGCCATCAGTGACAGATTGCTGCTCTCAGTTTTCTTGTGTGCAGTAGTTGGTAAGCCACAAATCTCACCACACTTGGTGTCATTTCTTAAGCCTCAGCTTCTGAAGCCAAAGGCTACATGAAAATTTCAGCTAATGTCTTTCTAAGCTTTGTGATTGCTGAATACGCTTTGGAAAGGTGAAGTTAAAAATTTGGGGAAAAGGATGCAAATTAAAATAGCTCAAGGCATTTTTTCTATAATCTCAAATAGGGGGCATGGTGAGGGCAGCAAGTCATTTCCAACTTTTTATTCCTATAACTGGGGGAAAAAAATCAATTTAGTAGTGTATTATGATTTAATTAATAAAAAGAACATCTACATAAATCATTTGGCATCCTGATTTATAATTAATATCATAATAAACCCCCACAAGCATTAAAATAATACATGTATTATGCTGTTTGGCATGTTTATTTCATATGAACACCAATTTATGCATTAGCTACAATGCTAATTAGAACTCTGCTGCTGTACTGTCTGATACTTTAAAGATTTAAACGAGACTAATGTTTAATTGTGGAAGATCAAGTAGATAATTCATATGGTGGCTTTCTTAATCCAGTGTTAATACAATCCGTAAGGAAATGAACTACCTCTCCTCCAGTACCTCGTCCCAGAATTTAAGTGAATACACGTTAACATTCAGGTAATGACAAACACAGGAAATTTAAAAATGCTTCAGAAAGAAGCAGTGTGAATTTTATCTTTGCATTACAGATAATGCAAACTTAAGTGACATTTCTGCTATGAGAAGCATGAGAGGATCCTATGGAATAATACTACAGAAATTCACAGAATTTAATAGTTCACTGTGTCACTTTAAAGGCTTCTTTAAAAAATCCTTCTGCCTCTCCTGCAGCGGATATCTTTTCTGTGCTAATCACATAAACTATCAAATCAATCCCTTTGATTTCAAAGGGATGAAGATTTCACCCTCTTTTTGTGGTAGTTTTCAGGAGGGTTTTTTAAACCATAAAGAGACTTGTCCTCATTTCCATATGAACATGCATTTTCATGTTCTTTCTCTGAAACTCCAGCTAGATTTTCCATGTGGTTTTCAGATTTATAGGACCTGTGGGGACTTTCTGTCTGTATTACTCTAAAGAAATTATATTAAAACAACATTAAGGCCGCTGTGTCAAAGGCTCAGAGGTTAGGAAACACCAGAATTAAGTTAAACTCATCTAATTTGGCCTCCTATGCAAATGCCTTGTGAAACTGTCTAGGGTCTATAATTACATGCTCCCATCTACCCCAAGCCTGCTTCGGAGCATGGGTGAACATAGGTTCTCCATCAACCAGCTGCAGCAGCTCTCTGTGCAAGACCAAATAATGCATTTCTCTTAAACCTTGTCTTGTCAAACTGCCACGAGGTCTTCACTGAGCTTTTTGCACAAAATTCAGCCTGAAGCCGATACCAGCATAGATTGCTCTGAATTAAATTTAAAAAAGTGAACGGGTAAAGCAACTTTATCTGCAGGAGTCCCTGCCTTCTGTACTTCTGTACCTGTATTAAAGCTGTGACAAAGCTGCATGCCATGGTGGGAAGGCAAACAAGCCGTGGACGTGGCGTGGCACCTGCTGGCACAATGCTGGTCACTGCCACGAGTGAAAACTGCTTCGCAGAGGAGGCTGGTGACTGTGGAGCACTTCCTCACAAAGCACCCTGGGATTAAAGGTGTCACTTTGTGAAAAAAAGGGGAAAAAAAGTACAGATGTACAGCATCAACACAGAGTGTTCTGTGACTGCCGTGTACCATGAATTATTAACTATTTTGGAAGTGTAAATATTTATGGTTATTGTTCAAAGGAGCAGAGTGCCTTCTGCTCTAGTCTTTAACTTTACATTAGTTTGCTGCTACCTACACTTAAGCTTCATTGGATTTTCCACTTTAAATGACAACTTTTTCTGCAGTGCTTAACTTCTCCCACAACACTCACTGTGATTTATGACTGACACTCTCATTTGAAATAGAAATACAAAGAGGCTGTCAGTTCAAAGATGATGTGCAAAGGTAAAAAATAAATAAGGTGTGCCTTTTCTTCCGCTCTGTTACGTACAACATCTAAAAAGTTTGCTTTGGTTTTCAAAACAGTTCCCAAATACACAGGCTTCTCCTGTTTTTCACAACAGAAATTGGGCCAGGAAGATTCTACAGAAGCTGGGAAAATAAGGATCTTCACCGACTCAAAGGCAGTCAGACAGATTTTGACTTCCAAAAGGATGAATACTAAGAACAAAAATGATCTTAGACACCTAAAGTCCTATTCTCCTATGTAAATGTAAAACCCCAATGTAGATAACTGAGGTATCGTTTCCTGGCCCCTAAAAAGCAATGCTCTGGGATGAGCTAAGTCAAGCATTCCCCTTCACCCAAGATAAGCAAAAGTAAATTTAAGAAGATTAAAGTTCTAAACTTCATTAAAGTTCTAAAGTTCATCAGCTTTTGCATACATGAAGAAAACCATAGCCCATTTTTTCTCTTTTTTTTTCCTCCCAAATCATATGTTAAATTACTTTCTGATATTTATAGTAGGCAATTTAGCCAACATGCCTCATATTACCGTAATAAAATCAGTAAAAGATATATGCATACTAATGTACATATCTCGATAAATAAATACAGAATGTATTGATGTTGATACAAGATACCTGTTTGCCTCACCACTGGTAAAACCAACCATGGCTGTGGGGAGATGCTGCTATCCACTTGCCCACACTGGCAGCACCTCTGGCCCCTTTGCTGCCCTGTGCCCCCTTGCCAGCCCCCCATGACTTGTCCGGGCTGGGGCTCCCCTGCAAAGAGTTGGGGTGAAGCTGAGCAGCACCAGGGGGATAAAGGAGCATGAGGCCAAAGACAACGTCTCCAAGCTCTCCCACAGCCTGCCTGCATTCCTCCTGCATGAATTACAGGCACCTGAAGCAAAACACGTTGTTTGGCAGCAATGTGTTACCTCTTCAACAATTTCTGTGTTGAAAGTATGCTCCTGTATGCTCTTACGCTTGATTTCAATTCAATTGCTATGCAGGTTAGGACTTTTTGCTTTCCCCCCCCCCAAAAAAAAGTACCATAAATGTTTGTCTGGAGCAACACAGAGGCTGTGGGCAGGAAGACTGATGTAACATGGCAGAAGCACTTCTGAAGGCTTGATTGCAATCCTCAGTGTTGCACTGCTATTAATTTTTTATGGAAATACTGGATTAAATAGGGTTTTTTACTTCTTTCTTTTGGAAGTATTTTGCACATCTTTAATGTGACATACAAAGTAACAAGGACTTTCAGTTCTAATGATGATGTTTTTCTGCCTTTTCTACTTCCTGTGTTTCTGTCAATCTGAGGAGCAAAAATGAAGTCAGTTCACTCTGATTTCAGTTGGGTTCAAGTTAATTTTCATCTCAGGCAATCTTGTGTTATCTCATGAGAGACTATCTGAGATACAGAAACCTAAAGAATTATAGCTTAATAAATATTAATAAGATTAAAAATCCATAAAATATACCCTTAGCTTTTATTTTATCTTGCTTTGATTTACAAAATCTACAAATTCATCTTAATTTCGCCTAGCAATGATTGTTTAATACACAACATGCATTTTCTGTATCACCATTTTACCAAAGATTTCAGCTAGTGCAAGGGTAACTCCCAAGCACAAAGTAATCAGTAGGTTACTACAAGCCTGTCCTATAATTATTTAATCTGAATACCATTTCGTTAAAAATAAATAACACAGCTTCTTTCTTCCTGAGAGGGAGAGAGAGAGAGGATCTACAGCTTCCTCCCAAAAATACCTTGGGTACCAGAGTTGTTTAGCTGCCACACTGCACCTGGAGCAGAATTTTAACACTGTGTGTGCTTCTGTACTGCCACATGCACAAGGACACAGATGTAGCCAAGGAGGCAGTCCTATCAGCAATGTATTTGATTTTAAAAATACAAGTAATTTTAATTGTGGAAACCAATATATTTTCAAAGTGGGAAATGCTTGAAAGGTATTATTTTCTAACATTTTTTAAAGAAAATAGAGTTTTTTAATCAATGAGGGTGAGTGTTCTTTCACTATTCACAAGAAATGAGGGCAAGAGCACAGCAGAATCTGGATTACATCAGCCTGGCAGCAAGATAAGGTCAATTAGGGATCAGATTTTTGCTAATTCAGGTCTATGTTTTATTACGGGGAGGAATTACTCTGATTCACTAAGTGAGAGCAAAACAATAGCGCAGTTCATTCCTGCCTACCACAGAGCATAAAATGAGTATGGATATTGAAAGCCATGCTCATGGAAACCCTGGAATTAATGCACTTGTCATTGTATTCTACACAATCAAAAAAAAAAAAAAAACTGGGCCATTAAAGTAACACAGAAAACTTTGAATAAGTACAATGCTTTTGCTGCATCTGCTGCCAGAACAAATGGCACGATGACTCCAAGAAAGACATAAAAGTCATTCTAATTATATTTTCTTTGAAGGAGGCATTGGCTCAAGCCAGACAGGTTGGATCCAAACCTGACTTTTTGCAAAGCCCAAGGTGAAACCCAGATGTGCTGTTCAGGCCCTCGCTACTTCCAAAGTCAGTTATCAGGGATATCAGCGCTTCCCATGAAACTGCTAAGCACTTAACATCTGCTCCAACAGTCAGCATTTCGGGCGCGTTGCTGGATCTGTGAAGTCTCACACCGAACGCAGCGAACAAATAATGAGCACTTCCTATGGGGAACAGCACCGCGGCAGTGCCAGGTGCAAACCCACAAGATCAAAGGGAGGCGTGGGCAGTGGTCACAGTTCACCAAACACTGCATTTTTCCTATTTTTCTGAGCCAAAAGCATGATAGGTGCAACACAGCTTGTCCTGGAGCTTTAGCATCTTTAACACTGTGATTCAAATCTGAATCTAATTTTTGTGGATTTTTCTCCTAGTATTTCCAGCCTTCCCTGAACATCCTTCTAGATACATGCCAATACAAAGCTGTAAAGGTGACTCAGTAAAAATATAATTGAAGTTGGTGATTTCATAAAAGCAATTAGCAGTTGCTCAAGTTGCAAAGGGTGGCAGTCTTGCTGCCACCCTGGCAGGGAAGTAAGTGCAACTTGCATTGCAGTCAAACGTTCTGTTCTTTATGCTATGTTGTTACAACAGGCAAGTACAAGGTTGCTGATTGTACATTCATTCCCATGTATAGCTTTTGGCTGATCTTTTTGTCCACAGACTCCTTTCCTCTATCTCAAAATATTCCACCTTACAGTTAGTGAAAAGAAAGTTACAGTAAATAAGCAAATTAAAGCAACTGCAAGTACAGAAGGCCAACAGCAATGTCTTTTTGCTACATCTACACAGGGTGAAAGTACATGAACATACAAACATTTGGCTGGCTCAGAATTCAGACAGTGACTGTAATTATGCCTACGTTATAACATTTTAAGTTGATTTACAGACATTTTATAGCTGCTTTAAACAGCCAAAGCAATATCCATAGGTTATCTGGTCCTTAGGAGACATCCTTCCAGTTTCAGCAAACTCTGGGACAAATTCTTCTCCTATAACAGTAAGTGGCAATTTTGCCATCAGGCGAGTCTTTAAATTAATGGCTAAATTGCAGAGCTCCTGGATAATCCCCAGGTTCAGCAACTGCTCTCCTGCTTAAAATGAGGAGTATGCGTAAGTGAGGGCCTTAGCTGGGCGCATCCTGCGTCCTGCAGCATGCGGCCACAGCTCCTCGCTGCAACAAGCTGCTGGTGATAGGAAAGTGATGCCTACAGCCAGGCACAAGTGGGCTAGAGCAGCCCTTACCACTGAGCAAAGGGCTAGGAAAAAAAATAAAAAATAAATAAAATTTAAAAAAGAAAAAAAAAAAAACTTATTTTTGAGGCAACAATTTCTATTTTTTAACATGTATTTTTATGTGCTTTGGCTGGTTATTCTATCATACATTATACAGCTTAATATTTCTTTCTTCTGAGTGATCTGTGTAGCAGCAGCTGTAGCCCATGGTACAGTCATACTGAACACTGCGAGGCACACCACCACACGCCGTACACCATAACAAAGTCCCTGGGAAATAATGTCAGCCTTTGTGGGTTTCTGTATGTGAAGTCTCACCTATTCACCTCTGCTTACCCTGAGTTGTGTATACACACTTCTATCCTTTGTGCTGATCCTTTCATGCATCTAAAAATAAAATCACATTAGAGGCAAAGCAGAAAACGATAATGGTCCTACACGAGAACAGCAACAAAGTTCAAAAAGCAGCTCCAGTGTGAAGCTAATGCAGCGACGTGTCGGCACGCTGCCTCGGGAAGGCCAGGCGTGCCCTGGCTGCTGTCACTGCACCAAAGAAAACCCTATGCTAAGTGCTGAATCTGTCATTACATACCCCAAATGGGCCATTTTCCTTTGCTTTGTGTGGATTTTGGGAACGGTCCCTCACTGGCTCACACACGAAGTAGTCACGGCGGGCAAGAGACCTGTAGGTCCTCATTTGAGACATGCGCTCGCTTCTGCCACCCATTGAGTTAAATGATTACATTCAGGACCTGAAAGAGCACCACTAAGATGCTGAGTGGTAAACACACAAATCAGGTCAATCCTTTTGCTTTCCTTGTAATCCCTGTACGTTATTTGTTACTGGCTTTTACTGCTGCCTCCTTCTCCTCTTCCAGCACTCTGCGCACGCACCCAAGCGCTCCCGCTCTCCTTCTCCTTCACGCCATGTATTATGGCAATCCCTTCTTATCAAAACTCCTGTATTCTGTTCTACTTTACTACATCCACTGGCTTTATATCTTCGCCTCTGTTGTCTTTTCTTCACTGTAAATTCTCTAGAGCAGGGAACTTGTTTTCTCCAAGTTTGTACTAAAGCCTGTAAATTTACAGCACTCTAGGAATGTCTGATAACAGCACGTAAATAATTAATAAAAGCTGCAGCAATCCTTTCTTCTGCTGTATTTGGAAGCTGTAAGGCTGCAAGTCAAGTGGGAGGCAGAAAATATTTCATGGGCTAAGATAAGACTTGAGTCTCGCCCCTGTAGGGGGTAACTGACTGACAAATACTTGCACTTAGGAAAGATCAGGATTAAGTTGTGCAGGAATTAAAGACAAGAAGCATTGCCTCAGCTAAGTGAACCATAAAAGCAGCCCAGGAGCATCATAAACAGCCTGGCCCAAAAAATAAGGGATGCTGAAGGGTAAAAAGAATGGGATGTTTTAACTTCAGCTCCGTGACGGCATGTAGTCTCTTTCCCTCTCTGTGTGTGACTTTGCAGAAGTCCACTCTTTTGTCCTACTTTCTCCATCTTCGATATAAAGGAAGATCATAAAAGTGATAGTGGCAGATGCATAGCTGAGGATTTTTTAGCCCTAAAGAGGTAGTAAAGGTTTCTAAAATGAAGAAGAAGAAGAAGAAGAAGAAAAAAAAAAAAAAAAAAAACAGAGGTGGAAACATGAAAAAGAAATAAAGGCAAGTCAGACAGAAAAATAACTCTGAGATCAAGCACGGAAAATATAAAGAAGGTACAAGAGATTTGTTATTATAGGAGAGTCCGTGATGCAAGATAGGTATAAAATTGTTTAGAGAAAATAAGGATGGAGGAAAACAGTCAAAGAAAGGGAAAAGACATTTATCTATCCCAGGCACAGTTTTCAAAATCTTCTACATAACATTCAAATCCCCTGTACCTACATTAAATTTACGAGTGTTCATCTTTTAGAAATGGAGATTTGGTCTTGACCTTGCTAAACTTGAACTTCGTGATTGACTTTTATGCGGCCAGGAATTTACCCACTGAGTGCAAATGGGTCCAGGTGCTTTCAACTGGAGCACAACAGAAAGGCCTTTATGGATTTTCGTGCCTTCAAAATAATCAATAATGTAATCCCGACGCTTATGTCAGTTTTGCAGCTAAATATCCTAGTTTATGAAGGCAATCAAGTACTTTGGCACCAAAGAATTGTAACTGCACTCAAAGAAATCTGAACCTGAAAAGTGCAGGGACAAAACCAGAAGACACTATGTCTGGCACTGAATGCTTAATCAGGCGAAACATCATAAAAACACAGCAAAAAATAATTGTCAAGGGCAGTAAATTACTTGATTTTAGTGCAGTGAAGTCTTCAAAATTAGTTCTTTTTTAGAACGGAGACATAATGACTAGTTTCAGAATAGATATTGGCACAGCAGGGCACACAAAAGACCTGATTAGCCGCTGTCTGATGGAATCTTTAGTTAATATTTGTTCTATTTTGGTGTTGAATTCTGACCTTTCCTCTTTGACTTCACTTGGTCAAAATCTAAACCTCTCTGAATTTATTTAATACCAGATAACTGTTTCTAAATTGCCAGAACGTTAGGTCACGTGCTCCCATTAAGGATGGGGGAAAAAAAATGCACTTTGCAGTTTTTGCTGTTGCTTTTCAACTTCAGCTAATTCTGAAGTAGCAACACGCACAACAGATGTAACATCATTTGTGATGCAACAGTTCTTGAACTAATTTTGGGGGAAATAAAAAGAAAAAAGGACCAATTAAAACATACTAGTTTGGGTCTAACCAAGGAGCAAGGCCCGATACTGGCCTCCCCTTAAGCACCATGACTCTCGAGCCTGATTCTGATGTCCTTCTCCTTTACTTAAGGAAGATCTGGCATTCTGCAATCTCAAACCTGTGCTTCTCTGCAGTCCTCAGTGAGAAAAGAAGGGGATAAAATCTTGTTGCAGATTTTAATACCAGACTAAGCCAGCAGAAGCTTATTTGTTAAATTCTAAGTCAGTGATCATCCTGCAGCTTTCTTCACCTCTTTGCATATAGAGTAAATACATGGGAAAATATCTCTTGATATTTCAGAGCTCTAACTGCTGCATGGGAGCCTCCTCACCAATTGATTTACATCCACAACTCCTCTTCCAACAGCTTCCTTCCCAAATTAAACATGCTAATGATTTTCTATGCAAAATTTAACAACCTAATAGGCTGAACAAGTCAAATGAAAATACACTAATTGTTGCCTTTGATGTACACTATTCAACCAATTCTTTCATGAAAACAGTACGCTAGCATTAGCTGTAATGCTTACTAAAATATATATTAAAAAGAGGAGCTCATAAATATATACATACATGCTAGGAAAATGACACTGCAGGCTGTAGAAAACACAACTTTGAAGCTTAGAACTGACAAGATTGGCCGTTATACACTGGAAAATGTTTTTCACAGGAACCCTGAAAACAAACAGCTAAAGAATGAATCAACCTTTATCTGAATTAGCTAGTGTTTGTTCATAACACTGGGTTTACGCAATAAAAGTAGTCCAAATAAGATTACAAAAAATAAATACAGAATGACATGAGATAATAAAAAGATGGTGACAGAACAGGCGGCTTCTGCCTAACCCCAGAGATCTGAAAGAAGTTCCCCAAGAAACCTCCCAATTGCTTTAAAAATGAGATTTCGATGGGCATGCGTATATTTATCTTCTACAGTACATGCAGTGAGGTGTGGTTTAGCTTAGGAAGAGCATCACAGAAAGTTTCACTGCACAGATTGGTACCGATCCTGTCCTCCAGCCCAGCTCTGAAGGTGATGCTCAGCACCACTGAAGTCCTAACAGATGTAAAGAAAGCAGAGAGGCAAACAAACAATAACAGTATAAATATTCTCTAAAGAAATACAGTGACACAATACTACTTTCTATTGCTTTGTCTTTAAGAGTTTGCTTATAATGATCTGATAATCTAATCTAATTGATCTCTCCAAGTACTTCTGTGGCTCTAATCACTACACTATCTGATTAGTGGAACAGATCCATACTTAAATCTCCAGATTTAATAACTAAATCTATACTTGAAACAGAGTCACGCAAGTTCACCAGAGGAGAGGGCCAGATGCTGCTTAGCTGACAGAGGACGGAGGGAAAGGGAAAAAGCTTGCAAGGGCCAGAGTGACTGGAAAGGGACATGTGGCCCTATGTCAAATCATCCCCCTGCAACCAAAGTCCATTTAAACAGCACCTTTCTGGGGTTAGAGAAGTAAAGTGGGACTGTGACATAACTAATAGGGGCAGAACCAAAACTGAGCCACTGTCTACGGCCTGCTCTTCTTCAAACTGTCTTCTTTGGAGGCATAAAGTGCAATTATTATTATCATTGCCTTGTTCTCTTCTGGGCTTGCACTTCATCAGCCTGAAAATTAAGACATTTCCTGAATAAGTTTCCATGGCTTCTTAACCTCTCTGGCTCCCGAGTGCCCGAACACTGGCACTCTGCACTTAGAGACTGCAGCAGTGAAGAGGTTAACCCCCCAACCCGCTAATAACAACAACAGTATTCACTGAGCCAGATAATCACTCACACAGAATTTCAATCCAAAGTCACTTAAAATTCAAAAGAAAGCACTGTATTTCTTTAAGGAAGTGACAGCGTTTAGAAGAATATTCATAATTCAAACAACAGGCCTGAATCAGACTTACTGCTGAGTTTATCTATTTTTAATCAAGGGATATTAAGGGCTAGCTTTTGCTCTACTTTAGGTCAAACTTATTTTGTAACACGACCGTAAGAAATGCCCCAGTCCTGGGCAGAGTCATGGTGGTCAGACCAGTGGGGCAGTGCAGCCATCAGCACTGGGAGGGCTGAGGAGCATTTTTAGGAAATCATCTGCTTCTTCCTTTCCTGATCAAACGCTGCTTGTGCTGCTAATCGGGCGAATGAGCTTGTAAAGAAGTATATCAAAGCTCTGGGCAGGAAAATGGCAACTAATATAGGTGAGCAAAGTCTGGAGAAAAAAAATTGTTTCTGCTATTTAAAACTGCAGAGGGATTTCTGCACTGCCTGCTTCTTGGTCTTACTTTGCCTAGAGGGAAAGAGCCTTTTAATCCTATTCCTGTGCTCGGTGCAAGGCAGCGTGCACCTGCTTCCACGTGTGTGTCAGGAGCCTTCTTTGCTGTCAGATCCCCTTCCTGCTCCTTTCAGCTCGGCTTCTGTCTCCCCGCTTCCCTCCGCAAGGGAATGGCCCTCGCCTGCCTCACCGCATCTCGGTAGCCATCGTTCAGAGATGTCAGGAGAAGAAACAAAATCAGCCTGTCAAAAACACATGACTGCTTCACAGTTCAAGGGGCAATGTTCTGCTTCACGTGTGAACGACACAGAATGTAATGCACACAGAAGGGGAGGCGAGGAGTTTCTGCTAACGGGCCCAGATTCAGGATGGGGGGACTTCTGCGGTGACCTCGTCAGCATTCATCCCTTTCTCTGTAAAACACGAGCACACGTTTCCTACAATCTGGTATCAAAATGTGCTTTAGGCCAGGTAATGCCTTCTGTACTTCAAGTCTTGCAACTGCAATGCTGCAAGAATTGCCAGTTAATCGAGAGTTTCACGCCACTTTGAAGGAAAGGCAATTGACGCATCTTTTGTTTCCTCCTTTATATGAGACTTCATCTTTGGAAGCTTCACATCAAGAGACTGCAGGTGCTTCAGCACCTAAGTGTAGCAATTATTTTTTGTTTCGAAAGTTATTGTTTCTAGCAAAAATATCCTATTTGTGATTAATGAATGTCTCGGTTAATGACTGAAAAGTGCAGAACATAAACTTAATTCCCCTTCCTGTTCCACAGCGCGCAGCAGTTAATTGATTCATATGGAGGGGTACTTCATTGGAGTTTAGCATGGACAAACAGGGAAAGGACCAAGAACTTAAAACCTAGCTTTACAGCCTAATGATTTCTTGTGAAATTTCCTGAAATAAACCTGCCTCTACAGCAATATTTCATGGATCCAAGGTGCTATATAGATCACGGGGCACTATCATTACTGGAAGCAGTCTCAGAGCAAGTAAATGTGCAAAATCTGATGCAGTACCTGTGTGGCTCATGCATGCGTCTTAGGTCTGGCCTTCAGCAACTAAGTTCAGATTATTAAAAATCTCTGATACCCTGGCACTTTAAAATAAATATGAAAACATATGAATATGAATTTTGCAGTGAAATGAGACAAATTATACTAGCTTTTCTTTGAGCTTTCAAATCTGGTTGTGTCTGTGTATGTACACAGATATACATAGATAAATGTCTGGTTCATATTCTGTTACCACTGGGTCCATCTTGCTGAGACCATTCCTTTGGGAATGAGGACTCTTAGGACTAAATTCTCATTGTTTCAGAGAGATCCTGCTGGTGAATGGTACGTTCTGTTTGCCCGTTCACTATATTAATACTAATACATTAAATACCTAAAGCAAAGACGTTGGCAGGAGCTAAAAAAATCTCTGCCACAGCACTGGAATGGAGCTTGACAGCTACGGTGGTGCTCAGCTTCTGGTTAAAGGGCAGCAGGTCCTCAGAGAACAACTGAGACCATCTGAGCAGGTCAGTGCCCGTGGGGGCTGCCTCAGGGAACCTCGACACAGGGTGGTATAACCAGTGAGCACCTCCCCTGGCCACAGAGGGATGATCTTTTGGCAGCTCCAGGATCTCCTGCCTTTGTTTTTTGGTTTGCTCCCATCCTTTTGTGGGACCTCCTGAAGTAGAGTAGATCCCGTAAGCCCCTGCTGACCAAGCTTGGGTAGAACTGAACTGATGTGAACCAAGTGAATTAAACGGGAGGTTTGTCTAACCTGCCTGAATGCATCTCAAGTAACCGGGAGGGATGTGCATGAGTCATTCCCCCAGCAAAACGGGGAGCAAAGGCTGGAGGAGGAGCTCCAGATGGAAGGTGGGAGGCAAGCAGCCGGTGCACCAGGGACCAGGGCCACCCCAGCTGGGCCGTGCATGGCTGCGGTCTGCCCCAAGCCGCGGCCTGCCAGCGGGGTGCTGCCGTTAGCAGCAAAACCGAGGAGGATGTGGTGATAAGGGTGGCTGCCTGGTTGCCAGTCACGCCATGGGTACTCTGTTGTACACCAGTCACTTATTTCAAATCACCGAATGACGAAATAAGCCTAAAAATTGCATATGCCTCCCTGCCATTTTCAATTACTTTTAAAATTAACTGAAGTGAGGGAAGAGAGATCATCTGTACGCCACAGAAAGTTGACATGCCAGAGGATGAGAAATCTGTGATCCTGAGGTTTTGGTAGCCATTTGGAAGCCATTCTGGCATATGCTATCCCTGCCCATCATTCTCACCCACGCCGGGGGATAGAAGGGGAGATGTTCCATAGGGTTCCTCTGTACCCACATACTTGAGGCACCTCTTGTGCTTGGAGCATCACAGACCTGGGCTACCACAACAATTTCCTTCTCTCTTCCCCCAGCACCTGGAGCTGCAGCATTAGGACATCCCGATATCCAGGCACATCATCAAAACTCAGCATGTAAGGAAAGCCTCCTTATATTTTTTTTTTTCATCATCTTGAACCAACTGTTGGATAGGTTTTTCCCTCTGTCTAAGTACAGGCTGTGCTTTCACATAGATCCTATTTTGCTCTGGGCTGAGCCTTCTAGAAAGATTCAGCAAGCTGTGCAATCTTCATCTTACACAATGGCCCTCTCCATTAAATATCTGCAGACAATTTTTAGGTGTAGGAATATAGAGAACAGAAAGTAATGACAGAAAGGCAATAGAGACAAATCTTTTTCCATGAGCTCTGTGAAATCTTTTCTCAAAATAACTTTGGAGGGGTTTTACTGCCAGATCATAATGTGGATGAATCACTTCTGATATTTCTGATAAAACAATATTCAAAACTTCAAAATCACTTCCAATTCATTTATGCCACCATTTAATTAGGGCTTCTGCAACATGTTACAAGGACGTCATTATCCCCTATAATTGTATAATAATTACAATTTTTAATGAAATAATTGCAAGTACACTAGATGTGTAGATATAATTATGATAATTACATAAATACCTGATTTTCAGCTAATAATTAAAGAAGGCCTTTACAAAAAGGGTGAAATTTAACAAATGGAAGCTTGCCAGAAAACAAATACAAATAATGAACGGCTGTCTCTCCTATAGATTTTGACTTACTAAATTCTCTCTTTGTGTATGATAATATGATTTTTCCATGCATTATAAAATAGTATAAGCATAAAAAAAATATTTAAAGCAATATTAAATTATACAGAGAGACCACAATACTTTGCCACCGCAGGGCCTGATCCCAAAACACTACCATAAATATAGCCCAAACCTAATTATCCTGAGCATCTCACAAGACACTGAATTGTAAATCACCATCAAAAGAAAGAAAATATCAATAGCACCCACAACAGCATTCAGACTGGGTTCTGATGCCTCTGCTGCCATAAAGGGACAGATCCTGGACCACCACAAAATACTGAGGAAAAGGCCCCCGTGCAGTCCCTGGCAGCTGCTGAGGGACTGCCAGCCCTCCTTCAGGGCACAGCGCTCCAGTGCAGCTGCTGCTAAAGCTTACCAGTCATACCGCCTATGATCTTCTCCCAAAATGAGTCTTTTGGGTCAAATGTGCTGGCTAACAGAGAAAACCTGCAGGAGGTTTTTTTCTCCCTCTGCCTTCCTTGGTGGACAGACCTTTACAAGGCAATTTTTATTAAAAGACTTCCAGAGCTTTGACAGCTGAAGACCCAGAAATTAATTCTTCAGCAAGGTAATTTTCCTTCTCCTCAAACGCATACCTAAGACTAAACTTACTGTGCATGTACTGCACGAGCAGTATGAATAGGAAAGGCAAAAGCCATCCTCAGTAAAAAGCCCATAGAAAAACTCCAGCAGGGCAGATTCTGATTACTGCTCTGATAGCATGAAGGAATATTAGAAAAATTCCCACAGCAGAGGAATTAGCAACATGATTTACTGTCACTGCTGAAGTTTGACACCACAGCAAAACTCCGGAAGGGAAAACAGCCCCAGCACCTGCACTGGGCAGTTTCTGTACCTCTGGCAATCTCTGCATTCACTTATAGCAGCCCCAAGGAAGCTATTTATGGCCAGAAATGTGATGCATTAGAAGATGTGTGCAAACATAGCTTAATGTCAGCTTTGTCCCACTTCTCTTAGCCTTGTATTGTTTGGGGCTGCTTCTTGTTAGGCTAAAACTTCATTATTAGAAGCATGAGAAAGTAATGAGATATTAATATTAAAACAGAAGGAAATGGATTGATATCCCCCAAACAAATCCCGTTTATGTTAAGCTCATTAAAGCAGTGGGGTTCTGAATGCAGAATATAATTAATAATACTATAGGTATCAAAGTAGAGAAGATGTATATTTGACAACATAAAGTAAGTAAAAAGGAAGAGGGTTAAAGAATCACAAGTGAAAAGAATTTGGAAAAAAAAAATGGAATTATGCTGGAGCAATACTCAAGTTATAAGAGGATTATTAACATTATAATTGAGATGATCTTTAAGAATGGCTTGACATCATGTTTCAAACTTGAAAAAATATGCAAGGAATACTAAAAATGTTTGTATCCATGTGTACTATAAGGAAAAAAAAATGAAGGGCATGAACACAGAGAAAAGCAAAGGAATAACAATACAGTACAGGAAAAAACAATGACAAAAAAGCAAGCAGAAAATCGCAGTTACCCAAAAGTCATGTGAGTTACTCAAAAATTCCCTCTGAAAATGCACAAACATAGTTCTGTAGCTATTTCTTCTAAAACTTTCTCCAATCTGGCTTTATATGCTAAATTAGAAAAGAGCAGATTGAAAGGATACCCACGGTGCAGTTATTTGCTGGGTACAACTGGCCCAACCCCAGAAAGGCAATGGGAAGAAGCACGAAGCACTTTTATCTGACTTAGTATTAGCAGGGAAACCGCACTATTTTAGAGCCTTTGTGTGGGAGGATGTAGAAAATGAAAAGCAAGCAGTAAAATAATGGACAAGGAACGGAATTAGATCAGAATTTAAGGCCTGTTAGAGCTATAAGCACTGTCAAGGTGTATGAGCAAAGCAATGACAGTGCGATGATTTTGTGGTCAGCAAGAGCTCAGAGCCTGAACAACTAGACATTTCGGGAGGACTTTGACCAGTGTTGATGGCATTTAAGATGACTGGAGTCTTAAAATGCAGTCTGCAAAATCTTCTATTGTCAAGCATTGGCTCACCCAGAAAGAGGACTGTGGAAAGTACATCAGAGTTTAAGCATTTTATGTTATTTCAAATATGACATAAACCTACTGCACATCTTTGAAAAATGCTGCTAACTGACACTAACAGCTTTAGATTGTGAAAGGATGAAAAGGTCTGTACAAGACAATGTTTGCTTCATTATCTTCTTCAATGTATTACTAGTATAATAGGAAATACTGCTGTGGTATCTGAGGAATGAAAAACAGGGACACAGTGCTTCAAAAAGAAACAGAAAAATGGAGCAATCTTGGTGTTTCAGCAGATAGCACCAGCGTTCGGGATCAGGGACTACATCTGTGCCTGCAGGGGTGAGAACCGGCCTCACGAGGACAGAATGAGTTGGAGGAGCCAGCAAGGATGAATGGGGGCAAAACTCCAATGCGTACAGGCAGCTCTGACAAATATATTACAGGCAAATCATTCATTATGAATTTTTGAAGCAGCCTAATGCAAAATATACATCCTTTGGTTGCTGTACACCAAATAAGCACTGAAGTATCTCTATGGGCTTTGACACTCACTTTCAAGTCACCACAAGCCCTAGAAATGGTCTGCAAATGCATGTTCTTAGCCCACTGGCAATGCAACGTGATTTGAAAAAGCAGAGCCTGCAGTGGTGGAAGCACATACCTTAGACTTCCTTCTTTTCATTTATATGACCGTGGAGAAAAAAGTATGGAATCTACAATTCCATCACCTTGATATCATTTTCTACATGAGATATTTACAAAACAAAACAAAACAAACATTGATAATCAATCACTAAATTTTGCCAGTGTAAATACACATTTCACCAGGTCTAAGCTTGTACTTTTGCCATTGATTTCAGAGCTGAAAAAGGAGTATGGAAAGAAGTTTATTTAATAATGGCCATAGCAACTGTATAGGTTGCATTAACTTCTTCCAAAACTGGATTGTAAGTCAAACAGTTCTGAGGTTGTTAAATACAGACCTGGAACAAACATCTGACAGAAGCAAAGGGTAATAGGCTAAATTGGACTCTTTTCATATCTTCCTAGATTTATGAAAAATGTTTCATGTTGCTAAGCTTAAAAGCCTTGAAGTTATCTGTGCCATTTATGAATCACAATTGATGTAAGATACTCTCTATGGAAAACAATGAATGTTCAGTGCAGGATGAGATGATAGCGCTGTGATTTTTGTTTCATTTCTGAGAGTGTATTTGTATGTATGTATATACATTCCTGTGCATCCATAGTAATCACAGCCATAACCCAGAAAGTATGGTGGTAGGAGCTTTGCTCTCTGAAAATCAAGTAGCCCATTAGGAGGCATAAATATTAATAGAGCTGTCTCATACTACACTCTCAAATGAGATAGTTCAGATCATGATTCTTTGCATTTAAAATTTATTCACTGCACTGACTAGAATAAGAAACAGAATCCACATGCGAAGAAGTCACTGATGTTGGGCAGTCTCCTAGCCACTGGTAATTCCTAAACATAAAAGTAAGGATCAAGTGATTTCTTTCCTTATTCCGCTCCCAATTCTCCTACAAATACTAACGTCTCCCAGACTAATTCCATGATATCCAGCATATATCATATTTTCTATGAAAACCACTCCCTCACATCTTCACATTCAGAAATCTTCAGGCAATACGAATGCTTTTGTACAGGTTCCTAGCAAAAGGCACACTGTCATCCCAAGTGCAGAATACATAGCTGGGGTTTCTCTTAGTGGTCGTACTAGTGACGATATTCAAACTTCCTTTTTATAATTGTTATTAGAGTTTAAAGTAGGAAATTCGCAGTCCAAACACTTGCATTGCAAAGAGATGGATATGCGGGATGTATGGCATTGAAAAAAAAAAAAAAAAAAAACAAAAAACAGAAGCTTGCAGCTAAAGCAGAATGTACAATCCTCCTAAGAGATAATAAGTTACCCTGTCGTTCCGGATCACAAGTAAAATATTCATGCTTTGACTATAAAAGTAAAATAGAGATTGGATCACTAAACAGAGTGCAAAACTATTCAGCTGTTTCCTAGAAATGATGCAAAAGTTTGCATCATCAAAGAGATACAGGAAGTACCACATGATCAACAATGTAATTAATATCAGTGAGTAAAATGCTGTTATCTAGGATATAAACTCAGTTCCATTAGAACTTACAACTGTGGAGTCTAGCCTCTAAGAAAATAACACAAAATTAATTAGATGCATTTGTAAAGATTTTCCAAAGCCAGCCCGAGCAAATAGAGGTATTCTGCTTGTACGCACACCCATAACAGAATTAGCACCCTCTGACCTTCACATACATGATTCTACATGATAAGCATGAAAACAGATGATCTTTCATTACTTGCTGAATCAGTAAACTGAAAATGTAATACACTGAAATATAAGCAAGAATACTGAGCAGAAACCGTGCTACATTGCCTCCTTCCTTTTCACCCAGCTCCCATCCTATCATTTTGTAGTCTCTGCAGCGTGCATATCATAATCCCAACACATGGTAATGGTTATAATTCCCATTACAACATCTAGCATGACTTGCAGATAAAATTGCTTTCATTTCCACATCCATCTTCATCAGATTACTTCCTGTTCTTCAAAATTGTTAATTTCCTCATGTCCCTCAGCTGACAATTAAATATAGCTGCTAATTTGTTTATCTAATAAAATCTCTATCACATAATAAGAAAGCACTGAACAGTATATAAGATAGTGTACTGTTGGTGTGGCCACTTCTAATTTATATATCCTGTATTAATTAAGCAGATGGTATCAAAACCTGCCTCTCACTTTCCTCTTTTCAGTAGTAACTTTCTCTGCTAAGTGTAATGAAATTACTCCAAACTAAATCCAGCAAAAGAGGCGGTATTGTTCCTTTCTCCCTCCTCATACAAAATCATTGCGTGCCATTTCCAAGCTAGTGTTGCTAGTAAAATGCCCTTACTCTGTTGCAACTTTGTTCTACAACATGATTCATTCTACTACTAGGTTTGAAGGCAATCCAGGCCAAGGGTAACCCGAGGCTGCATATGGGTGAGCAGAGGGCGAGCTGCTCCGAGAACAAGGATGACTACGGCTCTGCCAACTGCCCAGGCTAAAGGTATTCAGGAGTTCTCTGCACTTGTCAACGAGAAAAGGCTTCTGCTGCTCTTTATTGTGCTGTTATGTGCAATTAATTTAACTGGCAGGGTACCTACGGAATTTCAAATAACCCTCTCTTTATTCTCCTTCAGGCTCACAGGACAATAAACATGACTTTCTCATCTACTGGGCTCTCCTTCCCTTTATTTTTGCTTTTTTTTTTTTTTTCCTGATTGTTTTAAAATATCCTCTCACAGGAAAATATGCTTTCTGAGAACAATGATGGAGATCTGCATCTTTATTTATGACTTTGTGAATCAGCGTCTGGGTGATAGGAAGTGAAAGTTGCTCAGCTAATTACACACGCTTGATGAACTGCGTAATAACTGCTGCAGCATTGCACATTAATTGAATGCAGATAAATGACAGCAGTTATTCTAACTTGAATGATGTATGAAGAAGTGACGTTGCTCACCATACCCTGATTATCTTTGTTTCCAACTTTGGGAATCCAGCTTAAACAACTGTATCTTACAGCAGCGAGAAAAAAATCCCCAATAGAAACATCAGAAGTTGACTCAAAGCCCAACACTTTAAAAACAAATTGAATTGCCTTAAGTTACTGAAAGTGGATTTAGACGTCTAAAAAAGCATACACTGAGCAACTCCAATTAACAATTAATAATTAACAACTAGCTGCAATTAACAGTCAGTAGGAATGGCAAGAGCAAAAAAAAAAAAAAAAAAAAAAAACTTGGAAAATAAGGCCACCTTCATTTAGGCCTTAAAAAACCAATCTGTGTTAATAGAGTTGGAACAATTTCCTGCTATGACACTTCCCTAAAATGCATTTTTCTGGAGTGGCAGCAACAAATAGCAACTTATATTAAAAATATGGATTACAGATAATAGGTAATTGTGTATTTCCACTGTTCTGTTCATCCTAAGTGCTCTAAATGCAAATGGAGTCCCACTATTACGCAGCACATTATTTTAGAGATAATAATAAAGAAAAATAACTTGTTACAAAACACATGTGTACAGTAGTACAAAATTAGTACTTTAGTTACCAAATACCTGCTGCAAATCAATACCAAAATAAACCTTCCATGTCACGTATCAATTGCTCTGGGAATTTGCAAATATCCACAAAGAAATCTGCAAATTCTCCCATGCTAATACTAAAATGATAGAAGCCAAGTTTCCAGAGCTTCCAGAGCAGCTTAGTTTCCAAAGTACCATGTCACAATATTTCAACATTTCTCTACATCCCTATTAAGAGATTTTCACTTTTACAAAGAGAGCCGTAATCACAAAGTACAGGAAATCAGCACTCACTTTTCGAAATGTGTAAAGGAAAAGAAGTGTTTCACAAAAAACGTTCCAGGAAAGTTAACGCTGATCCAAGAAAATAGCGTGCATCAGGTAGGAAGTCAATGCGGATTTTCAGCTCTGCTTTGCTACGGTACCTAATAGCCATTTTGCAACACCACTGGATTACAGAGCTGTGGAGTTGGGCCAGCAACTTCAGAGGCCCCCAGGCATGAGAGCCACCTCCTGTGCATGCATATACAACATCAGGTGTCAACGTATGAGGGACGAACACTTCTCTAAACCATGAGGCCAAGACAGGAAAGCTGCCAGTAGGGTCAGCTTAAGACAGTGAAAGAGAGATGATCACTGCAACTGAGTTCAGGCTTTACAAATGTTATCTTCTCATCTGCTTTACACAGTCCTCTCTTTAAACACGTTTCTGGATTTATTAGGACAAGATAGTCCCTAACCGTTCACTTCATAGCATCAGCAAATCAGCCTGTTTCAGCTGTATTATATGTTCTTCCTTTGCAAGGTTTCGATTTTTCCCCCAATTTTTTTTGTCCACTTTATACATACCTCCTTTTCTACAAATTTTCTTGCCGGGTTTTCTGGCACATTCCTTGGATATTCTTTTGACTGAAAAATGAATAGAAGACTAGAAAATAACATGGAGCTCCGTCACAGACAGTAGGAGCATGCAACACCACTATCTAACTTAAATATGACCTGCTTTATTAGGTGCGGAAGAATCTCAACCTCTTGTGCCTGCACATGCAATGGATAAGATGTTGATGCATCTTCCCAGAAGTCAGTGGGTGGCAATGAGAATTAGGTACCAGTTTTGACCTAAAAATACACGTGCTGTGGGAGAAAAAAAACACGCGTGTAGACAGAAAAAAATTTAAAAAATAATAAATTAAAAGGACAGATGCACACAAAGAAAAGCAGCATGCATACATGTAATATGCTGGCATGCAAACAAAGAAAGCCATGCGTGCTAACAGTACACATGAATTAATATTGTTAGAACGTAGAACAGGAAAATAAAAAGATCTCCCTGTTTCGCCTGCTATTAACTCACCATCCTCGGTTGGGACATAGATATTTAAATAGAGGCAGTCTTCGTTCTGATCTTGTACATAGGTGGAAACTACATCCAAGTTATTAGTAAACCACACGGGAAGCATGACTTCAGGCAACCTGCCTTCTATAATGTTCTGGGGACACACTGGAGCAAACTGAGTGGTATTTTTGATATCTGCCCAGGGAGACGGAGGCTCGGGAGGTTGGAAGCGGTGCTCCCCCGTTGGAGGGGCAGCATACGGAACCCCAAGAAACTGAATAACAGGCCCCAAAATTTCATTATTTAGTTCCTTCTTAACCCCTCTTATCTTGCCAAAGTTGGTGGTCACCACTGGGTTGGTATCATCCAATTTTTGGGAGGACACAGCTGCAGCGTGAAGCAAAAATCCAAGCATAGAGAAAGCAAAAGTGGCATTCAATCCCATGTGTAACAGGCGGACTATCATCGCTCTCCATACACAGTTCAGCCACATGGATCTTGGAAAGGCCATGGTCCCACATTAGTTGTGTGACTACAATGAAGCAATCTTATTTGTATCCACTGGTGTAAAAAGAGGGCAACCAAAGGAAACAGATCAAGTTTCCTAAATAGGAGCCTGTCAGAAAAATCTCAAAAGGCTTTTCATGCGGTAAGTATCTTCCATTGATTTCACACTTATTGAAGCTGCATCTTCACTCAGCACTATTTATCAGACTACATCCTATTGACAATTCTGTTTTCCATAGCAGCAATATGAAGAGAGCGGCCATTTACTGCAGAATCCCCTCTTATAAATCAAATCCAGTTAGCCGCAGGTCTATATCCTGGAGAAAATGAAAATAAATCATTAGTATGAAAGAGCTAATATGAGCAGAGTGATAACTAGGTGTTTCACAAGTTATGTGCATACATTAATAGCTGCTAGAGTCATGGAAGTAAAATTGCACTAGTTTATGGTACCATGAGATGGCGGGTGAAGCACTGATTACTGGATTATCTACAATGTCACCTGCTGAATTCACAGAGATTTTTCAGAAGGTCTGACAGAAAACACATTTTTAAACATCACCTTTTCAAGAACAAGCAGTTTGCTGCCAGGCCCCATTAAATAAGTGTTTGCGTTAATATTTTATTTAAGGGAATCATCTTCTAATCAATTTTCACTTTGTTTGCACAAGTTAAGTTATCAAAAAGAATGGAATTATTGCTCAAAGCAAAAGAGTGAAATTAAGATAGGCATACTGAAGACATTTTATTTAATCAAAAGCAGATTATAATACATTGAAACACTTGTTTGCTTATTTTACAATAAAACTTCTGATTCAAAATTAAGGCAACCACCATATTTTTATAAGAATAACATAAATTACCATACTTTCTATGGTATTTGTTTCCCCACAGTTTGCTGACAGCTAACGAAAAGCACCTGAATTTTTGGCAGAGTGAAAGACTCACAACAGCAATGAAGGTCCACGATCTGCTCCCACTGAAGTGAATGGCAAACTCTGAATTTGCACAGAAGTATGCCTAAACCTCAGCATTTAAATATATATATATATATATATATATATATATATGGAAAAGGGTATCAACAGGCACTTGAGTGATGGAGCTGTGTATCACAATTTTTACTTTAGACCAATCCTGCATTCCTTTTAAACTACTCGCAAATGAAAACACACAATCAATGCACTCAATTCCTACCATCCTTAATTTACAATACAAACAATAAACATTCCCACAGGACTGTAGAAATCCATATACCCACCCGCATGCTGACTGAACAGTACCCTAGAAAAATAATCAGTTAGGATCAGGGACTGCATAATCTCAAATTCCAGATTCTATTTTCAACTGTGTTAGCTCAGAGGTTGTCACACAAGGCAGTGTTCCAGCACTTCTGAAAATTGCTCAGTGCATATCATTATATCTTCCATATTCATGTTAAACATATTTCTAACACGATTTACAATATTCTATTATTTAAAATGCAGTGTGATACACAACATAGCGGTGTAATTTTACGCTCCCTATTAAGCAGTGTGTAAAACACAAGAAATGTGTTTTGCTTTGCATAGGAAACATTTTAAACCACCTGCTTTTGAATAGCATTGGCAGCTTTAATGAGAATTGTTTTTTTATCATGTCTATACACATTGTAGAGAGAATTCAAAGGAACGGCTTGTCTAATAGTCAGACTACCCTGCAGTTTGGGTTATTAAAAAGGAGATTGTAAAAGCTATATAGGACAGCAGGAGATTTGGTTCATGTCTAGTGTTCCTTTAGCTCTGAACAATCTATCTCAGGAGGCAATAAGGAGATAGATGAAGCTTTTCCACAATTTTCTCTCTCCCTTTCTTTCTCTGCTAATTCTAACACCTTCACTGTGAAACTGCATTACCAAACAGGCTTATATCCTTCACTCTCCAGCTTCAAATTCTCAGTGTTTGCTGAAGCACACCAATTCAGCTGCAGAAAATAATTCCCCAAAGTTAATGTACGTGTTTACGTTTTGTTCAATAAACTTGCACACAGACTGGCATCAAGACAATTACCTCTCAGAAGACTGTTGCTTTGTTGCACTTCAAAATTTGAAGGTAGTAGGATATCACCTGAGAAATAGTAAAGACAGAGGACGTAGACGTGCTGGAACAGAAGGCACCTAGTACTACTCTGCTGCTCTGTGCTGATGTGCAGTCATGGAATAGGAGGTCATGGGAAGATGTAAGCCTATTCCTCAGTCATGTTCCAGACCTCCATACATTTAGATCTTTTCCATTATGTCTTAAAAACCATGGATTTATTTCTGTCTCTCTGTGCTCTTTCTAAAACTCTGAGGTCTCTCCACTTGCAAATAGTAGGAACTGAATCTCAGCAGCTCTGCTGCTAAATGGCATGCTCTGGAGAAGGTCTGAGGAGAAACCAAATTCAACTTAGCTGTGCTTAGTAGTATCCTTCTTCACTTCAGGCTGCTGAGTTTTCCACAGCCGAATGTGGAAAATTACCAAGATGCTACTAACAATTCATCTAGCACTGTCGCCCTCAAAGTCTTAGACCTGTTTTCAAATCAAAGACAATTTTGTAACACAGTTTTGGTACCTAAAGTGGTAAGTTTTAATAACAGTGTTGGAAATTGCAGGAGTTAATCAGAACAGAGACATATTTCAGACTGCAAGACTGGGGCAACACTTCTTCCTTTAACTTATTCCAAAGTAAAATTATTATTTATGTAAAGCAAATCATAAAGCTGGGCTATAGGTTTAATCTTGTCTATAGTCTGTTTCGCTTTGCAGCTGAACATCTCTGTTGTGACTGAAGGTTCTGTTTTGCCTTACATGAAGCAAGTTTTGCTCTAAGACAGAAACGAGAGTAAACTGGTAAGACTAAAATGTTTGGCTATCCCGATTAATTAACGCTCGAGCACTAGCCACCTTCAGCAAATAGATGTATAGGCCATAGGGCAGTAAATTGTAAAGCACTTGCAGAGCTGGAATCAACAGATTTGCATGGTGTTTGTAACTTGAATTCTAGGCTTGTGCTTTTCCCCACAAGCTTTTCCTTCTCAATGATTAAGTAACAGTTTATTGCTGAGACTCAGAGAGGTCAGACATTGGAGCATGTTGCTGGCTGCCCTGATGCTACATTATAAACACAAACTCATGCAAATAAGGAAACTGAGATTACTCAAATATTTCAAGACTTTCGTGCCAAAATTTTACATCCAGCACTAGGTGAAAGGCAAAGCAGGGGTGCCAGCCTGGAGCATGTCTTACTTGCTCAGCATCAATGTTGGACAAAATTTTCCTTAGTCCTCCAGCAGATGATCTACGTAGGACTTTCCCCTGGTATCTGGACTTCAAATGATTGATCAGGAATTGGTAGAGGCAGAAGCAATAAACAGGAGGAGGAATGATTGGGAGATGGGCAGTAGAATAAACTAAAGAGTAATGATGATCAATTTGGGCCAAGGTGTAAAGCTTCGGCATCAGAAAACTCGATCTGAGAAGGAGGAGAAGCATTTTCAGATTTTATTATTGTCTAGATGTGAGGATCACAATTGTTCCCTGTGGTAACGCAAAATGAATTCTACTGTAAAAGGTATTTGATAAAGTCTTTCATGGTCTTTGGAACAGTCTATGCTATACAGAGGTTTTTTCTGTCATCCATTATTTTATTATCTTCCCTTCTGAATTTGAATTACTTTATAGCTTGGATGCTGAAACACTTCAGAGCAGCATTTAGTATGCCGGGGAGCGAACAGTCCAAAATAACTTCAGAGCACCTTTGCATTTCCAATGACACAGGGCATCCCACAACAGGTCGCATCTGCTGCTAGCTGCAGCAGCCAAGCTCCTCTTTGTTCCTCGTGCACAGAGCTTCAAATCTTAAGGGATGTCTTCAACCGCACCACCTGTCAATAGCTCCAACGGATTAATAAAACCTTCGGTGGGACCCAAGGCTTCTGGCCATACGCCAGGCATTATTATGATATCTTTACAGCACCGGCTGTTTTCTTCTAGCTGGAGATGTACTCCATGATTTGATATTCATGCTTAAATATTCCTTTCCACTTCCATTTTGCTAGTAAATCCCAATTGCACAAGCATGCACAGAAAGTGATTGTAAGAGTTTTGAACGCCACACAATGCCGCTTCATCTCAAAACACAAACACAGTTTTGCAGAACCAACTACATTTGCATCCGTTTTTCCTTACAACAGTCTCTACTTAGGACTAAGAGCCCAAAGATGTTTCACGTCTCTAAAAGGAAATCTGTGTTCTAAAATAGGCTATGATCAGGAACGTGGCCAGCGAAACAGAGCCATTAAAGGGACAACTCCAACCCAGAGTGAACACCAGATCGGTGTGATGGACCAATTGTCAACACGATCAGGCAAATCCTCAAGAGATGCGTCATGGATTTTCCTACCTCTTCTCTCCCATTGCAAGTTAGCAAATGAAGCGTTGTATCAAACACGGTATATTTATTCCCTGTGTATCAGTAAAGATTTAGAAACAGACTCTGCTCTTGGGTACTTCCATTAATGCTTGGTGAAGAGATTTATATGTGGTTAGTTCAGAAGATGAACAATTTGTGTTTTAAAAAGCAGGTTTATGCAGTAATAATAGAGGAGACTGCCACCCTGAATTGCACAGACCTTGGAAAGACACAGATCTGGTTAGCTTCAGAAAGCAGCCACAAATCCAAACCTACTGAAATGCACAGCCTTTGCTGAGATTGCCAACAAAGGTACAATTAAGACATTATTCTGATGGGGTCACAGGCCCACTCCACATTAGTATGAGATTACAAGTGTTATGCTACACAGGTCCACAAACAACTCAGAAGGGTTTCCAAATGCTTCAAGCTGTGCAAATATATCACTCACAGATCAGAGGCTCTGATTCCTCAGTGTGATTCTCACATTGGCCTCTATTTAACGTTACATTTTGTACACAAAACCTTCCAACCAAATTAGTAAAAAATATAAGTGTATATATAAATACATTATTCAACACAGTGAAGCAAAATTAATGAAAAGTTGAATTAAGCTGAGTTGATGATATAAGACCCATTTAAATTGTCATGTATTTTTCAGCTTCACTATATTTTTGTTCTTCCCCATTAGCAGGAATATTCACTAACACTAACTCATTATTAATTAGTATTTCCATGATCAAAAGATCTCTGCAAAAATTTCTGCAACTTAGTTTGCCAAAACAGGAAAGCTTCTGATCATAATTTTCTATTAAGCTGTTTTTGAATCAGACAAATTAAACCTATGAGAAGAAGAGGGTCACTTAAGTCTTATTATCTTCCATTTACTCATATCAATAAATCATTTTCTTAAAATAGTTCTACTTCTTAGCTGAAGTAATTGTTTATATTACCAGAAGCTGGCCACAATTTTTTAATGTGGACTCTAACTGTCTGACATTTTGCACAGTAAGTAGGTAACGAAATGGTGATTTTACCCATAACAGAAAGAATGGGTAACTCTGTCACTTATGTGTAAAGTTTTAGACAGCTAAGTAATACAGATTTAAATTAAAAATGACAGATGCACTGGCTTGGAATATAATGGGCACTGAAGTGAACCTTTATTCTTTTTAGCAGCTTATGGTTAACTCTTAAATGGACCACATTTATACTCACTTTTGAGCACTGCAGCTATTCAGCTAAATGATCAGATGGCTATTGTGTTGATGACAGTAGTGTGCTTCAGGACATGAAGATTTTTTGACCCACTCTAGAAACTGAACTGAACTCACACTAGTCATAGGTCACGCTGGAGAAAAGAAAAAATATCCCAGATGTTTCCCATCTAAGACCTTCAATACTGAAAACTGCACACTGTATAAAGCCAAGGTAATGTAACTTTCTTTGATTAACACTTTATACAACATTCACACACTTCCCATCTGATCGTTCCAACAGAGTATACCAGAACTCACACAAAGGTCCCTGAAACTAGGTGAGCTTTTTCTGTCTCTTGCAGGTGAAAAGTTAAGTTCCCAAATTAGTAACAAAGTTCATTACCTGACCTATATTTATGGCCAAACCTTGGTTCACCAGGTTAATCATATGAGAAACATAAGTTGGATTGTGTTAACTACCTTTAATACAATTATAAAACCAACAATAATGCTATCTTTAATGCAAGTTCATCACCTAAGGCAAGCTTACATTCCAGATTCAGAAGAAAGATGCCACTTTTTATTTTCCTATACCGAGGCATTAGGAATTAATGATTAAAAAAGCTAAAATACAGTTAATACCATTTCTCAACAGATAACTCTGAAAACAAAGATGCTTGAATGAATTCAGATTTTTCTATCAATTGTTCTTCTGTTTGGATGTGATATAATAACACTTCCAAAGCATACAAAGCCCTTGTAGAGTTGAATCAATAGCTAGCTCTTCAATATGATGAATTTAAAAAAATAAAAATAAAAAAACTTCCTTGTGGCAGAAAAAAAAGAGCAAACGTTTATCTTACTCGATCAGATCCTGGTCTCAATTCCATCAGTGTAATCGAGATCAAATTCCAGCTCATTATAAAAACCACAGAGGTATAAATATAATTTGTTAATCACAAACCCGGCATCTCTAACTCAAGTTCGAAAGCGCTCTTGAATGGTGTCACCATGCTTACAGAACTGTAGAGTGCACACTACATTTAGACTGCACTACTGGCATTATAGGGATCCATCAACTTGAGAATGCATTTCCTGTGATGCAGCATTCTGTACATCTGTGACTTTACTTGCATTTGTTCCAAAATGAATTTCATGCTTAACTTGTTGTTCTTAATTAAACTTTCTTTAGCGGTTTCTAATATGTGCATTATTAAAACTCATTAGTCCCATTCATGCCTGCCTGTCATTTTTGGCTTCGCATTCATGTATTGAAGTGCTCTGTTGCTCTATATAGGAAGCAAATTAAATAATAAATATGAGAACTTGAACGTTTTATGAGTGTCAGTATGAGAAAGTGGCTGCAAGGCCCATAAGGTTTCACACAAAAAAGGCATTACAGCTAAAGCTAACATGCTGACACATCTCTGATCTATAAAGTCTGCAGTAATGGTAGCAGTAAAGTGTTGTGCCATAGACGGGGAATTTTTCTCTCACACGAAATAGAAATAGGATATAGCACAGACTATATTTACTGTTGTAAAAAAATTTCAAATAAAATTTCCCAAAAGCTTAGAATATAACACCATTAAATGTCTGCAAAGATTTACTCTTTCCATCTGACTTCATGTGTAGCTCCCATTATTCAGCTCCTTGTCCTGGTTTCATTTTCTACCACCATCTGTGAGAAAGACGCTTCTTTAAGTTATGGGACCTAGTCTCAGGTCTCCTGTGGTGACGTCCTGGTCATGTTGACCATGACTCCAGTGACAGAAGTGCTTCCTTACCCAGCAGCAGGGCTGCACGGTGACTATTTCAGGGCTCGAGTCTCCACAGAAGTAACTGGTCTGAAGAAAGAAAAGCTCCATGCCATGATGCCTGTTTTACACAGGTCTAAAGACACCAAAATATCCACTATATTTATACAGTAGGGTTTCTCTGAAAGAAACAGTCAACCCCTCCTCATAAATATTTCTAACGCTATGTATCTATATAAAACTAGTGGTTTCAAGAATGTGTTTTTTGTTTGTTTCTTTTGAAACTCGGGATAGTGTTGGGAAGGAGTCAAAGAAGGATTTGAAGCTCAGGTATCGAAGCAGAAAGCTTCAGAGGGAGATGGAATTAAATAAAAGTACAAAATACACCATAACTGTATTCCCCTCATTAAATTCCCAGAACCAGTTCAACAAGTGGGTTAATGGCATCTCTGCGCAGGATGTGATCGAGTAGATTTAGACAATATATTTTTACATTGCCGTTTAAGTTCTCTGCTTGGTTAAGGGATATGAGTCACTTGAAATATAATATTTTAAAGTGTCCTTGATCATTTTTATGCTTCTACAAGCACGTGTTGCTAATTTCAAAGCATTAGATTCTCCTTTATAATGGTGCAAAAGACCTAACCAAGCATCAATGGAAAGTAACAGGCTACCCAAAGGCAGCACTAAAACTGATTGTGCAGAAAATGTTACAAGAACAAAACAGAAGAATTCCACAAACGGGTGTAAGGGAGCTCCAATTGCTTTTCTTTTAATGGCCTCATCTTTCATTTGCCCATAGCAGTGGAAAAAAACATTTTACGCCGAGGTATGCAGGCCAGGTCTTTACATAGACTGATTACCAAAAGGGTATTTACAACAAGTGCCGTGTCCCATGGTTTCGCACAGATGGTGTCACTTTAACACCACCAGCTTTTTTTCCTTTTCACCTGAACAGTGGCATGTTAGAGTAGGTGTGCAGGAAACCTTCAAAATGGTACTAAGTAGCCAACTAGTCACTTTTCATCTTTGGATAATACCTGGCACATCATTAACTGGTGATTCATAATTATGAAAACAAAGTCTGTTGGAAAACGTGGGGTCTTCAGAGGCAGGTGGAAACGTGCAGCTGAGTCACCAAGAAGTCAACATGATTTCTCCTTGTAGTTCTGTAATTCAGTAGTCATTCTGGGGAATGCAATGTCATTATTTGTCATTAAAACTACAGGATGTGTTTCAATATGCAATACTTGATGAAGTTTCCACATCAGCTTCTTCTTTTTGGTATCCCCTATGTCCATTCCCAGTTCCACATAAACTCTTCTGCAACAAGCAGAGGCATCCCCCTCTGAATGCATCCAGCCCTTCGTGAGGCAGAGCTCAGAAACAGGACTGCTGTAATGGAAATATGCTTTTATAACAGCATTTATTTGTCAGGCAGGATCTACTTTTTGTCATTACCCATTATACTTACCATGGATGGATATCTGGGACTAACCAGAAATTAGGTTGTTTACTGGATCAGATTGATTACTGCCCATCTTTTATTAAGAGAAATACCCAAAGGTTTCTCCCGAATCTCTGGCAAAATATTGTCTTTTCACTACTTGCTTTCAAAGAATGTTTGTCTCTTTTTGCCCTTCTTTTTCACTATTTAATTTTTAAACAGTTTCTTTTTCATGTGATTAAAAAAACATAATAAATATGACAGCAAACAAATAATTCAAAGCTAGCCAAGGATCTGTAATACAGCTCCACGACTCTATTAGAAAGGAATGTGTATTTGCTTTTAATAAAGAAAGGCATGCCAATCCATTACAAACTGAGACCATATCTAAGCCTCTGCTTTCTTCTCTTTTCCCCAGACTCCATTTGAACAATTAGAGTGGTTTGTGCTTGTGTGTATGCCAGTGGATATTAAATATGCAGACTGATAAAAAAAATAAAACTACCACCATCACCATGTTCAAATCCTCCGTTCATTTGCAAATCAATTTATCTGCCTACAGCTCTGTCCCAGTCTTTAAATAACCCTCCTCAGCAGACTGCTCCACCTCCAGCCAAATAATCCAGAGGAAACCCACTTTGTTAAGGATGTTTAAGTATCAACAGCTAGGATATTATCTTCTTACCCTACCGTAGAGAAAGGGGTACGGAAACCAAAGCAGCAGCAGGATGACAGCCCTCCTGCTCACTTCTACACAACTCCCTGCCTTAAACAGCCTCAACATCCTCTGATGGCTTCGTTGCTGCTTCAGTTAATCACAACACAGAGGTGTTCAGCCAAATCCTGCTTCCCAGTACACTTAGTATGATTATCCCGAGCCTCATTTTTCTTCCTGCAGTCTGCATATGATTCACATGAAGGGTACAGAATAAATGAGGTTTTCCATATGTACCTAAGGACACCCTAATCATTTACTGCAAAGCTGCTTTTGCTACACTGCTGCAGTCTGTAGCTGTAGCCGAAGAAAACTGGTGTCATTTATCAAAAGTAACTAAGAAGTAGCCTTCTTTAACCCTGCATCATGCACAGGGAGGGGGAAATAAATAAATAAAGGGAGGAAGGAAGGAAAAAAAAAAAAAAAAAAAAAAAAAACACACCCAAACAGTATTTCCAAACATGGCTACTTAGCATTTGGCTCCCCATCTGCAAATCCAATTCCAAAGATGCAAAAGTGGGCTGCGTCTTACAGCTGTTGAACCCACACAAGTCTCAGTGCAGTCAATGGGAAGCAGTATCTCTGCAAATCAGGGCCCTGAGTAATGGGCTCTATTTTAAAATGCTCTTTTCTATCATACAAAGCTCTTTCACTTGTCAGCGCCTGCAATAAAGTGCGTGCGATTCTGTAAGTATCCTTTACTTCAATTAAGCCAGCCCAGAGAAAAAGTAGAGAAGTTCCCAAAGCTCAGAGTGTTGCTCTTTCACCAGTGATAATCTGTAGATGCATCAGAAACGCACCTACTGTAAAAACAAGCAAGCTGGAAAAATAACCTAGGAATTCAGGGAGCCTGAGAAAGTTATTTTGAGCGTTATCGCAAATACATGTTTTCAGATATGAATTATCTCTGTGGATTTACCAGTGCAGCCTGGTCCTGCTAAGGTTCTGGATAAATGCAAATATTGCTACTGTGGAAGCCAGTAGTAGAAAAAATATTTCCTAAAACAATTTCTTACACTTCTGCTGGGGGGGCGGGGGGGGGAGAAGCTTCATTTCACATTCACAGAACATCTAAATGTGCTAAAAACATTCTCTTTGATATTTATAGCATCTGTAAGATATATTTCCATTTTTTACTAGTGGATTTCAATGCCATGGTTGTTAAAGCTAAACCAAGCTGGCCTTCCAGAAAGCAAAAGCAGCGTCAAACTAAAATGATATTCCTTAAAAAGGTCGGCAAATTTGTGGAAGAAAATGGCTTGTCCAGACTGTGGCACCTGCAGCAGCAGGAACGCAACACGGAGACGAGGCTCCGGTTTGGTTTATTTCCACAATTATTTTAATGCGATTGATCTGGAACCGCACGCATCCCTAGGATGCTCCGCGATAGCATCCTTTCTGCTGATTCCAAGGTAACTTTCTGGCTTTAATTATAAGTCAATTAATATTAAGTAATTTGACTGATTAATTTTAATTAAGCCTGCTGAAAATTGATTTTCCTTCAGCCAGGGGAGACGAGGCCAGCGCGGCGGCGGGGAAGGGGCGGGGGGGCTCCGGCGCTCAGCCCCCCGGCGAGGGGACGGCGGCGGCGGGCAGGGCCCCCCCGGAGCCCCGGGCTCGCCCCTCGCAGGAAAAGTTCGGGGGGGTTGAGGGTTGTTGTGGGGCAGGGGCGGCTGCAAATCGCCCCGCCGGCGTGGCTCCCACCCCCCGAAATATTAAAAATTCAAAATTAAATTTAAAAAGGGGAAAAAAAGCCAAGGCACCGGACGTGCACACACACCCGCACTGCCGAGCGCCCCCGGGCTCAGCACCGCAGCCCTGCCCGGGGGCTCCGCACCCCCCCCCCCCCAGCCCCATCCCGGATCCATCCCAGCCCCATCCCAGCTCCATCCCAACCCCATCCCAACCCCATCCCGGCTCGGGCTCGCCCCGCAGCCGGTAGCATCAAAGTATTTACCAGTTCACGGCCGCTTTCTGCAATCGCAGCTGAAAACTGTAATTCAGCTTCGCCTCCCCCGGCTCTCTGCGAGCCTCCGGGTGCCGGAGGTTTCCCAATCGTGCCCCGGCCACTTCGCAACGAGCTGGATTTTTAGGTATTTTTCTCCCCTTTCCTCGGCTCGGGGCTGGAAATCCCCATCCGGAATGGAGCCTCATCCGTGCCGAGCCACCTCCATTTAAATCCGACCATCAGGCGAAGCAAGGGAAACGCTCAAACGCTACTTCTCCCCGGCTGCGAGCAGGCAGATAGATAATCCGACTAATCCAACAGCTTCGCCCCCGGTCCGAAATTGCCCTCCAGGCGAATCCCATCCGCTTGCCGGGCTCCGAGCCGCGCCGGTGCCCCGAGGGTGGTGGGTGAGTGTGAGCGTGAGTGTGAGCGCGATGGGAACGGGCTGTGAGTGTGCGTGCGGAGGGGAGGGGGTGCCGCTGATGGGGAAGGGGGGGCAAGCTTTTGGGTTAATCTTTTTTGGCTCCTGGATGGATGCGCGGCTCGCCGAACCCGCCGAGAGAAACCTGCTTTTTTTTTTTTTTTCCTTTTTTTTTTTTTTTTTCTCCCCCTATTCCACGTTTCCACTCCGAATTGCTGCTGGATGAAAAATGGTACAAAGATACCCCCAGCGGCGGCGCGGCGAACAGCTCGGGCAGCCCCGGCCCCCGCGCTCCGCACCGCTCCGCACCGCCCCGGCTCTCCCCGGGGGTCGGAGCGGCCGGAGAGCAGCAGCCTGGGCTCGGAGCCGGGGGGTGCCGATGCGGGGGGCTCCCCGCAGCCTCTCGCTGTTTCTGGCAGGGGGCCGAAGCCGTGCCCCCCTCCTCCAGGCGCTGCGCCCCCGCGGTGCAGCGCGCAGCGAGTTGCGCCCCGCGCAGCGCCGGGGGCAGGCGGCCGGCAGCAGCGCTTGGTCCCGCTCCGGCTGTCGCCGCACACAAATCACGCGAGTTTCGGGCTTTGGCACGCCGCTTCTCGGTTTTCTGTCTTTTTGAAGGGTTTTCTCGACGCTTCATTTTGATTTTTGAATTGAGGGAAGCAGCCCCGACCCTGGCCCGCGTGGCTTCTAGGGTCACGGCACGGAGGGAAAGTTGGCGAGGCAGAGTACGCGGGAGAAAGGAAGGGCAGATCAGAAGGGGAAGGAAAATAGTCCTTTGAATTCTGAAAGGTCTATTCATTTTTTAAGAACAGACACAACCACACACTAAAAGATTATAAGCATCCTGAGTTAAGCCTCTTGGAGAGAGCTCATTAGCATCTCCTGTTATTTGCAGAGAGACTCCCCTCCACGTTGTGCGAAAAACCTGTATTTTGTTGTGTTGACATCCACCTCGCTTTAAAATATTGACGCTAATCAAGCACAGCACACCCACTCCTGCATCCAAGCCCCAGGCGAGGCCTGAGGGTGCCCAAAATCTTGCTGGGCTTTCACACCCCTCACCTGAGAGCACGTCCCGGAGGGCGCAGGCCAGTCCGGCTATTTACGTCTCCAGGTCCCACTGAGGATCTATATCTAAATGTCCATGGCAGGAATGACAGCACACGGCAGCAGTTCATCCTGTGACATTTCTGTGTACTGGAATAATTCTGTCCTGGGCACATTTTTCACCTGGTAAGTATCAATAATTGTAATAGTCCGTGATTAATTGTCAAAGTCCAGCATCCTTCGGTGCTCTGAAATTTAACTCTCTGACTGCAGCTGAAAGCAAATGGCTCTCAGATAAAGGGGGGAAAGGCATAGTCTTTGCTGACAGAGCAATCCTATGCACATTGTTATGCTATTCTCAAGGGAACACTAGGGGAAAAAAAGGTTTCAAAACCAGAAAGAAAATGTGCATATCAATATCAGTCACTTGCCACCAGCTACAGACGGTGGCTACAAGCTAAAACCATCACCAACAAGGGCAATGCCAGGTGAGCTATTCTGCCATTCTTCATCTGCATAAAAGCCTGGAGTAAATTTATCTTCAGGGTGGGTTTTTTTTGCACTGAAACGTAAGAAATAATGAGGACATAAAACACATACACCCTTGTTTTCATTTGATGAGCCAGTGGAATCCAGCTGTCCAGTTTTCCTCTTGCTCCTTCAGGGCGGACCTATGAAGCTTCCCCAGGTTTCCCAAGCCATCACGTGAACACCCCATCAGAGTGCTCCAAGAGCTGTATAAGCTTATTGTCCCCGCTAACTATGTGGAAAACTACCCAAAGCTCTACCATAGCTTTTTTGGGGGGGACATAACTCCCATCCAATTTCCCACCGCCTTTCACTCTACTCTGCTCATCCTGTTGAGTGCTTCTCCTCACTTCTTCCCTCCAGGGACCTCAGCAGCACAGCAGCTCACCTCACATCCCAAATATTGCTGGGGAAAGGGGCGAACTGGATCGTGGGGGCAAGATTTGGCTTCAGGTCTAGGAAAGGGCATAGGGCTGGACCGAGAATCCATGGAAAATGCAGAGTCCAGTGTCCTGTAATGCCCTACAATGTAACTCTTTGCTCCATCCTTTCTCTGCTCCTTTCTCTCAGTTTTGAGAACCTGAAGCCCTTCATACAACTCTCATCCAAACACCTAACTTCAAAAAAAAAAGAGCAAAACATACAATGAAACACTAAAAAGAAAAAAGAAGCTACCAACGAGCAAAAACAAGCTAAAATACGTATCTGAACTATATAAAGTTCATATCTGAAGTATTACTGGTAAGATTTTTCCTTTCTTTGACAGAAATTTCACGAGCCATTGAAACATACAACTTAGGATAGTATTATCTTTTTCTTTTAAATATAGATTTGTTCAGGATATATTTCCCAAGAAAAAATATTAACCTTTTTCACAGGTAGAAAAGGTAGGATTGTTTACATATATAACATTCTAATTATTCATTAATTTGCTTGTCTCAGGATGGCTCATTAAGTTGTTTCTTGCAAGTAACTTCATTAAATATCTTCTTTGATTTCCTGAAACTTACTTAAGATTACTCACCTGTCCGTTTACATTCTCTAGATTGCCCCCAGTCGCCAAACCCTTAATGAAATTATAATGCCTGTCTATAAGCTGCTGGAGTCAGCCACAGCTGCTTCGTTATTGCTATTCATTTGGTTTAACCTTGCCAAGAACAGAGTCCCTTAAAGACTCAGTCCTTCCTCACGGCGCAGTAATCTGAGACTCTTCACAAAGATACAGGGGACTGACAGTCCCTCCGTCACTTCAAGCACTCGTCCTTACTTGCTTTACTTAATGTTGTTCTTTAGTAAAAACAACCACATTTTAAAACTCTGATGCTTTCCTTGTATCCAAAGAACTCAATCACTCAGGAATGGCCAGGCTTTCACGTACCAAGAGTCAAGAAAACAAGATGCACATAGTCTAAGTGTTTCAACTTCAAATGCCTTCACTCACCTCCAAAAAAAGTCCCCGAGCCTGTTCTCACATCCCATCTGTCCTTACCGCTGCCGCCCCCGCCGTGCCTGACTTCAGCGGTCAGGGTCAGCGGTTCCCTTCCTCCCGGCCCGTGATGGGAATCGTACATTGTGTCATCTGGTGGGATTTGTATTCGGACATCATACGGGTTGTCCTCCATGACATTCGCTTTTTATCATTAGCACCTTGTACTGGAATATTTAATTGGTTATGTTGTATCTCTGCACTGTAGATTTATTTTGCATCTACATTTAATTAACAGCCATGACCAAGAGTCTGATAGATGGCGAAGCATTCTGTGAAGCCGAATCCTCCTGGATTAAAAGCTTGGCTGGAAGGTGTCAGATGCCCACTCAGCCTCAACATCTCACCGGTGATTTCCTTCAGAGCAGTGAGCTCCTCCAACACTGTTCCCGAGGGCAGGGAGTGGAGGCATGCGGGACATGGCGGCGACACAAGACCTCTTCCTGCAGACCGACCTCTAAACGCCACGCTGCCTCGACCAGACGCATGGACAGGCACGGTCTGCCCATGGATGCTCTGACATTCAGAAGCTCAGGTTCTTTCAGGTGCTGGTGAAGGACTGATGCTGATACAGAAAGCCCCTGCCAGTGCTCTTACTGGAACTTCATCAGTAGATTACAACATGTTACACTGCTGCGCTTGCCAGGGAATTCTGAATTAATTATAAAATCCATTTCCTTGTTTATATGGCTGTGAATACTTTTAGCCCAGAAGAGTTTTATGGCTCTGTCCCTTTCCAAAATTTCAGTAATTCTTTGAAGACAGCAGCGACCAAATATAGAAAAACATGGGGCTAGACTATTTTTTTTAATTACAAAAAGCATTTATGAAAAGAGTTTTCTGTTTACACTATGTGAAAGCCAATCTATTGCTAGTTTTTTTAATTAAATTAGCTTAAAGCTATAGTTGAAAAGGGTACTACGACAGTACACGGACATGCTGAATTTTAAAGCATATGGGGACGTTCTCCAAAGAAGGTGGTGCGCTACATCAGTTTACAGGCACTTTGTGCTCTTTTTGACCCAGTGAGTAAAGGACAGAGAACCACGAGCCAGCTTCATCTCTGGTGTAATTAAATGAAAGTTAGAGGAACCTTATCAGAGAATTGTGATTGTTTCCTGATACCTGACCTGAGCAGAAAAATAAAAATGTAGGTTGGATTGTTAGCATTTGCAAGTAAAAATAGTAAATTGTTTTTCTGCATGCATTTAATGAAGAACATCTTTTACTTTTCCACCAGCCAGTTTCCATAAACAGGGAAAGCTTCAAGTTTTTTGAATTAAGACTTGCTGAAACCTTGACACTCTCTCGGCACTGATAAAGCATTTTAGGACCTTATTTAAATCAGTCAGTAATAAGATGATTGTGAAATATATCATTATTTTACTTCCAGTTTCTCTTGACTTGATTGGAGTCTGTTTGCCTCCAGTTACGACTGCACGGATAACTCAGTGACCAATATAATTAGCCTGGCTGTCATTATGGCTCCTGGCCAAGAGAGCCCGACATTGCAAAGATATTTCTTAAAATTTCCTTTCAGATGCACCAGATAACGCGATGCATTAATTAAAACCCATGCAGTCCCAGTTAATTCCTCACAACCAAAAAGAGATGCGGTTCAAAAACACTCCTAAGGAGCCGTGAACCACGCCAACATACTACATGTGAGCCACACTCGAAAGAAGGCGGCGAGGCCTTGGGTTCAGGAATGGGGCTGGTGGCCAGGGACCATGTGGAGGCATTGAGCCAAGCTATTTGACCTTTCCTACTTCATCTCCATTTAAACCATTCTGATTTTTCAGTCACCAGGGCAGAGGCCACCTCCTCACACAGAGGAGGAGGAGGAGGAAGGAGGCTCGGAGGCGGGGAGGAGCGGGAGGCCTATGGGCTGCTCTGGCGAGGAGCTGCCTGTGCAGGACTGCCAGGCCCGGGCGCTGCCATCCCTGCCAGCCCCAGCTGCTTGGCACCGACAGGCACAATCGTCGCAGGTGCAGCGGCGGCTCCGTGCTGCAGAGGCACTCACAGGGCCTCTCAGAGAGGCCCGGTGCCGGAGAGAGCCGTGTGGGGCCTGCTGCTTCTGCCGGGCAGTCGACGCCATGGGTTTGTGAAACGCTGCTATATGAAGTATTAGGAAATAATGAGCCAACAGGAAAATTCTCTGAAAGAGAAAGCTGCCTATATTCTGCAGGCATTAATCAGCCTCAGTAGTGATGAGGAACCCAGGAGATAGTATCAATATAAAAATACCACTGTACAAGCAGCAATACCTTCACCTGCTTATCTTAGCATGGTTTAAAGCCCATGACGTCTAGAGATCTGATTCACCATGCAATGACAAACCACGCTGTCTTAAACAGACCTGTGCAGGCAAGAACACACAGATAATGCAAAGAGTTAAAATAAAAAATAAATTTGCCAAGAATTTCCAAGGCAGAGAGACCTAACGAGGTCCTAACCTGAGGGACCTGAAGAAATGTCATCTTTACCAGATGACTGCAGGCCTTGGGGGAACACATCAATCCTTTGAAAATAAAGTTACTTTTAAGAAAGTCAACTGAAGGCAGACCAAATCACTTGTGATTTCTGAAAATCTCATTGCAGTATAAACAAGCCATTATTTACAGCCCATTAATATTATTCCTGTAAAATCTAGTCTTTCTGATGATTTAATAGCAGGCCAACAACAGCAAAAGTCTTCCTCCTAGCTGTGAGATGGGAGCGTACTGGATGATGCACTGCTGTGTCTCTGGCTGCACTTACAGACACCAGACCGTACCACATCTGCAGTACCTGGCTGCCAAACCCCACTAGAAAACTGGAGGGACAAACAGCACCGCTACTCTGTGCACAGGATTTGAGGATACCTCTGTATGGTACAAGAGAAAAAAACAACCTCAGGAAGCCTTTGCTCTCATCCTTGTAGGCAGAGATACGGGGTTATCTTGCTGACTGCTCAGAACAGTGGTCTGCCCACATAAAAACCAGCAGATACCGAAGTTGTGAGAAAATGGAATTTATCCAAATGTTCCTTCTTGTTGTTGTTGTTTTACAAAAGGAAGGTTTTGGTCTCTAAAATAACAATTTTGCAATGTTCAGGAACATTAGGTGCACGCAGGAAAAGAGGAGAGAAAGGGAGAGAAAAAGGGAGAGAAAGAAGGAAAGACAAGGCAATAGAACAACTGTGGTGAGCCTATTATCTAATTGATGTCATAAGGCAGGTGAATATATTATCCTCGATGCACTGCGGTCATGTTACAATATGCACTCTACATGGAGTCTGAAGTCTCAGTTGTCCTTTATACAAGGCCTGCTAGAAAGAACCGTAAGTGAAATCTGTACAAATATTTTATAACACCTGTCTGTGGCTAAACGGAATCCCACAACCAGAAAGACATGACTTTGAATTTTAATCTTCAAATTTCTCGAATGTCTTGGTTGCAGAATACTTTTTTTTTACTCCACATCTGGCATTTGCAGAACTAAACGAACAGTGTCTCTGGCATTCAGAATAAGCACAATACAGCTTAATCTCTTTCTCTGTGGCAAACTTTGGCATTCTCTTGTTGTAGAAAGTGAGTGCAGTGGTTCTCTACAAATAGTTTTTCCACCAAGACTAAAGAATGCATTAGTTTTCTGTTCCTCAGACCTTTCACTTCCTTTCCTGCTCCAGACAAATAGGAGGCTCAAAATCCCTACGATTTTTAATAATGGTGCTGTTTTATTTTTGCTGGTAAATATTATTCCAGGGTATCTCCTGCAGCTGAGGAAAAAAAAAAAAAAAAAAAAAAAAAAAAAAAAAGTGAAAGCCATTTGTGGTCTGTGCATCAGCCAGTAGAGGGTGCAGGCAGCGTGGCTGCATTTCCTGCACGAGCTGGCCGCTGCTGCTGCTTCAGTTTGTTTCTAGTGCTGTACGATGGGTGCGACTCAATACTAAGTAACATGCACAAATTGCACGCATCTCAGCTTCTCGTTGTCTTTGTTCACAACTGTTTTCAGAGTTTACAATGCTGTAGGGATTGTGTTGCATATGTGCAGCTCAGAGACTTGGCAAGAAATCATACGATGGCAAATGCAAGAAGTACCTGTAAGGTTTTTCTCATCACAGGAATAAAAAAAAAGGTGCATTTTCAATCAGTACAAAAGTTTGTTTCTGTTATATTTTCAGGTTTTAAACAGGCTTCAACCTAATAAATTTCCATTTAACTTATCCAAGATATTTCCCTAGTACTAGGAATATTGTATTTTCAAAATGATGTCAATTAAAGAGGGGCAAAGAGGTGCTGGTTTGCAAAGCGAATGTTGCAGTGGCCCCTGTTAATGGGGGAATTATCTAAAGGCAGTATTCTCCTCTTTCCAAAACTGTCTATGGGTTATACAGCCCTGGCTGATGGGACCGTGTGATGGACACTACTGCTGTGCAATCAGCTGCACAACAGTTGACAGCTGTTGTTTTGTAAATATTTTGCTGTAAGGCTAGCATGGCTGTGAATAAGACTGTGTCTGTATCAGCTTCTGAATATATCTGCTACAGTCCAGTGTTGCATATCTGTAATTCTACTTAGCTTGCAGTGCCTGGTCTAGCCAGCTGTATCAGTGTCTCTGAAGGCCAAAAGGAAACGCTAGGATTTAGGTGGGGTTTAGGCTGTGTGAACCTAAGCCCAGTGTTTCAAGCAGCCTAAATCTCTGTTAGATTGAGTTCAGCACCTAGAGAATAAATGAAAATGTGAAGCTGTGCTTGATAACGCTGAATTGTAAAGGTGAGCGATTATCAAAGAACGAGCACAATGTAATAATCACAAGATTCACGGCACGAAAGGTTTTGCGACAGGTGAAAATGAACATTTTTACACGGGATGGAACTCAACTTTGAGTCTAAAATGAAGGATATACTTTTACTTTTGAGGAACTGTTTATTGATCTAAAGACGAAAACGATGTTGCTTGTCTCATTAGCAGGTGCTGTACAAACAACATCCTCTTTCTGCATTATCTGAGGTTCAGTTACAGAATCACAGAATCACAGAACTTCTAGGTTGGAAGAGACCTCAAGATCATCGAGTCCAACCTCTGACCTAACACTAACAGTCCCCACTAAACCATATCCCTAAGCTCTACATCTAAACGTCTTTTAAAGACCTCCAGGGATGGGGACTCCACCACTTCCCTGGGCAGCCCGTTCCAATGTCTAACAACCCTTTCGGTAAAGAAGTTAAAGTTCAAAGACCGGACAAGATAAGGCACCTTGCCTTAGCATACTATCTGACAAGACAACTTCTGAGAGTGGTTTAGGAAAATACGATGGTAAATCTTAAAAGTCAGTCATTTCTGCCTAGCACAGGTAAAATCAGCGTTGTCCACTCCTTTCCAACAGAGTACCCACAATGGAAACAACTATCCACATCTCCAATGAAATATCTCAAATCTCAGTACCCGCCCCTGCAGCCATCTGGTTCATCAAACTATGAAGCAAGCTGAGGAGAGCTCATGTTCAATGATGCTCTGAGGGAAAATGACTGACTGGCATCAGCACTGGAAGTAGGATGTGGCTGACTGATGATTTAGGATTGTTTTTTGAAAATACTGGGTAAATTGAGTAATTTGAACCAATCATCGAATATAACGTGCAAAACAACATTCTTCTACCCTGCAGTCTCCCTTCTGGGAAATCTGGAGTGGTGGTGAGTATATTTATCAAGAAAATAATGACCCCAAACAGACTCCTTGAAGCCTAAGATTTTTTTTATAAGAGGAATCTGGGGAACTAATTAGGAGGAAATAGCTCCTCAATGTCCTGAGCAAACTTCCACTGAGAAAATAAACAATTTACTGACTCACGCAACTACAGACAGGAGTTTTTACAAACCCAGAGCACAGAAGGGCATGCAGAGGCAAAATCTGATAACGAAGAACCCGTACATATCCAAGGACTCACACCTGCCATGATTATTCTGATTTTTATCTTTGGATGACAAAACTAACTGTGTTATACCAAAGAGATGCACACTATTGTATTTTATTCAGTAGGAGTATATAGGGTGTGGAGTTCTGGCTGTGGACTGTCAGACAACAAGTGTGCTAGAACTGGCTTTGAAAACACTTGGCCTAAAAATACTCCATCTTTCGGACGTTCTCTCCAGAAGAGAAGGCCAAATATTTTGGTTAACAAAGGAATAAAGCCATGAGAATGGAAAACAGAAGTGCATATATTTGAAAGGTATAGAAGGTACCCAGGAGCAATGCAGAGCATCACCAGGAGGTGTGACAAATAAGGGGGGCACATCGATATTTAGCCTAAGCACCAGCAGAAGTGTCCTGTCGGTGCGACGTGCGGAATTATCCCAAGGGAAGTAACGGTAGCTGTTTGCTGACAGCCATCGCTTTTCAGCCTTTCAGATCAGCAACTGTGTATCTATACCAAACATTTTCATTAGCTTTTTCATTTTATGATGAACGTAATAAATAAATATATAATCGATAGGCAGCAGTAAGCTGCTGATGTAGAAAACATAGCTACTGCAGCAGAATGCAAAACCAAATAGCTTATTGTTTTCATTACTGAATGCTTCAAGTTGGAGTCCCATTCTCTTAGGATTCTGAGGATATTTCTTATGGTCCACAGAGAGAGAAATAAAAGGCTTTGCAATAATAATAATAATAAAGGCTGAACACGCCGGCACCATAGCAAGTAACACATATATTCACTCCCATACAGTATCGTTTCTCAATAGTGAAGTTCCCTTGTGCTTTTAACGTGCTCTCCTTGAAAGACTTGTCAAGACAAATTGTCTTCCAAGTAAAAGAGGCAATTCCTTAATATAACTTGATAATCAGCATTTCCTAGAGAAGAGCATTAAATTCCAGCTGCTGAACCCCTCTCTATTCCATCCCTACAGTCTTCCTTTTTCTTTCTCCTGCTGATGTCCCAACTGCTTTCCCCTGCTGATATCTACTTGATGTCCATACAGTTTAGGCAGCCAAAGGTTGTGGGTAGGACCTACTCTAGAGTTTGCATTTTATATTTTCTGGATCTTGTACAAGAAGCATCCAAATAATTTCATACTGGACATCTGTATATCTGACACTTTATCAGAATTGTTATTCTTGCATTTGTATGGATAACACCAGTTTGTTTTTTAAAAATGTCTAGTTACTAAGTAGAATACTGGACACAGAAAACTAACAGGAAAAAAAAAAAAAAAAAAATAGATACATTCCAGGTTACATCACTGGCCTTAACAGATGATATTGTGAACTGAAAAGGATTTTGTCTTATACTGGTCAGCACAAGTTATGGCTGCAATTAAACTACATTGGGCACAGTGCTCAGCATATGATGCCTTGATGGATTAAGAGGATGATGTGAAATGGGGCAAACAATGCTAAGATTATTTATATCACATCCTGTGCATGTTTGGGTCCTCTGAAAAAATTGCGGGTGAAAATTATTTGGGAAGAAATCTATGAGATGTTGTTCATCACATCACTGTTAGCATAAATTGCATCTGATTTATAAAAGAATTTCTCTAGAAGGAATATTTAGGGAGTTCATTCTGGCTAGATATCCTGCAAAAGAAGATTTATATATTTTAATGTTTAGATCATTGTTTCTTGGGGAAACATGATTGCATACAATTTCCAATTTCATCCTCATTTTTGGGCAGTTCTCAGAAAAAGACATCCAAACCAGCAATCATTTATCTTTGATTTAAGCACAATTTGATGCCTACTTAATATACATACAAAATAATTCAAGACAGCACAAAACGCACATTTGACAGGTTTCCAAATGACACCAGTGCGTATTAATATTTTGACATTTACAGGCATAAATTCAGGGGTGGCTCTCATGCTAGATGACTTGAAAAAGTCTTTGTAATAATAGAAGTATGAAGATTATTCATTTGTTCAGTGTTTTAGTTGCATGTGCTGCATGTGTTATTTCCTGCAGTGCTTACAGGATTGTGTTAGTCAAGAGATTCTGCTGCTTATTTAGCCATACAACACCATTACTACCCTTTGAAATGCCAAGAAAATGCTGATTTGCAGAGTTTTACTACAGAACAGATTGTAATGATTATAACAGTCTATGGAAATTCTTTGTAAAATATGACTGACATAACTATGCCCTAGAGAGCAATGGTTAAATAACAATATACATATATAATGACATTATTATATTGATTTATATCGATTTTACCTAGACTATATGTGAAAGAAAAAAAAATGACAACTGTTAACGAAAGGAAAAATTAGTCATGCAACTTATTCAATCAAGACAAATTTTTAAACCAATGTTAAACAACATATATACATTATTCTTTCTCAGATCTGTATTTTGAAACATCCCTGAAGCAAGCATGTGATAAATAAAAGAGCAAACCCACACCTAGATCAAACTTCTTCCTTCTCACAGCAGGTTTGACTTGACTCAGCCAGAAAAAAAAAGATTTCTTCAAACAAAGCCTTCTAAATACGATTTCTTTTCCCCCAAACCCGTCAGCTCATTATTAGTTCTTCAGGAAACTGTGAGCCATTTGCAGTGAATGGTAGGTTAAAGAAACACATGAACTTCATTGTTACTGAAAGAGGATTCAAACTTAACTTAGTCTACACTGGAGATTTTTGAAGCTAGGTAGCTCTACCAGCCGCACAAAAAGGCTGCAACACACTCCTTTGTTTCAGCAATGCACTCCTACACCACGAGCTGCTATACACAGATGTTGCTATATTTGTAATAAAATTCTTGAGGACATAAAAGCCCACATAAAATCAGGTTAAAGGCTTTCTAACCAATCGTTATTGCAATCAACATACATTTCTCGCACCGTTTTTTTGACTTAAACAAAATTGAGGCCAGAGGACAGCTGGAGGCTTATGGTTGCTACTGAAAGAAACCTGTCTACTGAAACAAGATCATCTTTTCTATTTATTTTTGTCCTTTTAAACATCCAGATCATATTTCCATTGATTCATAGCCTAAATCTCTCTTTTAGCTCTGTAGTGATGGAATGGGCCAGACAGAAAATATACTTTTGCTCAGATTATGTCCCAATGTCTTTACTGATTCTTCAACCCATCTACAACATAGCTCTTTAAAGATGATACTTGGTTAGAATGGACAGAAAACGAAAATATTAAGGGAGAGTTAATGGGGGACATAAATCCTTACCCGCATTCAGATTTAATATTTGACTGCTCCAATGATATCATTCTGTAAGGCACGTGAAATGGCAGGGCAGAAGGATGGTAACCTCAGAGGAAGTTAAAAGCTGGATTTTTCTGCACTCCATTTTTATGGAAAATGAAAATATTTTAGAGCTTGTATAATAAACTTGAACTTCATTTTCTACTGTATGTTTTATGCACAAAATACAGTTTTATGTGCTGTATCATATTCTTAAATAGACAAAATTCTTCAGACCGTGCAACATACTGAAAATAAGACACCAGCTTCATTTGAGAAAGCCAGTGGCCTCAACACAATAAAATCTAGTACAGATTGAAACAGGCAAACAAAGTGAAACTTTTCAGCTAAATAATACATTAGTTCAAACATGCCAAACAGAGCAAAGTGTTTATAGTCTTGGGACTATATGTTAATACATAAGCAGCTGGGATATGCAAAGCATTGAATTGAATGTGCTAGCCCACAAGAAATCAGAAGGAAAAGAAAAAAAAAAGGAAAAAAAAAAAAGAAAAAAAAATAAGACAGTGAGGAAGGGCAGTGAATGTTTGTTCCCAGCAGTTTGATGGTAGAATTAAACTATTTATAAGCTAACAACTAAAGATATGGATGCATCAGAAAGGGGGGAACAGCTGATGTGAACAGGAAGAGAGCCATAAAATAACTATCACACCTTACAACAGCAATGTGAAAAATACTGTCCAGGATCTGAGCTCAGTCCTGAGTTCAGAAATCACATGTAGCTACACCCTTCCACAACATTTCCCAGGCATGGAGGTCACAGGCATTTGGCAACTGAAGATGCCTCAGTGACTGCACCAAATATGTTGGTTGGGCAAAGGAAATGCACCTGTTTCAATAAGTGTTATCAAGACGGAATGAATATTCCCTTTCTACAGGACTTCAATCCTCCAAACAAGGCAGCATGGCTGATGATACAGCAGTATTAGGGCATATAAATGCCCCAGGACAGGTTCTACTCAGCACCGCAGGACTTCCTTTTAGTGGTCAAACATCTGCAAAAGACAGCTGATGTTCTCTTTCAGAAGCTGCCACGTGCTGTTGACAGCTGAAATGATTTACAGGAGCTGTCAGAAACTTCAGCCTGTGTGTGCATCTCCAAGTACCTCAGAACTATTCTTCTAAAGTAACCCAAGTCAAAACAATCCATGCACCCAACTCAAAAGAGCCTAATTAAAGTAGCAAGACTTCCTTTCCACTACCAACCAAAACATTACCACTCCCAGTGCAACAACATCTGCAAATTAAAACATTCAGCAACGTTTAAAAACTTGATGCCAAGTTGAGACTTGACAGGGATTCCCATCAAGTCTTCCTTGCTAGGTAAAGAGAAGGCCTTCTCAGGAAACGTGATTGATGATGTATTCCTCACGTGTAGCAGGGCTTCATATTGTGCCCTAATGTATTACTTTGGTGCATCATTTATATGCTTCTGCTATAGCATCAGTCATCACTAATGGCCTAAGACCTTCCTCGTCTTTCACACAGCATTCATCAGAGCTGGCTCCTCTCTTTGTACCTTTCTGACCAAGGTACCGATAGCCATCTAAATTAATTATCATCAAAACATGACAGCTACCATGTTACTATTGAAAAGTTTAGATTTCTCAAAGCAGAATTCCATTACTTGTCTTTGGTTTCAGATATCTGGGGACGTGTACAGTGCTGCTTCCAAATTGCCGAGGTCCTCTCACCTCTCAGGCCATGTTTCTGGTGTCACGAGCAGGTGCTCTGAAACTCTGCCACTATAATTGGCTTGCAGAAACCTCTTCCTTTTAACCCAATGGCAAGAAAACTCTATGCACATAGCTCTCATTGCTTTGCTTTGGAGAAGTGTAAATGGTTTGCACCACTAGTAACAGGAGGGAAATGGAGGGGCCTAGATAAGCTCTCTGCTTCTCACTTCCTGAGCACGAAGACCAGGTGTGCCTTTCCAGGCATGCTTTAGCACCTTCCACAGGATGTCTGCCTAGGAGATGCCAGAATCAATTTTCTTTTCCCTCTTCTAAACCTTTCTCTGCTATAGGTTGGTTTCATCATAAAAAGTCAACAAGCTCTTTTTGACTGGAACAGTGTAAAATGGACTGAGAGCTTGCTAGTTCTCAGTTCAGTCTTTGTGATACTTCCCAAAGAAGGACACAGCTATACTTCAGCAATACCTGCCAAGCAAGATGTACTCTGTATTGCCAGTGTCTGTCCTATTGCTTCAATCCAAAGAGTAATGCCACCATTCTGGTGTAATTGACATAATACTGGATAGCTGATCAGTACAAATCACAATGTCCTAATGAAGGATAAAAAGAAAAGGAACATTTATGTGCACACATAATTCAGAGCACATTTATACCGGCATTTTTCAAGAGCTGAAAAGGTGTAGAGATAGAGGGTGAGACAGGACAAGTGAAATAAAGAGCTGTGTGACATACTCACGGGGCAGCCGTTCTGAGTGCAGACAAACTTCTGAAAACTTTTTAAAGGTCATGGATACTCAAGTTTACACTGAAAACCCATTTTGGTTTGTTTTCACTCTTGTTCATCATAATAAATATGTTATCCCCCTTTGTGATTTCATGCCATGTTCAAGCAAGTTATTAACTTCCTTAGGCTCAGTGTTAATATTCAAGAAGCGTGTATATTTATGATACAACAATATACTACTGTAATCGTTAATAATAATTTACTTCAGGTTTCAATTAGCATGACTGCTGACATGAAATACGGTGAAGAACATAGCAAAATAATTATACTGATAATAGCGACCACAAAAGATGTAACCACCCATACAGTACATGGAAGCTGCATCTACTTTAGGAGAACTTGCTGTTTTTCAGTGGGATTCACTCAGCACGACAGGAAACCTCCTATGAGCATGTGAAATTTGAAATCTGCAGAATCTTTTATTTCCATGTAATTTTTATTTCGGTCCTGCTGTGCCATTTTGAAAGCTTTGTTGTCACTAATATTCCAGATCATTTTCAATAATTGGGCCCCTTAATTTTACCACCTCCCGAAAGGTCGTTAAATCATCAGCCTCACCCTGACTCTCCTGGGAGTCCCATGGAGGGGAGCCTTACCAACTGACAATTTGGGCATAAGTGTTGAATAACATCGGAAAATACAAACACTGTGTTTGCCAGAAAAGGATTGGTGCCACTGAGTCACTGCAAAACATGGCATGCTTCTCCAAAGCGAAGGTTGCAGCGTGCCACCTTTCTTTTTGAAGGAACTTTAGCAGCAGGTACGCTGACCCTGCTGTTAACCCACCCCTGGCAGTCACAGGGAGCCTTTCATTTCTCTGGGAAAGGTGAATGGAACAGGCACATCTTCACAAACCCTTACATGCAATGAGTCTGGCCGCTTGACCTTCACGCTTTTCAAAGATAGGGAACCTCTGCACCAGTAATGACAGCCACAGAAAAATGCCATACAGCAGCTCATGCTCTTTTCCAGGCTTCAAACACTGTGCTTTTAGGTTTTGTTACTTTTTTTTTCCTGATAGGACAACAGGATTGCTCATACTTATTACTGGCGCAAGATGAGCAGGTTAATGACAAGGCTGCAAAATGAAGCTCCATTTAAAGTCAGGCTAACCCGAGCAGCAACTACTGGTATCTCCTAAAAACTTAAATGAGTCTGCCAAAATAGTTACATACATAGCAACAGCCGAAAGTAAATCCAAGTCTATGGTCCTAAAGAGTAAGTGTAATCACTATTTTATCTCCATTTAAGTGATACATTAGGACAGGAGGAACACCACTGTGTTCCTAGCTGCATAAACAGATATTTAACAGTGGTAGCATTTTATGCAAACTACCTATTAAGCTACTAGGAAAGTGCCAAAAAATGTAGCAAATTAAATAATGGACAAGGCCTGAATTTTATTATAAGCTTTCCAAACCACAAAAAACAATGCCAGAAGATAGTATAAATTTACTATTGTTTGGAATTCTTTGGTACTGTGGATTCTTGAAGTTCTGTACTCTGCTCTGCTCTTTATTACTCATCCACAAAACATCTAGTGATTTCTATTACAAGTCCCATCCATTACAGTATTAAACTTAAATTCAATATACACTGCAAGGTCGTGATCCCACTGGTGATGAAAATCTGTGCCTGGTACAGCCGGCTTCATTTAAGGCTTAGATCTCCTGACCTACTGAAAAAATGAGGCTCACAAGAGGCATGCTCAGATGTCAGAAAGAGTAGACTCGGCATCAGAGTGAAAAGTTTACCTACTATCTCCAAACAGTTTAATTGCATGCCAGACTCTCTTTATGAAGTCCTTCTGATGTTAGTGTTCTGGAAGAAACCCCCTCTGGTTATCCGATGTCAAAGTTGAAATTAGTCCTTCAGATCAAATAACAACAACAAATAAATATTTAAGCCAAGCTGCATGTGCATTATACCTGCCGCTGGCAACAGTAAGCCTGTAATCTTTGGAATCTCTTCAATTTTACTCAATATTTGCCAAGTTAAGTTGTACTTTAGACTCTGTAGTACTTCACTGGCAAATGTAGTAACTCGAATAATGCTATTGTGTGGAAAGTAAATTGCACAGTCTGGGCTGAATATATGCTAAGGATGAGGCCAGAGTGGCAAAGCCCAACAGGTGACATTACTAAATTATAGGGGACCTGTCTTAAGACTTCAAAACAGTTAGTTACTTATATTGAAAAAACACTTGATTCCTTCAACACGTTCACATCTTTATCTTGCACCTCTTTGCTTCATTATTTTCCTTCCTTCCATGCTACTATTTTCTTTTTAGCATCAGAAAGAGTTATTGTTTCATCTCAGAAGCAGTGTGATACTTTAAATTGTTTACATTTTACTTCTGGAGCCATAAGCTAGGATTTGTCACACAATGTGAGGTACTTTATGTATTCTTGATGTATTGGGTTAATTAATACTAATTTTACCAATCCAACTATCTCAGCAGCCTTATCTTTTAACACGTACTGTCTGGACAAGGACTTCAGTGAGATAACAAATCTAGACTAGTTGCATCATCCATCAGAAGGTAGAAAATTACACAAAAACTGTCTAGTTATTGCCTAGCAACGGCATAGTATTGCCTTAGTATTCTGATTTGCCAAGGCAGCTTTCTCTCAGAGCAACGAGGCAGAAGAAGAAATGCAGCATGCTCTGGATGCAGAAGGACATCCTCCCAGTTCTATGCCCTACAGTCAGAACAGGTTGGCTGTGTTTAACACAGATCCTGAAGGTTTTCTGTCTGTATCTCTGGGCTAAATTCTTGCTGAGCTCGGGATGGGAATAGCTGTGGATAAATAATATGAATTCTTTATGTTGTTTTCCTTTCCTGACTGCACAGGAAGATGACCTTTCTTACTTGCTCTCTTACAACCAGAATTCTCCAGATGGAGGTACTGGAGTGGGCTAAAAGGCTGACCGTTCCCAGTTCCTGCCGTCTCCAAAACTCATGAGATTGTTGCAAGTCAGTTGTAATTTCATGCTTAGTGACATCTCTACTGCGTTAGCTACATAATGTTCCCCTCCCCAGCACGAAGAATTACTTAAAAGTCAGTCTTCTCCAGCAAGTTATCTGCTCATGAGTGGTTATCTAGAATGAGGGTTTCTATTATGGTCCAATAAGCTAGAAAAGGCAAAAATAGAATTATATTTTGAGCAAGGATACTGGGATTTGTAAGCCACTCTGGGAATGTAAGGACACTCCTGAGCCACTGTTGGTTACGTTGTTCTTGCTGTGAAAACACTGCTAGAGGCCACTCCATAAATTAAAACAGTGAGTGCACAGGAAAGGGTGGAAGACACGTTCTATAAATGAAGACTAAAGAAAAGCATTTTCAAACACTTAGGGACTGTGTGTGACACTCCCATTGTTAGGGATGGGAGCTTTGCCAAAATGGTTATACGCAAAGGGAAGAGACAGTTTGGAACACTTAAATGGAAATATTTAGTACAAAACGTGTAATTAAACTGTGAAACGCTCTTTCATTGTAAAATACAAAGTCTAATAGCTTAGGAGGATGTACAAAATACCTAGATATTGTAGACATAAGGACACATGTAACGTCTCATACCCAATTACTCTAAAACAGTGTATTAGTCTATATTGATAGCACAGAAAAATACATCTTACTGTTTTAGATATGATGTTATCAGCCACTGGTGTATATATTATAGCTGCTCCCTAGAAGTGCATGTCCAAAATTGGCAAAACAAAAAAGAAAGGAGACAGCCCATTTACTAATGCTCCAGGGAACGGCGTAAAACTGGTCTTGATATGCAAAGCTGAGCCCTGTGTTCCCATTAAAAAGATGTGTTTCCCAAAGAAAGACAAGGAAATTAAGTAAAGGACACACTGAGTTAATTCGCAGCTCATAGATGGAATCCTTGATCTACTGAGGGTAAACTGATTAAATCATTGGCTACCTCAGCCATTAATGAGAAAAAGTATATGACTTGCCGCTGGTTTAAATGGTTTAAAGCTGAGATACTATCATAGAAAGGACCAGGTGAGGAGCACTGAATATGCTTTCTAGTCCACAGATAAAGGTGGGTGGGATAAAAATAACAAAAATCCCCTGGCGATAACTTGCAACAATTGTTTGGCAGCACAGAAATTTTTGAAGAAGATAGAAAAAAATCCAAAGTATAGAAAGGTAGGGAGAGTTTGATTTCTCTTTACAGAAAGAACACAAAGCTTGCCCTTCTCGCATACCAACAGTGGCATAGTGACACCTCATTATTTTGGAAGTCGCTACTACAAACAGCTCTACCAAACAATAAGCTACTGATGTACCTGCTTCTCCTTTTGCCTTTGTCTCTGGAAAAAAAAAAAAAAATACACTGTGAAGCTTCGTATATAGTTATTAATGCTTTCTTTTCATATACCGAAATACTGAAATATTCATTTTCCTGGGAAAAGAAAAATCTCTCAAAATAGCATACCTGAAGAAAGTAACAGCGCTAGAAACCATTGAACTACAGTAACACAAACTTTCACTGAGAAACAATCGTAGGTCTGTCTCAAAAAGCGATAGAGCTGTTAAAGTTCCTCTGCAAAGGCATCAAAACTGTTAATTTAGCAGTAGCTTCAAATCCTAAGAAGTTGTGTTTTCAAATTTTTATTATATTTCATAAAGTTGGTTAAAATTACCCTTCCTTGGAATCTGCACCTGATCTTTTAAAAGACTAAACCATAACATTACAATAGCTTCTTTCGAGATTTCAGGGACAAGTCTTCCCCGAACACATTCAGTGACATGTCATGAGAGTGCAGCAGACAAACCCAGGTTATTGGTGACATCAACGTAAGTTTTATATTCCTCTGCTGAAAGGCATTACCTTGGCTATAAAAATTTCAGCAAGATCCTCCAGAACCTCAGTAGCACACGCAGAGGAAGTTCCAAATGTGTGAAACAAAGGCCAGCGTTGTCATACGAGTTGTGCTTTTTGCTTGCTGGAATGTATTTAAAATTATCTGCTTTACAGCTGAACTCGGTCTGATTCTGAAAGCAAGGAGCAGATCTGTATCTTGCATAGCCAACATCTGTTGCAAATTATTACAAAATGTTTCTCTCGCATCAGATTAGGAAATTTCCACACTTTCTTTACATCAACCAACAACTTCTACATTATACGGAAGATGGTGGCTAATCTGATCCCAACATCTGCATGTAAATTGTCCTACAATGAGAGAACTCCGAATTCAATACGAATAAATCTATTTGCTTATATCATGGCTTATTATTTATATTTACCAGGCTTTAAAATTATCTGGCATTGCCTCAGGTGACTTTATCACAATTTCAGCAATAGCTCACATGCAGCAAATATTATTTCATGATTTAAAACAGCAGGAGACCCTAATGTGCAATCCACTTTATTTTGTTTCCTTGAATAAAAATGAACTGTTGAGAAGAGAGAGGATTTCCTTGAAGATTCTTGCGGATTCAGAAAGCAAGACATGTTTGCCTATCCAAAATATTCACTGGGTTGTGTCAAGAAAAAAAAGAAAGTGCAAAAATAAACGGACTCTTCAAAAGGTAGATTTTGAAGAAGCGAGTTTAAGAAAATTGATGTGAATTAAAACAAGTCCAGATAATCAAGTGTAGTAAAGGAAGGATATTACCAGCTATGCTTGTTCCAATAAAACATCTACAGGATGTGTCACAAATGAGAACAGAAGCCAGCGTGCAGAAGAAAGGATGGGAAAACAGTATCAAGGATAAAATGACAGCGTTAAAAGGTAGAAAGAATCTAGAATACAGGAGGATTATGTAAATTATAACAAGAGCCTGAGGCAATCAAAAATACTTGAGAAAGCCAAATTGAAAAATGAGCATCAAATAGTGCAAAGCATCGCAACTAATACCAAAAGATATATTAAGCATAATTATACACCAAGCAACTGACAGGAGAAAAAGGTGATGGAGTGTAAAGGAACAGGAAGGCTATACAGCAATTATTCCTGTACCTATCTTTAAAACTGAAGAGGGCAGACATTTGCCTAAGACACAACACGGAGAAGTGATGGTGAGGATTTAAAAGAAAAGGTGATAATACCCAAACTGTCAATTAACTGGATTGTTGTTCTTAAAACCAATAAGAGACCAGCACTGAACAACGCTCATCTAAAAGTACTACATGAAGCAAGCATAGAAATTGAAGAAGGTGTAATGAAAATTTATATTTAGTACTGTCATTTCAAGAAACTGGCATGGGGCCAAGCAGACACGCAGCAAGAAATTACCAGTCAGTTCATTTCCCATTAGTTGTCGAGCAAGTCTTAGACAACTATTAAAAGGATCACACTGGGGCTGGGGAGGAGGGGAGCAGGAAAATTCAGAGCATAATCAAGGACAGCTAATATTGTTTCAGGTCATGCCTCAGTAACTCAGATTTCATTGAGCTTATTACTGCCTAGCCTGGCAAAGGGGTGCAGTAAATGTCAAAGATGTTAGTTATTTAGATTGTCAGAAAACATTTGACAAAGCTCCACATCTAGGAGGAACTTATCAATGTTATAAACCAACAGACAATAAGCTCTAATGTGTCAGCAAGTTCTAAAATTTGGTTATTAAACATGCAGCAACACTGCAGAGTTCAAGGTGTTAGAAACCAACACAAGAGCAGACAAAGAAAAATCAACACCAGACCCGGAGTGACTAAAAGAAAGGTTACAGATCTTCCGTACAGATACGCTTCATGGAGTGGAGAGTGCTTCTGCCAAGTCACCCTCCAGCGCAATTTAGATACAGGGTAATTAGATCTGTATCATCTTGACAAGTGGATCCAATTAGTTAGAACCAGGATGCGGAGGTGAGAAGAGGACAGTAGGGAGCACAGTGGTCCTGGAAGGAACCAGGGGAGGAACTTGGGCTAAGGCTTCCACTGTCCCTGCATTACCAGCACCGCCCCAGGCCTGCACCGACCACGGGCCCATCCGCTCCCGCCTCGCAGCACGATGCAGGCAGGGCCCCTCCTGATGGTGGGATAACAGCTTTTGTCTATTCTGGAGGAAAGTCATTTTTAGACTCTCCTAAGTGAGGACTGTTTGCACCTTTGTGTGCTGTTAATGCCTGCTGGCTCCCTATCCCTTTTCGCCGTGTGGTTGCAGTGTATTTTCATGCTAGTCATCCAAGAAAAGGACTTCATCCAGTTACCAAGCAGAAAACCTATTTTGCTCTTCACAGAAAACAGCAAGTTTTATTCCTTATTCCCCCACACATTCTTTGCGGCTGCGATTGTGAAGGTGTGGGGCAAGGGAGCACGAGCGCCAGCGCGTGAGTCACGCTGCCACACAGAAAGGGATGGCAGCAGCGGGAGAAAAGAAGTCACGCGCTCTCTCCCCGCGCCCTCCGTCACCTCTGCGCGGTGAGCAACAGCCTGACATTTGACAGCCCTTTCGGCTCTTGCACATCCTCCCTGCCCTCTTGCACAAATGCTGCACAAGGCGAGCGCCCAGCCGAGCTGCCAGGGTCAGAGAGGGAGGCGATGGGCTGCGCTGTGCTGCGTGTGAGCCAGCTGGTGGTGAGATGAAGAGTGAAATGAAGAGGAGGAGGAGGGAGATGTGCTGCCTTGGACACAGCTGGGAGAGCCCAGCACCCAAAGGAGCTGGCAAGAACACTCTCCAGAGAAGTTAAACAGAGAATGAGGGGAAAGAATAATAATAAAAGTCTTGGCTTCCGCAGGACTGAGCATCTGTTTAAAACCGTGTCTCTGCTTAAAGCATTTATTGGATCCTTAATTCATGCTAGAGGAACTGCAGCAGTCCTCTGCTTCATGCAGGAAGGTGAGGGATTATTGCAGTTAATCATTCGCTTTTTGGTCTTCACTCAGCAATTTCTGATGCTCATTTTAGGCAAGGATTGGACACTACTGAGTCAAAGAGCATATGGCTTGTCTATGTACAGGTTGTAACTGGTAGTATCTATACGTATAAGCAGTTAATATTTATATAGGTTGATGTGCCTTGCACATGATCCCTCTCACAGATAATGACTTGATATGACCACCAGTCACTGGAATAGTGGAGAAATTACTCTGTGCAGAAGGACAGCACTGAAGAAAACTGACAGCTATCACTGGAACAGACCCTGGGACTGCTTTATTATTTTAGAAACCGTCCTTGTGGAACGAATCGCAAAATACGAGTCACAGAATGGCAGAACAAGAAGTTAAATTCCCAGTTTTGAATACTTCCCTGCCAACAAAGGTGGGAAATGAAAGACAGCAGCATTTGAAGAAATTAGGATGGCCAAATCTTCAGCTGGTGCCCATGAACGGAGCACCCTGGAGTTCCACAAAGTAAAGCAGTTTACAGAAGCCAAGCCTTGAGTCTTTAAGCCATACCCTGATTTGATGAGAGGTTTTCCTAAACTGTGCTCAACTGCTAAGACGTTGTGTAATTTGTAATGAATCAAGCCTACACTCTCTTAAGGTCTTCAGATATTTTTTATTTTTCCTGAAAGGGCAAGTAAATAACTCAAATCCCCTGACAGGTTTATTGGAGATAGAAATGGTAGTAGTTTGCATCATAAAACATTTTTTTTTCTTGGAAACTAGTTGAGAACTATAGGAGAGTATTTAAAGTCATTTCTTTGGCTGAATTAAATAGAGAGAAAGATTATGTTGATTTATACATGGACAGGTTCATTCCGCTCCTTTTTATTTAAAAATAAAGCCAAGTGAAAAGGGGAATTAATAAAACAGTGGCAAAACAGGACAACCCCCTACCACAACACTTTGCAAATTGCAAGACTTGCCTTCCTGAGATGTACTCTTTTATCGCCAAAGTGCTGTGTAAAGGATTGCAGTAATAAAGTGATTTCACTGGAATGATCTGGTTTACAGAAGAATTCTTAAGCTTTTCTTTGCCTTTTCAAAGAATATATGAAAGCAAATTAGGAATTAGCTGCTAGGTTTAAAATAGCTGAGTGTGTTGAGAAAAATGCAGATGTGTAATCCTGTGAATGTACGATAATTTAACATAAATAATTCTTGAATTAATTAAAGGATTTACATGTTTGTGTTATGTTCTTTCTTCTGGCTTTTCTTTCTGAAAGCATGACTCAGAACGACCATCCTACATCTATCTGGCACACGTAGCTGTACGCGTGGTTAATGCACACAGCAATTTATAGGTAACATTTCAGATGTTTTGGGGCCTTCGCAAGTCTCAAGATCCAACGCACTTTGTTTTACACAGACATCATGGCTCTACAGTCTGGCCAGCACCCTTACAGCAAAGTATTGGGCAGATTAGAAAAATCTATTAATTAGTACAGGGCTTTAATTGGCCAGAGATGATCTTAAGAAATTAGAGGTATTTCTCTTCTCACTTTGAGCAGAACGTATAGAGTCAGAGGTACTAGAAGTCCTTGCCAAATTGCGTGCATGTCAGAGAGGAAGGGAGAAGAAAAGATGGATATATTTTTTAATGTTCATAAGATCTGAATGTAATTTTTGACTGTAGAACAAAAGCTGTGCCTCATTCAGCAAGATGACAAAAGGTTATTTGGCACCTGGCATGAAATACACTTCTTGCAAGAACCTGGCATGAAAACCAAAACGATAATGAGTAAAATGCCAGCGTCTGTGCAATAAAAGCATTGATGCTGAATGTTAAACAATCATAAACAGAATACTAAACCTTCTAAGAACATTATTCCTCTTTTGTGAATGCAGAAATTAGGCAAAGTTAAGCTTACAGCTTACTCTGATATTAAGAAAAAAAAAAAAAAGAAAAAAAAAAAAAAGCTAATGTCCCAAGATCTTTACCATTAACTTTAATGTCCTAGGACATCAGGTAAACAGTAGGAAACACATACTGCTACTTGTTCATGAATCATATGGAATAGAATGACATCAGTCCTGTTAATGGATACTGTTCTCTGCCAAATCTATGGTTTTAAATTTAATTATAGTTGAGCTTCATCAATCATTCAGCAAAAGAACATGGTGAAGACTCCAAGCTTAGCCCTTAATCAACAGACATTTGCCTCATACTCACCTAATACACTTGCCCATAGAAATCATTTGGTAGGGAGAATAAAATTGTGGTCCTGGATGCTTTATGATTAATAGTTTCATTAGAAGAATTTAGCTCTTGTCCTGTAGATAGCTCCTCACCACAAATACAGATATCAAACATTTAGGCTCAGACCCAAGAGTTCTCCAGTTTTCCAGATGCTTTACTCTATTGCTGCCAAACCATGTCTCCTTGAGACAGTCACTTATGCTATGTTTCCCCATCTGTAGAAAAAAAGAGAGTGCTATTGTTCTGTATCTGTCATGGAACTGCAGTGATCAACCTTTACAACACGTTTGGCAGATTACCCCAGACAAAGACCGAGGAATTAAGATCTACCCTCCTTCCTAGAAACCTCATCTCTGATTCAGAAGCCGTAGCCCTCAGTCCTTCCTGAGCACTGAGCAGGCAAATACTCAGGATGGAAAATGCAGGTGATGCAACCTCCTCCCCATCCAGCACCCACCAAGGCTCCTCGTGTTCCTGCTACTCTCATTAACTGCATTCAGAAGAGAGAAACGATATACGCATTTTATTGACTAAATGTATGTATCCACAGAAATCTGCAGGTTGCCTACATGCAGGTGAAACGAGCACAATCCCGTTATCAGTACTCAGCCAATATTTCTACTGACCACAGGTGACTTGCTCAAGTATGGGATTCACTGCAGGAATGCTCTAGCACGCAAACACTTTCAGTAAAGTGTTTATCTTCTGAATCGTAGATCTTTTGATATTACTCCATGTCTTGTCTATAATTATAAGCATATTATCTTGATTTCTTCATAATTACATGCTAAACTGAGAAGTGTCCACTTCCCCACACTTAAACCATAGGGGAAAAAAAATAGTGAGAAGAGTGTTTTTGTTTTCAAAAGCTATTTGTATTAAAATAGCATATAACAACAAGAAAAAAAATGTGCTCTTTCATAAAGGCAATTGCTAGATCATTACGCATTTCAGAAGAAACACTCATCAACTAGGAGCTAAAAAAAAATGAAACAAGCAGTACTTGTGGATGTCACTTCTGTGAAACTTTATACTAAGACAACTGTATTGCATCTGTAACACTAATTAGGACCTACCATGAATATTATGAATTCAAAAACGTTAATTAATCCTCACCGTTTTCCCTGAAAAATGAGGGGTAGTTCTTGCGTTACAGTAAGAGAAACTGAGATTTAGAAGCTATGCTGGGACTGCCCTATGTCAGACCAGTCTAGGAGGGGTCTAGAGGGGAAAACACGCTGTATTCTCAGACTGTTACATCTCCCATCCACCCTTGCTGGCACGTGGATGACCACGGACTGGCTGCCTCCAAATCTCACGCTGTATCACACAACTTGACAAGAGATCAGTGTGGTCCATGTAGTCTTTGCTGGCTGACCCCATTCTGCAGGCACTTGACCAAAATCACCATCCTTCCGTTCTGCCAAGCCACGGGGGCTGCCCAGAGCCCAGCCCTCAGTGCATGCTTGTGTCCAAACAGTCTAAAAAACAAGTTTGGCTTGAGTACAGGAATAGCCAGAGATAAACTACCATGTACACAAAATCACTACAGAACCTAAATCTATGGCAGGAGGGGAGAAAGAAAAAAAATATATATCAAATCAAACTTAGAGACTATACCCTTAGGACCTAGAGTGACCCCACTGCACAATATTGTGCACATTGCTGCACTGATAATGGTTAGTAAGCAAGGACTGACCAGATCTCAGATAATTTTCCTTCACTCAGTCTTATTAGGTTTGGAGCAGACAGTGCACACTCAAATTTATTCATAAAAATATTGTTTAATCACTAGCCCATGACTGTCTCTGAAATACCAATACATTCAAGACAGGAGGAAGAAAACCAACAAGCATAATGTAAGCTGTAGAAGATCAAAAGAAACCAAGAGTGCAATTAATTTCATCCATTTTTAGAAGTAATTGTCTTTGCACCTTATCCAAAATTTAATGAGCATTACGTCTCTAGCATGTAAAAAAGCTTTGTTCTTTTGACTTAATTGATTTGTAAACGCAGTAGGAGAAGTGTATCTGAAGAGCAGTAACCTTGATAGTTGAAAGAAATAGAGCATTCTGTGGGTGTAATGCAGAAGACAACTGCAAACCCTGGAAATGTAACTATGATTTCCTTTTCACTGAAACTCTCATGCAGTGTGTGTGTTTTGCGGCTTCAGTTACAATTCTTAGATACTCAGACTCTTTATAATTTTCTTGTTCTCCTGTCCTTGTGATTTAGGATCTTCATTCCAAAGAACATCATAGCACACAGAGGTTTCCAGTGACAGAAAAACAATGAAGATTGAATGGCTGGAGAAAGATTTTCAAACCAAGACTTGCCAGAAATTTATACATTGCATCCTAGATGACTAGTTTTAACGTGGTCAGCAGATTAGGGGTTCAATGCATCAGAAACACTGAACACTGAGGAAGCAGAGGGAAGAAAGGAAAAGCTGTAGCTGCTGCCTAAGATGATGAAGCAAATTATTTCCAGTGAATATGTTAAGCCTGGGAGAAGTTAGGTTTACATTTCATTTTTGCCCCTTAAGGAAAGATTTAGCTCAGTATTGTTCAGTATGTAAATTCTAGTTACAGCCTAATGAGATTCCTACAAAATATCCTATTAACACCAGCAGCTCTGTTCTAAGATTGTACTTACATATGTTGCTTATCTTTTTCTCATCAGGGTTCTTTTATGCTCCTGGATGAGTTTCTCAGCTGGATCATTGTAAAGCACACAAATTATGGGATTGCTTACCAGTACTCTAGGAGATTAACTCAACACATCCTGCCACCACCCACCTAGATTCTGTGGCCATACGAAAACATCCTTGCAATTCAACATAGAAATCCATTTAAGATAGACCGGTGACCCAAATGTAAACTGCAGATGTTCATGTTTATACTGGTATAAATATTGCCTCCTTGCCTCTCCACTAAATTCTGCAACATCAAAGCAAGCTGATCTCTTGGGATAGTTTACAGGGAGGCCGGGGAAAAACATAACAGTCTCATCTCTGCAGAGCCTTCAACCAGGAGAGGGGTTGCGATATGAAACTTCAAAATGAGCCTCGTGTCCCTGGAGAGAAGTTAGAATTACAACATGCAATGCTTCATTACCACGTGTATCACCATAATGAGAAGGTAGTTATATTACTGAACTTGCATTATACAGGATTATATGCACACGGCATAGATGTGGGTTTAGTGTTACAGTGTGTGGACTGGAGGATTGGGCTGTGTGCTAACAGAGCTGAGGTATTTATTTTCTTTTCTGATTCATTTTTACCGGCATTCATATTATGAGCAGAAGTAGAAATCAAATCTGAAACGTGGGTACTTAATTTAAATTACCAGCATTTCTGTTTTTAAAATCGTCACGTTTAGATTTCTGTGATATTATGATTAGCAATGTTAAAATATAATGTTAAAATATAAAGGTCTTACAATCTATTAAAATCTTTTAAATGCTCATTTAAAATATACTGAGCCAATAGCGCCTCACAAATCTTAATGAGCTGAAGAATATCTTCTCATTTGGATTAATTCCTTGAATGTTGGAAAGACGGCAATGAGCTAAAAAGCCAGCAAGTCTGTGATAAGAGACTAGTAGGAAAGTATGTGATCTATTAATTCAAAAATCTGGAAGCAGAGGACGCAGAATATCAAGTAGCTAGGTACAGTTCCTGTTATACGTGTTAGGTGTTCAGAGCTCTCTGAATTCAATCCCTACTGATTTAGTCTAATTTGTCTGTTCTGACAGCTGTGCTGTTCAGGTACATCCATTATTAAATACCAAAATATCTTGGAAAGTCTGTCAAATGATGACCAAAATAATTAGCTACAATAACATTAATAACAAATTCATTTTTTTAGTATAGGTTTGTCATCCAAAATAAATTTTGACAACATGTCTCTCTTTAAGAAAAGAACTGAATTTCTTTTAATTGTTTGCATCTTATAATCACCATTTTAAATTACTTTTATTTAAATAGGTCTATTCAGTTTGTGAACTGCTGTAAAATCTACCTATAGTTTCATCATTCAGATATTGTGCGGACCATAATTTTCTGTCAGGAAGGTAAATCTGAAAGCTTTGAATGGAGCCTTTTTGATACTTGGAACATGATTAAAGGACATAAAATAATCCTGCCGTTTTCATGAGATGTACTTGTTGTTCCCAAAGGAGGTGTTCCTGGCATCTTCCAAGTTGTGTGGCCTGTGTCAAGACCGTGAGGTCTGCCAGCTCATCATGACACTTATGGTGCGGGTGTGGGATGGAATTTCATTTTGCTGCTCTTAAAGAGCGATGTCCTGTGGGCTTTTCTTCCTGAGCAATTGGCCAGATCAACTCCTTTGACATCAGTCTCTTCCAAACTGGAAAGAGCAAAACAAATCTGTAGAGTAAACTGGTGCCAAGCCATTGTCTGCTTAGAGCCCCGCATAATGCTGGGTGTGAAACCACCCTGTGTCATAAAGTAGCTTACAATTTGGCTGTATTCAGGGGAGCAACAGTGCAAGCCTGGAACAGGCGGGCATCAGCCACACATTTATACTTGGAAGGGGAAAAAACATCTCCAGTATGAAGCCACATAAATGTTTGATGTAATAATTTTATCCGTGCATCTACGATCTCATTTTATGGCAAGTACCCTTAAAGAACAGGATTTTATTTTGTCCTCTTCATTTATCAGAGGACATCTGACTCTTGGCATGCTACCTGAACATATATACATCCTGGCTAGTGAAGGAAAAGCACTTCTGTCATGCTAGCCCTAAATCCATGGCATTTTTACTACCCGAGTGATCTTCTGTACACATAGTTATGGTTATAGAGAAAGAAAATAAATTAGAAAATTAGGATATTTCCTGAAGTACTTCCTTAGTACTTTTGATTCTCTTAAAATGGTACAGGAGATAAAGTAGCAATAGAAAGAGTAGAAGCTACTGAAAAATGGTGGTTCCAGAACATAAATATTTCACTGAGTATTTGGTACTCATTTGTCCTAAATCAAAGCTAATTAATGTATAATTTATTGGCAATATTTTTTCCTCTCTACAACTTTACTGTGCTCCATGGGGTCAAAAATTCAAGAACTGCTGCCTCCTGTATATTAAAGATATACAAAAACTGTATATTAAAAAAGCAAACAAGAGGTTGAATAGGCTGCAAAATAACATTCCAAGGAAATGGCATACTTTAAATGAAACTGGAAGAATAGTATTATAAACAGAGGGATGGTCCTGAAAGAGATATACAAGAAAAAGATAAATTAGGTTGTCTTTATTTCTGTATTCAAGTAAAAATGTCATTGAGAGCATAACTTCAGTAATTCTGCACAAAATGTCATGTCATATGCAATACGATTCTTTAATCCTATTGCCTCAAAGACTTAATTGCAGTTTTTCACTGAAATTGAGGGAGGTAAAGCCCTCAGTGTACATACAGATTAGATCCAGTCTCCATTCAAACAAAGCAGCAAATAAATCAGCAATCCAGGTCTCAGTTTAACAATCCGTATTAAAAGATAGGCATGTTTTCACTTTGAATCTCCAAAGAGTGTTGCTGGCTTTTTAAATGGAAAAAAAAAAAAAAAATGGCCATGGTTATCACTACAGATGGAAAAATAAAATAATAAAAAATAATAATAATACCTGGGAAATAGTAGGTTTGATTTCTGTTTCTGTGTGAGGCAATTTTCATTTCATACATATCCAATTAATATGCTTCATTTCCATTATGTGAATACATTCTCGTGCGGTTCTACTGTAGCTGAAGTTTTCTTTCAACTGTATTTTTACCAGATGAAAGAAAGTTCTAATACGTCTCAGGGCATACAGTCACCAATAAAAAAATAATAATAAAAAAAAAATGCAATATCTTCATTAATAGCATTGTAGTAATAACTGAGCACAGCAGCTAAGGATGAGCTCTATAAACTCGTGTTCAACCTCAGCAGAAACAAAAGGAACAGTCCCACATCTGGACGCATTATCTACTTGAATGGTAAACCAGCTCAGGAACTGCCTACCACTTTGAGTTTGCAGTGTTTCTGGATTAAAGGATCTGGGCTGATTTGTAAGCACTACTGCAGTAAGCAAGATTTCAATAAAACTAGCCAATTTTGCTTTTTAATGCTTTTAATTGTGATTTTCTTTCTGTTGCACTGTGGAGGTAAGGCAGCAGAACGCTACTAAGATCGGTACCTGCTGCTAGACATCTAAATATGCATCGTATGGCCTTGCCAGTGCTGGGTAAGTATCCTTACTTCAGAAATTTAAAATATTTCCACTGAAAATCTTTGCTTATTTGGGCAATACAGAAAGACAGGAGGACACGAAGACGACTGTTCTCTAGTGCTCTAAGGCAACTCAAGTTTTCCATTAAGATTTTTGTGACATGTATGGTTCACTGACAGAACAAATGCTAAGGCACCATATAGAGCATATCTGGCCTTACAAGGAATAAAAAATAGATAGGTTGCATATCAGCTTTCTGTTCAGTGGCCTCTTTCGTTTTTCCTATTACTTGTGCTTTTCTGAGACTAATCCATCTACCTTTTTGGCAAGCTGTGTCAATTTTTAAATGGTTTTCTTTACTTTTCCACACCCACGGTCTGCCCATCTACGATGAATGGGAAATTTTCCCAGCGGTATATCAAGCTCTAGGGACAGAAATACTCCCAATATAATGATATGAACAGCAAATCTGACTTTTACCATCTCTTTCTCATTACCTTTCCGCTAACAGATAACAGATTCATACCAAGGAGCAAGCGACACAGTTTTCAGGAGTTTTAAAATAAATTTAGTTAACATTTAATAAGAGTAGTCTGGTATAAGAACAGCCTAATAAATGCTCACCCTGAAAAATGCATTGTGTAACCACTGATATGGTATATGTTTTTTTTGGGGGGGGTTGTTTGTTTTTAATACAGAAAATACCATTCTTCTTGACTTGAGTTAGTAACACAAGATTAACAGACTGAAATCATATGGTCATCTGTCCACGTCCATGAAAAGTTAGCAAACAAAATCAATATTTTACTAGTTATTTCAGCCAAGAAACACAGTTTGCCAAAAGTCTCATAGCAGAGCCATTCAAACATGATAGCACTGCATTTCTCAAAGGTTGCAACAGCTAATAAAAACATCTATCAGACTTCTGAAGGTTCTTTATTTACCCTAAATATTTCTTTATTTACCCTAAATAGCTCTCTGAAGGAGCAACACCATTATAAAAATCATGATATACCAACTAAAATATGTCAAATCTACAAAATCAGAAAATCGCTATGAACAGATCTGGCTATTCAAATATGACAAGCATGGCTACGGCCATTTCTTAACAATTGTCTAAAACCTCTGTTTAAAGGTTAATGCCAAGACCTGTTATTGCTCCTTTTTGGAAGCAAGCAACAATTTGAAATTCAATTTGAAACTCAATTCAGAGCAGTCCTGGAATGCGTGCGCTTATTTAGAACAGTACAGCTCTGAGCACCTATAGTGCATGCTGAAGCAAGATGACTCGTTTCAAGCTTCACTTCAGTTTCTATTTACAGCACAGAGAGCCCAGACTAAGTCTGCAGCTATAGCAGGCAACTGTTTGGAATCCATCAGCAGGATGGAGTTCTGCTTTAACGCGAACTGAAAGCTGCCATTTGAAAGCTTAACGTCACAAACTATAATTTTCACATTATGTGCAAACATTAGAATACTCCAATTAAACTTGGGGGGGGAAAAATGCTTTAAAAAGTTTCAGATATTCCAGCTATTATTCGTGAAAATGCAGTGCTTCCCAGCATCATTTGTAGCTTATCAGGTATAAAGCAGAATCCCACATTTTAAATGAAATGATGTGTAAAAGTTGCTATCTTTGTGAACATGAGATATTAAACAATTTCAGAAAAGAACGTGTGAATCAATTAGATTCAGCAAAATAGGTTCTTCAGTACCTGAATATTGCAGATGCACAGAGACAACACGTGTCAGAGAACAGTGCTGACTCGAACATTTTTCTAAACAAAGCACTCAATGTACACCATCCCTGCTGTGACATTTCTAACCTCATTCATACCTACATGCCACAATACCAAGGATATTTAGATTAATTATATATGTTGCCTATAAATGTATCACTTAAAAAAAAAAAAGAAAACAGTTTTCCTATATTTTTTCTGAAAGGAAAGCTTGGCTATCATAAATTATGATATTGTTAAAAAGGTCTCAAATAAAAGCAAATTACAATATCTCATGCTGCTCATCCTTTGGCTTCTATCCCAGTGTAGGGTCATGGCTCTGTACTGAAAACACAGTGGGATAATAAAACTGCCTGGAGATACTGAAGTGCTTCTTGTACAGCAAGCAACCATGTATGACTTCTTTTTTTATTTATTTTTTTTTTTTTTCAATTTAAATGACCAGTTTTGAACTTACTGACAAAGATGCCAGGGATTCAGTCCTCATCTACACAGAAAAGCACAAAGCTATCAAAACCGTTAGTATTACAATAAATTCATGCTAAATAATTTAGCTAGAATAATAAAACCTCCCTGGTCATTGGAGGAAATAAATATATAGAGAGATACAGATATATATCAATGTCAAAGCATGCCTGTGAATAAATAATTCATATATATTTGTTTGGAAAAAAAAATAGATGCTAAGCTATAGTTATGAACAAGTGCATTAGATAGAGTTACAGGTGCAGATGTGTTGACAGTTGCTCCCAGGTGTTGGTTGTTTTTTAATTTTTTTATACTGTCTTATTATTCTTTGTAGTCTGTTTATGCATACTATATGGGAATCTTACACCTAGCTGATAATAAAAATATTCATATACACAGAATGCACACCTTAGCATAGTGCTGTCAATAAAACAGTATTATGAATTGTCAAAGCTTGTTATTTTCCATTCTACCATCAAAAGGATGGGCTACAACTCACACTCTACAAGAAGCATGGCCACTGCCTTTGCTAGATTTCTTGTAGACCACAAAGAGCTGTAAAGCAAGGAGAAATGACCTCCCACCGCCAGAAATCTGCAACAATTTCCCTGTTGCCCTGAAGGCCTTTGGCCGCCTAATAACGCAGTGGGACTTGATGGAAACGCCTCTGCGGACATGGCTTGGCCAGCCCCTCAGAGCTTCAGGACTTAGGAGTAAGATAAAGATATAAGCATCGTTCACAAAGAGGAGCAAAGGGCTGCTCCGTAGCCCACCATCAGGGCAGCCATCCTAGTGCACACTGCTTTTTGTTCCCCAAATCAAGAGTGTTCCACTTTCCCAAGCAAGATCCATGCTCAGTCAGGTACTTGTGAGCAAAAGGAGATGTATGCATGTATTACCTGCTCCCATCTGTATTCACCTCCGATGAATAAGTATAAGGTACTTCCACCCATAATCTGTTTAGGGTGTTAGAGAAGAGAAACAACAGAAGAGTTAGCCTACTCCTCCTCTGGGAAATCTCCTAAACAATAACCTGATTATTTATTTGTTTGTTTGTTTTTTTATTTATTTCTTTTTGGTTGGGCTTTGTAAGCAGATATGTGACCTTACGTGCAGCTTCTGCTGATGTTCCACTGACACAGTACCGGCACTATGCTGTTAAGCGGAACAATCAAATACTTTAAAAGCAATTAACTAAAGTGCACGCAAGTACCATGCTGCTGGACACAAATACAAGGTCAGCCTCCCTGAGATCTTTACTTCACGACCACACATTGCTTCAGTCCGTTCACCTGATTTTCTGCCATCCGCCTTTGAGCTGCCTGAGGTTGGCTGTATGCCCATCCGTGCATCAGCTCAGGGCCCGGCACAAAGTCACCGATGGCTCACCGATTTCTGAAGACTGCAAACTTATGCTGCTCACATCCTCCACATCACTTTCACCACAGGAATGACGCTCGTACAGATTCAGAACAAAGGAGGGAAGGTCTCTCCTCACTTCATCACAGAAAAGGAGGCTGTACTCCCTTTAATTAAACCATCAAGCATGCTCATTATAAAATGCACACCCTCCAAAGTCAGCAGTTGTATATACAAGTCATTCTACTGGCACCGCTTGTACAAGTCATCCTATCACAGAGGGACACTGGGCTTAGATTTGATTTGGAAGAGAGTTAGGGTTCCAACACAACAAACGCTTGATGAAACTTCAAAGATGAATTTTCAAATAGTCTGTATCATTATTGCTCTCGCACAGAGGAAAGGTTTTGAATGCAAAAACCACTTTGTTCACATGGCATTTTAGGGGGTCGTTGTCTTCTGACATTTAACATTTGCTTCTTAATGGCAGCTGTAATAATTAAGCAAGACTGACAGGTCAAGTAACTTGTCCAAATAATATCAGAGAAGGCCCTCTGCTTTCTACATTCATAAGAGGAGCTCTGCTGGAGGCAATCATTTGTCATGATGGAAAGAATTAATTAACTGTGACCCATTAACATTTCATCATTTAAGTTGTGCAAAAATAAAATAAAAGCAACAGCTTATCTGATGGCCCTGAATGCTATAGTTCCAACCTCAAAAACAAGAGTAGTCCTCAGCAAGAGCCCCCGAAGGGATTTAGTAAGGGTTAGTGTACATTACCCTGGTGAGTTAGAAAGACACCTCAGAGCAGAAGAGGAAAGCTAGAATTTAAGTGTGATGACTGTGACACAAAAGAAAAAAAAAGGAAAAAAAAAAAGAATCCCACGACCTCACTGCAGACACTTCAGAAAAGTCAGAAAAATTTTGCTGTCATAACAATTACAATATTTTGCAGTAGAGAAGACACTCTTCCTTATGGCTTCAAAGCACTTTAAAATTCTTAAGATCCAATGACAAATATTAGATGGATTAGAAAGGCAACAGAATAATATAAAATAAAATGTTGCCACTGAGGTATTGAGATCAGAACACATGAGCAGCCATGTAAAAGTCAGAAACAATGAGAACAGAGATGGCACCAAACCACATCTCTGAGCTCCCACAACCCAAGACATGTCTGCCTACAGCGTGTAGGAACCACATCAAGACAAACCTGAACAAGGGCACTATTGTATGTTGGCAGAGCACAGACATGAATTTGGAAGTGACCCAAAGGGAGAAAATGCCAGGTAATGCTATTAAGCATTAGTTGGTGTTATTTCACATAAATATTGACTTCTTTCATTCTGTTTGTAAGGTAGGGGGGAAAAAAAAGGAAAACAAATTAATGAATTAGAAAGTTATTTCTTTTTAAAAAATAAGTAATAATATAGAGCATGTTCTTCCAGTAATTTATAGCAGCTAGTTAATAAAGCATGCAGAAAAGAATGCATTCTGTAACAAAATACAAACTGAAGGATGAAAAGGAAATTCATTATTTACTCATTTCTTTTACTGTCCTCTCTGTTTGTCTCTAGAAGTGTAGCTTCTGTTCCCAGTCATGTTAATGTAAGCTCAGCTATTTTATCTTGCATATAAATAATGAAGGATAATAATGGCTCCACAAGAGTAAAGGCAGATCATAGGATTTTTTGTTCTGGCAGACTGAGTGATGTACTTGTGGAATTTGTTTAACTGGTAGTTTTTGTAAGAACAAGAAAAAAATGGGATTGACGAATTGTCTTGTGTTATCTTGTTAAACTTAGCGCATAAAAAAGGAGAAATAATTGTCTTCCATAACATGTAAAGTTGCAGGTTACTACAGCTGAGAAATAGCATATAATTACACTTAACTCTTTATGTGGTCACTTAATCATTAGGCCAATTCCAGTCCTACTGCAATAAGGAACAGACAAAAAAGCATGTCAAAGTATTAACAACGTTTTTAACTGACCCACAGGTATAACAAATGGAAATGAGATGTGAATTTTGATCTGAAAAGAATTCTTTCCTGGATAATCGTCCTGATTAAGCCCTTTAGGCAAGAAATAACTTGTTCTATAATGTGACATCTAGAAGACCATCATGTACTCAGAATAACAACATCTTTACACTCCTTTAGTAACATTTCTAACAATATTAACATGAATAAATATCAATGGAGAGCATTCCACCACAGGACTTAAATAGTTATAACAAGTAAAATAATTTTTTGCATATATATATATATATAAAAAGAAAGCTGTGGAAATTACCTGGTGATCTGGTAATTATGAGACTGCACAACTAAATTGCTGCCATTACAGCTTCAGCAATATTTCACACAATGCCTTGGAATAAAGGAAAAATGTTTTTCATATCATTCTGATTAATTTTGGCTAGGATATCAGTAGGGGCTACTCTCCTCCTTCTCTGAAACAACTAACACGGCTTGAAACTTCTCCCAGGCTGCTGCCAGAAGCGCACGCTATTCCTAGAGCTGACTCATAGTGCAGCAGCCCGCTGCAATCCCAACCAAGGCTCCCAGCGCCCTCGCACCGGACTCCTACAGACGGGGACGTATCACATGAGCTGAGGGGGCAGCCATTCGGGGCTGACAAACCAGATCTGCAGGAGCAAGTATTGGTAATTTGCTGGGCAGGGCTTCACGATTTTTTTCCTTATATCACACTAGATAAGTGACAAAGAACCTACCAGAGAACATATGTTCTCTTTTCAATGACAGACAAAAGAGACAGATTGAGAAGAACTGGCAGGGAATGGGGGGAAAGAAAAAAAGTTGCATACTTCAGTTTAGTGGGGTGGGAAATATCCCAGCTGAAATGCATTCGAGCACTGTATGGTCATACACCCACGCTCTGATGCATGTGTCTAATTCCTCTTTTAAATACTCAGTTGTATAAAATTGCTCAATTTTATCATCCTCAAAGTCAGTTAAGTGTACATCACGGAATGACAATTTTCACTAACTCTAGTTTTCCTTTATTTTTCAAGTTCAAGACAGTGCAGATCTACAGATTTTGTGTTCATTTTTTCAAAGGCTGCTGTAATCAGTTAATCCAGTGCCGTGCTTACATCTAACTACAATTTTGAATTTCATCACGTTTTGGTAATCTTTAATATTGTAAAACTCATACTGATGCCTTAAGCATACACAGCGCCTCGCTGTGAAGCTACAAGTGCTTTATGCTTTATTAGCCCCATTTGTCTTCTCATTGAAATTCTGCTCCATTGACAAATAAGGTATATAGTTCCATCTGGCATGTATGTGCCACTGAAGCTACCTGGGTCCTATTTATTAGTGTATTGTGCACCATTTATGACCATGCACACATAAAAGGTTCAGGACCCACCCAAAGGGTCTAACATGCTCCAGCTTTACAACACCCAAAAGGCTTCTTCCTTTGCACAGCAATAAATATCTCACTTCTGTAACTGAAGGGTAGACAAGCCAAATAAAATGGGTAGTTTCCAGTTAAAGTGCGGGTATGTCTAATTTCAAAACACAACATAAAATTATAATTACAAAGCAAATTTAATTCAGCTAACCTCACTCATGCTTCTGGCATACCTTCTTGTTAAATAATAATAATAATAAACTAAAGACTGATAAGAATATAACCTCACATTTGGTATATTATATTGATCAACACTGTATTTCCTACATTTACTGCATCAATATTTGTTCCTTTTGGATTTAAATCTAATGAAGACAACACACTGCTTATGCTAGACCCCAATATTTCTGCTACTTTTGAGGTAAAAGCACGTGGTCAGAAGTCTGGATACAGAAACTTGCACAAACTTGTCAAGATTTCTGTGTTTTGATGTGATTCACATTCATTAGGGAATATATATTTATTATTGCATTACAGTTACTATACATCTTTATGCTTTTTACAAGTTTAGGATGAATATCAATGCTCGTTAAACTGCCAGACTGATCATTTTGGCTAGAATCAGGTATTGTGAGCCAACAGCTGCCTTCACTTACCAGCCAAAAAAGGTCTATCCACTGCAACTACACTGAGAAGTTGAATGGGATTGAAGAGATAAAAAGACTGATAATTTGGTTCTGTTTTGGGAGATGATTTTTCAGGCTTCCTGTTATTCTGTGCCATGATTAGATGGAGTCCTGAAATGCAGCATCCAGTACAAGGCTGGGGCCTGTCTTTAGGAAGAGTTGCTAACTGTTCCCTGTTCCCTTCTTCTAAGGTAAAGGAAAGGGGGAGGAGAGGGAGGAGAAAAAAAGAAAAAGGAAGGCAAAGAGGCAGTATTCTCTCTGTAGGATTTTCTATTTTAATAATACAGTCATATAGATAACAACCTTTCTTTTTTTCCTCCATGACTCTGCTCCCCTATCCCCATCCAAAAATAAAATAAAATAAAAGGCAAAACAAAGCAGCAGAAAGACAAGAGTGAATAATTTTTTCCTAAAATTGAGCAGCAGTAGCAGTAAGTAAGCAGCAGTAAGTCTGAATATAACAAGGACTGCGTAGGTGAAGGGTAAGAATCACTTTTTTTGAAAGTTATGAACCATTATCCTCCTTTTATCTTTGCTGCTTCACAGTTCCTCAGTAACTCCCCACTCATGTCCCAGGGGACTTGATTCCCTCACCCTTCACTGCACAGCACCCACTCTGCATCAAACCCCAGGTACTTACTGCAGATTATTCCTCAGCACGAGAGCAACATCTCAGCAGTGACTGAACTGGGAGCAGAGTATAAGTGCCCACTAAACCAGTGAGTACTTCTGGTGACTCTACAACTCCTCAGTACCTCAGGACATACACCTACGCAACAGCCACTAAAGAGATGCATCTCGGCCAAATCAAGACCGTTGTGATCATCCTTATAGCTTCACTTGCATACACACATACAATACCCTTAAACGAAAGGAGACTTCTGCATGATTCAGCTGGAATGTCTTTTGGCTTTGAAATGCTAGGAAAGGTGTTAAGGCTTGTCAGCGTGGTGGGCCCCACACCACTGAGGAGTTCAGGGACAGCCACACGGGTGGCAAGGTCCGAGCCCCACATGGCAGAATACTCTGTCCTCCTAGGTGCTTCAGGATGGACTGGTTGTAGTTCCCTGTTTTGCACATTATTCACCAAACCACATCCACTTCTGATGGCAGGTGACCAGAAACAACCACTCTGCTGAGGAGCCACGGCCTGGAGCATTGACCTCATCATTGCCAACAGCAGCACGACACAGAACTCCCCACGGACCGGCCGCGTGCGCTCCTTCCCCCAGACCTCTAGCTAGGTATAGCTCCCTAAAGAGTGCTGTTCTTTGACTAGAAGATTATATTTCTTCAGCCTAAATTTATGCTCTACAGTCTTTCTTTCCAAGTGCTACACCGCATAAATTATGAGTTGCAGATTTCAGTAAGGAAGATGAAAATTTATTTAAGAGAAAGGAAATTATGCGAGAATATCAGCTGAAATATAACAGGGCTTTAGCCATTGTACAAAAATTAAGTGTGTATATCTGTGCGTGTCTGCTATAAACATGTTTTCACTTTTTGTATACCGTGGTTTTTATGCTATAAGCACTAATTATCTTTTAATATGTAAAACTGGAATGATTAATATAGTTTAACATATTATACAAGATCTTGTTTTTGCAAGACAGCTTGCTTTCTGTTTATTCTCATCTAGATGTTTAATGAAGTGACTGCCATATCACACAAGTAGATGGGTTAAATGAATCAAACACAACATTTTGCCTAATGAGAAGAATTTACAGAAAACTTATGTAAGGGTTACACTTACCAAAAAAGAAACCACAGAGCTATAGCAGCAAAAACTCACAAAGGTCTGTGTTCCTCAGAAAATCAGAAATTCTTATGAAAATATAACGATCAAAAGTGTCACACAGAGGAACTCTCAGTAATTATCAAAAACTTCAATATTGTCTGTAAGCTGTTACACTGAAAACCCAAAACCTGCATCTTTTTATTTTATCACTTCTCCAAACAAGTACAACTAAACGAAGACTGAAATTGCTGCCAGGATTTTTTTAAATGCTACCCTGGAATGATTCACATGGAAGCGGTTACACTTCTCCAACTTGCCAACGTGGGGTGTTTAAGATCTTCTTGGTATCAATACAACCTAAGAGTGATCATCAGCGTTGTTCCCTTAATGACACTACCCATATTATGGAAGTGTCAGTGGTATCGCTCCACGTGGCTCACGAGATGAACTTCAGTTAAGGCAAAACCTGCTACGTTCTTAGCAAAGCAAGCAAATGTATCTGTGAGCAACTAGAACCGTCAGCAGTTCTGTAAATGTTCTTTTGGGGTTTTCAGAGGACCGGAAAGGAGGATCCCCAATTTTTCAGCCAAGGGAGCACAGTAATGTCTCCATATTCCAAGGCTAACTGGAAAACAGTTTTAAACAATTCAGGTTTTTGTCAAGACCAAAACTAACTTAATCATCATATATCTTGGTAATCCTCAAGCTCAATGAATTACCTTTGGAAAAAAGAGAAAAAAAATAAAAAATAAATTAAATTAGTCACTAACAAAAATAAATCTGAGGCTTGGGCACAGAAACAGAAGGACAGATCCCTCTCCAAGGGTGGAACACACTCTCTTCAACCTAAAATCTGACACACGCGGTGTTGTTTGCCTGTCCTCCACTGTGACCGGGATGGCAGCAGCTTCGGTGCTCACCTTGTGCCTGGCACAAAGCTGGGGGGCTCCAGCCCTACGACAGTGCTGCTCAAGACTTCCAGAGTTTTGCAAACTTGGCAGAACATGCATGTGCTTTCTGGTGGCCGCCATATGCCTGCGTTAGCAAGAAATCCTTTTAACACGCTCAAGCCACAAGCCGATACATGCCATTTCTGTGAGGCTACACAGCAAGCGGCGGGGCAGAACAACATGGAAAAGGGATTTCCTTCCTCTTTTAACTTGAAATACTTTCATCTGTCTACAGCGTTACACTGAAGAAATGAAGAAACGTTACATCGTAAGGAAAATATTAAATAGCTGATTAATTACAACAAAAGTAGGGTCAGCTCTGTGCACTGCTGTGCATTAGGTAAGTACACACTGTAAACAGCATCAGACTAGAACAACGAGATGAGTGGAAGTGATTGCCTGTAATTGTAGGGTGACACCAAAATTACTGGCTTCAAGATTGAATTCGGTGATAATGTAAATCACTCCCTGTTATTCTTTACTTAGCAGTCTGTTTTATGAACTGCCTGAAAGAGGATCACTAGATTCCTTTGTAAAGAAAATGAAGTGAATTCTTGGTATTTCCCACTTTCATTAAGATTTTTGTCACATGATTCTGCTAAGATGCAGGGTTTGGGGCTTGGTTTTTAGTATTTCTTGTACAATCTCGGTTGCTAATATAAATCTATCTCCATTGTAGCTGCAGGCACATTCACTGTCAGCAAAGGCATGCCCTGGTCACCTTTCCAGTGATCTCCACTGGTGACTTGCTTTTATTATTGCTTCATCTTCGCAGGACAAACATTTGTAAAAAAATAAAATAAAATAAAAAAGACCATGTGATTACAATTGCCTACTGCAGTTATGTATCATGACTGAGGGTTTGGTGCAATTGCATGGGCTTTTTATTTGTTTTATTTTATTTTTATGTCTTCCAGCTCTTTCACAACGAGCCGAAGAGCAATGTATGCTTTGGAAGACAGATGTAAAACTCCCTCACAGCCACTTCTATCATGGGAGTTTCTTATAGCCAACCAACTACCACACCATGGTTAACGCACTTCTGATCACAAAGCCACCTCCCTGTAAGATCTGTCTTTCTAACAAGTAATACACAGAGAGAAGGGGAAAAAGCACAGCAGAGATATAGACACAAAGGCTGTTTTTACATTCGCGTTTTGGCTCAGAGCAGCAGAGCAATTTTGAAGCAAATCCCTGCTCTCCCCCACTTACCGTAGGCTGGTGTGGTTCACAGCATGATTTGGTGAGAGTGTATTTGGCTCCCCGCAGAGGAAGCCACGCCATTTGCTCTTCTGCAGGTGCAGAGTAAGGGCTCTCCACCCTTAATGAGTGATCGGCCATTTAGATAGCCTCTAACGACAGCCTGGTGGGGATGTTTGGCCTAGGGCACCAAACTAAACATTTTAAACAGAATTCTACCACATTTATCATAAGAAAAAGCAAAATCATTTTCAAGATCTGCAGAGCACTTTCATGTGCATGACACTAAATCGCTTGGTTCGGTGTTGCTGGCAATGCATGCAACTTGGCTCCTATGGACCAAGAAACGTATTTGTTACTGCTCTCCAGTAATTAGTTACAACACACCTCAACACAACTGAGTGCCAGGATACAGCATCCTTGTAATGGAGGGTATTGCAGAGGCAAAGAGCCTTTGGAGATGGCCCAGAATAATAATTACTTAATACCCAACTGATCAGAACATGAATGAAATAAACAGCATGGTTTCTGGCAGCATGATAGGCATTATGAAAAGCACCTTAGTTATTAAACAATCAAGTAACACTTATCTAAGGAGCTCACAGCAACCAGATAAGAGACTGAATATCTAAACGTGAAAAGGCACGGGGTACAGGCAAAAGCCATTATCTTGTCAGATCTCTATGAGATTTTCTGGAGATAAGTTTGAAAATGTTCTGTATTACCCTGTCAAAAAAAAAGTAAATACTCTGGCTGTATACTGTGTTATGCGACACTGCACATCAGAAAACAAAACCAGTCAGGAAAGGCACACACGATGGAAAGCTGATTTAAGCAAAAATTAGACAAAATAATCTCAAAAAAAATAATAAAAGACTACAATTTGCAAATAGAAAATATAACTGGATTATCAGCCTCCTTATTTCTGAAGGTTAAAGTAAAGCTGGCATTTAAATTATCTACTATCAGGAAAAAATTGGGACAAGATCAGAACCATTCAGCTGAGATTCAAGCTACTTTACTTTGGATAATACACAGCAGATTTCCACTTGATTTTTATTCACAGAAGACTAATTCGATTCAGAAGTACCTGGATCTGCGTTTCAACCAATTCAAGGTAACCCAGTGAAAACCTGTGGTCATAAAAATGTTGGCCAAATCTACCTGGTCAGAGTTGTTACAAAGTAGTGTTTGATCCTGAGAATGGCTAAGCACCTCATAAAAGGCTGATTTTCCCAGCTTCTCTGCAAGTTAAGACTATATGTAATTATTTTGCAGATCAAGTACTTTGTAGGGCTGCACTTTTCACACCTTAACATGATACATGAACTTTTGTGAGGGTCCACACTGGCAGAGTTGGCCTGTTTCTGGTATTCTAGGTAGCTTTAACAACAACAACAACAAAAGTTTCAGAGATTTCTGCAATAATCAGGTTTTTATTTCCATATCAATAGGATATGGAAATATCACTATCATGTAAACATGCACGTTTTCACATGCTGCCGTTAGTTAACAAGTACAATATTCCACAGCTACTGCTGTCTGCCAGGTGTGGTGCATCTTCCTCTGATGCACTGAGGTCCTAAGTGATTAGCACAATGGATGATCCACAGAGTTAACTATGTAAGGGAAAGCTGATCTTCTAAAGAAACTGCTAGGGAAAAAATTCCCATTTAGGATTGACAATGGTCATGGATATCCTTCAGAACAAAGAAAATCTTTTATTTTCCAACATACTTGTTCTGTAGCAACAGCAGTTGCACCAAACTGTCATGTCCAGTTCCCAGAGCAGCACCATTATTATCTCTGATACTGGGTGACAAGAATAGAAGTAAACAAAAAGCCATTAGTGCAAAGTCCCATCAAAAAAGAAAAAAAAAGAAAAGAAAAAAAAGAAAAAAAAAAAATCAGGTGGGAAAAAGCACAATAAATAGGCAAAGGCTAACTCATAAAAAAAGGCCTGAAAGTTTTGTTTTCCATCCCCTATGAGGAAAAAGGATACAAAGAAATTGTACAGAAATATGACAGCATCCATTGAAGTCCAACACACTTACTAGCTTAACAATTATGCAACAAGAAAAGAAAAATATTATAATAGTAATAAGGTAAAATAGCATGCGGTGTTTTAAAATAGATGCAGACAAAACACCTCTGAAATCAGTATTGAAAATGTGCATAACAGCAAAAGTACACAAATGCTTTATAGAGGCTAGGTCATGTAGAGCTGTATCCTAACATGTAAACCAAAAACAACCGGCATAGCATCTTTTGCTTGTATCACCTGTACAACTGATGACTGTCACACCTGTCTGTCCCAAACACTCATCAGCTTCAGTTTGCCTCGTACTGTTCTTTGTCAGATATACACCATCTGAATAGCTCGAGTGTCAACCAACTTAAAAAACACATTTGCAATTTCAGCACAAGTCAACACATGCCAAACTGAAATCAGTCCCAAAGAATTTTAAAATATCACTTCTTCATTTCTACATGATTCTTAAAAATCATGTATTTAAGTTTATATATTCACAGGGTGTTTTACCAATATGGAATAATATAACCTGCTGTCATGAAATGCCTGAATGCAAAGGGAGACAAGAGGAACCAACATGAGGGAAAACACAGAATGACAGTCAGAACATGTTGAATGAGGAGTGATTACTGGCACGTTCAACTAAGAAGGAAAGATTTCTGGCATAAGTACAGTTTGAGGAAAACACAGAAATTGTAGGAGAGAGGAAGACAAAGCTATAACAAGCAGAGTACAGTAACGATAAAACTGTGCATATCAGAACCATAGAAAAACAGTAGTAAGGTGAGATACCTGGAAAGATCGTTGAATAGGGCTGAGTTAGGATTGACTTCAGCTTGCATTTGAGCAACAAAATGTACATTTAAAAATGGTTTCCTGTCAGCAATGAGTAGGGCATGGCATCAGGAAAGTGCAGCCTGGGTACAACTGACACACGAGTGCTCCCTGAGCCCGCAGGCCATCTGAACACACCGGCCATAGCCTCGGTACACCTCTACCTCAACGGTGAATTAACTCTGAGACCCGAAGACGATCATTTCAATTACATGCTCACTGTTTCACCAGACATCATTTCGGCAGAAACATCTGTGCTTCCATCTGCCTCGGTCATCCTTTCAGATTTCAGGGGCCTGGGAAGCTCACGCTGGCTGAAGTACCTGCAGCGAATGCGGTCGCCTGAGATCGCAGACGCTCTGCAGGCCGCTGCGGCCTACGAAGGGCCCACAGGATCCCGACCTCCTCGTCCACCTCAGCCCTCTCACGACACGGCACTGTACTATCAATGCAGTATATGGTGAACTGTAAATATGAGGCTAGTGTAAACTCAATCCAAGTTAGGCTGAAAATGAAAACAGAAGAGCTACTATTTCAGTCAGAATTTCATTTTCATATTGAATTCATCAGAAACTTCCATTTTAATTTTAACTGGAGCTGTCACAGAATTCCCCATCTGCCTTGCAGGAGAGCTGCAGACTCTAGAATTGCCACATAATGTAGAAAAAGTTTGCTGTGAAAGCAGGTTTTTCGGTGTTGTGTTTTTTTTTCAGAACAGAAGGTAATTGACAGAATAAGAGAAAGCAGGAATCATTTGAGATGATACAAGTACATCAGCTGGGACCCTGAGTGATTTTGTTTGATGAATCATGGGGCTGAGAAGGGCAGACTCTTGTAGAGGCGCTTTGGACAGCTAGAAGGAGGGAATACACATGGCAGAGGGACAAAATGGAAAAATTACAGTGAATAAGCCAGCACATAACCAATACGGTCACAGGAGGTTGTGGTAAATTTATTTTCAAATCCTGGCAGACATTTAAATGCATACTCTCTGTTAAATACATTCTGAATTATTAATATCAGATTGAAGAATGAAAACATTCAGAATATTATATTTGATAGGTTTCCCATCCATTTCACACTAATGACACAATTGATGTAAGTCAATATGAAAATCAATGCTGAATATTTGGCATAGCGTAGCGGTACATGGCAGAATCCAATGAGAGCTATTACATTCAAAAAATTAAGAACCTGCAAGGAAATAAATACAAATTATATGCAAGTAAATTACATAAAGGTTTACGGTTTTGATGATGAAAAATGGTACCATCTGTTAAAATTAAAACAGCCCTTAACAGGACAGGAAATTGCTTTAAAGTTAAACATTATCAGTGGAGAAAACTGCAAATGCACATATTTAATCACACAGTAATTTCCTAATGTCTTCAGAAATTGTCCCACATCCTTAGAACATGTTCTCATGTTCTTGGGAAGGCCAGGAAAAAAAAAAGGCAGAAAGAAAATAAAAGAAAAAAAAAAAAATGTAATTATAAATGTATGTATTGCTATAGTAAGGGTGATTTCTCTCATCTCTGTTAGTGCCTAAGTACCATTTGTAGGCTGGAAAGCAGCTGGTTACAGAAAAGTTAATGTCTTCATTGTGCTGAGCTGGTCTAACCACTGCTCAGAGAACTTTGTTCGTCTGTTTTACAGATGAACAAAGAGGACTTCAAGGACAAGGACTGAAGAAATTTGTGTTAAAATGCAATTATATGCTGAAAAATGAGCCTATAAGTGGTGTCAGTGAGTTCAATGTACATTGTTGTGAAAGATTCCTGATGAGATTTACTTGACTTAAATGGTTTTCTGATTTTCACCTCTAAAATTCTGCCTGAGATCTCAACATAGAGCTGTATTGTTTACAGGCCATGCATCATCATCTACAATAAAGACTCTACATTTGGGACTTAATTAATACAGCCAGGTCAGAATCCAGCTCATTCCTTCTCAGAGATGTGTTGGCTCGGCAGTGCTAAGTGGGGTAAAGAATAGCACATACTTAGTTTTCCACAGGCGTCAGCAGAAAGACTGAAAATATACAGGACGCAGATCTACTGTCATTTTTTTGCAGTCATTTTTCTGACCACATACATTTTTTAAAACAACAAATATTTTTGTCACTTCCCACAGCATTTGCTGTCCTTACTCAGGGAGTGTTTTGCCAGAGAAAGCACTTGAGCTCCATGGAAAATTATTGGCATGGTTATACTGCATTTTGCAGCATTCTGCTTTTTCTGAGGCTTGTTAGTCTAGAAGTGCAAGTAATTCTTCTATGTAAAGGTTGACTTATTTTTTCACATTCATAAGTTGATCTCGTCTACTTTGCTTATACAATAATGTGCCTGTTATTCAAATATCTACATGCTGTGGAGATGCAGTGACTAGCATTTTATTTCTTAACTACCCCTTTCCTCTCTCATCTGCCAGCTGCATGTGTTGGGCAGAAATACCTATGAGAAAGACTTTCTGACTTCTACAGGACAATGCTGATTAGGGGGTGAGCTGGAGATATATTACATAGAGAACTCTGTGTTGGATCTGGGCTTATGGATAATAGCATCACTTTGTTCTCGCTGCTGCTGGAAGAGAGTGATATGGGCAGAGCTACCTCATGCCAAACTGCTGCAGACTGACATTCTTAATTTTCGAAGGTAGGAAAACTGCCACCTCATTAAGAAGAACACTGTGTTATTAGTTTATTGGCATGGTACCAGCACAGGAAAATGCAGCATGCATGTCCTTGTGACTAAAGGAAAAAAAATGAAGAAGTTTATAGAAAATTATTTCTTTAGACAGGAAGCAACTTTAAAGGGACCTGAAAAAAACAGCTAATACTAAAGAACCTTCTACGTCTGAATATATCCTCCCAATCCATAATATTGTTCTAATCAGTGCAGTTTCATTCACTTCAATTATTTTAGACTCGTGAATTTAAGACAACTGATTGACATTCTGACATTGAAAACTTCACAATCCAACAAAGGAGAGACGGTATCACAAGAAGGTCAAAGTGCACTGCTATCATAATGCAGATTCCTCCATGAATTCCCCACCTTCCACATTCTAGTGATACATGGGAATAAGATTAACAGAAAGAAAAAGCAGCTTTCATTCTGAGCAGTCTTTCTGAAAATCAGCATTTCCAGCATTTCAATACTTATTTGCCACAGCAGGGAACTAATCCTTTAAAAAACCCAACCCAATCAGCCAATGAGCCAACTGAACTGAAAGAATAATAACTTCTTTGAAGTTTTCTTTCACTGCACTGGGAAAGTTCAGATGCTCTTGCTGGGACAGTTCAGATGTCCCAACCTGCACTAATTACAAGACAAGTCCTCCCCATTCATTTTCATTGTTAATTGCAAGACTCCAAGGTAGGGGTAGGTTCATAATGAGGCCACTGTTGATTCTTGCACAGGTATTAGTCTCTAGCCAAGAGCTAATTCTTCATCTGAAAAACTTTGTTTTCAGGCTTCTGAAAATGCTCTTTCATTCCAAACATGCTTTAATTGACACGTAAACCATCATACATCTTGTTTTTCTTTCACATGAAAGATTACTTGCAAATGGAATGTATCTAAAATGAATGGCTCTACTCCATCATTGTATACTGCCCTTTGCAGAAGAAACAACTAATCTGTGAGATGCATTGTTTCACTTGGGATTTACAGCCTAGCATTGTCTAATTATTCATGATGTGTTATCCATCATACTGCAAACTTCTTCACAGGACTAGCAAAAACAATGTGTTCCAGTTAAGGAAAATCACAAAAGCAGAGCTACCGTGAGCATATTCCACCTTGATAGAAATGTCTACCGTACTTATTAATATCTTTAAGAATTGTACCTGCTGAAGTTTCCTTTTTCTGCAGGGCAATGAAAGTTCCCAAAATGAATATCAGACAGTGAGATGAATTAAGCATCAACTGAAATGGTAAAATCTATCTAATCTTTGTACTAAGAAATTATTTTAGTATTTTTTCAGTTTGAATCCTAATCTGCTTTAACTGACCACTAATAATTATAAAATGGTTGTACAACTGTGCTATTAAAGCGTAAAAATTTTGAACTAAATATTTGAGTATAAATAGATTCAGAAATACCAGCTGGGATTAGATGGCTCAAAAAACTGCTTCCTGATTAAAAGCACTTTAACTCTAGGTCACAGATTAAATACAGAAAAGGTAAATAATGAATGATAGTGCTACTGTTAATAACTGCTTGGGGATATGGGGAAATGAACTTGCATATATCTGACCATTTTCCACTTTAGTGATATCTGTGTTTGAACCACAACTTATAAGTGGATGGCTTCTTTGTTTGCAATCCTGACTGTGTAAAGAGATCATTGCTTGTTTGAGTAACAATATGAAATTCCAGCCTGTCTCTTGATTATAAACACCAAGGGGATGAAATTTTTGTTGGATCTGCACCTGAACCTTAGTTCTTGCAGTATCTTCAAGCACTAGTGCAAATGATTTTTCAAAACTGTTTTGTAGAATAAATATTAAAATATATATTTTTAATTACAAAATTATTTTACATCTATCTGGGGCTACCGCTAGCTAAAATGCATTCTAATCTAGATTGCCAGACACATTCTCTCCACATATCCTTAAACAAATGTATCCTTAAGGAAAGCATTACCAAATTTGGACAGTACACCAGTATTAACACTTTTCACTGGCAATAGAAGTGATGGGGAGAGGACTCTGTTGCCCAGGCAGAGGTGCATAGTGCCATGCTAGCTGCTGTGGGCCAGCCCAGTCAGCCTGCAGCTCCAGCTCCAGAGGTATGTGGCTCTCTACAGGCTTGGATGTCTTGGACATCCCGGTGGGGGCAACTGCATCACATTCTCATTCCTTACTTTTCTGTTTCTGCTCTCGCCTTTGTTTTTATGCAACCCTCTAATGACTAAATGATTAAAGGAACTAAAGGTTTCTCATGGGCTTTCAGTTCCTGGATGGAAAAACTATTATAATCAGAATGCTCCTATAGAACAAAGGCCTCCAGTGAGAGAGAGTGCGATGCATACACTAACCTCGATTCATCTTCCTCTGGTGCACCCATGCAGTGGGTCTCCAACAAACGCTATGCCAGATGCTGAGCTCTTTTTAGTGACTAAGAAGAATACTGCAGTGCCAGAAGACATGCATGGTGTCCTTACAGTCAGTCCGTGTTGTAAGCTTTTCACCAGGTTCCACCTGAAATTTTAAGTATTTTTACCACCCAAACTCAGAGTTATCAACTCTGTAACCAAGGAGTTTCTTGTGTTTAAATGGATTTATTTCAGTCCACATGCAAACTAAAAAGCAAAAGCACAGCAACCAGGGCATTCATTGCGAATACTAGTTTTTTTAAGCCAAGAATACAGAATAGTTTTGTTGTGTTTTTTTCTTCAGCTTCTAAAACTGATGCTGTTTAAGCTGAATCACATTTTGTATCTCTATTCAACACCACTGATAAGGCAAAGTACAAAGCAATTAGAGCATCACCAACATCAGGTTGTTCAGCAATTTCTGTGTTACAAAAAATCCTCTACACTTATTTTCTTCCTTTCCATTTCTATGCTAGAAGTTCTGTTACACCAACACATTTCCATATATGTTGCAATAGTACGAGACCACATGCAAAACTAATAATAATAGAAATAATAATCACCAAATAGAGCAGGAAGGCATTTCAACATTTCTTTAATCTGTTTTCTAAAATCTGTCATGTTCTGCCCAAGGTGCTGTCATTTGCAAAGGGTATGCTGAGCTAAAGCTTCAATCATACTATCCAAATATGAGGAACCTGCAAGTAGCCATAATGAAACTGATGTCAGACAACCTCAGCTCATACTAGATTGCAGCAGCTTGACATCTTCAAACACAAAGGACAGCTCTTTATTTTAGTTCTGCAAGTGGGTCCATGTTTCAGATTGAAACTCATATGTGTCTCAGTATCTGTGGTGATTTATTTTTCTGTCTAACATTTGCAAAATATATGAGAATACAACCCACTGCGCAGTTTATTTGCCAATTCAGGGAGGTCTAAGCCAGTCCATTGAAATTCTTCAGAGCTCGCCTCACTCACTTGGCATGCTAAGCATAAAGGAAGAGACACTATCAATAATCTACTGCACAAAAGCTGGCTGCAAATATCTTCTTGATGATAGATTAAAATCACACCTCTGTAGGGACAAATTCCATATCTGTACATGTTACCAGCACAAAATTATCGGTCTAGTAAAGTCACTTTGAAGCAGAGGAATAGTCAGTGGATCAACTGAATTGGCTTGCCAAATCACTCCAAGAGGGCCAGCTTCCTATGATGGTATAGATACTTTCACAGCAAACCCTGGAGGAAAAAGACCCTCATTATTTGACTGTGATAATCATGCAGTGGAAGATGTCTGACAACAGAAGAGGGATTTTAGTGTTTTAATGGAACTGGATTAAACACGGCAGGAAGTTTCCAATTTAGAGTAAGATTTAACAGTTAGGAAGGCCTACTGAGTAATTGAAAAAATATGATGCTTCAAGGAAAGAAGGAAGGAAACAAGAAAGTGTGTGCTGCAAAAGCAGAGTGGCACAACAAGCAAGAAAAAGCTGGTAAAAAAAACTTAAGAATAGATCCTATTCCCTGTTCAGTTCAGAGAAAAGGCTTCATAACAATGAGTTCCGACTCCACCTGTTGTTTGAGGCAAAGACACAAACAATAATGCAGGAACCATGGCACACAGACTGAATCCAGAAATGTTGCATGAAACTCATTCCCAGGTGTGGCACAATTAGGCAAAGGAGTCCTTGCCAGTTTTGACATTTAGATAGAACATTAAAAAAAATGAATTCTGAATATGAAAACTCAAGTGGAAAATGCCTACTTACATATTTTGCTCATTGGAAGACTTTTACTTGGGCCCAACAATGTTGTTAATACCTATTACCACTTAATCTAGGATTAAAAAGTCCAGTGCAACCAGCACTCAAATTCATCGACTGTTTTGGGAGGCATAGTAACCTGAATAATCCCGTTATGTGCTTGTTCCATACAGGAGTGTGAAAAGAGCTAGAGGCCTACTTTCATTCAGGAATCAACAAAGTAGCTCTGAATTTATGTAGTGTATGTATGTGGGATGTTGAGATATTTAGTTAAGATATTTATACATCACCATTTTTTATTCCAATTTCTAGTTGTTTCCTGGAGTTAAATATTGTTATAACACATAGGTGCCTAAGCAGATTCTCTGCTATTCCTATAGCATAGCCAGTCAGCAATACCGCTGACGTTGGATATTTCTAGTGCAAGCCAGCTTAAAATGTAAAATACATCTTAAGTGTAAAATGCAACAAAATAAATGTGAGGTCGAAAAAAGGGGTATATTAAAACCCATTGCAGAGCCCACCTACTACTTAAACTTTCTGATTGTAATCTAAGGCTTTGATCCTGCATACATGCATACATTTAACTTTGAGCCAGAAGGAGTGAGACTTCTTGTAAAAATTAAATTATACACGTGCACCCAGAGAATCAGATGCTCATACACAGTGTTTATGCACAAAAAAAAAGAGCCAGGAAAATGTGCAAGACCTGGGAGAAACAAAGAACAGATTCCTCCTGGAAGAACTAATGTAGCTATTTAACATTAGAATCAGATTGAGTTTAGTCGTTCAATATTTAGATCTTATGTAGCACACAGCTAACTGGGAGTACAACTTGAGTGGACTAATCATGTATTGAAAGCTTTGTACTGAAGCACATGCTTACACTTAAGCAGTCCTCAAACATTTATAAGCAATGAATCCTATAGACACCTAAAGAAGACATCTTGAAAATCCCACTACAGTCTTCTGGAAAATAGTAAAAATCTTCAAATTTCCTGAAAATGCAAGGATTGAGGATACTTGATGCCCTGCAGGATCTTGCCCCATTGCAATGTTATTTGAAGCTGTGCCACTTGGTTCATAACTGATAATATACATATATTTGATCAATAGAAGATTTTTAAGAAATATTTCAGAGACTTAAATTATTAGCAATATGGTCATAGGAATCTTACACAAATCGCTATCTCTTTGGGAGCACCCTAAAGAATAGTTTTCAAGGAGGAGATAATATTTATATTCTGCTTTCAAGCAAACTACTCTAGCAGATTTCAACCTCTTGTACTCTATAAAAGTCCTCTGTGTGAATGCAAGGCTTTCCTGCAAAAATTAAAATATTAAATGTAGTTTTTTTTCAGAATCACTTTTATCATAAAGACAAAGACAACATAATGTTCTAGGCCTAGTCAGATTTTGACAGCAATACCACGTGCCCTAGTATATACAGAGTCAAGGCTAATTCTCCCAGTTCAAACTACTTCACACCACCGCAATGCCACTGACTTAACAGCCTCCCAGTACACAACACGAAGCAAGGTGAGTTAATGCCACATTTAATGCATCCCTGTAGGTAGATATGTTCTCTGGGACTCTGGAAGTCTCTCAGGCACTTCCCATGGTTACTTTCCCTCCCTGCAGCTTCATTTCCACACCTGAAAAACGTGAACGCAAGAATGTCTGTGCTCCACTGCAGAGCACTTTCAAATTTTAAGGATGTTCACAAATGTGAACTTGAATCCTCAAATCATGAGAATAAAGATACACAATCATGTCTGATATCCTAAAAGCTACCAGAGTACTGCTAAAATAACTATGGCAGCTGAGTGTGGCTTTTACTTATATTCATGCAGTGTCATTAGAGTCAGTAAAGTTGTACAGATAGAGAAAATAGTAGGGTTTTGATTCACAAATTACAAGGGTCTTTTTCCTTGAAAGCAATTCTGGTGGAAACAAACAAAATTAAGAAAAATGACAAATTATTTCCCTCATCCTGGCAGTATCATACATAGATTTATCTCTTTGCAGTTTGAGGTTTTCTATGGTGGCATGAACTATGAAAATTTGATATCCAAGATACCAAAATATAG